>CM021765.1:110840688-110908513 GCA_011076525.1 Nettapus auritus | reverse complement strand
AGGATAGGATAGGATAGGATAGGATAGGATAGGATAGGATAGGATAGGATAGGATGGGATGGGATGGGATGGGATAGGATAGGATGGGATGGGATGGGATAGGATAGGATGGGATGGGATAGGATGGGATGGGATGGGATGGGATGGGATAGGGAAGAAGTAGAGTAGAATAGAATGGTTCAGTTGGAAGACACCATCAAAAATCATCTAGTCCAACTTCCTGACCATTTCTGGGTTAACCAAAAGTTAGAGCATATTATTGGGGGCATTATTGGGGGCACAAATTCCTTCTGAACACTGACAGGCTTGGGGTTTGGTCTTTTCTGCCTGAAGAAATCTAATCCCACAATCAAAACCAATAAAACAACTGAATCATAAAAGTATGGCTATTGAACATACTACTGCTTAGATGTTAAATTGGGAAGGAAATTTCATGGAGTCAAATACAAATAACATTTTGATTTAATTTCTTAAGGCTAGTTCAGCAATACATATTTGATTTCTAGCCTAGATATACTCAGTGGAACTGGAAATATGTCCAGCACTCCTTTGATTTTACCATTTTTTTCCACATACATACCTCAGTATAGCATCAACAGAGAAGGATGACTGATGTTTTCAATTGGTCATGTAAATTCTTATTAGAGGTACATTAGACAGAGCCCATCTGGAATGTAATTTGTGTTTCTTCTTCAGTTTACAGACATTAAGAGTTACAGTGAGAAATAGAAGATAAAATATCTTGCAAAATTTTGGTCACAACTGGAAGAAAAGTAGTCAAGGTTGCTATCAACTCTGCATCAAAATATTAAACTAAAAGAAAATAATTGGTGGATTCATGCATAAATTGTCAAATGGATAACTGATTTCTTAGGAAAAAATCAATGTCTTTTGCAGAGAGATGTGTAATTCAAATCTCTTAGAATGACACATTACAAATGTGGACAAGTGAGATCCAGTTGCTATAGACTGTCTGGACTTTCAGATTTTCAATGAGATTTTTCCCCAGATGTTCTCAGGGAAAGTCAGATTGCCATGGGATGGGAAGGGAAGTCATGAAATATTTAAATTACTGATGAAAAGGCAAGAAGCAAAGAGAAAAAAAAAAAAAATACAATTTTATTTTACTTTATTTTACCTTTTTTATTTTTTATTATTATTTATTTTATTTTATTTTACTTTATTTATTTTATTTTTTCAGGAGGACGGTCAAGAGTGGAGTTTCTTTGATTTCTGTGATAGGTCCAGTACTTTTCAGAAATCAGATGAAGGGACAAAGAGCAAGGTGACAAACTAGGCATCAAAGCAAAATTATTCAGGATAGTTACAAGTAAAGTCAGCTCCAGAAATACCTCATGATATTGAGTCACTGTGCAATAAAATGGCAGATTAAATTTGATATGCAGAAATGTAAAGTAATACTCTTGGGAAAAAAGCCAAGCAAGTTTTACATACAAAGTAATATTTTCCAGACTATCTACTACCACTCAGGAAAGAGGTTTCAGAGCCCTAATAGATGGTCAGCTCAGTGCTTGGTAATAGTCGAAAAGGAAGTAATATAGGAAAGGAGTAACACAACTGAATGTCCTTGTATAGACCCACCTGCATCTTGATTACAGAGGTGGTTCTGATTTCTTAGCCTCTATTTCTAGGCTAGAACAAGGGAAGGCTCAGCAAAGGTTGGAACAATATAACATGGCTTCCACATGAGGAGTAACCATAATCTAGTTTTAATGAGTGAGCAGTGGAGAGTAGGGGAGAAAAAAAATCAAACATTACATGAACAGTATATAGCATTCTAGGTGACGTGGAGATAATGAATATGGAACATTGTTCTTTGCTACTGTAATATGAGAAAAAAAAAAAAAAAAAAAAAAAAGTAAAACCAGACGGGATTAGAATCACGCTGAAGGAGGTATTTCTTCACACAATATGCCAACAAGCTGTGAAAAGTGCTGCTGCAGGTGAGACAGATCTCTGGTCTGCAGTGGATCTTATGTACACATAAACAGTTTTCCTTGTCAGGAGGTATGCACATTTGATAAACGTCTCCTCCAGGTTGCAAGGACACTTGGTCAAATCCACAAGAGAATATTCTGATTTTCAAAACTGGATTGGAATTGTTCTTTCTCTCCAGCTTGGTTTTCATCTACAATAATGTTTCCCCCATTTCTTACAAATTTATTAACTAAATGAACTGTATTGATAATGTCCACAACGTTTCTTTGATGTGTACTGTTTACACTGTGCAATTTAAAATAACAGGAATGTCATCCATTTTACTGAAAATTAGAATGATGTCATGGTTTAATATTAAAGCCCATATCAGACTTGGTAGGAAGAAAAAAACTACAAATTTTTCATGGAAATATTACTCATTAAATAACATCACATTATTTCAAATATACATGCCTTTCTGTGCAGATGTGCAAATATGCACTATATATATAAAGTTACCAAATTTACATGTGTGAATGACAATAAAATAATTTAAGGCAAAACATCTATCAGTGGATTGTAACTGGCCTCTAACTTCACTATGATTTTGGAGTTATAATTAGATAACTTATTCTTAACACCTGGAAATAAAAGAATTACCATTCCTGTACTTTGAGGCACCATTTAAAAAACAAACAAACAAACATTAACCTGGCACTGTTGTCTCTCAAAAGAAGTATGGGATTACACAGGGGATTCTATACCTCACCAAAACTGTGTGTCATGGGGTATTATCGTTAAAAGGTGATTCAAGAGAAGAGTGAAGAGTGATTCTTCCTTTCCTTCAGAACTAAGATTATAAATTCTCTTGCAATGTGGATGTGTTTGAATGCAAATCAGAAGATTTGTAATACACAGTTACTACCGAATCAGAGCCATTCCCTGGGTTTAGTGGAGACTTCTTCAGGCTGTCTCCCCTACTCCCTCATCTCTTTTTGTGAGCATGCTGAAGATGAGACATTATACTTGAAGAAATCCAGGACTACAGATCAATACACTATGGAATCAAGATATGCTCTGGAAAATGTACTTCCTGCATCTTTAATATTATCAATTTCCTTTTATCCCAGGCTTCACACTCCCAGGAGCTTAATAGCTCTTAGTCTGCCTGTTGGTTTCTGTACCCCTCTTCTTCCTGCTGGCAAACATGTCTTCCGGCTGGAGATGCCGACAAATGTCAGACAATTTAATTTATAATTCTAAATCTTCTGGAAAAGGCTGCAGAGGCCAGGCCATACAGAGCTTTCCAAATTAATTCTGAAAGTAAAACAGTATATGAGGCAGGCGGGTAACTTTATCTAGATTTCAGAGATTTAGTTACATGAAAGTGAGAATATAAAAACACTTTCGCATGTAGCAGAATACTGTTGAACACATTTGGAAAGGATCAAGTCAAGAGAACCTAAATCATTCAATAAAATCTGCTACATAAAACATCTAATAAATTGTAATGGCAAGGACTTGTGCAGAGAGGCTGAAATTCCAGCTATGCACTGAAAATAAAAGTTTAGTCACATAGTCACTTTCTTTTCTTTTAGTTTCTGACTTTACTAGCCATTGGGCTGGAAGTGTCCAGTTTCACTGGAACACCACAGAAAATGTTTGGCACCAGTCTCAAAGGAGAAATGATTTGGTATGCTGTGATTTGCTTTATGATTTTGGGGATACTTTATTAATCCCCAAAGTTTCAAATCTCCTAAGACCATGATTAAATAAAAAAAAATAAAAAATAAAAAATTAAAAAAAAAAAAAATCTCTTGGTGCACAGGCAACTCCTATCATTAAGAAAAATGATCATAAAACTCCTGTGACAAAGCAATAAGGATTTCATAGTAAATTACAGGGCTAAATAATGATAGTATCTCACATGAAAATAAAACTTACTAATTCAGTTAAGCACTCTGTAAGTAGAACTGGAATGCTGCTAATACAATAAGATTTTTGTAATCATGTTAGTAAGAATGATAGCCTTATGTTCCATATCCTATTCCTCAAGTTTGGTACCTATAAGATGCAGTGCAAGAAAAAAGACCCATGTTGTACATGAAAAGGATGTAGAAGCATCTGTTTCTGTTAGTAAAATAGGTACATTAATTAAATTGCATTTACCTACATTTTGGTGCCATACTGACATAAACACACACACAAAAAAACAAAAACAAACAAACAAAAAAACAAACACAAAAACCAAACAAACAAACAAACAAACAAAAACTAGGAAGCTAGTCAACACATGTAATAGGACATATTATTTGCCTAAACCAGGGTGTCTTACAGACAGAGTATATTATACTTTTTATTAGTTTCTAGTTTTCATCATCCAGGAGTAAATGTTAAGTTTGTGTGGGTCTCAGAAATTTTGCTTGTGTCCTCACAGCATATTTTAAGAACAAAAACAACAATAAGGGAATATACCACATGAAAAGAAACATCTCCCTTCCAAAACCTCTACACTTTATGCTTACATTTAAGTCAGAGAAACCTATAAGTAATACTAAACTGCTGGTAACAGTAGTGTATAGTGAAAGGGAAGCTTGGATTAATATAATAATCAGGACTCTCTAAAGGACAAGGACAACCTTTATGATTAGCAGCCAGCATTGGTAGAGGATGCTGTGCTCATTTTTGTCTTGTCTACAATGACAATATTATAGTTCTGCAGAGGCATTCAGATATTAAAGTTGGTATGGTCTGTGCAAAAGGTGGTACACACGTTCTGTTCATGTGTTTTAAGGAAGCTAACTCTGCCTGAACTTGGGCATCCTAGGTATGCCTGCAGTGCTATCCATTTCTTTTCTATGCAGCCTCCCTCCTTGTGGGTCAGGCCAAGGATTTAGCTTAAAAATAAACGTTAGGTTATAGCTGTATAGTGGAAGAAAATAGATGCTGTAAAAGAACTACACACTCCATCTCCATCTTGTGGTTTACACTAGCTTCTCCAAATAAGATGAAAGGAGTAGGAAGGTATTACCACAGCTGAGTGAATTTTGAATATGACCCCAATATAGAGGGGAAAGTAAAACACATTAAAAAACAAGAAACAAACAAACAAAACCCAACTGAACAGCAACAAGAACAAAACCACACAAAGAACCCCACCACACACACAAAGAAAAACAAAATCCAAAACAAACAAACAAAAACATTTGATATGCCTACTGCAGCACAAAAATCTAAGAAAGCTACAAACACATTCCTTTCTGGGTTGTTTCTGCAGTGCAACTGTGACTTCCATGAGCCAATATTTGACATAGTTTTTAGCTCACTGATGTCTGCTTCTCTTCTTCATTGGGGCTTATGTCCAAGCATTCTGATATAACTGAAAATACTTACTGGGCTGTAATGGGGATTTGATTGGAACCAGAGGTACGAGATAACAAGTAGGGGACTGGAGAGCCCTTTAATGTTGTAGTAGTAACTGAGCAAAGGGGAACAAAACAAAAAGTGATAATAAATTACCACAGGGTCAGAATACAATTTGAATAACATCTGTTTTATATAGTCCAACCTACAGAAGACAGAAATTGACAAAGTCTTTCCTTGAGCTTTAAAAGGTACAGCTGATGAAGAAAATTATATGAAAACAAACAAACAAACAAACAAACAAACAAACTGCAACACGGGTAACAAAAGATGAGCCATAATTACCTGAGACGACTGCACATGCAAATCCACATATTTCCAATACACAGATGATTTTCTGCACGTTATATGAAATGTTCTTTACTAATTTAATTGTGAAGTATGTCCTAAGCCCACTCCCACCCTCTTGGACTAGAAATGGCAGCATACTTTTCTGACAAGACAGGATAGGAAGGGTGCAACCTAAAAAGTTTCAGTAATTTAAAACTTCCCTCCATTGAAGCAGAACAGACAGAAAACAGCAACATCCCAGATCTCACTGTCCAAATGCTGCAACAAGACATACACAGGGCTGTCAGCCAGGAGGTTGGCTTTCTCTTTCTGTCCCTGGTGGCAATGAGGCAGGGCACAGGTGACTATCAGGAAGAAAAAATGCGCTTATGGTATGGAGTCTGGATGGGAATCTGGTGTTCTTGTAAAAGCAAGAGTGAGAGGAAGGAAAGAGAAGGAAAGTGTAATAGAGTGGGGAAAGTGATGAGTGATGTCCACTGTGTTGGGTGGCAAACTTTTTTAAGAAGCCAGAACATAAGTCACAAAAAAAAGGAAAGAAAGGTGGAAGAAAAATGGCTTTGACTTGAAGACCACCATTGGTGAAGACTCTTACAATAAACCCCAACTGACTCTTTTCTCTCCTAGGACAAGCCTTCAGGTTCTGACACCTCATTCTCGTGATGAATATTCCAACAGGTGCAGGAAGAGACACAAACTGAATACAGCTTAACAGCAGTGAGTAGACAATAAAATAGGAAATGGTGCGTATATAAATTATATTTAATATGGTCTTAGTCTTTGTAACTTTGCAGTCTTCCTTGGATGGTTTATAATTAGTCAAAACCTATTCCCATGCTTCTGTCCTAGTATTGTTATTATTATTTTTACAACAACAAAGTATTTTTCTCAGCTCTTTTCAGAAGTACCTTCTAGTTTTCCTATATTTGGCTCAATAGAGCTAGTTGCTTACAAGGAACCTCACGACTCCCAGACAGGTTTTGAAATATATAATCAGTTGCAAATGTTTTAGGGTGGTTGACTGATGAATGCAGTAACTTTACCATTTATCCCATTTTTTTACCATTAGCAAATCTTAAATATTTTAAGGACAGCAGCACTTTCCCCTTTTCAGAATAAAAAACCTCAAAAACTTTTGAAAATGATTATAACAGCTGTTTAACACATCGATCGGTCGGCTCCTAGTAATAATAAATACAGTAGTGGTAGTACACTAATGAACTTTTATAAGAACTGACGTAATAGGATAATTTCTGCCATAATAAAACACAGTGTCAAAATATAGCTACCTGCCATTCTTCATACTTTATAAAAAAAACTCTTTATTTCCTGTATTCTCATTTCAGCTCCTTCCCCTCATAATGATACACTTCATCGTTTCAGGAAAAAATCAGCAACTTGCAGAACTATCCCCTGGGCCAGAAGGCTTTTCATTCATTCACTTTCTTTTCAGGTTCCCAACTTGTTTATCATTTGGAGGTTTTCTTGTTGTTGTTGTTTTTTCCCGCTCAGTATGTCACTTGTGATTTACATGATTAATAAAAACATTCAGAGAAGCATTAGTGAGGACTTTCACATTTTGGAAGGTACATAAAGCCTTGCATTTCAGGGCATAAACCAAGCTCCAAGTAATAAAAAGCTGCTGTTAAATCAATAGCTTGAGCCAGGATATTTTGTGACTCCTCTGTGCTGTTGGTGCCTGACCACTCTGAAAAGTATGGACAAGGAGGACCTCTTGTCTGGTCTGACATAGAAAGTCCACAAGAGAGTATTCAGTCAGATGCAATATATGTAGGAGTGTAGGGTGTGTGTGTACAAGGTTTTCTTTCTTGGCTTACCATCAACGAATGAAAACAAAAATGGCTCTGAAGAACAAACAAAATCAAATGCATATTGTCACATCAATGACTCTGGCAACTGTGTTGTGAAAATTCCACAAAGGGGAGAGAAACCTCTCACAGAGCACCTGCAGAAATGGTTTACTAGAGACATACCCCTCCAGTTACTCAAATTATCTCACCTTGCTATAAGGACTGGAGGCCAGAGATTTATCTCCTCCATTCATATTTCAATAGCAAATACGTCTTTCTAATTTTTCAGTGTTTAAAATACATTTCTGCCACTTCAGGCTCTGAACCTGTTCACAATGCATTAGTATGCGTTTTCAGAATTATTAAATACAGCAGTGATAAAGCAAAACAAAACTGTCTTTCAGACAAATAATTTCCATTCTCTGTTCCTTCAAGTCTCCAGATAATGTCATTTTAATGACAGGAGGGATCTAAAACAAAACAGTCTAGGAGTTTTTTTTACCTGAATCACAATGGGCTTTGAATATGGCATTGGCAGTATTCAGCCTTAGTCCATATGACACTCCACTGCACCAGCAGTCTGAAGACTGGGTTCCACTTTTGGCTCTGACACGAACCTGATGCAAAAATGGGAAAATCATCATGTCTCACTATGTCTCTGTATCTCTCCCATCTTTTATATTGTCTTATATTTAGTCTGCAGACTGTATGAGGCAAAGGCTGTCTCTTTGAGAAACTGCAGATACTGGGTAGGAACAGGGACCCCGGTCTCTTTGTGCTTTCTGGTACTACCACAATTTAAAAATAGAAAGCATCTATTTCTGAGCTTGGATGATTTTTGCAACAAGTTGCTGTAAATACATTCCATCATCCTCCTGACTTATGCTCTTTGGCACTCCCAGATTTTACAACTCAAGATAGGGGCTCAAACTCAGCTAATGCAAGCTGTCAAAACTTTATTTATTTCACTGGCACCATGACAGTTCACGCCAGCTGAAAATCTGCTTTACACATTCAAGCTTCCACCCTGTAGATGGTGTTCCATAACTTGCATAGCCAAGACAGGATTTTCAAAGCTATGCGTCTCAACCATGGCAGAGACAAGCCAGAAAAAATGTGATTACACTTATCACACTCCATTTCCCTGTAAATGTGCTGAAACTCCATGCTTTTAGCCAACAAATCTTACAGTGACTTTTGTAACTGTAGCTCTGAAAAATGCAGAGGAAAATGACTTGTGCTTTTCTTTATAAATACAGATGAATACATGCTTATTAGTATTTGGTGGTGGTGGTGACTATTTTTTTCTACATATTCTTTAAAAAATGGGGGGGGGGGGGGGTAACACATTTCTTTACTCAGAAAGAAAACACCCTCAGAGGCTCCAAATTCTTCATTTCCTACCCAGAATTAAAAAGCTGTATTTGCTTAGTGATGTAACAGAGAACATACTATATCTGCTAAATCACAACTGTTCCACAGATTTCAGATTTTGAATGTGAAGTACTGAAAATCTATAGCAAAGTCTTCAACAAATCCCATGACTGCAAGAAACACAAAAATATTTGTTGAGTAAATTAGAACAAGTAAGTGTCAAGCAATTACAAATTACTAATAGGCATTCAGGAGCTAGGAAAGCTAACAAACTGAATACATTTGTTCATACAGTTTTATTTGGTTGTTTATAATAGAATCATAGAATCATAGAATATTTCAAGTTGGAAGGGACCCATAAGGATCATCAAGTCCAACTCCTTGCACCGCACAGGTCTACCAAAAGTTTAGACCATGTGACTAAGTGCACAGTCCAAATGTTTCTTATATTCATATAATTCATAATAATTCATATAATAAAGACTTAAGAAATCACTACTCCTGTTGAGTACAGCACTGCATGTCCAGTAGCATTCATAATCTTTTACTGTCCACAGTACTTCACCAGTGTTTAGGGTAAAAAATAAATAAATAAATAAATAAGGATTTGAGTAGATTTGAGTAGTCTGAGCCCTTAAATAAAGTGATTGTGTGTATGTGAAGAGCTGACAAAAAAGCTGACAAAAAAAGCACATCTCAGAGAGCCCCCTGCAAGAAATTGTCAAACTGGCATTTCATCCACTTCTACACCAAGGCTCTGTGTGCATTATAACCATGTAGAGAAAACATTTACTGCTGTGCTTTAAAATGATGGTCTCTCCCCACAGACTGAAATATATGTTTACAGTTAGTGAAAAAGGCTACAGCAATAAGACTCAGGAGAACCTTTTTTTGGGTGTATGTCACTACTCCAAGATGTCACTGGCATCACAGGAAGGATCTGCTGGCCTGCAGGGTCTCATTTCCACTCCCTCAGATACTCTTCATGCTGCTGCACCATTTTAGAGATGCTTTCTTCTTCCTCCAGTCTTCACCCATCTCCCTTGGCCACATCCACGATCTTGCCCTTCCAGCTTCACCTCCATGGCCTCCCCTTCCTCTACCTCGCATGGTGCTTGGTAGCTGCTTCTAGTGCCTGGACTTCCCTCCTTGGTGTACAGCTCAGATCTCCATGGGGGAGCAGTTAAAATGACTGTCCATTACTGAAAAAACCCTGAACACCATCTGGGAAACCAAACTTTCCATCTGCTCTCTCACATGGAGAAGATGCTTTGTAGTTGAGATGGTAGAATTTTCTTCAACTGACAAAAACAAAAACCAAGCCCTAAACATTTTTATTAAAACCAGAAGCATGTTCAGGTCCTGGTATTTAACCAAGACACAAAACATATTTCCACAGGAAATTAATTTTTTTTCAAAGTTTCCAGTGGTCCCCCCCCCGCCCCTCCCACCCCCATTAAATCAGCCTTCTTTAGCAGCTACATGAACTCTCTGATAACCTCACTGCGCTGTCACTGTGGAAAATGCAGATGGAAAAAATTCTGACCAACACAAAGAGGAAAGGATGCCTTTCTACCAGGGGCGTCCAGCAGCGATTGTCTGCTTAATCCCCCTCTGTGCCTCTGGAAGCCTCCTCCCTGCTCACCGCAGAGCTCAACAGAGGCTCCACAGCCGTCCTGCTTTGCTTGGAGCTATAGTAAAAAGTGGGTAAAGACAGCCAAGACACTGGGAGTCTCCAAATGATGGCTATCAACCCCTTGCAATTTTCTCAAGTAGAAATAATTTTTTTACCACTACTTCTCCATGGGGGCAATGGGATCTTTTCTGAAGCTTTTATGAGCATGGCAAAGTTGGACTTGCAAAAGAACTAGAAGTCAGGAGTGTTTTGTGTAGCTGTGGCTCTCCACCTCTTTTTACAGCCTAAAATACACTTGAAAGAGTTGGAACCACTCTGAGCCTCACCGAACCCAGCTTTTTTCCATTCTCTGCCATCTCTCTCAGTTTCCATTGCCCTGTTCTGTCTCCCGCTGCTTCTGCAAAAACTGGTTTTCATGCAGGGAAAACTCAGCACCAGCACATATCAACCTCCACCTCTCATCCATACTTACCCTGCTTTACTCGTTTGGAGCTACAGTTACTTTTTAAAAGGCTGTTAGTGTTTTTTTTTTTTTTTTTTTTCCCATGGCTTAGATCATTATAACTAATGTTTGTAATGTCTATTTGGAAAGTTAGGTTCAGGCTTTGATCTTCTTTAAGCATATAACTTAGACAAAGTTGTTCTATTGAACTGAATGAGACTTACATTCCTGAAGTCAAGCATATGCACAGCGTTTTAAGAATTATGGCTTCAGCCTAAGTCAATCCTAAACCTTACATGAATTTTGGATATTAAAAAGAAAAATGTTTTTAAACCCAAGTCTCTAAGGAGAGAAATAAATACTTATATATGTCCACTATATTATGAAAACTACTGTACTTGAATAAGACAGTCATGGATGTTTTTTAGATTTAAGAAAATAATTTTGAAATAAAATATATCCATACATACATGATTAATGTGGCTTCTCTGTTCTCTTCTGCTCAAATTATTTATATTCCTAGTGAGAGGGGAAAAAATCTTTCCATCTAAAGAAGCAGCTTCTTTTATGAATAAAAAATAACTTTTCTTTTTTTTTTTTTTTTTTTTTTTTAACAGAAAATAGGGGAAAAAGGTCTCCTTTCAGTTTTATTTTCTGGCATCAAAATAATATGGTGCAATTCTGAATGTGATCTTCTCTCTTTGCTTTCTACCATGTCCAATTTCATAGCAGGCTCCAGGAGCACTTAGAGGCTCCAGCTAGGCATTCAATAAAGTACACAGAATAAGAAAATAGTCATGGACCAAAGAGCCCACAAGAAGACAGGGGTGGAGATAACACAGACGGAAACAGCAAAGTAGCACAATTCAAATAATAAGTAGCAGTCATCTCACACCCATTTTCTTGCCATCATAACAGGATGATTTCCCAGCATATATAGTTACTATAAAGACCCCTACAGATATCTGTGTTCACTAAGATACCAAAGATTCAAGTCAATAAGACTCTAAGGGGCCCGGCACATAATGAGCAAAGAAAGAAAACTGGATAGAAGTGTAATCCACATGTCAAGTATCCACATTGCAAAGCAGACATTAGCCAGGAAAGAAATGTTAGAACAAAAGGTAGGATCAGGTTACTAAAAAGTGGAGAGCTCTTGAGACAACCCAGCAATCTGGGCAAACTCCAGAAATCAGAAAGACTTCTTCCGGTAGGGTTTCCTTCCTTGCCAGCATGATACATGGTCCACTTCTTCGGATCATGAACATTTTTTCACTTAAAGCAGTGTCTTGAACCATTGGCATTATCCTCATTCTCTTCTTGGGACCCACTATTAAACCTGAAGTTGATATAGGTCTCTTGCATTCACATTTGAAGTTTGCCAAAGCATTCTGGGTTTCTCCAAACAAAATGTTATATGCCTGTTTGTAGCTGTGGGAGACTGGACTCTGTGATGCCAGGGGTCTAGTCCAGGTGTCTTACCACTAGCCAGTTCTCTGAGCAGTTACCCACACATCAAAGGCTATGGGTTGCTGTAATAGCATCTTCCTTCATTTTGCCAATGGATGGGAGGCAAATAGAAAACACAACAGTTGGCAATTCTAGTCTGGCATATAGCGTGAATGTGGGTGTAGGAACCTTCAACCAAGGGGAATAGCCCAGAGATAAGAAAACAAGTCTGAGCTGGAAACAATAGAGTCAGACAAGGAAGAAGATAGTGGAATGTTGGCTGAAAGAAAAATAACAACAGTTCTCATGAAATCCCACCTGGAGCACTGTGTTTGGGTCTGGGACCTGCAATATAAGGACATGGAGCTGTTGAAGCAAGTCCAGAGGAGGGCCACAAGGACAATCAGAGGGCTGGAGCACCTCTCCTGTGAAGACAGGTTGAGAGAGCTGGGGTTGTTCAGCCTGGAGAAGAGAAGGCTCTGGGTGGACCTTATAGAGGCCTTCCAGTACCTAAAGGGGGACTAGAGGAAAGCTGAGGAGGGACTCAAACCAGGAAATGTAGTTATAACACAAAGGGTAATGGTTTTAAACTGAAAACCAATAGATTTAGATTAGATATTAGCAAGAAATTCTTCACTCAGAGAGAGGGAGTTGAGGCACTGGAACAGGTTGCCCAGAGGAGCGGTCGGTGCCCCTTTTCTGGAAGGCCAGGTTTAAGACCAGGTTGCATGAGGCTTTGGGCAATCTGATCTAGTGGATGTTCCTGCCCATGGGGTTGGAACTGGATGGTCTTTAAGGTCACTTCCAGCCCAAACCATTCTATGGATCTATGATTCCATGAAGAACAGAAAAGTCTTTCTGCCTGCAAATCCAGCTCCTTGTGTGCAACTTCTGACAGCATGCAGGCTAGACAGTGCTTTGAAGTAGTAGTTTTCTGAATGTGTTCTCAAATGTGGCCTTTCCCCACCGCTCTCTCCATACTGAAGATCTCTGGTGACAATTAAAATACTGAAAATATCAGATATAAGGACTCTGTGTATTTAAAAGCTCAATTTTTAAAAGTAGTATGATGAAAATGTTTGGAAAAAAATAAACTATTAAAAAAATGCCTAAATTCCTTGGCCAATGGAGACAACCTTCAGTTTGTACTATGTCTTATCCTCACTCCCCTTTGCCCAAAAAGCACCAAAGTGAGGACAGCCTTTTTCAGGGGTGTCTTCAGGCAGCTGATGACACAGACATCAGAGATGTGCCCCCATGCAGGACCTTCAGTTAGGTGGTTCTTGGTTTCCAAAAGGCTGCTTTGTGGTGACTGAAGGAAAAAAAAAAAAAAAAAAAAAAAAAAAAGTGCAATTAGGGAAGCCAATGGAGATAGGAGGGAGTTGCTTTCACATTTAGGAATTGAACAAACAATACACTTTTCAGAAATTATGTTATGTTTGTCTATTCAAGGTCTCCCAGTTAAACTACTACTTTTTTCCCACTTTTGTCTGCAGAATTACACATTTATATGTGTTTTCAAATCATAATGGGTTCTTCATGAATTTTTTAAAAATCACTATTTGGGTAGCTACCCAACTGTCTTGTTTGCCAAATCATCTCAAGGAAAACCCCAATAAAGCTCATTTTGTTTTCCAGGATTTATTCTTAAAACAAAATAAGACAAAAAGAGAGCAAGTTACTTGCTTCAATATTGTAGATGTCAGTTCTGATTCTGCTCAAGGTAACAGCAAACTCCCTTTCAATTTAAACTTGCTGGCCTTGATCCTTTAGTACAGGTACACAAGTGAGGCAGTCATAAGTTACGCCTAATAGTGAGTCAAACTGTATCATTTTCCATTGGTGAGCAGTAGACAGGAAATATGAAATGTCATTACAGGGCTGGTTAACCATCTGGTAAAAGCTCCTGTATGAGCAGTGCAGACGAACTACATTGAAATATTAAGGAAACATCAACTGAACCTATTTAGCCTCTCCAGAGACCTATAGTTCACGCATGGTGGGAAGGCAATAATGTCCAATTATTCTGGAAACAACTAAACAAGTCACTGTAAAATTATCTCATTTGCACTGGATCCAACATTAAGTATTTTTTAAAATATTCATCATTCATTCCAGGTAAGAAAACAAAACAACTAATCAATCTCTGAGGAACTACCCATAAATCAAAAAGCCATACTGAGGAGCTGGCAATTTTTCATTATTGCAGGAGTAATATTTTAAAGCTGACAAGCTGACGGGGTGGTCCAGGTTTGTGACATTATCACATTTGTGATGAACAACCAAGCTTTGCACAATTACAGTAGTATGATTTACTCTAACCAGTTACCACAGAACTTGTGGAGAAACAGACTTAAAAAAAAATCTACACTGAATTTACTTAGCAGACAAGTTACTGAAACCAAATCTTTGCCAGATTAATCTTTTCATTACCACACAGAGAAAAATATTTGGTTTTGCAGTCCACTATAGCAATTAAACCAAGTCTTTCACAAAGACTCATCTGCTGAATTGAAGTGTACGTTCAATTTCAGTGAACGTACAGATTGATTCAGATTGATGTGAAAAAGTTAAAAATCCTTCAGTGAATGGCAAATCAGATGGGAAATCTGAGGCTATCCTGGTTGCAAGTGGTGCACATTGATTGTTCATATTGATGAGAGAGAGCACATAAAAATAAAGTTGTTCATCGCTTCGCATCTCTGACTGCTGAGGATATGGTTCAGGCCTTTACCAATGTCACCTAACTGCCTCTTGAAACAGGTAAAACTAGGGTAGGTGGAACTTCTGGGAGTCATGTTGGAAGCTCATCTCATATTTAAGCCATTCCTAACTGCTGTCATATCTTCAGGTATGAGTTACCGTGTCTAAATGCTCTTTACATATAGGGCCCAATTCTGCACAGCCTAGGTATATATGTTACATATGCATGAAGAAAATTTGAATGAGAGAATGCAAGGCAAAGAGCACAGAGCCTTAAAAACCAAGTTTGAGCAATGATATTCACACATATGGGTCTTCTGGTTGACATTGCAACTTACCCCATCATTACTATTTTTTTTTTTACTTCCAGCTCAGAGCAAGGAGCAGCTATATACACCTTAGGTTTGGTTATATACACCTTAGGTTCTATTTTAGACAGTTCATTTTGGGAGAAATCTCCATCCAGGCTTGTGCTGCAGCGTAGTTTGCTCATGCACAGCAGAAGGAAGAACTGTAGGAAGGAGACTTTGAACATGTACCCTGAGCACCTATAGCATCACTCATATGCAAGAGCATCCCACGAGACAAACTAGCTCCCAGAAGGCATGTGGTGTTTGTGTGGAGCACATATTAACCAGGGTGTATTAAAAATAGCTTGACTATAGTTAAGAATATAGTTAAGAATGGGATGGAAGGGACACAGAAATTTGGTGTGGTATGAAGTGAAGGACTGAATATCTGAACAATACTTTCTTTTACACAGTTTACTTTGTTCATAAACCAGGAAATTGAACAAGTATAAGAGCTTAAGACGATGTCTAGTCACATGGTCTGAAAGAGTTTGACAAACTGATTTGTCCTAAAGCTTTTGTACCCAGTGTCATGCTTAGATTTGACTCTTAACTAGCTCAAATATTTGCTAAGAAAAACTGTGGACAGAACAAGGACCATTACTTCTGTTTGCATTTAGAAGTACTCAAAAACAGCAAAGTTCTGCTTTTGCCTCACTTTTTTTTTTTTTTTTTTCAATCCCCATTCTTTTCACTTTAGCAAGTTTACCATAACACACATATTTATTACCCTTATTTTTGTCCACTTTCTTTACCTGCTTCTTTCCCCCATCTTCTTTTCCCATCCATTCTAATACAACCATTTGTAAGTTTTTACAAATTTATAAAATTTCAAAGTTTTGATGATAAAAGAATACCAGGATTTTCAGAAATCAACTTGTTATATATTCAAATGTGGCCACTGGAAAAACACAGCCTAAATATTTAGATGCTTATCCTCTCTGTCCAAGTTTTTAAGCTTTGTTCAGATACTCAAATCCTGTTGTGCTCCTCAGGAGTCAATGGCAAATCATTAGGATGTCATCTATCATCAATTATGGAAAGAGACAAGTTGCAGATTGACACACTCAGACTTTGGTTCTTATTCCTTCGATCTTCAGCAAATTCTAAGAACAAACTCACAGTACAATTCTCAGGATTTTGGAGAGCTTCTAAACTGCAAAATGTTTCCAAAGGCATACAACTCTGTAGCTGGGAGGATCTAACACAACTATTCTCCAAACTATTTTTATTAAACTCTCAAACTGCAAATATAAGGCTACTTCTACATTAGCAAGCATATTTCCTGATAAGAGTGGATTTATAGAGTGAAAAGAAATGGTGTTGATTATCTGACATGCAGATGATACATGCTTTAAGGGAATTTACTTCAGCCTAGTTTTAGTCTGAGCCTGTGGATTGAATATGTAGAAATAATTGGAAAGAATTAAGAGCAACACTGGAACACATTGTCTGGTTTAATTTAATCCAAAAGGAAACCAATTTGTGCACTCAGGGACTGCTCTGCGGTGTTGGCCAAATCGCGATAAGTGACAATGATCGGGAGAACGCTAATGGAGCTGTGACCTAATTAAATGTCAGTTTGATCTAACACAAAGGTTCATATTCACATTTCCTGAGATGATTATTAGCAATTTAGCTGGAATATTTATATTTATGGTCCTAAAGAAATCTCAGTGATAACAGAACTTGTCTCTGATTACCAAAACCTTCCTGCTCCATTCTATGGACACTTTGATCAAAAATAAATTGGAAATTCCAAAGTGTCCTTGCAAAATTCCTGTATATATCAAACCTAATGACTGAGGACTAGGGAGAGAATTTGAGCCAAGTCATGGTTCATAACTTGATTTTGAACCTGCTCCAGTAACACCGCCCTGCCTCACGCCAGTTTGATTTAGAGATAGGCTTTGTGCCCAGCATCTAATTTTGTATGTAATTACAGATCTAATGTGTGTAATATGGCCTTTGTGAAAGAAGGAATCCCCTGAGGAATGGTCAAACTACACCAATATTCTGAATAGCTGCTTAGGTTGAGGCTCCAACACTTAAAACAACACAGGAGAAGTAGAGGTAACAGATTAATACAGCTCAAGCGCATGCACACTCTTCATTTGTGGCAATACTGGCTCCTGGTCAGTGTGGGAAGCCCTCCTTTTTACAGACGTGCCCGCAGCGCACAATGCCAAGAAGAGGAAGTGGTGGACCCAGATTAGGATCACAATAAAACAGGTTTAGTTTCAGCATGCAATGTGAGGATTATTTGCTATACCTCCTAGAAGATGTGTTTTCTTTTTGTGTTTTCTCCTCCATTGACATATGGATGGCTAATAGCATGAGTTAGACTCTTCTAGTCAACAAGACTAATTCCAAAGCTTCTCTTACTCCCTTGCTTTCTTCCTCATCAGTATACCTTTGCCATTCTGCATAGGCTTGCAGACTGATAATGACTGGCAAGATTTTGTACGTGATCCACAGAAAGCAGACAAATGACTATCAGTTTTGGACACATTGATGGAATGATTATATCATCACATTTTCACAGGTGTCTCTATCCATTTATGGAAGATTGCTCTGATGATAAAGTTGCCACATTACATTTCAAAATTATTCAATAAACTTTGAGAATAACCCAAACAAGAGCTGATTATTTTTTTTGGCCTTAAAAATTATTCACACAGAAGACTTCTGCATAATCCTCATCACAAACTGTAACAAGATCCATATCTGTTAAGAAAATATAGAAGACTATATTGCTGCATTTCTTAGAATGAAAATTGAGAGCAGTGCCAACTTTATTCTAACATGTTTCTGGATGATATAGCTTTACTAGTTGTGTATTTAACAGACACTGCCAACCTTAACAAACGCTTTGACATCTGACACTGGTAATATAACATGTGATTGACCAGGTACTGTTCAGAAAGTAAATTAGAAACTTTGGCTCTGGTTTTCAAATAACCTGTGAAGAAATAAAATTAATAAAGGGAAAATAATAATAATAATAATAATAATAATAAGAGAGAGAGGGAGATCTTCAGCTACAGATTTCCTTATATTTTTGATGCATTGATGCAACTCCTATTGGTGTAATAATTATTTTGCTAATAGTTAGCTTGCCACTTCTTTGGGGGTGGGGGGGGCGGAAATGTGTGGCTCAGCTACTATGTGTCTAAATATGCACCATACTATGTGAAACCATACTGCATCCTAGTCCTTATAAATGTCATTCTTATCATATGGTTCAGTGCAGGTACAAATGACATTCCCCCACACTCTTTGAAGTGCCATTTATTGAAGAAACTATGTTCTATAGAAAAAACAGGTATTCTCATCCAAGTCAGCTTTTAAGACATTGATACTCTACTCCTATTAGGAAAGGAAAATGGACTTTTCTTTGAAAGATGTTTTAGTAAAGTGTATATCTCCACTTCAGCCTGTTGCCAAAATAAAAAATTTGGAGCTTTCACACAAGGTCTTTTAGAGAAAACTCTCAGTGCTTTGCATAAGCACAGGGAATCAGGCCACACAGCTGAGAACAGATTTTGAACTGATTCATGTCAGCTCTTTCTCAGCTGCAGGACTTAGGAGTGCTTCTAAGTCCTAAGTCAAAGGAGCTCCTTGGCTAGGTTTTTACAATGCCTAGACCAGGTGGGAACAAGGCGTACATCAGCCTGCCCACACCCCACTTCTAGGAAAAGAAAACCAGTATATGTAAGCCAGAGGAGATTGCGGTGCAGTCAGCCAGGTTGCTGGTACAAGCAGGGTGCCAGGCTCTCCACATCAGCACATGGACTAAAAGGACAAAAAGGACATTCAACTGTTGGAGAGTGTCCAGAGGAGGGCGACAAAAATGGTGAAGGGTCTGGAGGGGATGACATATGAAGAGCAGCAGAGGTTACTGGGCCTGTTCAGCCTGGAAAAGAGGAGGCTGAGGGGAGACCTCATCGAGGTCTACAGCTTCCTCACGAGGGGGAGTGGAGAGGCAGGTGACCTTTTCTCCATAAACACCAGTGACGGGACCCGTGGGAATGGGGTGAAGCTGAGTCAGGGGAAGTTTAGACTAGATAGCAGGAGGAGATTTTTCACTGAGAGGGTGATTGCGCACTGGAACAGGCTCCCCAGTGAAGTAGTCACTGCACCAAGCCTGTATGAATTTAAGAAACGTTTGTACTGTGCACTTAGTCACATGGTCTAAACTTTTGGGTAGACCTGTGCGGTGCAAGGAGTTGGTCTTAATGATCCTTATGGGTCCCTTCCAACTCGGAATATTCTATGATTCTGTGATTCCATGACTAGACACAACAAGAATACCATTTTAGGAGTTAAACCTAAGAGGAATGTGGTAACTGAATGGGGAGATGTCTGTGTACAGCCCTAACCTTTCCTCAGGGAAAAAGAGTCTGTGCAAAGTAAACACAGGAAGGTAAAAACAGAAGAAATATCAAACACTGTTTACCTTCCAGAGTCATAAATGCCTGAAGCACACAAGACTGAGCACAAGGGCTCATGCTGAGCAAATTAAGGCAATGGATAATGAAGCAGAGATGCCACATGCCAGTAGTCTCCCGAACGAAAATCCACCTTCTTGTGCTGCTGATCACCCTCCTCCCACCCACATGCTCTCCCAGATGTGGTGCAGCTACTGCCCATGCTCTCCAGCAGCTGCTTCACAGTAGCCTCTGCAGGACTTGAACTCTGCTGAAGCCCAGCAGCTGCTTTGCCCCACTCCTTTCTGATGCTGTTTCCAGCCCCCAAACCACAAGGAACCACTTTACACAAACCACAAGCAAAGAGAGGACTGTAACTGCAGAGACAGCACTCCTTGTGCTGCAAGAGTAAGGGCAGAGAAAGAGATGGTGGAATCAGTGCTTTTGGCATTTCATATGTGGCAAAGGAACCTCCTATTTCTCTCATTTTGTGAAAATGTATATTGTTTTGTTTTCTTAAGATTTGTTCTCCCTCTCCATCTCTGTTACCAATAAATAAATAAATGTCATAGGGAAAAGCTGGGCAAGGTTTTCCTCTTCTTGTTCTGAAACCTAGAAGAGTTCAGCCTTTTACTGTTTTAGAAATTTATTTCAAGTATCTGACTAGCTTCAGCTAGTAGGACTGCTGTCCCCCACATGGCTGTGACAATGCAGCAGGGCCAAGGACAGATGCTGTCGCAGGCCACTAACAGTATGTTATAAAATATTTTTTTGCAATGAAATATATCTGGTAACAAAATGTTGAGAGCTTGTTACATATAGGTGGAATATAAGGGTTTAAGCAAGGGTTTAAGCACAAAGGGGTTCTACAAAAGGTTAAGTACTGTTTGGTGGGGAAGGTGATCAAGTCTACAACAAACCAGGGGTCTGAAAGAACATACAAAGATGAGGCATTAGCAAGTATCACAGAAAAAGGGATTAATTCATCTAAATAGAAGAATGATATCTTTCCTTTCGTTTTCATGTTACAAAGCCCCTTTCTTTTACTTAACTACTTAAAAGTAGCTGTGTATTAATAACCAGGTAATTAATCAATCAAAGATCAGAGGTGAAATTAAGAGCTTATGTGGAAGTACTGCTTGGAGCTAGTATGAAAAAAAAAAAAAAAAAAAAAAAGTTTGGGGGGTGTTTTAGAAAAATTACCTTGATCAACAGACATCAGTGAAGATTATTTGGATATTATAAAGTTGCTGTCTCAAAGTGAATGGATCTATTTCCATTCCTTGTTATCTGAAAGTTCAAACCTAGCTATGTACTAGAAACTTCACTGAGCTCACCTGCTTTATAGCTGGCTACAGTACTAAAAACAAACAAACAAACAAACAAACAAAACAAACAAACAAACAAACAAAAACTCCCTCTCTTTCATCAAAGATCAGGCTTCTTCACCTGGGACTCATGTAGGCAAAAGATTTTTTGAAATCTTCTTGAACTAACCAAAGCTGTGTTTGACAAAAGCAGATTAAAACAGGGTGCTGAAGAAGGCTTGTCAAATATGTCCTTTCTAATATTGTAAGATATGGTCATTTCAAGGAGCATTTTGATGGAGCTTGAAGTGAGGTTAACTGTGATGCATTGGCTTTCCTTTTCAAAGTAAGGAGCTCTAAATAAGAGTGTAAAAGCCATGGGGAAATAAGAATCTTTTGGTTCCTCACTGGGAGTTAGGTATTGGGTGAACATCTGAGAACAGAGCTCACAGGTAAGATCTCAACTCTTCACTTTTGATGACATTCAACACATCATATGCCTCTCCTATACCAAGTCGCTTCAGAGATTTTTAAGTGCAGTTGTTTCCACGTGCATGTGCCCTCTCCCTTCCCAAATTCCACAAGAACAAAAGGCACAGTGGCACAGCCAGCATTCAACCAGAGCACTTCTGGTAAGGTACAACCCCATGGGGAGGAACAGCCCTCTCTTCCAGCTATGGTCCTCAGGCAACAAATCGTACTGCAAACCACATGGCTTCCTCTGATTTCCACTTTCATGGGCCATCACCAGGATTGAAAATAGAAAAACTGAATGCACGATGGGAAACTACTGCTCTTGTGCATTATCTGTGTTCCTTCAGAAGACTACTTCCTCTAAGAAGTCCTCCAATCAAAAACTCAGACCAAAGACTTTTGAATAACATTTCTTCAGACCTGGAATCCACATTTTTGGGGATTTCAGCCATTGTGACAGCCACTCCCCTCCAGTAGCATTCCTGAGCAGCCCCATCACTAACTGACTTGGCACTCCACATGGCTGTGAAATTTCACCAGTTTCCATTTAGACCTCCATTCTTGGCAATGGTGGTAATTGGTGTTCAGAAGAAGAAAATTTCATTTTGGCAGCCACCCAAGGGCAATTCATGAGAAGTCAGCTGAGCTTGGGGCTCAATGCTATCACCACTTACCAGCACTTAGTGAGTCTGAGCAGACTGTTTGCCCTGGGTCACAAAAGCATCAGTCCTTTCACACAGTCAAGAATGCTGCTGCATTTTCTCCTGCATGACTTGGTCGATTCTTGCTAACAATTATGATGTATTGTTATAATTACTCATAATTGTACTAATATCTGGTGTTTCACAGATACTTTAAGACAACATCTGTACCCTATATAGTTGATAGGATCCCCCAGTAAGAAAATCTTCTTCAAAGGAAAATCATCGCACAGCAACAATAAGAACAAGAAACAGAACAGTGTGAGTTGTACAGTCCTATGGCTGTGGATTGCTGTGGCTAATACACACATGTACAAAGTATTTCAGAATTAAAAAAAAAATATACACAAAAAAAAAAAAATAAAAAAAAAAAAAAGAACATACCAGACTCATGACAAGAAGAAGAAGGTTTCCATGCCTCCTGGAAGGGAGAGCTTTCAATGAAGAAGTTAAGGAATTATTTCCTAATGTCTTAATGTCTCATATGCTTTAGAGAACTGTAAATTGTGTTTCTAGAAACAGTTGGTCATATGCTGAAATAGAAAGGTTTTCATTTCAGATTTAGAGCTATAAAAAGTGTAAAAATCATCTAGATCATCTAGTCCATCCTCTGCCAACTGAGAACCGCTCCCCAGGTTTGCTAGTGATTTGTGTGTTGCATTACTCTGTGAGTCAAGCAGTGGGGCCTCTTGTATCACCATGGGGAGACTCTTCCACAGCTCAGTAAGACTAGTCAGCTAGGAATTCTTGTTCTTAATATTGTTTTACGTAATGATGAGATCAATAGGGAGGATATCTGGCTTTCCATCATAAAAGCTGTTGGGTTCCCTGCTGCATTTCAGCTTTAATGTACATTCTCTAATCTGCTTTACATTGAAAAGCACAGCTCTTGCCTTAAAAAAAATATATATATAATAATAATAATAAAATCTCATGTTAGCCCTGCACATCCAATACAGAATAAATAAAATAGGTAAATGCTCAAATACCTGACCTGCTTGTTCAGGCTTTGTGAAGGCTCTGCCAAACTTATGGTTCAGATGTAAATCAAACATCTGAAGGAGGCATTCTCTTGCCTCATCACCTACAATGGTTTGTTCCAGATTTTCTTCTTGAACGCTAAACCTCAAGATTATTAATATTCTTTGCAAGAGACAGTCCCTTGAATCAATATGACAAGTACATTTTTATAGATCTGCCAAGATGTGATGATATAGTGGCAGTGGGATTTTTATTTTTTATTTTTTAAATAAATCAAGAGTGAAATGTCTGAGATAGGCCCAGAACATGGGCTCAGGAAAGCCCCAACAGCTGTGATCACGGAGGGAGAGGCAGGGTGACTCTGAACCCACATCTGGATTCAATGCTGGGCCGGCTCCTCTCTCTGGAATGATGTGAACCAAACGCATCAGGCCAAAACCTTTCCGGGGAGGCAGGGACAGGGAGCTTAAAGGCTAATGCCCAGATCTGCCTTTGGCAGACTTGGCGCTTCCTAAAGGACCTGGACTGGTGATGGCATCCACAAAACAGAGATAATTTATAGCCCCATATTCGAGAAGAATATTGGATACGTTATTTAATACACGCCTGATGATGATTGGCAGCAAGCAAACAGGTCTCCAGCACAACGGACCCTTGGGCACCCTAGGACTTCAGCCCCATTTACCCCAGGGAAACCGACAAGGCCCCGGCCCCACGCACGCACCCCGCAGCCCGGCCGCTGTCTCCTGAACCCGCAGAGCACACTGACATCTAGTGGGTGTTTCAGGAAGCACCGGGCCGCCTTCCCTGCTTGCTAAGACCCCAAAAGTGCCTAGAAGTGCTTCACAGGCCACCCGTTTTCAACCACCAGTAGTCCAGAAGGGGGTCTTGAAGTCTGCCACGAGACACTGGGCAGTGCTTCGCTGCCTGACAGCAGAGCATCCATCGCCATCTTCACATTGTCTTGAGGCTGATTAAATTCTCATTGTGCTTCCCTCCTCACCCACTGACCTTTCAAGCCTCCAGAAACAGAAATTGCCATATGGGAAGGGAAAATGCACTTCTCATTTTGTAGAGGAGATAAAGTAGCCAAGGAGGGAAGTGCTACCCCTGTCTACAAGCAACCACAACTTCTGGGTGCTTTCCACCTCTTCTGGGCCAGGAGCTGTTGTGCTGTCTGATCCTACAACAGAGACAATTTTGTCTTCTCCCACTAATAGTATATATTTAATAAAATGAGGTGTTAGAATAAAAGAAAACCTGTGTCCCTCAAGGACCTTCATCACTATTACCCATAGTGTTTCATAAACACTGATGCAGGATTGACCTCCACCACCGTTTTCAGCAGAAGCAGCTCCCCAGGCAAGTAGGATTCCCCTATAATACCAAATTATTTTGCAGCTTTTCTTCTCCTCCCACTCCATCCCTATCACATCCAGCTCTCAAAACATCAAGACAGATGGAGAAGAATAGACTTGCCCAGGGTATACATTTTCTGAAAGAACTCTGGCATTAGCAGAGGGAAGGATGCTCCTCTTCCTTGTCCCACTCTGGACATAGGTGCATCTGACAAGTTTCTTATGGGGTTTGAGAGGGAAAAGACATCTCCAGAGGCTGGGGCCAACTCAACATACCTTCTTGCAAAGAGAAGTGGCTTCCCATAGAAGAATGTAGCAAGAGAAAGAAAAAAGGAAGAATAGAGGCAACATGCTTTCACTTTCAAACTCTTAATATGACTTTCTTCCTTAGTTTAGCTACTTTCCTCCAAGTTTATATGAAAAAAAAAAAAAAAAGCAAACAAATCAATCAAACAAAAAATAAATAAACAAATAAAAAATTGGAGCTCTGGTGTTGGATTTGAAGGGGAGTGGGATAGGAAAACTAATTACCCACCCTGACACCGAAGGCCAAGCTCTCACACTGTAAAGCATACTGCAGTACTTAAAAAATAGGGAGTTAATGCGCTATATTACACTGAAGGGACCCCATATTAGCCAGGCTTGGCCAGCTGTACTGCTGTTTCCATATCTGTGACCACCACCAAAACTCACAGGCTCCTTGTCTCTAGGAGACTGTAAATAGTCGGCTGGACTCAACGCTCCCATCCCAGCAACGCGTCCTCCACCGAACAGTGAGGCACGCTCTGTTTTCTGACACCTCTCCTCCCATGACAAATTTAGGCAGCTCGGGTCATGTACTATACCAGCTGGTTACTGACACGAGACTCCTCCAAGGCAAAAGATCTGCCTACAGCATTTACATGTGGGAAGATGTGTTTCTAATTCCTCCTTTCAAGGTCTCCTTGAACACTACCCTCTGCTAGTTAGCTTGTCCTTTGCAGCATCTTCCGGCAATCCACGTCAGGCAATATGAAAGTGAAATGAAAGAGCACTGTAGGAAGCCACCCGACTGGCAGCGGATCAGCTTGTCATTTAGCATAGAGCAGGACAGCCCTGCTGGGTGAGCGTGTCACGCACTGCGCCTGGCTTTGTGGAGGGGCTATGCCGCTTCCCGTGCTACTCAGTATGTGTCAGCTCTAATCAAGTGTGTGATGGTATTACTCTTTAGCGCTTGTAGCCCACCAGGGATTATCACCATGAGCTTCTGCACTGAAGGTTCTGAAGAGTGCAGGGGCCAGTTGCCAGGATGTCAGAGAGCCGTACAGAGAGCGTAAGTCACTGCGGTGGGAAACAGGCACTTCTTGTCTTTCCTATTGTGTATGAGAGAGAGAATGGGTAACAAAGCCTGCTTGTTGCGCTTTCCTAAGCAAGACATAAAAAGCTGATTATAGAATGAAATATATAAGCTTAACCTACGTATCTGTCAGTTCTTTGTTTTGTTTTGTTTTTAATCAGTCAGGAATTTAAAAAATTCTACCTCCCACACCAGCTGAGTTTACACAATATGTTTATTTAGTGATGTTCCAAATGAAGATTGCTCCCCCTTCCAAGCTATTAATAAATGGAAACAAAGTTAGGGCAACATCATGTTTTTAGAAGGTATGAGATTTCAGGGAGGAAGGGAGAGGGATTTTAGAACATTTTATTTACACTTAAGGAAAGCAGGTTCTATTCCAGCTTGCCTGGAACATAGAGGCTGTTCTAACTGTTTGCTGTTGTTCCTGTTGTTTGTAACCAAATACCACTAGGAGATTAAATGTTTTGATACCTTACTGTTGCTTCCAAACAGCTTTCCTCCCTGACTGCAGAAGTCAACATCAAAAGTTTATGCAGAATTCTAGGTCCATCTGTGAAATGCTCAGATTTTTTTAAAGGAGAGAAAAAAAAAAAAAAAAAAGAAAAAAAAAGAAAAAAAAAAGAAAAGAAAAGAAAGAAAGAAACACCATCCCTTACATCAAAATGAAAATCAGGATACAGATGCACAGAAGTGCAACGTTTCATTTTGCAGCAGTTGTCACATAATATTTACGTTATTTATTTATAAACCACAGTTTTTGGAGCACATGTTCTTGTTCACTTCATATCATATGTTGCCAAATGTCCATGGAGCCTCCTCGGGTTTTGGACGTGTGCAGGCAGTTCTAGCTAGCAAAAGCTATTTGAAAGGAGCCAGAAAACCGATTCACACACTCCTGAATATATATATTGAACACTTCTTTGCCAAGCACTAGCCTAAATAGAGCCATGCTGTAATAAAGCCCAAGAACTTATTAATTCTCAGAGTGCAGAAGCAGGTGCTGTAAGTCTGCTACTTCTGCAGCTTTGGTTTGTGCTTCTCTTGTGATAGTTTTTCCTACTCTTATTTTAACTATTCGGGCACAACTTTTCCAATACAGAGTGATGAAGTGAGCTGTATTTAGCAAGGGAACTCAAGAAGTGAGGATATTAAATTCACACCCCAAGCCACCAAAAAAATGCCTACCTTTCTACAGTTAGTACATAAGCCAGTGAAGGGGAGCATGGACATCTACCTGATTAAGATCCAGTGGCCTACATTTTTGCTTAAGGGAAGTGCTGGTGCAGTAACCTGAACCTCATCCTCTTTTCCTTGCTCTCTGCCAGTGCAGTCTGCTCTGTCTAACACCTTGGTGGTGCATGTTGCTCAGCTCCTTGCCTGCATTTGTGCAGCAAAGCAGCTCAGAGTGGTGGTGGCACAGCAAGAGGTGCACAAGCCCTTCTCTGTGAGAATTTTCAATTTTTCCTATCCAGAAGAAAATCCATGCACAGGTGTGGGGTGCTTGTTTGTGAGAGAGTGCTAGAGAGTTGTAATGTGTGCTGTATAAAAGGTCAAGTAAAAAGTCTCATATAAGAAGCAAGCAGGATGAGGGAGGATTTAGATGCAGGATGAAATTTGTAAAACTGGCTTTTACAATGCTATTTTGTTTCCATGGGAGGGAGAGGCTACTCTAACGATTTTGTATCAGAGGCAAATGAAATAAAATAGTAAGCCTCTGTGAGAGATCACCATACCTTTCCTCTCTACCCAGACTACATTTATTTTTTGAGAAATAGCTGAAATTTCTTCACCAAAAAAAAGTCCTCAATCCTTAAAGGAAGTCAGTACACAAAGGCATCTCAGTTCCTGACTCATATACATAATTATTTCATTGAAATAGCATATGTTATCAATAAGGCTGCATTTGCCTTCTACAATATTGGTCTGCTAGACCATTGTTTAGTATAAAGATATGACCTGGATGTTACTTCTCCCATAACAGCAGTGCAGAGCAATGCAGAGACCGTATTTGAAATCAGCCAATTTCAAACAGATCTGAGAGAGCAGAAGCTTCTGAGACATTAGGTTGCTAAGTATTTTATGAAAATAAGCAGCTAGGCAGAGAAAACCTCTCCCTGTGAGTATTTTCAATGCAAAAAAGGCAGCAGCAACACTGCATTTATTGAACAGCACAGATACCACAGGGATGCTCTCTCCTCCACAGGAAACAAGTCTTTTGGGCCCACCTCTTATGAAAATATAAGTAATCTCTGCTCACCTGTTACATCCCAGGTGTCCTGTGTAATGTGAGGACTGTGACCATCCTGGGATACAGGGGGTCCTGAGATATGCAGAAACCCACCTTCATGGCAGCCCACCTGGAGCCACACAGGAACGTCAAAGGGAGATGGGAGCTGAACACGGGTGCAAACTTATACAACAGTCACTCAAAAGGCCCTCAGCATACTAAGAAACAGAAACACCACATGGTACTACTCACAAAACAAACAAACAAGCAAAATAAACAGAACAACAACAACAAAACACTAAATCCATTTCAGGTTATTCTGGGAAGAGCAAAAAGCAAACCTTGCCCAGCATAAAAGGACCTGAGAACCAAACCCATACTCATATAAGCTTTCCTTCCAGCTAAAAAGCAGCTTGGCTATGCTCAGTTAAGGAAGGCGCAGCTGGCAGACCGAGGAACATCTGCACTCCCAGTTTAAGCAAGTCCTCACAAGGATAAGTGAGTAAAATGGTATTATAATCTTTCACATAGCGCTATACTCTCCCTCTGCTAGCCCTCCCTCCCCCAGTTATAGACAGATGTGTCTCACCCAGCTTCTCACCACTCTCTTTGCATTTAGATTCCTAACTAGGCAGAGCTGGGACTCTTCTCTAGCGGAACAGCCCAAGCAGGTTTGACACTGCTTCTTTTCTGCTTGTAGCCTGCTCTTTAACCCTTCCAAGGATGTGAGGTCCATAACAAAGTTTGCAACATTTGAACTGCATTTCTGGTGCCATTTGTATTGCATCTAATCCTCCTGCAATTTTTAACCATTGAAATTCCTGGTGTGGGAAAAAAATACCTGCTGCAAATCTTGATATTTTCTGTTTGGTGATGAATTTTTAACGTTGCATTAAATTTTGAAGAAACAGAACATTTGTTCTTCAGTATCCTTATTCATGTGCATGCATAAAATCAATGTATTGATGAGAAGAGTATGTGGCTAATTTTATTCACAAAGACAATGAAAATGGAAGTGTTCAGTTGGCTATCATTATGTAAAGGATAAAGGGTGCAAAAGGAAAAAGAATTGAACCAGTTATATCCTGTACAGAAGTCTTTTATTCCTTTTGCTGTTGGCCTCAGAAAAAAAGTAAGGGGAAATAAAACAAAACCCACTATTTCTGTTCATCCCACAAAATATAACACACCATGAGTGAAAGCTATTATTCCCAACCCCTCCTTTTGCAGGCACTAGGCGTTGCCATAAATCCCCGTGTCTGACTGATGGGGTAAAGACAGCTTTTCAACCTTCATTCCACGTTGCTTGACTTTTACAGCTTTAAAAATTATGTCAATATTGCCTTTGCAGTATAATATTTTTGTAGTTCTCCTTGGGTCTATTCTAAGTTTGCTTAAAGATAAAGGAGCCGATAATTAATTTGTGCAAAAGAAAAGGCAGATCCCTAAATCCTTTCCTGTTGGAAAGCAAACTGAAGTGTGTGCTTAGTAGTGGTGGTAGTTAAAGGTTTTCTCATATTCCTCCTTTTCCCGTGAGGAAGAAGGTGATTTGTAAAAGCCCTTATTATGTAGGAGGATCCACTTACAGTATTTGAGGACATGAATTCAATCCCAGGCTATGAGTTTTAGCATTCTTGTAAAGATTCCCTTATTAGCACTACTTATGAGCTGCTAGAATAAGCTGTTTATGAAGCAAAGCCTAGAAGCCTCCATTTGAAATGCTCAACAACAAAGAACGCATTTCTATTAGTCACATTTAACCCAGAATTACAGAACATTATCCTTTAGCTATCCATTAAGCCAGCCAGAGAGGTAGGCATCCTCTCAAATTGGCCACTACTCTTTCCTACGGCTTTTTTTGGAGGCAATACAAATGCCAGTCATTGAGAGGCAGAGCTTTCCAAAATTGTTCTGAACAAGAAAATTAGATGCTGAAGGCAACACTACCTTTTCCACTGCCTTCAGAAAAAGCTGCTGCTGGAGCCTCACTCAACACAGACAACTTCTATTGCCCACTACTGGCCTGCGTCCATCAGACTCCAATTCCTGCTACAGCCCTTAGAGAAGTGCAGTGGCATGACATGGCTATTGCAGCCTTAAGCTCAGCATTATTGTTATTATTATTATTTTACTTTTTTTGTTGGCTGTGAGGCTTTTCTTACAACTGTAATACCCTCTCCTGGTCATTGCAATCAAGGTGATGTTCATTATGAAGTGACACAATTACCACCCTTTTCCAGCAGGTGAGATTCTGAGATTCATCCTCATTGAGAGAGTAGCATTTATAGGATAGAATTCACCATATGCTGCTGTTTACATAATTGTACCAGCTCACTGTACCAGCTCTGTACAGTGTTCAAAGAAAACCTCTGCAGTTGTTAGTTTTGTGATGTAGTTGTTCTTTGGGGAAGCTGTTTTAAAAAGCAAGAGGACATGTACTCTGCCTCAGTCTCTGTGTGAAAACTTGGGCACATCTACACAGACCTAACTGCTGGTATTTGGGCTGAACTTTCTACAGCAGAATTGTCCATATCCTATTTAATTTCTGTTCATAAACTAAAGCTTACAGCTCATACGAAACAAGCTGTATGAAGTTTTTTAAATAAAAAAAAAAAAAAATTGCTTAAAATCCAAAACACTGGAAGATTCTGGAAATATTTTTTTGTACATGTTACTGAGAAAGGTACAGTGTAAAATCAGAAGACATTACTTAAACAGGAAAAAAAAAATGCTGTGTTTGATATTTTCTATCACACTAGCTTTATTTAAGGGAGATCAGCATTTTCTATTTTTTTCTTGACACATTTGGCGATGGTAAATTTTTATTTTTTAAGTTCATAGAAGTGAATAATCAAAACACCATTTTGAATGGACCCTGAAAACATTTTCTATTAATTTTGAAGTCTGCCATCAACTTAATATATCTCGCTTGAGCCATGGCAACAGTGATACTTGGGGCTCCATTGGTTTTCAAGATGCTTCAAATTTAGCATACTAAATTTGAAGGGAGAGACAGAAAGAGACATGTCATAGAGAACAACTACAAAAAGGAATGGGGGGGAGATGCCTATCTTTGCAGGCCAGATGCATTTCACACATCTTGAGCTTTTGTGTTGCATTGCTGTGCACCCTCTTCCCTGACTCTGCTTCAGGAACATCAGGCCGGCCTCCACCCTTGTGACAAGGGCTCTGTATGTCTATCACATTTCGTTTTCACTCCCATACAGCAGCTTTCATTTTACCTTATCCCAGCGACTCTCTATTGGCTTTGTATCTTAGTTCTACAATCCCCACCTACAAGGAGATTTATATCTCTTCATCAGTTCTTCTCTGTATCAGGAGCTGAGCGCCTATGTGTATTCACCCACAACTTCTTCTGCAGTCCAATCTCCAGAAAAATGAAAGAAAAAAAAGAGTTCACATTTAAGGATAAGAAGAATACATTTTTTTGCATGTATGGGAGTTTTTATGCAGTATTTGCTGCTTAAGTTTACAGTGAGACGCACTGTGAATATTTCTGTTTAATTTTGTGGTACGGACTATTATGGAGAGGATGTAGCTCTTAGAGTACTAAACTGTTTTGGAAAAAGTTACCCTCTGTTTTCTGGGATACTTCCACATACAAAGGGCTTTTTTTTTTTTTTTTTTTTTTCTCAGCACAAAGCAAAGAAGCCAAATAAACTAGTGAACCCTCCTAAATAGGACTGTGAGTCAGTTCCAGAGAATCTAATCAACAACCTGTTACCTTGCCTCAACTTTAGAAGGATGGGGAAGGCTTCACTGACTGTAGCTCTTCTCAGGGAAAGTGCCTATCACCTGGCTTCTGCTGCCAAGTATATCATGGGGCGATGGGATTCTTGGTTCTTGCCTTTTAATCAAACCACATCCCTTTTTGAAGCTGGACTCAGCAATTGGCTCAGCCTTTACCATGCACATAAGATCTGTGTACTTTAGACTCTTGGACTCCTCGCACATATAAAATTTTCAGAAATGCACAGGAGATGTAGGAGCTCACCACAGTTATGTAAAAAGATAAAAGCTGCTAAATGTCTTTTGGTGCTTCAGAAAATGTTAACTGCTGTCCCTACTGATCATAGTGAGAGGAAGAGGAAAGAAAGATGGACTGTGAGGCATGCCTGTGCCATTTCAAGATTTTACAGCTGAAAGACAAGATCTCTGAAGCCAGTTTTTTAACTGGACTGGGAGCCCAGAGGGAATGCAGAGAGTGTGAAGTGCTTTCTTTGGCATGTCTGACTCAGGAGACAAGTCTTACGAACCAGCTACAGGTTCTGAGTGCCTTTTTGTGGTTAACTCCAGCTTGAGAATGTATTGCTTGCAATAGTCTAACTTGAAGGTGATGAAAGCATAGTTTGCTCAGCCAAGTTCCACATCCAAATCTAAGGGGCACAATTTCCTGGCTAGTTTCAGAAGAAATTAGGTGTTCTTGTTGTTATTTTGGTTTCCTGAACCAGAAAGAACAATGGGAACCTTAGGACCACATCCATCTTGGCCACAGGAGGGCCAGTCGTTCCAGCAGAGATGAGACCACAGCTCCAACAACCCTCTTGGTCTCTCCCAATCAACTGTTTTCTCCAAGTTATTCCCCAGAAGAGATTTTCTTATATTTGTTTTTCAACTTTCTTCAGACTAAAAACACCTAGAAAAAGTCTTGCTAGGGTTTGGAAGAGAGGGGGGACTAAGGCTGCTGGGACAGTGGTGGTCCGTAACTCATGGGGGTACATTTCTCCCAGCTCATGGTTTGACACAGCCAAAAAACCACGAGGAGAGCACTGAGACTGCAGAATCTCACAGCTAATGGTCCTTGTGAGACAAGATCAAGAGGCACAGGCACTACTTTGAGTCCCTTTATTGCAAGACCTCTGGGATGGTTTATGTGGTCAGCAGCTCATGTCAGATTGCCCCGTACTGGAAAAGACATCTGTTCCTCTGGGTCGTGCCACTCCCGTCAGCCAGCTTCCTTCTAGTACTGATGTAGACATCCCGCTTGTGGATAAGGTCCTACAAGCTCTGATATAGGTTGCATGTCATGATCGCTCGGTAATGCATGACATTTAAGCAGCTTTTCACATTGCTGATTGCAAATTGCTGTTGGCAGTTTTTCTCTGAAATGAGCCTTATATGGCTTTTGACACTTATGGGAACAGTCATGACTCAGACAGCTAAGAGCTCCTGCAAGGCAGTACTAATGGATTTGAAATCTGGCCTGTTTCTAGCACCCTTCCCATTAAGCACAGGGTTCAGAGTACGTTTTAAGGCCTTTTGCTCAGACTATACTAAATATGGAATATCTCATCATCAACACACTGATGATCAACAGCTGAGCGCTTGTGCTGGCAGAGGGAGATTCAAACCACATCCTTTGCTGGTTTCAGAAGACCTGCTGTGTTGAAAACACAGATGGTCTAGAGTAAATGTAAACGAGTGGGGTAATTAGTATGTAGCTGTGTTGTGTATTAGAAGAGAATGCAATCTGAAGGTGTTAGATCAAGTATTATTGACTTGGTTATTTTTGATTCTGAGCTCTTGGTGAAAAGGCATATATTAAAGGTGTCACAAGAGTAGTATTGTTTTCTTATTTATATATATATATCTATAAATTTTGCATGTGCTGTATGCACCCTTATTTACTTTGCAGTAAATCTGTAAGACCAATGCTCGCTGTCTTGGCCATATTTTTTTGTTACTGCAATTCTTTTTTGGTAGGTTTTCCATATAGCGAAAGATGCAGCCATGTGTTCTCAAAATGCACTGGGCAGCCTCTGTCACAGTACAAAGACTTAACTTTGCTGATGCTTGATACCACACCACGGGAACTTGTCCTGCAGATTTATTGGTAGGGTGTGTCTAAGAAGATCTGGGATTAAATAAATGTTCCCAGAAGAGATCTAAGCTCAGTCTGGAGAAATTGTCTCAGGAGGAAATGGGAAATGTGGGAATCTGCTACACACACTCTTCCTAATCTGTTTTATGACCAAACATTTCTGTACCTCAGTTTATCTTTTTGCATATAATAGGTCATACTACCGACCTTCTTCTGTAAATCTCTTTGAGATCGAGAACTGGCTGTAGGCATGCAGCAAGTAAATATTATTGTGTTGTCTGAGGTGAATACAAAAGGATCCCCCTACAGTAAATATGCATCAATTCTCGTTGGCCTGGAGGAGCAGATCCATACCCTGTAGCTCACTCACCCTGTGTGCCTAGCCTGACGTACACAGGCTCTACCTTTTCATAGTGGGGCAGAGAGCCCCCCAGACATGTCAAGTATCATACATTTAGTGTGCTGCTTTCCACATGGCAGCTATTGAAACCTATTTCTACTCATCTGACAATATCATTTTAAAATGAAGAAGATTAAAGATTTTATATTCCAAAACAAACAACGGTAAAAGCTTTTGCTGACCTATTGCCACTTGCCTGAGGACTTGGAAGCAAGCTACCAATTGCATGTCATTCAGCGAGCTATTATAAATTCAGTGTGCTCCTCCTTTCCAAATCAAGATGTTGATACAAGTTCAGTGCTCTGGCAGAGCCCGCTTGCTGCACCTGAGAAGGAAGAGGCCCAACAAGGTATGGCCAGCATGCTGGGGGACCACTCCCCCTTGCAGGCTTGTGGGTCCAGGGGGCTTCCTGGAGTTTTGCAATTGTTCCTATCTGTGCAGAGAGGGAAAGAGAATGGTCTCTTCTTGTGGACCAGGCACGCACAAAGTGACAAGTGCCCTGTGCTCCCATCAACCTCAGCAGGTGCTCAACAGGAGTGATGGTACCTGTTATGCAGTGAGCCTGAGGCTTGCTTACATTTTGTTTTGCTGGGAAAAAAAATGGCACCATTTTGTTGATCTATTATGATTTACAGTGGCTGAGAGTAGAGAGTAGAACACTTTCTCTGTTGGACTCTCTTTGGGTTTGTGACAGATACAAGTGTTATGAAGACATCCAGGGGCAACAAGAAGTTTTTGTTTTTGTTTTTGTTTTTGTTTTTGTTTTACCCTCTTACAGATCTTCCTCTCTCTATGCCTCCTCTCTGAGAATGAGCTCTATGGTAATGAAAACCTACTCAAGCAATGTTCTCCCTGGGTTTTGCTTTTAGCATTTTTTTAATTATTATTATTTTTTTCCAAAAGTGATTTCTGCATCTGGTACCCCCAGGGCCAACATAGATTTTTCTGTGGATGAAACAGAGCAACATAGTAGCAGAGCTCTGAAATACAGATTACTTTCATGGTGTGTCCAGAAGCAAGCCTTACAATCATAATTAATGTCAAATCACTTTTTCATTTTATTGATTTAATTTTTTCCCAGTATCACTGATTGTCAATAAAGACTGTTTTGTTTTTTTTTTTTTTTTTTTTTTTTTTTTTTTTTTTTATACTCCAGACCCATTGGGTGTAAGAGAAAATAACTTGCAGTTTAGTAGAACAGTAATAATTCAATGGTGATATATACAGATGTACCCGTTGAGGTTTTGGTGGAAGTACCACAATTCCAGAAGTCTGAATTTGTCATTTACGTTTTGTTTCAGAAGATGGAGTATCCAGTCAAAGAATACATAGTTTTTACAAACAGTATGTAATAGAAATAGCATACGTCTTTTTTAAAACAATGTTTGGTAATAAACCCAGACCTCCAGTATTTTAAAGATATATGTAAAGCCCTGGTGCCAGCTACTCAAAAATCACTTAGAGACCAGCAACACAGGATCAGATTCTGCTGCTGTTCTACAGCATGAGCTGTATTTTGCTTTGACTCAAGTCTTTTGAGGCTAATTTGCGATCAGATAAAACTCAGTATGAGAAAGAGCAGCAGAGCTGGACCCCGAGTCACCTGGTACTTAGCAAAAATTGAAAAATACCAGAGGCACCTGAAATTTTCACTGAAGACTGGTGGTCACCAGCAAATATTTATTATTACAGTGGTAACAGCAAGTCTTGGCTTCGCTGGCCTTTTACTACTTTGAGTAAAGAGTTACTTGCCAGATTATTATTATCTTGGCACTTGATGCAAAAAACTGTAGTTTCCATGTTTCTTAAAGCTGAGTATACATTTATTGAATGAAAGCATTTATTAAACATACGGGGAAAGATTCTCAACAGGCATTAAATAACTTGCCTCCACTTGCCAAGAACTCTTGCTTGTTATGTTTTATTATGCTGTGAACTGCAGGTTGCATGGTTGGAAATGGTAGAAAATGGAAATAGGTGGAAATGTGGCTTTACTATGAAGAATCGAGTCATTTTATATCTTCTGGTATCATGTAGATCTGAACTGTGTGGATTTGGATTGCCCTCACAGTTGCATTTATGTTACAAAATCATGAGTGGCAAGGAGAAGTTAAATAGGGAATTACTGTTCTAATATAGGAAGAAAGAGACATTCAACAAAACAAGGATATAGCAGGTTTAAAATTTTGAAATAATAATAATAAAATAAAAAAGGATATTCTTTACCCTCTGCCACAGGACACTTAAACTTCTGAACACATTGAAAAAGTAACTGGATGAAACAGTGAAAGAAAAAGTCATTAAGGTGAAACACTAAGATAACATTTCAGGGTCAAGAGGTCTGTGATCATCAGCTTTTTGGAGACGGGGAGAGTATTCTGGAAAATAAATGCTGCATGCGTTTCCTGTTTTTACTCTCCTTCCTAAACCTCAGCTATTTGCACTTTTGGGATAGTCTACAGGATTGGATGAATCTTTGATCTAACTTGATGCAGTTTTTTCTATATTGATATGTAAAATACATTCTTTGAGTCAAAGAATGAGAAAAACTTGAACAAACAGGCTTCTGTATATTGAGATAAATAGTTAAGCTGTAACCTGGACTTAAACCATAACCTAATTCTCCCAGTTTAAAATCATTCAGACATAGGATTTGGTGTGATCCTGTCACTGAACATGTTGATGGCACACAGAATTATTAGGTGAAGGTATACCTTGATTTCAGATTTCAGGTTGATTAAAATTAAGTAGTGTTTTTGCAGTTTTCTAAGTTTGTTAAAACTGAAACTTTGTCGATCTCACAGGTATCTCTTTTGATCTTTGGGAGAATGAGGCAAATCCTGTAGCCCTCCTCAGCTTTCCTTATCGTGGCTCACCTTCCACTGAAGCAAGTCAGACTTTTACCCACATAAAATCACTAGGACTTTTTTCCAGTGATGATAGAGATCAGCAAATAGACTAAACATCTGGGTGAATATAGGGTACTATAAAGGGGAAAAACTAAGATGGTGCAATGACTCTGTAGTAGTTGTTTAGAGGCATGAGTTATGTGCACTGCTGGAGTCTGGCATACCTTCCTCTGCTCAGGTAGACATCACCAAAGAAAAAAAAGTCTGCAGATTAATGTGCTTAACAGTAACTTGAATTAAAATCATCTGCTAACCCAATTTTTTTCTTTTATTCTTTCCTCTCTGAGTTTATCATCAGCTGAGTGATCACCCAGTATATCACCCTTGGAGTCATGTCCTCTGAAAGCTTATTGTTGTGAACAGTGACAAAGAGATAATTTCCCAGCATCCAGAACTAAATCTTGGTCCCGGACTCTTTCAAGTGAATGGTAACTTCAATGGGTGCTGAATATAGGACTCAGAGTTTTCTACCTCCATCCATTTGTCCCATTTGTACAGTGGAAAACAAACAAGCAAACAAACAACAACAAAAAGCAGGTAGATAAGTCAGAAAACGTCTAGAGACAACTTGTGATGTTGGTCACAGAGAAGGTACCCAGATGTCACTGAGAGGCCTGCAGGTTTTAATTTCCTCCTCTTTTGCAGTAAGTGCTTTGCAAAATGATTCACCAGCACAACATACAGTACAACACGCTGCACTGCTTTATCTATCAGTGTTCAGATGAACTCTTGCTACTGGCCAAATCCAGGGGATGATTATTCCATAGCATGCATTAAGCCTCAGGAAAAGGAAGACAGGTTGGGGAAACGGGCTTATATCCGTATCCTCAAAAAGGCTTTAAAGCAGTTTTAGAGAGCAAGAGAGTTCTCATGGACAATCTGATACATAACATAAAGAGAACTTGACCTTGTCACCATACCTTGGGTCCCGGGCCCCAGCAGCTGTCGTGATCTTCACAGGATGCATGATATACCAGTGATATGTGATAGAACGGAGGACAAATAAAACAGAAAGGGTAGGGAAAGTTTAGGTCCAAAAAGCATTAAACAGCCCTTGGTAACTCCTGGGAACTGTTTATTGATTCCTTCTATGCGCTGCACATTCCCATTAAGTGATTTCATTTCCTTATTTTTCCTAATCACATGGCTTGGTTTAGCAGCCTTTTGCTCTCTGAAACCTGGGGGTACATAGATAAGTTCAATTTCTCATGTGGCTATACTTTTTATTACACGTGAAAAGTTGACACAGTAAAAGTAACTCCTTGGAGCCGGCAGGTCTGGAGTTTTCATCATCACGAACCACCGCATCAAGGAAGCACTGGTGGGTTAATTGCTGTGTTAGGCTCTGGCAGACTATCGAGTGGCTTTTCCGATCTCTGTAGCGGGCACTAACAAAGACCCTGGAAGATGTGACTGCCTCTGAAAAACATATTGGAAATATGCTACATGGGAAATAGTAGTAAGAGACCAGAAATAATAATAAAGCAATATTGGTGCCATTGCTGTAATGGTCAAATCCTTCAGTCATTATTCAAGGATTCAGTTTGTCATTGCAATAGCAGTAGTAATAGCAGTGCAGCCACATTGTAATAGCCCCAGGCATGTGGCTAGCCAACCCCAGGGCACCTGGAGCACCACGGCTGGTTTCTCTTCCCCCCTTGGGAGCAGCTTCCTCAAGCAAGGCCAGCTGTGAGGGAGCATGGACAGGACAATTCTGGACACCGCCATTCCCCTTGCAGATTTTGCATTCGGCTCAGGGCAGGGCTCACTCAGCCCAGCTGCTTGGCAACGCTTACCTCTAAGCCAGGAAGAAAAATCCACAGCTACACTGGAACAAGAAAGAAATGAAAACAGAGATCCAGGACATTGGGTATGTTTCTATTGGCTCTGGCTGCTGGGTGCAGTGTATCAGTAGCTGCTAGTTCCCGAAAGGTCCCTCCTTTGCAGATATTTACAGAGGCATCTGCAGCAGGCAACCGGACGGCACCTAAATGAATGAAAAATAAACCCTTGAAACCATATTTCCCATTCTTTGGAACATAGTAAAATTGTCTCCTGTTCCTTTCAACACCTAAATTCGATACATTCATCAGCTTATGAAAAGACACTGGCACATGATGCAGGGAGACACTCATTCAAAGGAAACAAACCTGAGCCACCCAGTACTTTCTAAGTTAAATAAATACCCCCGTCATTGTGCCTACTTTTGAAAACCCAGCTACTAGTAGCATGAATCGCTTTCTCCTGTGTGATGCTGAGCCCTTTGGAAGACCTTTGCTTCCACAAGGTTTTGTGCTCCTTGTAGCACAAATGATTTGCCCTTGCTTAAAAAGTAATTGGTTTTCCTCTGCAACTCTCAGTCGTATTCATTTGGTGACGTCCTGCAGTAAACACGTGCTCTAGGCAGAGAGTCACACGCCATTTAGCGTTAGCAATAAAACAGCTCATCACAGGTGGGTGTAGGGTGTCCGTTCCTGTCCTGCTGAACAGGGAAGAGGATGACATGCTCTTGGCAAAGCCTGAACCTGCCGGCACTGTGCCGTAGTGCTGCCCCTTGGAGCCAGGCCGATGGGCATCGCCCTCCCTTCACTTACAGCATTCACATTCAGCCTATGAGGGGTGTGGAGAGCCAGCACCAGACTTAAGACAACGTTTAATCCTGTTTAAGGGGTTTTAAATACTGCTTGTGTCTGCTACTCCCCCTCACAAGGGGCAAATTTTCACCTAAAGAGGCCAGCTAATAGAAGAGCTCCTGACATCTGCTCACCCCAGAAAAAGAGCCAGCATTGGGCCCAGAAACAAATCTGTAACTTGAGTTGCAAAACAGTCTGGACACAAACCCAGAACGACCTATGCTGTGTTTTATATGAGCACAGTTTCTCTTACTTATTACACTGCTTTATGATTCCACATAGACAAAAAGAATTAATTTCCCATTCATGTCCAGGGACTACGCACAATAGCAGCCATTAGACGTAATTCATCACCTGTTCAAATCCCACATGCATTGATAGGAAAATTAAATTCAATTTCCTTTCAAGTTTAAATATCTCTATAGATATTCCCCAACACAGGAAAGCACTTAAGCTAGTGCTTCACCCTGAGCATGAGAGCAGTTCAAGCGATGTCAAGTGCTTTCCTGGACAGGGCTGTGATCAGTCGCAGATGTACACCTGCACCTAAGTGCGAACACCCAGCAAATGCTGAGAAGTTAAGGCACCAGGGTATTAGAAACACACTTGATTATTGTTGAGGTCCTGTGATTTTGCTCCTGTCTACAAGATTTTCAGTTAAAAAAAAAAAAAAAAAAAAAAAGCAAACAGGGAAATTAGCTACAGAAAGGCAACATTTCAAAAGCACATAGTTCTCTTAGTCTCATGGGGAAAATTTTACACAATCCTAGTTTCAAAATAATGTTAAGGTTGCAAAATTGAGCAATCATAAAAGTCAGGAAATTTAAAAAGTTAGTATGTGTCTTTCAATGTTAGCTCAGCAATTGCAAATATATGTAGTGGGAGAAGTTTATACTTGCAATTTCTGTGTTAAATATAAAGTTTAAAGTATTCTTGTTGACCATTAATAAGCAACATAAACTTTACCAGGAATTTAATGTCTGTAAAAGGCATCTTAATTATAAGAATTTCCTGGCTTTGGAATTCAGAGGACTTGATTTTGAAATATAAATTGTCACTGCTGGGTTTCTGAGTTATTTTGGCTCTTTTCTCACTTATGGGTGAAAGTCATCACTGGGGAAGAATGGGAATTTCACCTGCGTTATAACACAATTCTCACATCAGAATAGTTTTGAAGTTTATGAAAGGTCGTGATTTATAAAGTTGGTGAAGACTGGCTTAATTTTTTTTTTTTTTTTTTTTTTTTTTTACGGTAAGAACTTCTGTGGTAAAAGACCACAGTGCTTCCCCATTGCTGGCAAGAGAACTAAACCTCCCCCCCAAAAAAAGTGCTCTACCTGAATTAATAATATGGAGCTGTTCTGCAAAATGTTTAAAATACAGAATGATCTTTCCAGGCCAGATGTATGACTTTCTCAAATCTACGTGTCGTGCTTTAACTTACCGTGAAAACCTAAATACAGTGTGATGGTAGTGTTTAGATAAGACAGATGTAGAGTGCAGTGCAGGCTTGGTCCTGCAGAAACGCTGATCCTTATAAATGAGCTGCATTGCGCTGTGGGGTTTTCCTGGCTGACTCTTTCAAAACCCAGGCTAGATTAAATCATCACAGCTGGGGAGAAAATATCAAGAGTTAAACAACTACTTTATGAGAGTTGTAAGAGTGTGAAAGTTTTAAGAAGTTAAATAATTACAGCACTCTCTGAGTACTACAGCAAAGACAAATGAGTTTGTGGCTGATGGTCTTTTTTATTCTGGTTGTGTAGTAAAAGACAAATGAAAGTGTCAAAGATGTGGGGAGAATTTCATGCAGGGCCAAATATATAGCTATCAGAGCAAATACAGGGCAATGCACAGCAGTGAAGAGTCCCTCGGGCACTCAGCTCAAAGAGAGGATGATGCCCTGAGCACAGTGCTCCCACCAATTTCCATGTTGCAGGTGGTGCCACAGGTATGTGCATCCTGAGTACTCTGCTACTTGGCTGCCAGCTCATTTGTTAACAGAGTAAAGTTGGCCTAGGGATAAAATATGGCTTCTGTGAAGTCTGAGGATCTACAGCTTTGTGTAAAACCTCCATGACTGTGTTGCAAATCCAAAGTTAAGGCAAACACTGAAGGGCAAGGAAGATCTCTGCGTCAGGTCTGATTCTGATGTATTAGGTCTTTAATAGGATGGGCTTGAGCAGCTGCTCTCCATTTACACCAACACGAATGAGCCCAAGCTCACCGAGGTATGCAGGGCATGCCAGCTTGCTGCTGTGGCTTTAGCAGTGGCATTTATCTTCTTGTGCAGTTCTTGCAATGCCCACCACCATAACAGCCCCTAGGCACATTAACCAGGTTAGGACATAATCTGGATTTTCTCAGATGGATCTTCAATACACCCAGATAAGTAGGGAAGAATGGGGAAGGTTGGCCATTGATCTGGGGCTGCCAAATGTCTGTCATGAAGACCACTCACAGCAGCATTGCCAGCCAGACCGCAGGGGTCTGCCAAGCCTGAGCAGCAGCACTGAGAGTGTGTGCTTCCCCCCGCTAGGCAGCTCAGGTGCCAGCAGTGCCTCATGCTGGCCATCCATGTGGACCAGGCTCAGTTTGTGCAGCACACCCAGGCATACGTGATGCACTGCTCAGGGGCTCAGCCCACTTTTCTGTCTGGGAGCCTTCCTAGGCTCCATGGAACCAAAAAGAACACACATGGGAACTAAAAATTACAAACATATTCAACAAAAAAAAGGTGAATGGCCTCTGTGGATGGCTGGGATGAAAGCTTACTGGGGCAGAAAGGAGAGGCAAAGGATGGATCCACACACCTTTTTTGCATGGAGGCTTGCTGCTGCCAGTAGGCAGCTTAGTTCAGAGCTAGCAAATGGCACCCCTTTCCCCCTCCCCTCTTCGCTCTGTGGCTGCTGAGAGAAATATGGCAGCCTAGATCTTGTTTCAGGTTTTGCTGGGGTGTGTATTTTCTCCCTTAGATCTTTTGACAAGAGGGCACTGGCCTCTCCACATGGGCTCATGCCCAGGATGGAGCTCAGAGCTGCAAGCAGTCCCAAGAAGCAGAGGAAAGCTGCAAAGGTGCAGTCACCCAGCAGGTTATGCTCTGCAGTGTAAATCCCACAAATCTAATTTCAGTTTTCAGCAAAGCAATGTTTCACATAGTAGGGGAAGCCTCTGGAAGCACCTGTATCAAAGAATAGCACAGGCTGGGAACACGATCCCTTTCTGAGGTCAGTTTGAGCAGTGGCTGAAGGGAAATTCTGTCCTGCGGCAAAGACAACATAAATTGCAATACATCACATGACGTTACAACAAAGATGAAGCTAAATTGGGCTGAAAACTATTTTAAGCATTATTGAGCGATGTCAATAGCATGAGAGTGGGGGGGGGAAAGGGGAAGAAGGAGAGAGCCTAGGTGGGACATGGGTAACAAAAAAAGGTATGATAACTTTCAACAGGTTTTTGCAGGGCATATGCATCACCGAGGTAATTTGTTTAGGCTGATTCGAGGAAATATGGCTGGGAGAAGGAGCATGAGAATTTAGCTTGGCAGTCAGGATGTATTTCTGAACTGTGAAGCGTACCAGACTGCAGAGCAACCCGCCACAGGAAATGTTAGAAACTCCAGGGCTTGAGTCATTTAAAATCTGACTGGGCAAAATCACCCAGGAGTAACCTGAAGGCAGTGCTCGCACAGGCTGCACAGGCATTGCAGACGCTGGTCATAAATTACAATAACTCAAATACAATAGGTAGCCAGCCAGCCGCACGCATGCAGACTGGGGGACACAGCTCAAAACCTCAATCTCCCAAACGCTGCGTCAATGCCACCCCATCCCCACCGCTGAGTGGCACCGCGTGGATTTATGCTAACGGACAACCTGGCCCGAAGGTTCCTGACATCCGGGCTGAAACAGCTCCAAGATCTCTCAGTGCTCCAGGGCAATAAGGGCTCTGTTTTAGCTGTTAGACTTTTGTAATCTGCCTGGGCAGCGATTAATTTACCAGCTCACGCTTGCCGACAGGAATCCTCCAGGGCACAGAGCCCCCCGTAAGTTCTGCGTCATTCATACTGCAACCCTTTCTGCAGATGTGGTGGCCTTTTAATCTGAGGGCCTGATAAAAGCCCAGCCTACGCACAAAATTTCCCTGCTTCCAGCAGATCATGTTCCAAAAAGGGATATGGTTGTTTCAAACATCAGGCTACAAGGAGACTTTCTGATGTTGATTTGGCTACGTTTATTCTGGAAGGAAAGGGTCCAGAAAGACACTGGTAGGCAAACAATTGGAGTTTCAGTTCCCACACCTCCTTGTTTTGCACAATTTTTTTTGTATACTAGCACTGTGCATAAACACTGTGAATTATTTCACCCCCCAAAATGCTAACTGTTATCTTGCCTTTTCCTTGTGTACTAGCTTTCCAATGAAATGTTCCATTGAGTTTAGAGCAGTGTCTTGGTGGTCTTATTGTAATACAACAGTGTTTCAAACACCGATTAATTTACCCTCAGTTGAAATTATTTCCACTTTGCATGTGGAGAAGAAAAGCCCAAACTATCAGAAATGCGACCCAATGTTTAGCATTCAGCAAGTGGAGCCACATACCGGATTTTCATAGTACTGAGCATCTCATAGCACATTACCTTGTCCCGTCTCACACTGAATTTCTTAATAGTCAAGCTTGTTGTGTTTGGTACACCTGGAAAATTAAATCTGGCATTTGTGATTTGCCCAATACTTCCTCAGAATTTTGTGGAATAACATAGATAAACCCCCAAGACAGCAGCCTCGTTTGTCTCACTTCCCTGAATAAAATCCATTACTCCAGAACAAGTGAGGCTCTAAAGGAAAAAAAGGCTGATTTATCATGTACATATACAGTACCTCATAATGTTTGTGTGTTTGCAAATGGATCCAAATTAAGATTAACCAAACAAGTACTAATAACTCCAGAAGAGTTTCTTCCAAAGCCACAGTCAACATTTAAGAAAAGAGTCCATTATTTCCAGCATGTTAAGCTTACTCATCTAGCAGCGTCCCATAGGCAAACAAACACCTCCTAGATTCAGTAAACCAATTTCAGTGAAAGGATTGACTTTCTGAAGGAAAATGAAGGTTTATAGTGTATATTTGCTACAATGCTCTTTTAAGACACTAATATTATAAATACAAGACAGAACTAAGTAGCCACATTGCATGTAGTGCATTTTATAAATACACCATTCATCATCTCCTGCTCTATGTTACACTATATGGAGGAACCTCTACCATATTGAGGATGTTTATTATCTTTCAAAACTATTAACCTTGGCTACATTCAGTAAAAAATGAGATCATGTGAGCTGCAAGTGGTCCAAGCACAAGAGCTTTTGTTCATGAGCCAACCATATAATTGTATGCATATATACCTCTGTCTTGAGACATCAATCATTTTCATATAATCACAGTTTAACTTTCAGATAATTTTGTCCTTCAATTCTTTTTTCCATACCACAGGTTTTTTGGGTGGACCTTGAGACCCTGTTATAGGTATGACAAATGACTTCAAGTTTCCCAGTTCTTAGAGCTTAGATCTGGCTCCCCATACAGCCGAACTGAGCACTTCATGGTTTCTCAAACTAAGCATCCAAAAACCAAGCTGCTCAAAATCACTTGACTCTTTGGAAAGCTTTGTTCCAGATGAGCAGTTCTGGGGACTATCCTGGGGAAATATTCTTTCATCCCTTAACCTTGTTGTCTGTTTATACCATGCCAATAGCTTCATATTGTGGTCTTTCTTCCTGAGGCCTGGAAAAAGGCCCTGCATGGAGCACTTCAGCGAGGAAACCCATTCCTCTCAGCTGCCTCTATCTCCCCCCCCCCCCCCCCCCCCCCCCAAAAAAAAAAAGCAGATGGCAGCCCCTGAAGGGCAACTCATCCCAGAAAAGATCTAAACCACCCCCTGAGCTACCTACCTCACCACTGGCTGTCCAGAGAGCAGAGAAAACAAGAGTCCAGAATCTGGGGGGGAGGGGGTAAAATTATGTGGGATCAAATTGTGGACCTGATATTATTTAAGTTGTGTGGTTTCTACTTTTTCCAGATCTTTTGACATTTAATCAAGATCAAGGTGAAAATTAATCTTTTGGTTTGTGCCCCTGAACAAAACCAAACAAAAAAACAAAATCCAAAATGTGAAATACTGTAACAGAAAAAAAAAAAAAAAAAAAAAAAAAAAGTCCACTCAATAATATTTCAAAGCAAGAACATTTTAAAGACAAGAGCATTTGGTGCAGAGATAATGTATGGTTGGTCTCAGGCAGAAACAAGCCACAGAATGAATGGAGGCTCCCTTGGTAGCACCCACGGCCAACACAGAGACCCGAAAAAGCAGCATGGGCAGATGGTGCTGGTGTTGGTCTGAAGGAGCCTGCCTGTACAGGAGGAAACAACGAAGCAGCACCAGGCTGGCTAAAACCGAGCAGCTCTGCACAGGGGAAGTCCTGGGGGCTTTGGGGTCTGAAGAGGGGTTCACGCTCCTCACGCACATCTGGCAGCGCCGCAGCTGTGCTGCAGTGATCAACGTCAGACTGTGCTGCTAGGCCTTGCTTCTCAGAGAGTGGGTGTTGGGTCAGGGCTGGTTACAATGTGCCTTTCAAACTTTTATTGATTTCCTAATCTCTTCTTAAGGAAAAAAGGGGGGAAAATGAAGAATTTTGCTGCAAGCCCTACAGGTCTTATTTCCCAGAGACCTACTCACCCACGCCCACATACAGGGAGGGATTTCTTCTTAGAGAGTGAAAAGTGCCAGCCAATTTTTTCCCCTAAAACATTTCAGAAGGAGTTAGCAATTATAGGGCCTGGGGATAGGGAGACAGCCAAACTCGAAGCGTTGGAGCAGGTAACCTTGCCCACCCTCCCAGCTAAAGCATGGCTTGTTCATGCCTTAAGCTCTGATTCAGCTGGCACTTAAACATGTGCCCAACCTTAATAACTCAGTCTGTGTGAGATTAAACAAGCAACTAAAATGAGTGCATACTTCAGGACCTGGCTGAACTGAGGCCCCCAATGGGGAGCACGTCAGGCCTGACTCTGCTGGTTGTCTACAAAGGACTCCACTGCATCTCAATACCTTGCAATTCCCCTGAAGAGGCTGAGATTGCCATATTTTCAGAGTTTTTTGAGATAATTGGTGCAGAATTTGAGGGGCTGAAGTGAAAGCACAGGTAGGCAAAGGTACACTGATAAATACCAAAATGACTGGATAAAAATCCATCAGCAGAACATTCTGCAGCCCCGGGGCTGAGAGTCAACACAGCCAAAATCTGCATGAGAAGAAGCAGTTCAAGGGTCTGGCTTTAAAATAATAGAAACATAAAGGATAAGACTGATATGGATAGGGAAATAGTAAAATGAGAAACAATGAAAGAGGCAGCAGTAAAACATGCATCTGTCATTTAATCCAGGGTAAATACCCAGATTAGTGACATTGGTTTCTGCTGTTTATTTGGAGCTTACTTTGGAGACATGTCTCCCAAAGCTAATGCAGCTGTGATACAGCCCAGTGGAAAGTACAGCCCTGGATTTATCCCAGCTATAGCTGTTCTTGTACAACATAGGCGACAGACAAAACAAAACTTTATATGGAAAGACAGTTGTCTTTCCAACCCTTGTGCTCTTAAATAAATTGGCATAAACTGGCAGAACAATGAAATTAAAAGTTTCACCAGTTCACCATTTTTCACATTATTCGACAGACACTCAGGGTTTGGATGGGGTATCATAAACATGCATGCTGCCCTGCTCTTGGTCCAGTACTGGGCCTTGACATTAGGATCCATCACACAGCAAAACAGCAGCACTCATCAAACCAGGTCTGCTACAGGGGTTCAGTTCAGCTTTTTCAAAGCTTCATGCTGGAACAGACCAAACTGTACCAAGAGGATGAAGTAAAAATGATTTATCTGAGATGATGGGATGGGAAAAGAGACTGGGAGGTTGCCAGTGCTATTGCTAGAAGGGATGCAAACAGACACCACCGTGACTAAAAGGGGCTTCCTCCAAGAGAAAAGCTTGCACCTCACATCCTGGGCATCTGACTGAGCAAGGCAAAAGTAGAAACAAGCCACCTGAGTAGCGTACTTTGAGAAAGCCATTCCTGCCTTTTGTAGCAGCTGTGCACAGGGCAGTAACTACTGGTTCCCCTTAGATAAGCAGCCATTTTACCAAAAGGCATAGGTTTTTACCTTGTACAGATATTGTCTTTGCTTCCTCACAAACGCTGGCTCTGGTTCGCTCATTTTCCAAGCACATTAACAAACCCAATCCATGCAGAAAAATGACTTGCTTCTGTTCTTGCATTTAACTAGGCCAGCCCAGGAGAAATATTCAACGAGCCGTTCACCTGATCCCTCTGTGGTGGTCGTGTTCCTCACCTAACCGGTCAGGAACAAGGCTGTAAGGTGAGACATTTTAACACAGCCATTGATGTTCTTAGAGATAAAGGCATTCAGTTTCTGCTGGCTTTGCCACTTTCAGGTAGGGAGCAGTGGCAGCTCCACAGTGGTTTTATTCAACATTGTTCAACAGTGGCATTATTCATTCAGTGGCATTATTCAACACCAGGGGCAGCTGGCATACACTAAGGAAGGCACATGGAAAACCTGAAGCAAGCAAGTGGGCTAATTAACACCAGTTTCTTAAATTAGAAGGCTCTTAATGGCTAATGTTTAAAAACAACGCCCTAATACTATCTAAAAATAGCTGCTGCCAAGCCCCAGGGTATTCTGACCTCCATTAAATTGGAAGTCCACTTCACGTGACTGGCGGTGTAAATCACATTTACCTTTTATATCCTGTTCTCTCTGGGATTAGCTGCAAAACCTAATGCCTGACCTTGAAAGCCTATTTGCAAACATGCAGGAGCAACCTTTAGCACTCTTCAGAGCAGTGTGCAATACAGGAGTATAACATGTGGGCCAAGCAATTGCACAAAGAGCATCCTGGGCTTCCACTTACCTGCAGATGTGTGCAGGGAAGAATACCAAGGGAGCAGGGGATTGTCAGACCAGGCAGGGACATGAAAGTTGGTGCTGGGGTTAGCGTCTGGGACTGGGGTGGTGCATGTTCCCCATCCTTATGCCGTGCCCCAAGTCCACGTCTAGCTCTCCCTGATCTAGAAGGAATATTGCCAGGATGATTTCTCTAACATGTGGCATGCTTAGATATAGTGATATGCCTCACAAGAAACAAGGTGTAATATATATATATATATATATAAACAAACAAACAAACAACAACAACAACAACAACAAAAAACAGCAGTTTGGTTTTCCTTTTGCTTAATATATGAAACCAAATAATGTGGAAGACAAACAGACAAACATAGGTTGAGGAATCCTAGAGCTCTTAGCCAAGCAAGTGGCAGGAACAGAAACCAAATGTTCAGTTCTGATGGAGACGACCACTTGCTTACTTTTGCTATGCTCCTCTGTGCTGTGCTGTGCTTGGCCCTAATGTTTGTCCTGTGATATCGCAGTATGCTGTGATGGCTGTTACAAGGAGAGCAATATGCAACACAATCTTCCCTGGAGAAGTCAAAGAGATTCTGCAGCCAGCACCTACCTAGAACAAGGATTTCTGAGAGAAACCTTCTGATTTTTTCTCAGTATTTGCCAGTTGGGCAAATTACTTCAACAGCCACAGAAAGCAGCTTATTTTTAAGCATTAGTTACAGAGCATCAGAAGGGCCAAAAAGTCCTAAAATGACTCACACTCAAGCAAAGCCGGTCTTTGGTTTTGCTCTTCCCTTTTAGTGTGAGGGCCTGGTACTTCTTGGCAGACCCCCCCATCCAACACCACAATTTTCCCCAGCCCATGTCTGTGCCTAGCAGACACGCTCCAAACAAAAGAAAAGGAGCGTGTCTAAGCACAAGGCTCTTAGTCTATGTGGTTGCCCTGCCTAATCCATGCAATCCCCATGATTTTCAATTTTTATTTTTTTTTATTTTTTTTTAATTTTTTTTTTACTTTCCCTTGGCACAAGGTCTAAGGTGGATTCTGGGTTGTTCTGAGGAGAAACATTCCATATATCTGTTATGCAGAGATCGGTGCATGCCATGGCATTGTCTGGAGACAAAAATCAGCACTGGTAGACACCTCAAGAAATCCTGCCTCATTAGTGAGATAAGGTGAATGTAAACCAGCTTTCGCTTTCCTCAATCTGCGTTATTTTGTTGTTCTAATGGTCTTCATTAGTTTCACCAGATGGTTTTCCTCCCTTTGCCTGCAAAGGCCCAGTCCTGCAAACACTTAGGCTTCCTCCCATAAACATGCGTTCAGCACATGCATAGGTCTTTGCAGGACTGAAGACTAAATTTGTTTCTGTTTCAGAATTCCAGGTTGGATTTTGATGCAACAGTTATTTTATATATTAAAATATCAGGTTTCTGCCCACACACATAATGCATGATGTATAACAGACCTTACAAGGCAGCCATTGGAAAAGACCACTTAATCTGCGATTTATACAGAAGGAAGAGTTCCTGTTCCTTATTTTCCAGCTAGAATTTATACACGACGAAACTGTGAAGGTGTTGCTCCTCAGAAGCTCCATGATGTACATCTGGCTTCATATGCTGTCATTTAACCCACAGCCTAAAATCATAAGCTGAGACTCCATAGAGGCTAATGAAAATTATTCCCCTTTGAGTTGCTTTATTAAAATGCAACCTCAAGAAATACTGGCAAGTCAGGAAAGTGACTTTAATCCAATACTTGTTATCCTCTTCCACAGGTTTTAAATCACCCTCGTTGCTCCCTAGTTTGAGCAAATACGCCGTTATTGTTTTTGTAGTCCTGCTATGACCTTCTGGGAATGTTTTCATCGCGTAAAGCAAACTGCAGTTCCCTACTTTATAAATCTCATTCATTCCAAGTGTTAACACTAGCTAATTCTCTGCTTTAGAAGGAAATCATGTTTGTTTTTTTGAAGAGTCTGCTGGGAAGAAGAATATTTGAATTTAAAATATTTTTTTCCATTTCATAAATTGTCTTGAGTTTTCTTCCCAGTGGGCAACAGAAGACTGTTTATATAAGTGAAGAGGGAAGCTTACTTTCCCATTACTTCCACAAAAATACGATTAACAGCGATAACTATGCTAATTATTGCACTAACTGAGCTTGGAATGCACCTTACTGGCTGGAGAGGTAATGCATTTGGGTAATAATTAACTCCTTTTTTCCTCAATTACCTTTTATTAGGAGAGCAGAAGGTGTCAAAGTAAAACAGCTGCATATCTTCCAAGAAAAGCCCGTGTTTTCTGAAGGAATTCGAGCAGAGGTGCTTTATTAAGGGAACCAGTCAGGACAAACATTAGCATGGCAAGCACGGCTGTTCAGTTACTTGGCTTCTCTCTAAGCCTGCTCGGTCTAATTGGGACACTAATTGCTACTATTCTGCCACACTGGTGGCGAACGGCACATGTAGGCACCAATATTATAACAGCTGTGGCGTATATGAAAGGGCTGTGGATGGAGTGCGTCTGGCACAGCACCGGCATCTACCAGTGCCAAGTCCACCGCTCCCAGCTTGCACTGCCTCGTGACCTCCAAGCAGCCCGTGCCATGATGGTGATTTCCTGCGTCCTTTCCGCGCTGGCATGCGTGATTGCCGTCGTCGGTATGAAGTGCACCCGCTGTGCTAAGGGGACTTCTGCCAAAGCCTCCATTGCGGTCTCCGGGGGGATCGTTTTCATCCTGGCCGGTCTCGTTTGCCTGGTACCCGTTTCCTGGACCACTAATGATGTAGTTACAGATTTCTACAACCCCCTGCTTCCCCACGGGATGAAGTACGAGATCGGTCAAGCCCTGTACCTTGGCTTTGTCTCTGCGTCTTTGACGATCCTCGGAGGCGCTCTGCTGTGCACGTCGGGCCAGTGCAGCGGGAATGAGGCACCCTACCAGCCGCAGCCCAGAGGCACGAGGAGGACTGCTCCCTCCTGTAGACCACCAACTGTCTACAAGGGAAACCATGCTTCTTCTCTGACATCTGCTTCCCATAGCGGCTACAGATTAAATGACTATGTGTGAGTTCCCTAAGATTTGCCTGCGGGACACAGCTGCTTTATAATTTCTGTGCATGGCATAAAACAAAGCTAGGATGATTTTTAATTTATAAGGGTTATGATACAAAGTTTACCATTGTTCATTTCTTCCTTCCCTTTCTTTCCATAGAAAGAAAGAATGTGAACACAAAACTGCTCCCTTCAGTGCATGGAGAATAAATACAAAGGAAACTGGGATATTCCAGGGACTGCACATACCTGCCTACTTTAAATTAGGGATTTGGGTCTAGGCAATCCAAGGGCAGTTTTATTGAAAATAATGTTGTGATTTGTAGTTTCTTCCCTGCGACAAGCACAAAGTGGAACTGGCCACAACTTGTTATTTGAATAGTGTCCCAACAGAACAGAAGATGCATTTTTGCCTAAAATAGAGAAATTCATGGCAAGACACAGTGATTTCCTGTTAAGTTTCTTATCTCTGTAATGCATGAATGTTTCCTTATGACCAGGTAGTATTTTGTTTTAATTTAAACTTTTGTTTGCTTTGTTTGTTTGTTTATTTTTTGTAGTGTCTAGAAATACAAATTTTAATAGTATTACAACACACATTTGTTAGTATTTCATAACTGATATTTTAAACAGATACTACAATGTTTTCACCTTATCAAAACAAAATGTTAGGACTTTTTTGAAACAGCATGATGCATCATAATGGAAATAAATCATTCTGTGGATCAGAAGTGGGTTTTGGGAATGTCAGCCATAAAAATATAATCATAATTTTAAAAAAACAAACTATCTATCTGACGTTAAACTTCTGTTAAAAGTCAAGAAAAAAATAATTATCAGAATTTGTCATAGAATGGACATTTTGCAGATATGGCATTATGTATAATCAATGAATGTTTCAGAGCAGTAAAACAATTTCTAGAATCCTATCCCCAAAATACCATGTGATCAAACTAATTCCTTAGACTCAATCTCGATGCTTTTTCCCTAGGGTCCTGACTGAAGAGGCATTAAGGTAAATAATCATATATTCTATACTTCAGCAGAATTTTGGGAAATATCATTCTGCTAGACTTTGGCACCAAAAGCAGTCTGTGCTGGAAGAGCTTACACACATGGATTGTAACCATTGCCTCTCAGGAGGAAGATAATATGAAGATACTTACTTCTAGATTTCTGAGAAAATGTAACCATTACTCAGTGTATTCAAACAATTTTTAAAAAAGAGAAATGCCCATGTCATTTTACATGAAGTTCCATACAACATGTACTACAAGACCTTAGTTATCAAACCAGAAAAAAAAAAAAAAAAAAAAAAAAAAAAAGAAGCCCTGGATTACTATTAACTCCAGAGAGCTGTATGTCCCTCTGGAGCAACATATGGACCAACACATTGAGATTTAATAGGGTTAATAAAAAAGTACTTCCAACAACTGTGAGGGAACTACATGTGGTGTAATTCATTTGGCCAAAAGCCTGTTTGCAATTACGTTATCACCAGGTAGCACCTCCAGAGCTGGGAGTTTTTCAACACTTCCCCAGTTTTCACTCTGAACCTCCCTTTCTGTGGCTGATCACCTATATTTTTTATTTTTTTGAACGATGATTTGAATTGTGACAAAGTATTTTTCAGCATCAATGCAAGTTATCATCATCACCACTTCTAATAAAATAAAATGACATTTCCATGCAATTTGCTAAGAGCAACAATCACAAAAAGGATCTGGGGCCAGGCTCTGGCACATGAGTGGTAAAAACATATCATATTTTATTAACTGTAGATATTACATATGATGTGAAAAAAAGATTGTACAGGAACTTCATTAACACTGCAAACATCTTAATAACAGACTTGGAGATGCAAGGAACAGACAGAAACTGCTTTAGACAATGGCCTCTTAGTCACGATGGAGCAAAACTGTGTGGAGTTCATTACACATTTTCTCAGATGTCTTTCTAGGGGGAAAGGTAGCCTAATAAAGGTGGTCAGTTACAGTTTTTTTTTTTTTTTTTTTTTTTTCCTCTTTTTTTTTACTTTTTTTTTTTCTGTGTTTACATTACAATAGATCTAGCCAAGTGATTATGATATCAACTTTGAACAAGGGTTTTGGACAGCCATGAATACTGGCACACAAGTCTGAGTCCAGGAAATGGGCTTGTGTGTCATTAGGTAGTATGTTTGCTATATACTGATAAATTATTTCACTTGCCAAGATGTTTGTGCAGTGGGAATATATATGTGTAGTGCTATTCTTACTGCACAAATTCCCAGCTAAATAGGATACGTGACAGTAGTAAGAACAGTTTATAAAGTCCTGGCAAAAATACCTGGAAGTGCTCTAATGTCAGTGAAGAGAGTGAAATGGTTTATTTCACAGGGTGCTGTGAACCAGTGGATCCCATCCCACGCTGGAATCAACATATGTTTCTGCTCTTTTTTATTTTTATTTTTAAGCTGCCATTTGAAGCAAAAAAAATATCCATTCTCGCAGCGTTAAAGGTCTGGCAGCCAGCAGGCATGTCTCTGAGACCTCAGCCAAGGAATTAATCCCCACCACCCTCCTCTTGCTGAGTAATCCCTGGTCATCAGCGGCATCTAAGGGCAAAAGAGCATCAAGGACAGGGGCTGAGCTGCTTGGGCCATGGAGGTGTCACATATGGGAATGTACTCTTTGGGCGGCTGTAAGGATGTGATTTGGCAACAGGGGGCTGTTGTGGTCAGCTCTGCAGCATCAGGGAGAGAGTGGGGCTCTTTCAAAGACACCTTTAGCCAGGACCCCCACGTGGGGATGGGATGAGGGCGAGACTGCTGCTTCCCACCTTGGCATCCTCCCTGCAGGCTGTTGTACTAGCTGTTCTCCAGTCACCCTGAATTTTGCCATCTAAAATATAGAAGGCCTTGATATTATCTCAACAAATATGCCAAATGTGTAACTCTGATTCAGTGCATCACATACCATTAAACATAAATTAAAGGAACTGAAGAGAGGAAAACTTTTACTTGCTGCTAGAAATCGGATAATAGTCCGAAGGAAAAAAAAAAAAAAAAAAAAGTGCTAGTCTGTTTCTGCTGAGCCTGAGGGACTACAGCCATGAGCACCCTTGCAAAACAGCATCCATCCCACCAGGATCCTCCCTGCATCTGCAGGAAAGGGATCTGACCAGCAGGCTGCGAGAAGGGACTGGTCTAAGAACATGAAACCTAGGTGGGGGGTGGGCACAAATGTAGACCAAGGCCTACCTGAGGTGCAAGGCAGGTAAAAAAGTAATTTACTTTTTTGGCTTAAAGTACGGGAATACATTGATATTAAGCCCTGAAGAAACTGTTATGTCCAAGCCTATCCTTCTGCACAGCAGAGGCCAAAAAGACTGTGTTGTTGGAGGGATGCATGATCCAGTGCCTGAGAGAGCTGTGCTGTTCATTGTCACAAAACCAGACAGAGCTGGTAGGCAGACAGTGGTTCTTTGGGTTGCAAAATGCTATGTTTGCTCCAGTTTTTCCGCAATGCCTAGTGCAAGTACTGAGTAAGATAAATGATACACCATAGTAAATGCTAACTCATTTCCACAGTAAATGTGTCTGAGTTAACTAATAAGACGAGGAAATGAACTACAATCAGTAACTAAAAGTTCTGCTTATCTAAGACCGAATTCATCAGACCATTTCCACAATTAGCTGATAATTAAGGTCTTTCAAGTCAGTGCATTGAGATTGATGGGAATTCTGGGTCCACCTGTAAATACCTACTGCTGTTTTGCTGTTTACTTTGCTCTGTATCCAACAAGATGGTTTGTGAAGAAATATGTATGAAAGATAGCAAGGGTAAAGTGTTTCAAGAGGTCCAGGAGCTGCTTAAAGAAGAGTTGAAAGCTTAATATATTCCCCTCTAGCTGATCTACTAAAATATATTATCGCTTCCTGCATGCCTTATTTAGGTATGTGCTATCACAGAATCACAGAACTGTAGGGGTTGGAAGGGACCTTGAAATATCATCGGGTCCAACCCCCCTGCCAAAGCAGGTTTCTCAGAGCAGGCTGCCGAGGTGGGCGTCCAGACAGGCTTTGAATATCTCCAGAGAAGGAGACTCCACAGCCTCTCTAGGCAGCCTGTTCCAGTGCTCCATCACCCTCACTGTGAAGAAGTATAAGAGATTTTTTTTTAATTTCTTTATTTTTTACTTGTTTTCTTAAGAGATTATTCATACAGCTTAGCCCATGTGTTCTACATTTCCTTATTCTCACTGCTACATGGGTACCTGGTCAGGCTGATTCCCAGGTTAATTCCTATCGTTTCCTGTTCTCCTGCCCTGACATCAGAAGATATATCTGAACCTAGTGAGGCTTGATCCTGACAAAGCATAAATCAGAAGATCTCCCTTGAAGTTACATTATCCCACTTTTCCCATTGCTCCCCCTTCCCCAGGCAGGAGAGCTAGATGAGGTGTTCCCGTCGCTGAGAAACCTGCCAGTTTTGTAAGGCAGTTTTCCATCAACCCCAGCATCTGAAAATGCTCCACAAAGAAGACAGGAAGATATACTGTCTTTCCTCATTTTTTCTTAGATGAAGGACTCCTGGGGGAAAATGTTAATTTTATTTCCTGCTTTAAGCACAAGGAAGATCCATTCATTTTATTAGCTTGCACCTAAAATATCTTTGGTAAGCAAGCTGCTCCAAAGTAGAGTGAATAAAAAGAGTGAATCAATGTGCAGATTTGATCTGTTAAGAGCATATGTATACACTTTATATGTGTGTGTGGATATATAAAATGGTGAAATTCTGACTGCATTGACTTTACAGAGGTCAGAATTTCACCCATAAGCTTATTATTATTGTCAATACTTCCAAGTCTATTATAGAGCTTTTAACTAAAAGGCCTCCAGAGCAAAGAAAATCAAAGTCAAGGGAACTTTGCCCATCTAAGAAAGACAGCAAGGTGGGACTTGCCATGGCCATTTCACAAAGTGTTTTGTACCGAGAAGAGCAGTTGTATCTGGTGGCATGTATGAATGAGTCTCCCTTCCACTTAAGTCAAGGACAATCAATTTTATTTTTAAAATGTCATAATCAGTGATATTGATCAACACTCCCTAATGGGGTTGCTCTCGAATCCATACTGGCTTGGGTTATTGCTACTTCCCTTGCAATTCATGCTCAATTAGGCTGCCTGGCTAATGCATGTCAGCTACATTTAATCTCTCTCAGGCCTGCAGTGTGAGAAAAGGGCAAGCTGACAGAGTAATCCTGCACTTTCACTTTGCAGTGAGCTGCCTATTTGTTTTATTTGTTCAAATTTTAAAGGGCTATGCACTTGTTACATGGAAAATACAGAAGAGCAAAAGTCAAGAAGTGCTAATAAGCCTTGGAAAACAGAGCTAGAACTCAACTGCTTGTGCAAAGAATTTCTAATGTGTTCGGTATTTTGAAAGCAAGGTGGATTTTGTAGCTGGGGTGCTGATGAGTAGTGCTTGTCCATGGAAACTTCAGAAAAAAATGGGTAGAAGCAAATGTCTGCTGCCAGCTATATCCTCAGAAGAAGAACCTGTTTATTCACTGGTGGGCTGAGGGTAATGTGGCAGAAGCAACCTCTAAAGGAAGCTGGCAAACAGCTGGAGATCATAGGCTAAGAGTTGCTTCCATAATACATAATATTAGTGTTAAATAATGTTAATTAATTAGGGGGGAGGGTGGGAGAGAGGGATGGCAGAATGCCAGCAGAAGGGAAGTAGCTACTAAACACCTAAGATCTCCAGCCTGTGCAAGAAGCGTGTGCACTTCCCCCAGCATGCCGGTTCTGAGCTGAAACAAAGAAATCACCTGTGACCGCCGAAGTGCCTGGCTGCAGACAGAGGCTCTCGGGGCATCTACACCTGAAACTAAATACCAGAGGAAGAAAAATGCAGGTATGAGAAAAGTAAAGGAAAAGAACCTCGAGGCGGGCTCTCTGGAGCATGGTACCCCCTTTATGGTTGGGCTTTATGTCCCTGGCTGCCTTCCCACCTCCTGGCTAAAGGTTAGGTTTGCTGAGGGAAAAAAGAAGTCAGAGAAACACTTGGAGGCTAGAGCACTGCTGTGAGTCCTAGATTTCCAGCTCCAAAACCTGATGCGTGTCTTGGGAATCGGACCCGCATCTGACCACGAAAGGCAGACTAAGGCTGCATTGTATTTTCTGCTTCTTTCTAATTTTGGTAGTGCAAGCGGTGGGTGTTGCTACTCAGATGTCTGCCTGATACCTGGGGGAGGAGAAACAATCCCACAGATTTGGAGTGCCTTATCTCCTTTGAGATTATGGCTCTGTATCAGTGACAGTGCAGGCTGTCTGGTGGGACCTGTGCCCCCGACCCCTGCAGCGTGCAGCCAAGCAGATGCTGTCTTTCTGCAGACAAGCAGCACAGCTGGCTTTAGGGAAAACATCACCCTCAGGACCATGCCTGTAAACCCCACCTTTGTACCTCTGCAGAGCCATGCCTGGGGCCCCATCTAACAGAATTACGGCAGGAGAGCATTAAAAAGACAATATGAAAATAAGCTCACTCCAATATGGCAGAAAGGGTTACTTGCTCTTTTTTTTTTTTTTTTTTTTTTTTTTTTTTTTTTCCTCATTGATTTCTTCAGTTTTTCTTTTTCTAGCCATGACAGGCCTCCTTCTTGTTCCCTGTTTCCTCTGCTCCAGCCTCTCCAGGTTACTTGGCTTTAGAGTGTGCTTCTAGTTTTAGACTTGCTGAGGGTTGTTGCAATTATAGCAAAGAAAACTGAAACCACCCAGGACAGGCAGGGGAAAAAGAAAGCTGGAGGCTTCAGCCTGAGATTTTAGTTTAACAGGGCTGAAAATAATATAGTACTCTTACAAAGACATACAATTATTAGTGCATGAAATCTGTCAGATGGTAACAATGCTTACAGAGGCCAACTATAAGTGCTCTATGATTCATTACTATTGTCTTTGAATAAAATGTTATCTGAACTCCACACAAGGTAAAAGATTTATTTATTACAGCTATGTCTTTCCCATATTTCTCTTTCCACAAGAAATTTTATGAGAACTAACTTGTGTAGCATTTGTAAGAAGGCAGGAGCAGTACTATTTATTTATTTATTTGTACATTTCAACTGTGATGTCCTTGCTCAGCCAGCCTGGGGATCTTGCATGCATTCAGGGCCTAATTCTGCAACATTTTGGCCAACAGAGTTTTGGCCACAGGCAAACAGAAAACACCAAAGCTATTAATTTTTGCTTTTTACACCCAGTTGTTCTGGGTGTTAACTGCCTAATGTATTAATCCTTTGTGTTTTTTATTCTTGTTTTATCTGCCAATAACCAAGCATTTTTCATTTTTTCTTTAGACACTGAACACTTAACTTAAAAATAATAAAACCAAACAACAACGACAAAAAAAAAAAAAATTCAAAAAAACTCTCCCAAAGCCTGTTTTATGGCTTTATTTAAAGTTCTTTTACATATATGCATACAAATATATTTGCATATTCATTTATTTGCATCTTTGTTTGTTTTTTTCTTTACCAACTTTAGTTTTCACATTTTAAATGAATAAAACTGTATTATGCCAGTGGATGCTTCATAAAATGTCCTTAAATTACTCACTTTTATATTTGTACTATGTACGCTTATATACCAGTTTATGAAATGAATATGTTACGAGTATGGATTACAAACTATTTTCGTGTTCCAGGTAACTAAACAGGCCCCTTTAGATGTTTAGATATAGTCCATGCAAACCCAGATGCTGCACCAGCTTTTCTTCAACCATGCTTGTTTTGAGCTTTTAAAGTTACCTTATGCAGCTACTTTAACATAAGAGTAAAGACAAAATTTGTAACTCAAGTAAAATGATCACTGATGTCTATGGGCCATATGCTAGAAACACTATCACCAGTAACACACAATTTAAACTACAATTGGTTGTTACCATAATAATTATACACACGTGTACCTGGTAAGATCCTCCTGAAATTAGGAGCGGCACTATAAATGTCATCTGCTTGTAAAAACATGTTGTTCTACACTAAGAACCAGCACAGTGCAGGGCAGCAAAGAAAAATCTCCTCCCAAGTGAATGCCATCTTCACCGTTACTGCTGTAAGCTGCAGTTTGCTCTTGAATGGCCTCAGCTCACTGCAGTGGGACGACTGCCACCAAAGCCATGGTAATCTCCTCGGTACTTGCCACAGTAATGGCAGTGAAAGACAATCGGCTAGTTGTTCAGGTTTCCTGGGGTCTTGACATAAATAATTTTAAATGAAAAACAGAAGCTCCGTATGTTTCTGGCAATACATGTATGGAGCACTGAGTTCCCTTTAAAGTAATTGTCTGTGACTTGATGCCCTAGATTTTGTAATGCATATTCCTGTTTATTTGAGTTCTATTTATTTTTTTTTAATGTGCATTTATAAAAGCACATTTTCTGGGCATCGGTAGGTTGGATTTAATCTTTTTGCTGTATTTTCTCACAAATCCTTTATGTACGAAAGGAGATATAATGGGTCATTTTGTATCGACGTTGTAAAATCTTCAAAATCTTCTACACAAACCTTGTCCCTCCATATCACAGCCAGAGTAAAAGTGATTTGGTAGAAAATCACAGCTATTATATTTTATTGGGTTTCTGTTGGAAGATCATGGATTTAAGTTTGTGTTTTTGTTTTTTCTCAGTTTTTGAATGGCTCTATCATTCTTAATTATTTGCACAAACAAAACAAGTATTTACTTATTTATTATAATGGAAGATTGAGCAATAAGTTTAGGTGAGGCTTTCGTTATAAGAATGTAGAAAGAGAATGTTTGCAAAAGAACAAACCAGCCTGTGATAAATAATCGGGACTCAGGATTCCAATTAAAATTTACAGTTTATTAAATGAATAGAGGCAAGCAAACAGTGCTGGGTGCCCCAGGAGTCTCTGCTCCACCAGGACGCACACCTGTTACATCAGTTAGCTGGTTTTTATGCTTCTAGACTAATACATATTCATCACTATTTCTAGAAAAGGCAGGGTTAGTATAATTAGTTTCTGGAGTCCAAAATTTCTCCCGGAGGCATGCGTATTAGTCTCTGGTGGTCTCTCCGGGGGTCGCTCGTGCTGAAGGCTCATAGTCTTCCTCCCAGGCTTTGCCCTTCAACTCCCCCCTTTCTCCTTATTTGGTGGTATTTTTGTCAGATATCCGAGGCTTGCAAGGCATCCCATGCAAAAGTCAGCAGTTTCCTAAAAAAACTACTTTGTTCTTATCTCCCAGACCTGAGTCTCAATGTTCGTCCTTCAAACCCTCTATTTACATGAATTGCTGGACCTTTCCTTCTCTTGATACAAGAACTATGTACACTAATCACTCTGTTTTTCTTTGGTAGAAGGTTATATTTCATCATGCAGCCCTAGTATTATTCCATACTGACACGAATCAAATTGACCTTTTTCACACAGACAGAAAGAAATATTGCTTAAAATTAAAATGTTTCCTTCTATCAGGGAATGAATATCTCGACTAGTCTTTTCATAAGGCTACTGGAGGCAAGCAACCAAACAGATATTAAAGTGAAGTGTGGTCATTTTATGAAAGGCATAATGGGATGTCATTCCCTTGGAGAAAGGAAGATAGGTTAAATAAACCACAACAGTCCTTTTACCCATTTTTTTTTATCTGACAATGAAAGTTTTCAGTACAAAACTTGAAAGATGATCAAAAATCTTTAAAAATAAGGCAGAAAAGGTCTTGTTTTTTCTTAGGGAATGGATATTGTCAGGACAATTAGACAGGAGCACTCGAACGATCAATATATTCATCAATATAGAATAGGTAATTTAACCTTAAAATTGTGTTCCAAAATAGCTTAAAAATAAAATCCACAGAAGTGGACAGCCCCCCCACCTCAATTACTACTAGTAGTTATTGAAAGCTACCAATATGTAACTGCAAATAAAATGGAAAAACAAAACAAAACAAAACAAAAAAACAGATCTCTAATATGTCAGTGAAAAGGAAGAGAAATAGAATGCAATGCAATCTATGTGAATTGCTCAAAACTGGGAAAATAAAATGAGAAACTGAAAGAACTAGTCAAACACATCATTCTAAACATGCAGAGCTGCTGACGTATTTTCTTTTAACCTCCACAGACTAGCTGACATCACATTTGCATCCAAGTACTCTAAGTAAGTTGAAATGCTTACTGAGCAGGGATGGGACTTGCCATAAACGCAGCATACATTTGCACATTAAGAAATTCAACAAAGAAAATTTCACAGAAGGAAGTTCGGAGATATTTAGCAGGTTATTGGTCAAAGACTTTGCCACAGTTTTGTTGAGGATTTGGCTTGATCTAGTTAATAAAGAAAAATGAGACCACACAAGAACAAAAGTTAAAAGGCATATTCAAACAGCCATTTACTTAGCCAGCATGGCTGAACTCAGCTATGAATAACCTGAGTACAGAAAGTCAGAAGAGGCCAAAAAGTAGTTGCTGGAACATAGTCTCAAGTGCCTTTCCTTTTCCTCAAACTTGCGTGAGGCAAATTCCAAGTTCTTACACCAAATATCTGTTTGTGAAAGAAACATTACCAGTCTTTGCCTCACTGCAGCCAAGAGTGCTTCACAAAAAAAAAAAATATGGGCCCTCCTTTGGGGTCTCAGCACATCACTGCGATGCACATCCCATGTCGCATGGGAGTATGCTGCACAACTACCAGTGTCGGGGCTGCAGCAATGACACCTCAGGTTCCTCCCACGGTTTAAACTCATCCTCTCCCAGAATCCCAAGGAAATTAGGAGCCTTTTGGCTTTTTTTGTACTTCATCTCAGAAGTTACATGGCAGACATAAAAGCAAGCTGACACATTACATTAGGAATGGGGAGCTTTGCACATGATTTCTGAATGTCTTGTTGCTTCAAGGTCAAAACAGGTTAATACTGGCCATTAGAGAAGCTCACACTTCATGAACACAAAAAAGAAAACTATTAATTTTACCATCCAAATGTATAATCAAGTAATGCAAAGGAAATGTCAAAGACAGGTCACCAAGGACAAGCACAAGAAAACAGATTTTAAGTCAGTTTTATAATTGGTTCCCTTCTGATTTCCCTAGCTCCTCTACATATACTTTCACTGATTTGGCATGCTGGAGAGTTATAACCACTTATTTAAATGAGATCTGTGCTGTTGTAGAGCTATTTAATATACTGGCTGAAAGCCTATTTCACATATTGATTATTATTATTTTTGATCCATCCTTAGCAATCAGACATCAGTCACATACAGGACTTACACACTCTATCCAAATATACCAGTCTGTGGAAAGTTACAGAAAAACTGCCTGTAAACTCAAAGGGGAGAAATATCTATCACCCCAGGAATCTCCAGGAATAAAAGATTTCTCATGGTGTAGTGGCAATTAAAAAAAAAAAAAAATCCATCTTGAAAGGAAAAGTTATGCAAGCTGACCCAGGTTTAATACTTCTATTTGTTACTTTATTTATGCTTAACACTCAGATATCAAAGTGTGAAATTAAAAAACGCACGACCTAAATAAAGTCATGGTTGATTGACTTCCATAGTCAGTACTGCATTTTAAAACATTGCCAAATAACAGACAATTCTATGAAAAAACATATGAAGCTCCACTGTCATTCTCTATCTTGATTCTTCCATTTCCTAAATGATTTGTTGGTCTTCCCATGCAATGGTTCTTTATTGTTATTGCATCAGGAACTAGATAATAAACTCCTTAAAGGCAAAAACTTATGGATTTATTAGTTTTTGTGCATTAACGTTTTATTCCTTGCCAGCAAAACACTTAATCTACTTTCACGTTATTCACTAACGGTGTAACTTTCCTTTTCCTGTCATCAACAGCCGATGTACTTTTCACAGTGTCAGCTAGGTTAAAAGAAGTTTGAAAGAAGCAACATTTCAGGTCAGACACTAAGGGTGCTGCTGGTCAGAAAACGTTATTAAAGAATTATGGATTAATCAGCACTGTGTTGTGACAGAATTTCCCACTTGTCCTTTCCACTTTGGAAAACAGCACTACGCTTTCCTTCTAGCAGAGATTTGCAGCTGACTCCTCCAACTCCTTTTCCTTCACATTAGTAAACCGTGCAGTTAAGCACTGAGAGAGGAGAAGGAAAGTCATCATGGCCATTAAACTATTAATATGTGGTAGACATCTATAAAGGGCTGGCCTTGCCAGAGGGTTTGGTCTTGCTGGTGGGTGGCTAATGGAGATTGATGCAGTTAGTGTTTCAATCCATTTCTTCTGCGTGATTCAGTAGATGTAGAATTAATGCCATCTGTAAATTGGCAGTGACCACTCTGAAGATTTAATTCAGTTGCTGAAGAATGAAACAGAGCTATCACAGCTTTTCTTTAGGAAAAAAACCCTTCAGATAAGCAGATGTGAAGTTTCTAAAGGGTAAAATGATTCCCTGTTTTCAAATATCCTCTCTTCTGATGGTTCAATATATCAAAGAGGGCTGATCTAATAATCAGTGTTTTAACACCACAGATAGCTCTCTCCCTCTTTATTTAAAAGTTTGCAAAATACAGAACATATCCTAAACTTCTTGCTAATATGTCTTAAATTTACTGTCATCACACCCTCACATCTAGATTTGTTTGTGGGCTTTGAAAAAAATCTGGGCATCCACAGACCTAAACCTTTGCCAAACTCATTTAGCCCCCATCTCTGACAGTTACAGCTGTTCTATTCTACTATTATAATGGATGGGCAAGGAGTAAAAAATCTTGTTGATTGGGCCTGATAGAGCAGAAACAAAATAATGAGCTCCCGTGGTAAGAACTGAACAATGATCTCAGATTAGATAAGCCCCTAAGAAGCCCAGCTGAAGGGACTGTCACATCAGCAGCAAATAGCTCCAGTGTCCTACCCAGCAAGAGGTTTAGCCTCCAAGCCCAGACACCTCTGGCATTATGTTAATGCCCAATGCCTGCTACATCTGTGCACAAGGCCTGCACTGTCAGCATTTAACTCATTACCCCCAGGAAATCCTACAAGATACTTGGAATATAGAAAGTATTATCCTGTCCTGTGGTATCTACTGGTATATTTATGTGGCCTGCATCACTGGCAGTCTCACAAGCACTGATGGATTTAGCTTCAGAGCACCCTCAGGAGGCATGCAAGGATTGCTGTCCCTGCTTTTTCGTGATGAATTCTGAGCAATGGAGAGAGTTAGACAAATGCTGGCAACTTCACTAGCAAGGTTTTAAAAAGTGACCAGCTTGCTGGTCCTCAGCAATCCTCAGACACCAGTAGCTGCAGAGCAACACAACACAAATTTCTGAGACTGAGTAATGCACCCTGTGTCTGGGACAGAAGCAGGGATCGAAGCTGTATCCCATCTTGATGCCATTTACACCTGGCCTATCCTCCACATCCAAAGGAAAGGAATAGTTCAGTGGAGGATGAGCTGAATTATCTACTACATTGGATTTAAACTTCAGGATATTCAATGGCAGCCGACTCCAACCTGCGTTTCATCTGCATGCATGTGGAAAAAGCCACCTACAGCTCCCTGCAGGTCAATCACAGAATCCCAGAGGATGTAGCCAATAGCTCCTTTCCTATTTCAATGCAGTCTGAATTGGGTATTAACTACCTGCTGTGTTTGGCAGATCTCTTATTCCTAAAATAAATAACTGTATGAAAAGTCATAAACTCTATATTGGACTTTTTCATTAAAAAAAAATATCAAAGTAATGTCAGGTTTTTAGCAGCCTCACTTATTGCAGTAAATCTGGCTTCTACAGCTGTTCATGTTGTACTGTGTGCTTCAGCCAAGTGTAGCTGCAGTCCAACATTTCCTTCTTAAGGTATCCCTTACCCAGAGCAAAGCCAAGTGAATTTTGGACAGGACTAGTGTGCTAGAAATTATGAATGTGCTCTTATTAGAGCAGGTTGCATGTTTTACATTAAATATTCATTCAAATAACAATCCAGCAAAATGTTTGTCAAGATGATAGTTACTTTGGCTAAAAGAACACATTTTTCCTCCAGTCTCCACCAAAACTGGCCCATATTTATCACATCAAGAATCTAAGGACATTACCAAGATCTTGCTTAAACTCAGCTGAGCTCCTGCATTGGTGCCAGATCCTGGTCTCCTGTTTTATAGCTGTACCATTTCAGAAATTACTTGGTTCTCACTAGGGACAATCCTTTTACAGGTTCCACTGCAGCTCATAAAAGGGAAAAAAAGGAAGAAAAAAAAAAAGTAGCATTTTCTGCTCCTGCCTGTTAAAATCCTGCTTGTGTTGAGCTGAAACCCACAGAATGCCTCATAAAGGGATTTGATTTTGGTGTCATGGTTTTCCATGAAGAACCAAGTTTACCTCCACTTCACACATCCCTGCTGCTTTCACCCCACTGCCACCACTGCTCCTTCATTGTGGCTTTCTCTATCCCCCTTTCCTCAGTTACCAACTCTTTGTGCTGGTATGTTCTTGTAGGCATTTTTCTCGTCATGGAAGAACCTTTCTTTGCCGAACCACAGGTGTCTTCTCCTGCTTTTTTCCCAATTCACCTCTGAAGCCCCTGTCATAAGCCTTCCCACATTACTGTAATTTGTGCTGGGAACTCTAAAGGCATGTTTGTTTGGCGGTTACTTGGTGGATGGTCTAAAGTGGACCGTGATCCTGCAGTGGGCTACACAATGCCCTGGGCCGGGTAGCTGATGGGGCATGCACCAAGCTTTGTGCATTGCTTAATGCAGACAACAAAAATATGTCTGTGACACAGTTCATAAAGTTATTTGCACCACAGCTTATTAGAAATATTGGACTAAAAATTCTGAGCCCTCAGTTACCTAGAAAACAAGTTTCATACTTTCATACTTAGTTTCTTCATTTTGCTATTTTTCCAATTTTACAGCTAATGCATGTTTCCAAAGCCTCAGAGTCAACCACTTGTACAGCACATTTAGAACTATGTGTTGTTACAGCTCAAGTGGTATCACCATTCTTTTTTTTTTTTTTTCCCCTCAAATCAGGGTTGTAAATATGGGCCAAATATACAACAGGTATCACAAACCAAGTCAAATCATGAAAGAAGGGTCTCCTCTAAAAGACAGAGAACTTCAGTATTCTATTAGAATTACATACCTTAATCTAAATCAAAAGATCTAGCACGGTGGTTAAACTAATAAAGTTAAAGATTAGCAATATTGCCATCATGTGGCTACTATAAGTAAATGCTCAGGCATGATTCTGAATTTATTAAGTACCATAAAGCAGACAGCATCCTCTGAATTCTGCTCTTAAAACTAAGAGGCAATATTTAAAGTTGCTTGTTACTATTACAAAATATAATTATCTCTTTGTTACAGTAGTGATTTATGTAGCAAGAAGGTGTGCACAATAAAGTTATATTACCTCTTCCACTGTGACCCTTATTCTCATGGATTTGCAGCTCATATTTAAGAATTCACTCCAAAACTAATCTTGAGTTATCCACCCAGAAGAGAGAGAATAGAAAATAGCCTTTTACTGCAGAAAGCAATAGAGAAGGACAAGTTGTCATTTTAGATGCCCTTCATATTCACAAAGGCTTATAAGTAAAGTTTTATAGTCCAAACGTCTAAATTACTTAATCTTATGACTGTTAGAAACATTTATTTGTTTCAGTAATTCTTTTCTCTCTCTCTCTCTTGTCTCTCCATCTCTTCATTTACTGCACTATCACAAGACACTCGTCTATACTGACTAAAAAATGTACATGGAAGAGATTTCCATAAG
>CM021765.1:110674677-110840588 GCA_011076525.1 Nettapus auritus | reverse complement strand
ATAGTTTATTTACTACCAGCACTTACTCTAGCAACTATTACATAACAGGCATTTGCAAGGTGCACTCCAATTGTTTTGGAGTACAAACAATCTATGTACATACAGTTCTCCCAGTATAGAGTGTTCACTGTTCTACAAGGTACATTGCAATGACCAGTAATTCATCTTTGTTACTGTACTGTCTGCTCTAACTTACACATACTTGCACCTATGCACAATATTGCAGCAAGACTATTCTGTGTTATTACTGCCTATGCATGCAAGAAACTCTGATTTAGATCGTTGCTGGCTCCAGACGTTGCCTTCATGCAGTAAATTATCATACAGCAGAGATGCAGCTTTTTCATAGCATCAAAATAGGAGTTTAAAATACTGGAGCACAGAACGAACATATTATCTCTTTTCTGCTTGCAGACTAAATCCATACCTTCTTTCCTACCCCAGTCTTTGTAAGTATATCCAGCTGGTGCAACCTCGCTAGTGCCAGGAGAAGGCAAAACAAAAACATCCATGAGGCTCCTGCAGCTTCCAGTATGTAGGAGGCAGCATTCATTTAGCCCAAAGTATGATTTTAAACCCGTGCAATTAAGCTAAGATTATACAGATATCCATTTCTATTTTAATCTGGCCCATTTCCCTTAGCAAACAAAGTTTAAGAATGCCTTATTTCAACTTATTTCAAATAAATACGCCAGTGTGGCTTATTTATTTATTTTTGCCGCTTAAGTACACAGGAGAATTTTATACCTAGACAAAACCTGACATTATTTATAATCATCATTGTTGCACCTACGAATCACATCATGGGAATGTCAGAGAAATAAGGCCTTTCAAAATTAAGCTTTTCTGGTTAATGTAACTCAGAGAGAGAAAAATATTTTTAATGGAAAATATTAAAAAGGGACACCAATATATGCAAAAGTGCATATGTGTGTGTTTATGTTCTTGCAGCATTGAATGAATCCAACAGCCCTGCAGACAGCCAATTTTAAATAATTGGAGGGCACAAAGAGACTCCAAATACCAAAGCTTTGGGGAGTTAAGAAAAACACCAATCAGTCCATACAGAAAAGATACCAATGGCTCCTGCTAAAAGACAAAAACAAGTTCTTCTCCTTTCAAGAGCACCAGGATCAGGTTTTCACAGTCCCTGGACAAGCCCAGATTTATGAGCAGTTTCCAGACAGAAAGAAATTTGTGAACCTTTTTAATTATTCATGCTCTCAGAGGCAAACCCTCTCAGGTTGCAGGCCAAGAGGCCTCAAGGCCATGGCTTTTTTGGGTTTTTCAGCTGAGGGAATAAGCAGCCGGATTCTCAGCAATATCGCTTGGATGAAAGTGGCTGTCAGGCTCAAGAAAAACAGCACCGTACACTGCTTTGGCACACATGAAAGGGAACTGGCAGGGGGAACAGCTTAGCTGCTCCCTGCTTGCAAATTCCAGCTATTCTGCTGGTGTTTGAGCACCTGCGGCCCAGGCAGCAGGGCACTCAGTCAAAAAGGCAGGCCGGGTCAGGCCATGCCGGTGGCAGGGAGGAGAGCTGGGTGGATCTCTCCAAGGTTATTAGACCACAGCAGAGAAGCAAGGACTTGTTCCTCCTCTCATGCTTCCTTTGGAAGGAGGACAGAAGGAGCAGTGGCTAAGCAAAGGCCACTTGGAGCAGGCCTGAGCCGCCAGGTCAAGGGGAACCTTGGCACCCACAGGCCGATCCTCTGCAGCAGGCTGCTCTGCCAGCTCCCTGAAGAAATGGCATTGAGAAAATGGCAGCGCCCCAAAACCCCACGTGAAGAAGAACAGACCTGCTGTACGGGGCTGTGGGCTCATCAGAGAGAATGATAATTGGTACCAAATGCAGGGATTGTGCTTCAGAGCTTATTGGCAGCGTAAGCACTGCCAAAGAAGGGCTGACAGATCTCCAGATCTCCTGCTCCTATCTGGAACGAGGTGGGGAAGGGACAAAAATACCAGGTTAATGATGTACTGTCTTGCATCTTGAATGCTTTTTGCCTGACAGACTTCCCTCAATAACAAAATTCACAACAGCATTCCCATTAAGACTGTCAGCACCTCTGACTGATTACTCCGTAATCCAGAGGTTCTGCTGAACCTCTGTGCAGCCAGCCTTTTGTGCTGCTGCAGCTTGGGGCTACCTGTCACTTCAGCCCAGGACACTGACTAATCAAAGGTCAATTGATTGGAAAGCCTGCAGTGTCAGCTCCTGCTGGAAAAGCCTTCAGATTTGCCTGAGACACTGCTGATGAGTAGGAGAGGCTGTGCTCTGTTTCACAGCTGGCACCACTGAGGAGACCTTTTGATTGAAGTCAGCCCGTGGTATTTTCCCCCTGAAAGAACCATTTCCTGCTGAAGCCTATTCACAAAATTTCTTGTTCATCAGGTGGAAAGGAACCAAAAATAATCACTTTTTAGAAAAGTCAATATAAAGATGATGAGAAATATCTTTAAGGAAAAAACTGCTTTCTGGAGCAGAGTTGTGTTTCTGCTCAGTTTGATAAGCAGCTAATTCCCTGAATGCTGTCACCTGCTGGCAGGAAACCACAAAACTAAGAGGTTAGTGGCAAGAAAAGAGCCTTGGTGTTCCAGGGGAATGAAAGCAATAATACAACTGTAACCCATCTTGGAAAACGAGGTGTTCCTGAGTAAGAAGGATCATTGCAGAGCCGAGAGCTCTGTACAGGAACTCCCAGTGACACCAAACAGTCTCACTGCCACCTCCCACTGATAAGGCTTTCTGCACTCTCAGCTTGCCATTTATTTCTCTTTTTCTAAATGCTGTTTTCTTCTGCTTCAGTTACCAACTCTCAAATATATCTCTACATCCCAGCTCAAAAGCATAATCCATACCTGTGACTTTTCTAGTATACATACCTAGCCACCTCCATTTCTACCCACTCTTCTCCTCAACAATTACGGCCCTTTCCCATTCCTCATACAGCAATGACAAAATCCAGGGGTACCACCAGGTAGGAACAGTCTCATGTCTGCCTAACCATGATTTCCATTTTGGACTGGGTAGAGGAAAAATAAAATTTCAATAGCACAAACAGAATCATGTGTAGCAGTCTAAAAATTAACCATTATTACACACCAGAAAGTCTTTCCAGGAGCAAGACAGCTGTGAATCCACACCCAACTAAAATGTTGCAAATCTGTAGTACAAAAGTACTTGGTTTTTAAGGTGGTAAGTCTGCATATGCTTTTGTTGAGAAGTAAACACTCCTCATGATTTTAACTGCTAGTAATGCAGTGATTGAACAGGCATCTCATTGACAGGGCAGTACTACTGACACATGGTGGAAGCAGCAAAAAGTATGTTTCCAGGCAGGAATACAAAATGATATGTTAAGTAAGGAGCTGTCATTTTGCTCTTGCAGTCATAACATATTTCATGTGTGGGGATTGCTTGCATACTGCCCTTACACCCGTGGTCACTCTCTCCTAGATGCCAGCAGCTTTGTGTGATGGCCCTCATCTTTTTCATTTTCTTTTAATATGCTGGAAGGCAAATAAGATAGCAGTGCAATGTTTTAAAAAGGATTTGAACAGATAAGCTGGTGCTGTTATACCAGCATATACATACATTAAAATAATCATATATATATATATGATTGCTTTTTGACTAACGGGTGACTAACACGTAGCACTATGTGTATCCCTACTTGGGATCTCTTGGCAAGATAATTCCAAACTGGCTGAAGCTGGAGTGTATATTAACCAGATGGTTCATACACATTCCAGATCCTTTCCATTCCCTCTTCAAAGAGCTTTTCAACAGAAATGATGCTTAAGACTTTCTTGGAAAGTTCAGGGCTGCATGTGGCATTTCAGGTTTATCGATTCATATCTCCCAACAGAGAAAGGGTACTGTGGTACAGACTTACTTTCCTCAATTAGAAAATACCATAAGTAAAAAAACAAAGTCCATATTCCTGGAAGGAAGCTTGTCAAAACAATAAAACCAATTTATTTGGTGATAATGTGCATTTGTTATACAGAGTCAATTACAACTTTTTATTAAAAAGAAAACTTTTATTTCTCTTCCCTGCTCCCAGTAGCGTTTTTCCTGACTCAGGAGGAATCCTGTTAGAACAGTGACATCCAGTGGTCACTCTGAGATTTCTCTTTACACAGAAGTCTCATGCTTTGTGGTTCTGCAGCCTGGGCTTTTTGAACCATTCACTGAACTTTGTACAACTGAGTACAAATTCACCAGCAAATTGGACAAAGGCACGTAAAGTAACTTTTTTTTTTTTTTTTTTCTGACACAGGTAAATGATTACACATACAAACTGAAACACACTTAAAATAAAAAGGTATGCAGAATCGGGACATAAAGATGGCTTTTTAAGAGATCTATTATCAAGACATAAGTAAAGTACATAGAATCATAGAATCACACAATGGTTTGGCTTGGAAGGGACCTTATAGACCATCCAGTTCCAACCCCCCTGCCATTGGCAGGGACACCTCCCACCAGGCCAGGTTGCCCAAAGCCCCATCCTTGAACACCTCCAGGGATGGGGCATCCGCAGCTTCTCTGGGCAACCTGTGCCAGTGTCTCACCACCCTCACAGGGAAGAATTTATTCCTCATATCTAACCTAAAGCTACCCTCTTTTAGTTTAAAACCCTTACTCCTTAGCCTATCACTGCACTCCCTGACAAAAGTCCCTCCTCAGCTTTCCTTTAGGTACCGAAAGGCCACTCTGAGATCTCCCCGGAGCCTTCTTTCTCTTCTCCAGCCTGAACAACCCCAACTTCCTCAGCCAGTCTTCACAGGAGAGGTGCTCCAGCGCCCTGATCATCCTCATGGCCCTCTGCTGGACTTGTTCTAATAGGTCCACGTCCTTCTTGTACTGGGGGCCCCAGAGCTGAGCCCAGTGCTCCAGGTGGGACCTCTGGAGAGCAGAGCAGAGGGGACAATCACCTCTCTCACCCTGCTGGCAATGCTGCTTTTGATGCAGCCAATGTGCTTAGCTTTCTGGGCTGCAACCACACATTGCCAGCTCATGCTGAGCTTCTCACCAACCAACACCCCCAGGTCCTTCTCCTCAGGGCTGCTCTCAATCTATTCTCCACCCAGCCTGTGTTTGTGCTTGGGAGTGCCCCAGCCCAGGTGCACGACCTTGCACTTGGCCTTGTTGAACCTCATGAGGCCCACCTCTCAGCCTGTCCAGGTCCCTCTGGATGGCATCCCTTCTCTCCAGCACATCAGCTGCACCACTCAGCTTGGTGTCATTGGCAAACTTGCTGAGAGTGCACTTGATCCCACTGTCCATGTCACTGACAAAGAGGTTAAACAGTGCTGGTCCCAGCACTGACCCCTGAGGAACACCACTCATCACTGGTCTCCACCTGGACATGGAGCCATTGACCACAGCTCTTTGAGGGCAACCATCCAGCGAATTCCTTACCCACCGAGTGGTCCATCTGTCAAATCCACGTCTCCCTAATTTAGAGACGAGGATCTCATGGAGGAGAGCGTCAAATGCTTTGCACAAATCCAAGAAGATGATGTCAGCTGCAAGTCCAGGTAGATGATGTCAGTTTTACATGCAGGAAAATCATCTGAGAAAGGGAAAGTTACACTTGCCTCCAACTTGAACTATTTGATATATGTAGTTCACATACACATTTACACCATCAGTCAATGCAGAAGACTATGTGATAGCTATAGTGGATATGTTCACTCCCCGCCTTTCATTATGTTTTTCAGTACCGGTACTTTCGTTATGCATCTGTGCAAAATTCAAGTAATTCTGAGGATGAATTCTGAGAAATGGTTCATGAAAATCACCTATCTCGGTGAACTTCCACAGCTGGTAATTAGCTTATCAGTCTTAATTGTTAAGTCCCTTGCTCATTCAACCTGAAATGGCTGTATTCACCAAATTACAGAATGGATGAGGTTGGAAGGGACCTCTGGAGGTCATCAGGTACAATCCCTCTCAAGCAGGGTGTGGTAGTTTCACACTGAGCAGCTTGCCCGAGATTGTGTCCAGATTGCTTTTGATGACTTCCAAGGAGGCAGACTCCACGTCTCTGGGCAACTTGTGCCAGTGCTCTGTCACCCTCACAGCACAGAAGTGATTCCTGATGTTCAGACAGAACCCCCTGTGCTCCAGTTCATGCCCACTGCCTCTTGTCCTTGCACTGGGCACCACTGAAAAGAGCCTGGTTCTGTATTCTTAACAGCCTCCCTTTGGGTATTTGTTCCCATTGATGAGATCCCCCTTGAGCCCCCATTTCTCTAGGCTGAACGGTCCCAGCTCTCAGTCTTTCCTCATAGGAGAGCTGCTCCGGTACCTTCATCATCTTAGTGGTCTTTCACTGGACTCCCTTGCTTCTATCTAGAACTGCAACCGTTCTGATGCCTTTGCAGTGATACCATTTTTAGAAATGAAGAAATCTCTAGGTGAGTGGTTTCCGAAGGGAGCTCATCTTTCAGCAGGAAAAAAAAATAATAATTAAAAAAATGTTGCTTGAGCTCAGTTTCTGCATTTAAGAATTTCTGCATCTGCATTCTTCATCTTTGCAGTTTCATGATGTAGTCTGACCAAGTACATAACCTGCCTTGACAGCCTCAGGAAGAAGACAACCATTCCATTTGATGCCAGGTCCTGACACAGCTTTTTTGACAATCTGAAGGCTCTTATTATGGCCCTCTACACACTGGAAATGTGAGAGAGAGCCTAAGCTCCAGAGAAATGGATTAAAGGGCAATTCCTCTAAAGTGGAGGGAGTTCATTTCTTTCAAGTCAAGCGTGTACGGCCAACAGTCCTAGCAAACTCTTACAAGAGGGAACCTCCAAGAAGCATAGGCTGAAAGGATTGCAAAGCACAACAAGTAATTGAGCTATCCAGAATCCAAAAACCTTAAGTGATTAGCTAGGAAGATCAGTGACTGAGAGTCATCTGCCCTTAGTGCAAAAAAAACCAACAAAACAGGAGTGAGGCAACAACTGAAATATATGGTTCATGATCACACCCGTGGGGACTTGATGGAAGAACATCAGAATGTCAGCAGAATTTCTGGGGCCCTCTTTAAGTGATCTGTCTGGCATAAGCCTGGGCTCCGCATCCTTCTAATTGAGATTTTAAAAAAATAGTTCAAGAGGCTGCGAAGTGACTGGTAATACTCCCTAAGGTCTCAAGGTGAGCGTGAAGTCACAGCATTAACAGAATATACACCTCCCTGTGAGGTATGTATATGCTATGGGAACATCACTGACAGCTGAAAGAAGTCAGTGCTTCAGACACTGCCCACATGTTGGGGAGTCTGCGCCTCTGGAAAGAGGCACAAAATTTTCCATCAGAAAAATAGAGAAGGTAGGCAAATGAAAATTGCACTCTTCATGGGTGAAGACAATCTTGCGAGTAAAAATAAAAATAGAAGAACGTGAGGGCTTTTTCCTCATGACACAGTGCTCCTTGGAATTCCCCCTGGGAGCTCATCACCTGAATCACACACTGAGGCTTACAGTAAGAAGGCAGCTGAATCAGCACCAAGAGATGGTGGCTGTCACGAAGCAGGCACGACACCGATTTGCATTTTGTCTTTACGCTAAGAGCATTTATCACACCTTCTCTGAAGAACAGGGAAGATACCAGCCACATGCAAATCTGTGAGGCCTCGAGATTGATTTACTGAGCTGTTAAGTGCTTGAGCCTGGAAATACTGACAAACAGCTGTGGTACCTCCAGCACCACATGGAACAATTCATGCATTAATAGCTGTCAGTAGGGGTCAGAGGTATCGACCTGGAAGTCTCTGGCAAGGACAGAACAGATCAAATGCCCTAAAACTTCTATTCATTGACTAATGTGCCAGTATCAGATACAGCTCCAATCCTGAAAAAGCACTGTGTTTTCACCTGTATTTTGTGCCAGGAATATATTCTGCACATCTGAATCACTGAGGAGAGCGTTGTCACGGGCCTGAGACTATCAAGAGTCTTTGCCCTTAGTGTTTCCCTCTGAGCCACAGCCACCATTTGCAGGACTGGAAGAAGAGACTTGGGTTCAGTAATCCACATGTGTTCATCGTGGTCCAACAGGTACAGAAGACCATGCTATTTTCACCTCAGAAAATGCAAACTGGGATCAAAACCCTGTTTATTTGGTCTTTCAGGGAATTTGTCTGTGGGATATTGAAATACCCAGGTAAAAAAATAAAATAAAATACTTTGACTGGAGGCAGGGTTTGGACACTCAGCGAAGAGCTCTGCAGTTCCCAGTGTTCAAAAGCAATTTGGTGCCTCTTGCAGGAGAGACTTTTTGTGTTTAGCTCCTTCTTCCTACTGCTGCAAGACTGAAAGGAGATACTGACAGGTCATTTTTCCTTCATCTTGATGCAACCTCATCAAGATAGTACAAGAACAGCAAATGTCCTTAGAGTAAATAAGATTCTCACAAAATGCACTGAGCAAAATGTAACCTAGGAAGACCTATGCCATGTTCACTGCTGGAATAGGAATTCATGGTCCATTTGAAGCACAAAACAAACAATCAAACAAACAAAAAAAACCCACAAGTCAGATCTAAACAAAAGACCGTGTTTAAAAGAATTACAGCTACACAACCCATCAACTCGCCAGACAGTCAAGAAAGAACTGAAATAGCACAGGGTGTGTTCTGTCTTGGAACAGTCTAACACATGACTGAGAAAAAAAACATAACCTACTTCTTATGAATAGGATGTTGTGGTTTAGCCCCAGCAGGCAGCTCAGCACCATAAAGCCAGTCACTCATTCTCTCCAGGTGGAATGGGGGAGAAAATCAGAAAAGTAAAAGTGTGAGAACTCATGGATTGAGATAACGTCAGTTTACTAGGTAAAGCAAAAGCTGCACAAAAAAGCAACGTAAACAGGGAACTTATTCACTATTTCCCATCGGCACGCAGACATTCAGCCACCTCCAGGAAAGCGGTGCTCATCGTGCCTAATGGTTTCTTGGGAAGACAAATGCCATCACTCCAGTGTGCTCCCCTTCCTCCTTCTTTTCCATAGTTTTATTGTTCAGCCTGACGCCTGTGGTATGGGACATCCCTTCGGTCATTCTGGGCCAGCTGTCCTGGCTGTGTCCCCCCACCAGCTCCTGGTGCACCCCCAGTCTGGTTGCTGGCAGGGCAGCATGAGAAGCAGACAAGTGCTTGGCTCTGTTTAAGAGCTGCTCTGCAGCAACTAAAACATCAATGTTTTACCACCACTATTGTCATCAAAACACAGCATTGTGTGAGCCTCTACAAAGAAAACTTACTTTGTCCCAGCCAATACCATGGCACAGGATAATGATTTTTCTACAAGAGGATAACACGTTCTATACTTTAAGTATGAATATCATGTGGGGGCTGTCATTTGGAGACTCAAACCAGAGGAATCTACACTTCTGTCACAGTGTTAAAGACAGTAAGCTATTTTATGAATGATGGTTTCTCATAGAAAAAACTGTCAAGCATCCATTTCTAGAAAAAGGTTAAATAACTAGCTATATATAAATTTAACAAAGTAGCACATAACTAATAGAGATCAAATAGAAAAGTAAGAAATTCTAGTGGCAAGAGACAACTGGAAGTAATGAAAATAAATCCTATTAGGGAAGACAAAATACCAAGCAGAGCATTATGACAGAGATGATGATATGGAAATAATCTCCCAAAGGAAGCAGTGGAAGCCACAATACATTTACTACTCCAATTATATTGTAAAGCAAAGGGAAAATATGCTAAGTAACTACATTAAAAAAATATGGTTATCACCTTAAAATCAACCAAATCCAGGGAAGAATGAAAGTCAAAGAGCATTACTATTAGTTGCAGCTTTCCCTTCCTATGTATTTCAGAACTTTGCATGATATGTGTAGGCTAACTCACAAGAGAAAATTCTGTTAAAAAATTCTACGTTGTCATAAACTAGAACAACCATTCACATTTTAAGTATTATCTTCTTAAAAATAAGTACCTGATATTAAACAAAAGTAATGAAGTAGATAAGCTCAGAATACTGTGGCTGAGCATTCTACTTTTGGAATCTTAGTCTGCACACCAGAGAAAAGTGAGCGTAGTGGTTTTCAAAGATTTGGGTCTCATTTTCAATTTGCAGGTCTTTGATTAATAATAAAACAAGTATTAAATAAATGAACTTTAAAAAGTTTATTATACACTGGATTTATATTATATTTTATTGGTCAAAGGAGTTAAATTTGGAAAAAATAAAAGGGGAAACCTTTTCATGTAATTTTAATGTATATACTCAAATCCTGCTGCTTCGGGAAAATCTCATGTCTACCTTTTTGTAAATAACAGGCGCTGAACAACTGCGAACTTTCTTCCACTGTTTAATGCTTTTAACAGGTCTTCAGAGGGTTTCTTCCTTATGCTTTCTTGTTTCTCGCAGTTTTAGGTTCTGATTTGTTTCAGTCATACTGCATGCCGCTGCATTCAGAGCATGTGAACATCTGCTTCCATTCCACATGTACTGTAGAGTGTTCATTATTTTGCACATTGCTACAATGTATAAGCCAAGCTGCCTGAATTAAAGTTTCAGGGTTTTTTTTTATGTCTTATTTTTTTTTTCTTAAGACACATCCAATCATAATGAACTCACATTTAATTCCTTAGAAATTCTACTCATTTGCCAGACAGGTTGCTGGAAGACATAATACTTTATAAATGTCAGCTTAAGGACTTCTTTTGGAAACTCTTAGGTTACTGTACGGCTTTTCAATAACCAGATTTTCATGACTTCCTTGAGCAGCTGCATTTCCTAAAGAATGTTGTCTTCAAGAAGTAGAACTACACTTAGAAGTCACTTGACAACTATTTCCTCTTCTGCAAAGCCTGAAACCTGTGTCTTCTACTGCCAGTAGAAATTTTATTCCTGAAACCTCTGTCTTCTACTGCCAGTTTCTTTCTTCACAGCACTATGCCAAATGTGCATATGGTACTTTAATCAGGAATTGAGGATTTAACATTTGCAAAAAGAAATGTGCTCTCAGATATGGCTGCATCGCCTTCAAACTGAAGGGCCTACTAAAAGATTAGCTGTTATTTGTTTGTTTTGCAGCTGATTTGATCTTCAGCAGATGTAGAAAGAGGCATTTCCTCTGTTCTAGGACGTTTAGATGCTGGGGGATTTTGAAGACTGTCATCAGATGGTAGTTGCCTCTCTGAAACAGGCAGATATGAAAGTCATTTAAGCTCAGGGAAGTCAGATTAAGGAAGTGAATGGGCTTGCTGGACTCACTAACAATTAAGCACTCATGAAAGAAACTGGTTTGAGAGAGACCAGCATCTGAAACAATTACACGCTCAAAGTACAAGGGCAAAAAGTCTCCTTAAAACCTACCTGTGTGACCTGCAGGACATCATGTCCAAGCAAGTTTACTCTTTAGCATTTCAACTGCCAGCTACTGTTCCCATTACTATTAAACTGTAGTGATATACAAGCAACTGAGAAAACTCATCACACTTCATACTGTCAAAAGAACCTTTCAAAAATACCCAGACAACAAAGAAGCTTTAGAATCTACAACTAGTTTTAGGTTTGTGCTAGATTTGAGTTTTATAGCTTGTAAGAGAAGTCCATAATGGAAAAAATAGATTGGAAAAAATCTTTGCTGGATACTAATAGCCACAAAAGCTTACCATGTTCCTGTTCTGAGGAAGGAGGTACAGGAACTGTATCTGTACATGTTGAGGTTGGTGTATCTGGCTTCAGCGTTATCAGGTTTATTCTCCTTTAAAAGAGCAGAAATAGTTCAAGTACTTAAAGCTTTCACTTCCACTTTATTTGAACATATACTTTACATAGAATCATTTAATGTTGTTTAGATGTATGTTACTATATATTTTTTTCTTATTATTATATGCTGAGCAGGGCATTTTTAGAAGTACTTTAAATACGGCCATTCTTCTTTTTCAAGTTAAGACTATCTGCAAAGGTAAGGATTTTAGTCTGTTTCTTGACACCTGTTAAGGCTTTTAGTTCTGCTGCAACAGCTTACCATTCCTCTGCTAGCCTTGTCCACATTAACACTTTAGACTGTTAAAACTCTAGGGAATTCTTTTGCCCTATGCAGTCCACCAACAATTCTCTAGTGGAGGGAAAAAAGAAGTCCTTTCTTTACATCACACTCATCAGATTTTCTTCTGCTAAACGTCTTCTGGATAGCACTTAAAAATAAGCACAAGAGTGGCAGAAGATTAACTGGACTATAAAAAATACCACAGGCAGCATCATGCATGCTATTACAAGATGACATTCATAGCATAATTTGCTAGTATGATAAAATACAGCTTCTCTCTCAAAAACCCATGAAGGTTAATCTGCACTATCAGTCACCCTGCCCTCCGGCAGAACTTTCAACTACTTAAAACCATTTCACTTGTTAGTTCCCATACAGATGAGCACAGATGTATAGAAAGCCATCATCTGTGACCAGCTTCTCCAAGAATTTTTAATGCAATTGTTGATGAAATCCAGTATCTGCTTTCTCATTCATTTCTTCTTCCCTAGCCACCTATTAATTGATAGATTCCTATGAGAAATACCCTTCAATACTCCCTCAATTATAAAATAGCATTGTTTTGCTGACAAGGTCTACATCTACCTAACTGCAAGGCTGTCCATACATCCTTACTGTGGCCTACCAGCTCAGGATCTTACACTGCAGGCTGTCTGACAACCAATGCATTGATTACAGGCTTAAAAACATCTAAGAACATCTCAGTCTTCACCTTCGGAAAAAAATGCAATCAATACATTAAGTCCCACACTCATTAGGTTCTTTTACGTCTAAAAATATTTCTTGTCAGAAAGGTCTTGTAATATTTACAGTATTTCCTGTCAGCTGAAAGCTTCACGCACCATCTTTCAACAGGAAATGGGATGTAAAAAACAGACAATGGTCTCTGACACACAGAACGGTGTAACAGTTGGGTTAACTTTGCTACTGCTTCATATTTTAGATAGAAATGCAAGAACTGTATGTTTAGGACTTGAGACATTTTGACTTTTTAGCTGCAGTACAACTGGAACAAGAAGTTCCATGTCAAGACAGCTACCACCAAGACACAAGGCTAGGAATTTATGTCTAAACCTCAAACCTTTAAATGTAGCACAAGCACAGCTTGTCCTGGCCTTCAGATTTATGACTGCAAACAGCAATATAAATCTCACCTTGGCGTCTTGCTCCATGCTTGTAAAGTGTTGAGAGTAATCCTCTTGGGCTGATTTACTTTAGTACTCTGGCTGGCTGGCTGGCTCATTTTCCTCTCGTCTGAAGATGAGACTGGAACATTTTTTACGCCAGCAGGTGTGGAAGGCAAGTCCTTACTGGCACCTGCGAGTGTCTTAGGTTGGAGGGTGGGAGTGCTGGGAGGAGTCCCCTCTGTCAGTCTAGAGCCTGGGGAAATGGCTTTGTGACACTGACTCTTCTTCACTTTCTTCTCTGTTGCACCAGGAGCCTTGACATTTATCTGAGGCTTCTCCTTCAGTGGTATTCCCAGTTCATCTTTCTCAAAGGTAACAAATGAACAGTATCCATCCGTGGAAGAAATTGCAAGAAAGGCTCCATCACTGGACCTATTTGGATTTGTTTTTTCCATTAAAAAAGTTATTTTTCTCTCTTCAACCCCCACCCCCCTCCATCTGTGACACACATCTATTCCTCTTCCCTTCCCCAAGTATATGCATACATCTAAATAAAACTGCATTCAAGTGAAAGACATGCATCTCAAATGAACCAAAGATCTTCAAATCTGGCCTTCACATCAAATTTAATCTCTCTGGCCTTGTCTGTGATCAGTGGTATTATGCTGCTGCTAGCACCTACATCTCAGCAGGCACAGTTCAACTGCAGGTACAAAACCCTTTCAGCCACAATTTCTGAAATATTGCTGAAGTCTGTCAATTCAGACCAGCAGAAAAGTTTAAGCTCTTTAGCTATGATCCCTGTGCTACGTAGGGATCCCTGTGCTCAGAATCAGTGTGGTGCTCATATGGGCAGGCCCATGGTACTTATTTCACCAAGTAATATCAAACACAAAAAAAACACATGATTTCCTATTCTCTTCTGCTCCCCTCCTCCTGACACACAATGATTTTCAGTTTCTGAGCATCAGTTGTAACTTCTGATAGAGGCTTCCAGCTTAGGAATACTGGCTAGGAAGGCCTAACAAGCCTAGTCCAGCAGAGAGATTATCCTGATTGCAAGACTTGGCTTCAATTTTCAGCTCCAGTTCAGACTTCCTGCATCAAGCCAGATAAATTACTTATAAGTAGTACATGAAGAACCACTGAGCACAACTGTGCAGATAAAGCATAATTTGGCCAGGACACAGATACCTGAGTGCAGAGATGACCTTTGAAACTTCTGAATAGCGTCATTATTACCAGTAACACTGCCTGGACAATGAGTACTTTTCAAAGGCACCCAAGTACATCAGCATGTGTACAAATTTTCTATTTGTCTGTACAATGGTATCTACTTGTCCTGTGGCTACTTGCACCTTGTTTCCCAACCAAAGAACCATAATTCTCCAGTTTACGGGGCAAATGAGATGGCTTACTGTTCGGATATCACAATGACAGTGACCAAAGATGCATCATAAAATGAAATACGAAAATAAAGCAAGACACAGAAGTTGTGCAGAGCCTCAGTGCATAAAAAGGACAACCTCTCCTCTCCACCCCCATCACAACAACTTTTAAGAATCTAACCGTTACATACCATGAAATGTCACTGAGGGTGTGATAATGTATGTTAGAAACATAGCCAAAGGGGAAAGACTGCTCAGTGTCATAAAAAAGCACAGAATCTTCTGATGCAACAGCAAACACCAATCGATAGGGCAAATTCAACAGAGCAGGAGATGATTTCTGACTACTTTCATCTAGAATGCAAAGAAATGAAGACAGTGAGAATTCTCTCTTGTATTCACTGCAGGGTAGTAAACACACTAGTTAGTCATGAACCCAAAAGAAGATTTAATTACTCATCAAGATAACGGCTGTGAAGATGGCACTTCTATAAAACAAAGTTTAATGTCAAGCACTAACATTTCTATTGCCTACAGACTGCCCCCCATTGTCTGAAGAGAGAGAAATCAGCAGAAGTTTAGTTCATCCCAGTTGTTAATATTTTGTTTTGTCTGTCATATTTTCCAGTTTAAATTCTTCAACGTATTTATATGCACTTAAATACTGAAGTCAAAACAAACAAACCTTAGGAAATACTTTAAATTAAAGTCACCATAAATTTAAACCATCTCATTATATTCACAGGGACACCTCCTACCAGGTTGCTCAAAGCCCCATCCAGCCTGGCCTTGAACGCTTCCAGGGATGGGCCATTCTGAATGACTCATTCAAAAGAATGTATTTAGTTCCGTGCGTGCAATCTTGGATTCAGCTCCTAGCTAGTCTTTGGCTTCCAACGTTAGTTCTTTGCTAAGACAGGTTTTTCAGACTTGAACCAGAACTCTAGCACCAGCCGTGTGCTAGCTAGCTATTTTCAGCAGTTCCTAGTATACTGACCTCCTGTTCACTTCCATGGTTATGGAAGCAATGCACTGAAAAAAACAAGACATTAACACGATGTTAATGTGAGGTGCTTCTGTTTACAGATTCGTGGACTATCACAGATTTCAACTTTTCAGGGATTGTACAGCAGAAACTAACCAGTGCATTTAGGAGAGCTACAGAAACTGACAGCAGACACTGGTCTCCTTGCACCACAGAACTACAATAGATCTAAAGATTATGATGGAAGTACAGAACACAAGAACAGGTACTTTCTAAATCCTCCAAGGAATACTACGAATTGACTCTCTAAAGAAAGAGGTTTTATTGCACTCCTTGAAATGAGCAAAGCTCTGCTTTTTCACCAGAGTAAGAGTGGTCTTGTTAAAATATAAACATTCCTGGCCCCACAGGGCTTGCGATAAGGCTATACTTCAATCTCCAGGTAAGTTCTCATGCAACTTCATACCATTCCTCCCCTCCTCAGAACTCCTGTTTTGGCCAGTAACACCAGCATTGCCTCAAGTTCGCCTTTCTTAAATAAATATCAATGGTTGTTGCAAACTACACCAACTCTGTGGCATTTCTGTGATGTGGGTAGTTGGAACTAAAAGAAAATATTTCACTGGGTTGCTCCTTTAGTGCTAAGCCAAGTTATTTACTTTTATTCACAGAAAATGATTAAAAGTTAAAGGAAAATACTAAGCAGTATTTGTGTAGCCTACAAGGCCAAGAAAGAAGTTTATCCGCTGTACCAAAAGCTATTCACAAGGTACTTGAGGTGAATTCAGGGTCTTAGAATCAGGAAACAGCTTCTAAGATGTGGTACAACACTATCTTAAGGAATGTTAAAAGGCTAGGGAATAAAATCATATGGCCTGCAAATAAACAGCCACACCGGCTTTTTCACGTGTGCTATAAAAATCATAATCCCCAAAGGATTTACAGTACCTTTATTAAGTGCTCGTCTCAACTCAAAGTAGACTGGGCAGCAGCGAACAGCAAGAGTTGCCTTTCCAGGACAAGGCAGATGACCCATAGGCCTTTTATGAAGAATAAATATTTCAGAAAACAGCATTTTTTTAAATTATTATTATTATTTTTTTTAATAAAAGGATATTTTGATCTTATTAAACCCTACCTTTTAAGATTGTTTCTGGAGAAAACATATGTGGTGTTTGTTACATTTTCTCCTGATTCAACACAGCCAGCTGCAAAAACAGAGGTAGAAACATTACTCATCAAGTCAAAAAGGTACTGAGTACACGCTTTCTGCCTATAAACATTTTACTTCTCAGGAATGAGACTTGTCAGCTGGGCAAGAACTGTGCAACCTGAATACAACTTAAAAAGGCATCCCAAACATTTATTTAATGCTGTTTGTGTTTCCTTTATATACTTCCCGCTCAAAGCTTCTTTTTGATGATGCCAGAAACCTATAAAAGCAGTGCTTATATGGGCAAACTGATCCCCTCTTTGCAATGTTATTTCTACCATGACTGCAGAATGCTTTTAAAAAAGGATAAAAACGATGAGACACCTGACAGTCAAAAGGAACCACTCATTATTCTACATTTCTATTTAAACAGAGCTGTATTGTTGCAATGTACATGTTTCACTTAAGAAAAATGCCACAAATGTAACTTTTATCACCAAAGAAAGTTGAGGTTCTGGATTGCTAATGAACGAGTATTGCAGAGTCTCTGTATCCTTCAACAGGAAGATGATTAAGGAGGAATGGCACAACTCAGATAAATAAGCATCCCCTAGCAGTTTGAAAGCAATCCTAATGCACATTCAAACTGAAGTATAATAAACATTACATGTTCTTAAATACCTGGAGTGAGTAATAAGGAGCCATCAGGAGTAAAACTGAGTCTGCGGAAAAATGACTTCATGCTGTCATCATGAAACATCCGATAGCTCCTAGCCTGTAACATTGAAAATATGATTGCAAGAAGTGCCATGAATATGTCAGCTGGAATCCAAGCACGAAAAAATCATCTAGTTGTACAATCCAACATCACAGAGCTTTTAAAATAAAAGATAAATATTTTAAAAACCATGATTCCTTTGAACTCATTTTCCCTTTTTGCAATAAATTCTTCACAGCTACGAAAAATAACCCTGATCCCTCTTCAGCTAATCAAAACACTCTAAGAGCAGTCGCATTAGACCAGTAATCAAAAAGTAGTTATAACCTGGAGAACAACATTATGTAACAGTCAGTGTAAAAACCTGTTCTTTAGGCATTTAATTTTAACTCTAGGAGTAGAGGTTTAAAGAAAGCTTCTCTAACAGTAAAGAGACTTCTCTCAGGACTGTTCTTTAGTCCCTATCAAACTGTTACAAATATTTCACAAAAAAATAAAAAGGAATAAAAGGAATTAAAAAGGCTATTGCTAGCTTTGAAGTGTTATTTTACTTTGAATTATTTGGGGGAAAAAAGTTCTTTGGTATCTCTCTTAAAATTAGTGAAAATGTAGGAAATTCTAATCCTATTTTTTTTTTTAGGTTGGATATTAGGAAGAACTTCTTTACTGAACGGGTTGTTAGGCACTGGAATAGGCTGCCCAGGGAAGTGGTTGAGTCACCATCCCTGGAGGTCTTTAAAAGACATTTAGATGTAGAGCTTAGGGATATGGTTTAGGGGATGATTTGTTAGTGTTAGGTCAGAGGTTGGACTCGGTGATCTTGTAGGTCTCTTCCAACCTAGACTTTCTGTGATTCTGTGATATTTTCCTTAAAAATCAGACCCCCTTTTTGTAAATTTCAGGCTGTTGAATTTAAAAGATTAATGCTATGTCATATCCATTAACAAATGTACAGCTACACTCTGACAGACATCTTTTAAGTCTATTAAAATACTATTTTTTCCATGTCATTTTTAACATTTACAGCCAAAGACGCTGTGTTACTACTTTACTCAGCTGAACTTGCAAGAGATCAACAGCAGCAGTCAATGTTCTTTGTTATTCACTTCTACAATGACAGGAAACCTGAAGAGGTCTCTACTCATAAAATGTGAAAGATACAGACAGAAGTATTTGATACGGGGATTACTTGAATGGAAAATATTTGCCCCTTTAGTTTTGGAGAACAGAATAACTCATACAGAATAACACCCAGCATATTCTCCAATACCATCAGCGGCAGCACAACGTACCTCTCCTTCAGCTCCTGACCCAGATGGCATCTTGGTAACGTTGAATGCTACACGCCTGGTTTGCGTGTTGTATACCCGCAGGACCCTACACGGTGGAGAACACAGTTAGCTGTAACCAGCTTCCCTTCACCTCAAGTTTCACACAGCGTTACAACATCTCACTTTTCAATCAGGACTGCCAAAAATCAATGACAATCACACAAGAATTATAATTCTGTTCATGAGACACCACCAGGGAGGACATGTCTTTATGGCTAAGCAAGCAGTTAATCACTGACAACTGTTTAATTCAATGAGGTTTGTAAAGTACCATCATATGATTCTATATGCATTCACAGAGAAATAAGGGAATTAATGGACAATGAACAGCCACGCCACTCCTACCTGCGCTGTAGTAGCTAATACGTTCCTGTGGAATAGGAAATCGCCTCAGAGACAATTAGTTACATTTCTAGGCTTTTATTCAGTTTCCTTTGGAAGGCATGAAAACCATAGTCTAACTTCACAGAGAAGGTTTGAGCTCCACTGACTTCATCTCAGTAAACCGCAGGTAGCCAAAGCAAATCCAACTGCTGGTCCCACCACCCCGTCCTTTCTGCCAGCTCAGACACCCACTGAAGCCTTCACTGGGTTAACGTTGGTTTGTGTTTCACTGCTGTTCGTTTTAATAGAAGCACACAAATTTCACATAACTGATTATCAGAAAACAGAGGCTCATAATGACCTAGCAGCCATTAACTCATCATTTTTGTGAGCCCATTGCAAATCTTAAATCAAAACTGCTTTTCCACTACTACAGTAATTTTCCTTGCAACTGGTGCCAAATGACACACATTTATTAGCCAGCTGCGACCCCTCCTGAGCAGCACACATGCCCTAGACAGCTTAAGCTGAACTGCAAAGTTCTGACAAAGGCTAAGTTTATGAAGTGTTTGCTTTCCCAATGACATCACTTACAAAACTGCTTGGGATGGAGGGAGCAAGAGGGCGAAAGAAATATATCAGTGAAAAAAATTATCTGTAACTGATTTCTTAACCTGTTTATATCTTTCTCTAAAATGCATTGACAAAGATGGACTCAGTAGCTCACTGACAACCAGAGAATGCAGCAATCTCTTAAGATGTATCTGGTATCTCTAAAGACTAATATCATGAAAGCTTATTTCCTGAAGACAATTTTCTAAAAAAGGTTATATAAGCTTACTTTCCATTTAGAAAAGACATTCAAACCTCAGGAATCATATACCACAAGCAAAAAGTTAACTCAATTATCATGTTGCTTTCACATCAACCTTCTTAGACAACAGTCTAAACATAGATAAAAGTCACATTTATCTCAAGAACTCTAAGGCAAAACACTTAGACCATCAGCTCACCTATCACAACTCAGAGTTGCAATGTACTGGCCTAGAGGATCCCAGGTTATTCCTTGGACATAACTCTTGTGTTCATTTAATATTGAAACCTTCTGCCCTGAAATTACAAACAGTTTCCAAATTCTGAATTCAAACGTGTTTTAAAAACATTTCTTCATTTCAGAAATAAAACAAGGCAAGATGTTTTAAAATGTAAAGACATTTTTTTTAAACAACCTTATTTTGATGGTACCTGACAAGAATGTTGGAAACGGAAATATTCTAGACATACAACAGATTCTAGACATAAATGCAGCCAATTGGTACACACTAATTTAAGGCATGTTCCCTACAAACTAACTTAGACAAGAAGCTTGGTTCAGGCATCAAATGTGCCAGATGAGTATATTTCAAAACCTTTCTGATTTAGAAAAAAAAGTTTCATGAACGTCTAGAGTACTCCTCAACAATTAACTGACTTTGGCTGAATACAGAACTAGAAATTCCAGCACTAGAACACAGCTTTCAGCTGGGGCTAGATCGCCAGGGGCTGCTCTCTGGGGCTGTGGAAACTCACCTACTCTGCTGAGAAGGCACTGAAAAAATATACTGCATGCATGCTGACTGACGGCTTCCACACGCACAGCTTTCAGAAATACCTCTACAGCAGTGCTAACTCATGCTCTTCCGCAGCTCACTGTATCATGAAGATCTTTCAAAGGCTTGAACTCTCTGACCTCACATGAACGTCACAAATCTAAAGCATTGTGATGAGGTAAATTTACAGAAAACTCTCATTAAATACTATGTTTTAAATACCAATGACAGACTTTCTTCTAGTATCACAGCGTCGCTTTGTTTCAAAGGAACAGGTCCTTGAAAAGATTACACAAAGACTTGAGGCCATGCTGTATAACTCCCGAAGTTCTTCTGGCCTCCTTGTTCTCAGACAGCGACCAACAACACATGTCTAAGACCCTAAGAAGAAAGCAAGCACTTAATGATATTTCTCCAGGATGCCCTGTGAGTTGCCAACAGTTCGTGCCTGTAGGATTTCTAAAGCCAGCGCTGTTGTCTTTATACTAAACAGCCCTATGGATTTTTATTATTAATTTTCTTCCTGCCTTTTTTTTTTTTTAAACCATGCAAGCTTTTAGCCTGAATATTATAAGAAGCTCTCCTTGAAGCTCTTTACTTTCATGTACCTCCAACTTCAACCACAAAGCCTACGTTTTCCGTTAACGGCTTCTTCCAACTTATTAGCTGTGTCTCCACTTAGAAGACACAAAACTCCTCTGCAGTAATAATTTAATGCTAAAAGAAAGCAGCAAGAGTGGAAGACATTACACATATATTATGTAAGTAACATAAAAGGACATTCAGGTTTTTTTAGTAAAAATTTGAACAGATATGTCCATTTAAAGTTGTTACAAGCAGTCCAAAATGCAGGACATTTCATCGCTATCTGCCTGCACATACTTAAGCTCTGAGCACATACACACTTAGGTGAACATTCTTGTATTTATGGTAAAGGAGTGTATGTGAATACGGGAGAGATAGTAAGCATCCAAACCAAGAACGTGAAAAAACGTCAGCATCAGAACATTCATACTTTCAGGGGTGCACGCACTGAGAAATTAACCAGGATGTTATTTTTTTTTTTTAATTAGATACTAAGTATAAGAAATGCAAGATTAAAGTTTAACTCTAGTGAAAGTCAAGTATTTCCACATTAGATTAGAATTTAAAGTAATGATTGCACTGCTAATAAGAAAACACCCAACCACTGTCAAGCAACCAAACCTCATTGGTTACTACCAACCATACATATATGGCTGGACGCTGCAGAGTGCTAAGTATTCCAGGCTGGTCCAACAGAACTTCTACAGTTGGGCTTGGAGAAGAATATGAGCAATCCCATGGCAGTGGGATGAAAATGAACTTAAGTTTTTTGCTGAACAGAGCCTAAAAAAGTGTCACATCTTGCAAAAAGAAATGGCCTACGTCCTACATGTTCTTTCTGGTTTTGACCAAGGTAGTTCCTTGATACCAGTCAACCTTTGTTTGTTTGTTGGGTTGGGGGGTAGGTGAATGAGTAATACACAAGACACTTGTATAGGAGCTTGGGGAAAGAAAAAAGAAGCTTTCCCAGTCACCTGAGGTGAAGAGATGACATAACACACTTTGCTGGCCTGAGGGTATCCTGATGTGCTGGGCTATCTGCCTCACGATTCCATAAGTTTAGCAGCTAAGTGGACTGCTCCCTCACAAAAAAGAAAATATTTTTAACTATTTTGGTAAATACCCTAAGACACTTCCTTCAGTACTGGAGCCACAAATAAGAAACAGCATTTACCTTTATTGACATCCCACATTATCGCTGTATTATCTACAGAAGCAGATGCCATGTAATTTCCATCAGAAGTCCAACAAATATCATACACATCTTCTAAGTGACCTCTAGAAGCCAACAGAGAAGAAACCAGTTATTATGGTGAACAGATACAAATAAACATAAACATTTTGCAATTTCAGGTAAAAAATAAAATAAAAACAGAGATCCAAATTAAACAATCATGGAAGTAAAATGAACAGCAAAATTTACATCTTCTAAAAAGCTTCCATATTCAGGAGGCATTAGAATGTTTTCAAAAGCACATTCAACATACACCTGCCTTTTCAACGTTCTTTTTCCACAGACAATAAAAACCTTGCATTTGAAATTATGAATTTGTATCTAAAGATCTGCAAATCAATAGTTGCAGAATCTGTACAAACTGAACACTACACCAAAGCCTGGAAGTGTCACTATTCAAGATGACTTTACTGCATATTTAATGGGTTTTATAAGAGCAATAAACAAACGCGCACTCACCAAAACCGTATGAAATACAGAAAATTAAGGTTGATTTAGATGTAACTGAATAAACATCCTAAGATATTCAGAACCACCTAGAAGGACTTCATCAAAACCAATTTGTATTGCCTGTAGTTTAAAGCTATGCTATGACACTGTATGGCAAATCTTTAATTTTTTAATAGCGTAATATTTGCAGTGCTAAATTCATGGAAGGAGGGTTGGCTTTGTTTGCTTTAAGAGCTTGATGCTCCCAGGGGTCATGCCGGTGCTTCCTGCAATTTCACTACCATGTTTGAAACTGTTCTCACATAAACTTCAACAGTTGCAAAGAATCTAAGAGTTATGTATAGCATAATTACTTTTTTTTTTTTTTTGTAAAATAGTGTAAATTCTTTATTATCTTATTGGTACAGACAGAGACCCAAACTTTTAACAGATACTACACAGAAAATGGAGCAGGTATAAATACTGCTCGTGAAGAAGTACTGCAGAACAACTTATTTCTTTCAATCTACCAAGTGAGAACAAAGCATATTTCAGCTCCCAGCATTAGTTTAATGCCTTAAGTCACTGTCAGCTAATACTTACCTAGACTTACAGGCACAGTGTGTATATTGTATTAATCACTGTATAGTTTGAAATTATTAAAAAGAACCAGTTGTAAAAGACTGGTCTAGCTTCACAGTTACTGTCTGGCAAATATCAGTGAACAATTTCAACTACTTACATTTTTTGCTTTAATTATGATCAAAATTTCCACTATAAATCGAACAACTAAAATTTCACATTTTCTTTATATATGTAAACACACGCACGCGTTAAAGTTTAAGTAACTGCAAATCTCAGGAACCAGTTTCAGAGCACATCAGTTATGTCATATAAATTATGTCACTTAAATGCCTTAACAAAGAGGATGCAGGTTGGCACTCTATCAAAAGAAAAAAATTAAAGATGCTAAAAGGATGAACACTGGAGTAAGTAAATCTTAGAAAGTGTTGGAAGTTCTAAATACACTGAGCAGAAGACTGCACCATATGACAAAAGCCACTGCAGAATCAAAAACTCAGAACAGAAAGCAAGCTAAAAAATATTGAGCTACCTTAAAGTTTTAACAACTGTCCAGTTTTCCTTGTTGAGCTGTGCTTCATCTTCATCCTGAAAAGCTAGTGGTTCCAGTTCTTTGCTATCATTCAGCTTCCACAACAAAATAACAGCGTCTGTAGAAGAAATACTATGAAGCTTTCTTTTCCACTCATTGTTCTGTTAATACATTACATTTAGTTTAACATTAGTTATCTCACCTATGACACATGAAAACCAAGCCTTAATTTGTGATGAGAAAGAGACTGCTTCAGCCTGCAGTGTGAGCTACTGATTTTAATCTATGTATTTTTTATGTAATTTTTTATGTAAAAAGAATAGAGAGACTCCCAGGAGTAAAATGAGAGTTAAGTGCTTGATTTTTAATTTACTTTTGATTAGAGCTGGCTATGGTTCTGCACTTCAGGCTTTTGACAATCTTCCGCTAAGGCAGGTAACACTCAGCTCTGTCTCACAGAGCAGCCCCCCACCTAACGCTGTCCCTGCTGCAACTGAAGAGCCCACGTGGCCCTGGAGGGACAGGGCTAAATTTACAGATTCTGCCACAGCGTCTCAGTATGAAACTAGGCAATACACTCAGTCTCCCCTCCTCTGAAACAAGGACAGCAATTATTTTATATCTGGAATACCTCCTCTCAGGCACACAGACAGCGAGAAGTTATTTAGGAATTGCACGACAAGCCTTTCCCAACTACTATCAGAGGGCACACAGGTCTCCACAGCTAAAAGTGTGTGAGACAGGTATGAACAAACCCCCACGTTCATTTCCCCCCTCCGCTCACCAGATGCACAAACAGCTTCTTTATGTTAGCTCAGTTATACATTATCACTCACCGTCTCCACCAGACGCTAAGATCTCACCGCTGGGAGAGAAGCGCACAACATTTACTGCTTTGGTATGGCGGGCGAGGTTGGACAAGAATTCCACAATAGCTTTTCCATCTGGTCCTTTTTCCACCTTCCATATCTAGTTACAAAATCATTACAGATAGTTATCAGAAACAAGACGTAAGCTGCGTTCATCAGTACAAGAATTCACTATTTACTCCTTAGGAGGTCATTCTGAACTTATTATCTGAAACTGACAGCTAAAGCTGCAATAGCACAACATTTTTCCCTCGACAAGCTACAGCTGTAATTACACTGCAGTATTATTTTAGTCTGATGAAATATATTACCAAAGATTTCCAATAAATTTAAAAAACAAACACATGACATCATTCTCTTATCTTTCATGAAGAACCTCCACCTTCAAGTGAATTTGACATGTCTATAGATAGTGATTTTAATATTATGGAATTACAACCGCAAACGGTAACAATCCCCTCCCCCCAACCAAAAAAGTCACCCTTATCTCTACAGGAAAAAAAAAAAAGATGTGGATGCAATCTAAGTCCAGATGGAAAGGCTAAGTCTGATCTTTGCATCTCAGATCCTCTGCTAAACCAGAATATTTCTCCATTAAGAAAATGCAGCGGTAACAATAACAAAAAAAACCAACTTCATATTTCTCTTTACCTGCTTATTGCACCTGTAGTGAGACCTCATTACAATACTTTATTTCTTTTTCCACTATATCAGATGAGTGAAAACTTACAAAACTTAAGCAGACTCAAAAGATTTTTAAAAGGTAGAATTATCCAAGACTGGCAGATGGGTACTCACTGACATAGCAGAAAACCTGCATGAATTCTTTGTGTGGGAGTTCGTTACCAAAGAGCACAGGAAGGCTCCTGGTGTGGAATCCTTTATGGCAAGATAACTGAGGGAAATCGAAGGGTTAGCAGTAGTTACCTCAGACTAGGGAACCTAGTCTGTTTCAGTTTTAGTTCCAAAAAAAAAAAAAAAAGGAGGCAAAAAGAAAACAGTGCCTCACTAGCCCATTAGCTTTATTTAAGGAGATGACTAAGATGCATTTAAAAAGAACGTCGCTCCCTCAGTGCACTCATTTTCCCAAACCTTTCCCAGACCAAAGGCTTTTAAAGAAAAAAGTGACTACTGACTGACAGGGACAAGGTGCACCAAGAGTTTTTATGACAGAAAACAACTGCTTTTGCAACGGTACATCTCACAGACACATCTCTTGGGCTTACGCTCCTCAGCCGCCTGATACTTTCAGAGGCGACCCTCAGGACGTGAGGACGGGTTTCCCAAGGCCTGCCGCCGCCGACCCGCCGCCAGCCCGGGGCGCTACTCACGCGGACGGCCGTGTCGACGCCGGCCGAGGCCAGCCGGTTGATCTTCCCGTCGGCTCCGCGCTGGAAGTCCAAGCTGTACACGGGCTCCTTGTTATGCCAGGCTATTTCGCACGTGATCACCTTCATGGCTCCTTGAAGAGAACGCCGCGAGGCGCCGCTCACCTCACGGCCCAACCGCCGCCGACGGCCACTAACGGCCGCCGCGCACCCCCCGCCCCTACCTGCGGCGCCGCGCGGCCTGGCCCCGCTCCCGCCCGCGAACGCGTTTCCCGCGCCCGCTCGCCCCGCCCCTGCCGCCGTCGCCGCGCCTGCGCAGTAAGGCACCTCCTCCGGCGCGTAACTCCTGAGGTGGGGTAGCGCCCCCCGGCGGGGCGGCGTCATGATGGCGGACAGTGATCACAACCCGAAATTTTTGGGCTTATTTTTTTTATTATTATTTTTTTTAAAGAAAGTGACATCTAAATAAAGGGCACGTGGGCCTGCCTAAGCTTTCTCCTCCCACCCAGGGCCGCCCTGCTTTCTGACGAGACGCCAGCCATGCGGCAGAGCATTTATTTATAAACAAAAACATCCTCTTTGGGCGCAGGTTTTGATCCAGCATACTCAAATTTATTTTCTTTTTTTATTATTATTTTTTAATTTTTTTTTTTTTTTTTTTTTTTTTTTTTTAAAAAAAATACATTTTAACAGGTAAATAAAAACCATTTCCATTAGTCCACTGTTCATCAAAGTGTAAATGTACATTGTAAATTTTCAATTTTTAATATAGACATATGCTATATTTTGACAGTCACCTACAATAAACTCAACTACGGGATCTGGTGAAACGTAATAAATAAAGAAATGGAAAACTACACACCGATAAATGGAAAATATAAACTTTTTAAAAGTCATACAAAGTTATATTACAGCCACCTCTTCAAAAATCAAACATTCAATTTAGCCATTATAAAGTACAACAGAATCCCATTATCCTTATTGGCATATGAGAACAGATAGCATCTTCAAACTGAAATGCTATCCATTACAAGAAACAGAGTTACAACTTAATTAGATCATGGTCCTTTTTAATCAGGACAGTTAGCAGTGCAAAAGCCAAAATCGTTGGCTTGACAAAAAGTACAATTCCTAGGTATGAAAACACTGGATGCAGTTTCATGATTTTTTTTTTTTTTTTTTTTTTTTAAAGCAAGAACCATTTCTCTTGATCACTTTTTGGATGATGAATAATACCAGATGTAGAAGGTAGATGCGCTGTCTTTGCCACCTCTTCTCATTCATGATGACTTGAAAGGAAAAGCATGCAACAGGCTGAGGAGAATACTGTCACCACTGTAATAATGGTTTGTCTCGGCACCATTTCTTCCAGGAAGTTTTTGCATGAGCATTAGAGCATAGAACTAGTGGCTTAATAGTTGCTGTGAAACATTTAAGGAGGTTAAAGGGAAAAAAAAAAAAAAAAGTGTCTCTGAAGGATGTCTAAACTTTAAGACAGCATAAAAAGTTGTATTTGAACACTTTCAGCTTTAGCTTACTGTGTAGTTTAACACCACAGGTAAGACATGCCTCCTTTTCTAAGTATTTCTATTTCAACCAGATAATCAAGGATTTAATAGTCTGACCCATTTATACACAGCATGGCACACAGATAGGAAAGTAAGTTCTGGAAATGAGTCTCAGCACCCTCATGTGCCAGCCTGAAAGACTCCAAGGCAGAATACATGTTTAATGCTACAGCAATTCCCTCCCACCCCCCAAGATAACACATACAAGCATTTGAATACATCACAGAACCTCTATGTCAATCCTTTTCAGCACTGGGCTGCCCTGAAAAAACGCCTTCAAGTCTCAAGAGGCAACGTTACAGCTGAGATCCTCCAAGAGTCCAACCCTAGCTTTTGATACGTTCTCTCCAGTGGGCCACCTGAATCATTCCCATCCTGTCAGATGCCTCTGACTTGGAAAGAAGTGGGCAAGAGCTGCATGTTGAAAACCAACCACCTGAAGCCATGTACTGGTACGTACTGGACTTGGGAACCTGCACTGTTGCGTTCAGATGGGACCTACAGATGTTCAGACAGGAACTACAGACAGTAGAACTGAACATCCCTCCCACTGCACTCAAACAGAAATAAACCCTAGGAAACAACAATCAAGTAGCAAGGGCAGGACACACACAGCTATGTGGTCTCCAAGACTGAAAAGGCTGAAATATCCCATGGCTTTGTTTATGCTGGAAGATTATGTACACAGTGTTCCTAAATGGCACCAAAAAATCCAAAAGGGAGTCAAGGATCACCCACTTTCAGGAGAGACCCTTAAGGAATTTTTTCCTCTTTTGGTAGTGAAACACAAATATTGCCAATATGGGCAAAAATGTTATCTATTAGTCACATTTCTAGAACATTAATGCAACATACAACATTTTTGATAGTAATGAAAATACTGTAGCTTACAATAACATCACCAAGGTTTGTTCTAAGAAGGAAATCAAGGAAGGCTCCTTTTGCATTTCAAATATATTCCACTGCTTCGATTTTAGAAGAGGAAAAATTGCAAGTATCAATGCTTATATAAGACCAAAAGTCAACCAAAACTTTTGTAGAAAAGTATTAAGATTCCTAATCATAAAAATATTTGCAAATTTAATTACAAATACATTTTAAAAGCAAAATCCTTAATTAAGTACATTGGGGTTGGTCAATATTGACAGTGCTCCTTTAAGAGGAAGTTAAGATAACCCCCACTGTATCTGTGGGAACATCTAAACGCATAGAGTATATACACTTATCGATCAAACTATGTCAAATATATAAAGTGAAGAAGCAGTATTTACACTTTTGAGCCTATACAAAGGTTATAATGGAAGAACAAATAAGAGACTGCTAAAATCTTAAGATATTAGGTACTACTGATTTCATGCATTTGTTCTACCACTTGTCCTAAAATTTCATCTACCACATCAATATCGTAATTTACTTGCTGCAAGTCTAGATCAGGCATGATCGTAGCCAAAAGTTGTCCAACATTCACTCGAAGGGAGCGTAGTTTCAGGCTGTGAAGAAATAATTTGATATGTTTAGATACAGATGAAGTTTCATGTTAAAATACACACAACTTTAATTAATAAAGCTGGACTAATATTCAATAATGCAAAGGCCCTGTGCATGACTTCCGTAAACCAAAAGGAAACTGAAACTACAACAAGATAATTTCAAGATCTACTGATTTTTCAAAGCTGATTCTCGAGTTTTCAATTTTGAAGGTGTACATTTCCTTAGCTTCAAAGGAATACTAAGAATTCCACCTTTCTGAAAAGAAGTTTAATACTTCCATTTAAGTTAGAAAATAAGCACTTGCACAATCCTCTACACACAATACCTCTTTATTTCTCAAAACAGTATTAAAAAACAGTATTTTTATACATCTAGTCACAAACTCCTACTATCAATGGGAACAAAAGAAGAGAAAAAGACAAGGCAAGAAAGAGTATCTTGTCCAAATGCTTGAAATTATAAAGAGGAATTAAGGTAGGAGTTACAGTACAGGGAAAATACTATTCCTCCTTTTTGCTTTCTTTCACGGTTCAACTGCTCTACCATCTTCCTGCTCAAATTGCTTCAATATCATCCATTCCTTCTCTTGAGCATTTCTTTCTACCATCATTTCCTTTATTATCTCCAGTAGCCAGTCTTCATAGTGCCATCAAATCCCAATAGTACTTGTAACTTCCACCACAAGCAATGCATGTATTTGCTAATTCTTCCAGTCAGATGCAGTAAGCAGAAAATGAAATGCTGGCAGGTGAAGGGGAAATTGAACCCCTGAAAAACTTGGATTGAAAGGGCTCTCTAGAGGTCATCCAGTCCCTTCCCTCCACTCCCTTCAACACATAATGAAAGAAGGGCTAACTCAAATCAAGTTGCTTTGGACCTTCTTGTGTTTGGAAAATCTCCACAGACGGAGATTCCACAGATTCCCTGGGCCCCTTTTCCAGAGTTTGACTGCCCTCACTGTGGATATAAAAAAAAAAAGTTTATAAGAAAAAAAAGTTTAAACAGAATCTTTTCTTGCAGCTTGTTTCTGTTGCCTCTCATCCCATTACTGTGCTCGCCAGAAGCCAGGCTTCATCTTTTCTAGACCCACATCCAGCTGCAGAAGAAAGCATTGAGATACCAGATCTCAAGGCAGTTTTTTCTTCCTAAGGCTATTTCCCTCAGCATCCCCCTATACATCAGACGCTCCAAGCCCCTCAATCATCTTGGTGCCCCTCCAGTGGCCAGTGTCTTTCAGAGAGCAGGGAGCCCCAAACACTCCCTGTCTGGTCTCACAGTGCCCAGCAGAGGGCAAGAGTCACTTCCCTCAAACTGCTGGCTGAACTCTTGCCAATAGAGCCCAGCAGGCGCCGGGCCCTCCCACCACAAGAGCGCACTGTTGACTCACATTCAAACCTCTAATCCCCCACCGCCGGCCCAGGAGCCTCCAGCTTGTTCAACTGCATGGGTTGTTCCCAGCGCAGCTGAAAAACGTCACTGTTGCTTTGTTGAACTTCTGTGAGGTTTCTTTCAGCCCATTTCTCCAACTTGTTGAGGTCCCTCAACAACATCCCTACCTTCCAGCGTATTGGTGGTCCCCCTCCAGTCTGGTGTCACTGAGAATTTACCAAAAGTTCATCTTGCTCTGTCATCTAGGCCATTAATGAAGGCATTAACAATGATTGGCCTCGATACTGATAACCAAACTTATCAGACTGGCCAGTTTTACCTCCTAGTCTACCTCTCCAAATCATAACTCACAAATTTTGGTTATAATATTACGGCAGCCCACATGGAAGGCTTTCCTAAAATGAAGGCCCACTTTCCCCTTATCCACAGAGCCAGTCATCTCATTGCAGGAGGTAATCAGGATGGAGAGGCACTCTTTGCCCTCAGTAAATCCACACTGGCTGTTTCTAATCACCTTGACTATTGTGAGGCTACATGTGGCATCCAGGCAGATTTGCACCACAGTCTTCCTGGGGACTGAGGTTACACTGACTAGTCTGTAGTTCAGATCCTCTTATCTGCCAGTCCTGAAAATGGGCATGACAACTGCCTTTTTCCACGCATCGAGAAGCCTAATTGACTCCCACAAGCTTCTAGAGACATCATCACAAGGCCAACTCCATCAGTTCATCAGCTAGCTCCCTCTGATGCTTGTCACCTGGTTCCACAGACTTGCTTGCATACGTTGAATTTGCTTAGGTGGTCCCATAATTCGGTCACCCTTGACTACAGGCAATGCTTCAATTAACACAGGCTCATGGACCTTGGGGGCCAGAGATCAGACCTCACCAGTGAAAACGAAGGTAAAGGAGGTAGTGAGTACCTCAGTAACGTGTCTCAGGTACCCCACATCCTTTGTCCACAAGGCTTCTGCCCCACAGAGCAGGGGGCCCATAATTTTCTGTTTTCCTGTTGCTGCTACTGTGCTTACAGAAGCCCTTCTTGCTTGTCCTTCACAGACCTTACTAGTTCTAACTCCAGCTGAGCTCTGGCTTTCAATTCCATCTGACATGTGCAGGCAGTGTGTCTATATTCCCGCTGGACTCATCATTCTTCCTTCCACCTTGTACATGTGCTTCTTTTGGGTGTTTATTTCTACTAATGGAGAGCAGCAAAATCTCGAAAGCATAAACACTTGTTTAATGCCAACATACACCCTGGACACGACCTAGTTCCACAGGACTGCTCTGCAGCAAGCTGCTACAATGGGAGGACAAATCAGTTCCAAAACTGAAAACAAACTCTTTCCAGCAGGGTACAGTCGACTCAAGAAAGAAAAATAGCACGCAAAAGTGAAGTCCATCTATACAGAATATGCTAATGATCACCCTCTTTCTTGCCTTCTTTCTTCTTCCCTTGTTCTGTAAATTGTGTCTAGAAATTATCTTCTGTGTCTAGAAATTATCGTACAACATTTTCAATATTTAAAGAAGTGTCACTAGGGAATTCTATTGTGCAATGGTCAATGCTGCTCAAACAAATACTTAAATCATTAAAAAAAAGTTGCTTGATGAAGAGATGAAGCATGAATGATACTGAGCTGGGAGTCACAAAAAGCAGTAGAAGAGAATTCCAAGCACCAAGTTTTATTATATGATTATCAGACATAACCTTCAATCAAGGTCTTTCAGATACAATCAGCCAACCAAAATCTTGTTTGATATAGTCTAGAAAGAACAAAATTGATACCTTTCTCCATCAGAAAAATTTACAGTCTCTTCTACATTACTGGTTGTAGAATCATTTGCTCGTGCTACCGCTTGCGGAATTGAAGCTTTTAGCTGTGCGATTTCTGCTTTGAGTTCTTCACATTGACAGGCAATTTTATTTTTTTCCACTTGTAGCATTTCAATCTGGCAAGTAAATAAAAATAAATAATTTTATACATCACATCAATTTGTGCAGGTTAAAATACTTGTTGACTGCTTTTAATTAACTTTTCAGGGAAATTTTATGATATGGTAAATTAGACAAACTGCTTTTGAGCAGCCAGCTGAACACACCACACTCTAAACCTACTTTGTCAGACTTTCTTAGGTTTCCTTATTTCTATCAATGGAAGCAAAAAAAACGTAAGATTCTAGACTGTTAGCCCCTTTTAGGTGGCTTGATTAGTTAATAGACTGAATTTAACTAAGCAACATGTTAGGTACTAGAACTGCTATGAAGCATCCCTTCAAGACGGAAATTTATGTTTTTGTCATTTTGTAGCATATTTAACAAACATACCTCACTTTTGTAACTGTCTCTCTCAATGCTGCATTTGTCCAGTTGTCTGAAGACATCATCCAGCTGCACAGCAATTTCGTCGACCTCGCTCTTACTTTCACCGTCAGCACACTTGCTGCATTCAGTCTTTAAGTTCTGCAGAGTACTGCATTGTTCTTTTAGTTTTGCTATTTCTTCTAAGGCCTGTTCATATAGCAAGCTTACTTCTGCCAAACTTCTTTCATGAACGTTTTCTTCTGCAGATGAAGAAATTGTCTCAGTTGACTGATGGCACATTTCTTTTTTCACATACTTATTATTCATTTCTAGTATCCTCTGTTCCAGTGTTTCTACTTGTTTGGTTAATACCTCACATTTGTTTTGGTACATTTCTTTTTCTTTGTTCACTAATTGCAGCTGATTTCTCAGTTCATTTCCAAGATCTGCCGATGTCTCCGAATGATTATTTACATTGTGCTGCTTAATTTCCACTTCTGCACTGGGAACTGGAATTTCAGTCTCATCTTCCACCTCTTCCTTTTTAACCACTAAATTTGGGACATCCGTCTGTGTTGCAGAGGTCAACTGTTCACTTTTTGAATCTGAAGCAGTCGCGCTGCAAGGTTCTCTGACATCGCAGTTTCCTATCTGCTTCTCCTCCTGGTCCACATTAATACATTCAGTTTTTACCACTAGAACATCAGAATCTGCTGAAGGCTTTGGGGTGCTGCTCTCCTCTAAGATAATGACATCATCATCATCATCATGGTTGTTGAATGTTCTGTCATTTAATCGAGGTGTCTTTAAAGACACGGGTGTGACACAGCCAGATGTCCTCCGTTTCAGACTGAGTAAGAAAATATTAAATTGATTATAGTATTGTTCAAATACTGCAAAGTCATTTGTTTTAAACTATGTTTAGTGTTTCTATAAGCACAATTCAAAACTGCTACTCAATAGAAAGAGATGTCTCCCTGCAGCACACCTTAAGATCGGTAGTCACAATAAATACCTTTCCTGTAAAAATAACGGCTGACATTCACACTAGGTTATTACTTTCATACATTATTTTAAGACAGACTCAACATTCAGGGGTAGAGAAGACCTGTAACAGAGGTTAAGTAAAACATACTTAACAGAGTGAGCTTAACACAATACAGCCTTTTCCTAAAGTGAGACAAATCATTAAGCAATTCTCCTTGCCAGTACACAGTGGTTTTTTGCTGGTTTCATTTTCTTCTTCATAAGGTTTCTAGATATCTTTAATTAACATGGTTCTTCCTATTGTACCAGAATTGACATACAAACTTTGGCAGCCGTGACCCGAAGATGGGTCTATACCCAACACCATCACTTTTATTAAAAAAAAAATATTAGGGATAAATAGGTATCTATTTTGTATAGGTTCACTAACCTGTTGTCAGAATCAGAATGAGGTGAAGATACTGATCTATTTGAAACAAGCAGAGGTCTTTTGACAGAAGCATTTGATGTTTCTGGTAAAAGTGCTCTTGGAACAGCTTCCTTTCCACTCACAGCTGAGAATGTTTTAAAGTCTTTACTTGAGGAAACAGGTGTTTTTAAAAACATTTCATTATTGATCTATAAGATAATGTTAGTTAAGAATAGAAAGAGGTATTAGTAGATTCTTCAGAATAGGTTTAAGTAGTTCCATTAACTATCTGAAAACACTTAGAATTATGACAGACATTTCTTCTGCATACTGCACGGATAGAGAAGCGATATATATATTGCAATATATATCTCCATATAACAATCTCATTGACCCCTGGCTTAGTATTTTGCAGTAAGAAAGGTGGACTAGACTCCTTTTAAAAGCCTCCATTTTCTCAGCTTAATAATCACATATGCAAAGAGCAAAAACCCCACAACTAAACTCCACTGATCTGTATCAACTATTGTTCCCTTTGTGTCTCTCCAATGCTGGTTTTAATTTTACTTTTTAGTGCATATCTTAAACATAGAAATATTAGAAAGCAGAAAGGGATTTTTATATCTTAATTACAAATTTTTGCTGGATTTCTCAGAGGACTCCAGCTGCACAGTCCTCCTGATGCACAGCTGCTTTCTGACAATAAATCTATTCTTCTATAGAAAGACTTGTAAGATCAGAAAGAGACAGAAATAGCTATTAATAGCATGTAGAATCCTGGGGAAGAGCTTTTTCCAAGCAGCTTTGTAGCCATTTCTGAAGTCTGACTATCATACACAAAATATGGAATAGATATGTCTCTTAAGTTGCTCATAATTAATTCAGTTTGTCCAAAATGAATGAACTTTTTATTTTTAGAAATTACTTTTCTACTTGGATACAACTAACTGCAGGAAAATGAATACAATGAAGTAGACGGATTAAAATAACACATGCAAAATCTCTTCTCCAGAAATGGAGTGATCTGAGGTTAACAGAGAACAACCTAAATCTAACTTTGTTAACTCAGAATCAAGTTTCCTATCTGCACACTCCCATCACTAAATCATTTTGATTTGCATCTGCATTCCATTTGAATTTGAGTGCCTCCTTGCAACACAAGCTTTCAAAAATACAGCTACTACAAATTCTACACTTACCCCGGCCCCTCAACATTTTTTTTTTTTTTAAATAAAACCTTTGTTTTCATCTCCTCATCCTATTTCCCACTATAACAAATCTACTTTCAACAATCAGATATCATGTCATAAAAATAGCTACCTGTGACTGACGTCTTTTCTAGTACTACTTCACGAGGCAGCTTTGGCCCCTTCAAGCCCTTTGTTCAGTACTGCATAGAACTCAATGGTGCATTTCCTATCATTGGACAGCAAAGATGGGGGATTTTTGGTTTACTAAGAGTGAATATAGCCTATTTAACCATCAAAACAAAACAAGCTGTTGATCTAATCAGCTGACCACTAGTTAAGGCAACCTAAGTCAAAGCCTGGCCTACTGGATCAAACTGCAGAGTATCCTTGCCAGCAAGAATAACTGTTACCAACGTCAGTTTCCTATTGACTTCAGGAGTTACCTGGTAGCCATAGTCCAGCCTTTTCTTCAGTTTTTCCCTGTCTCTGCACAGGAGAAAGAAAAAAAGAAAAAAGGAGCTTAGATTCAAAGCGTTAATTCATTGTGAAACCAATTCAATTTACATCTAAGGTTAAACACAATACACCTTATTTGGCTAGGTACGTTTCTAACAAACACATTCTACTTTACTGAATCAAAATTTTCTTTATGAACTTAGGAACCATTGCAGTTTAAATTTAGCTTAACTTCAAACAAGTTATCTCTCAGATTAGGATTTATTTTTTAAAATTGTTTAAAACAGTAACAAAAAAAAAAAAAGCCTTCTAGGATGCAAACCAGCAATTCATTAAAATTGCTCAAGTCATTTTTTTTTCCATGTAACTTAGCTAAGAATCCTCTAATTCTTAAATAAATGCATTGAGGTATTCAGCTGGTTCAATGTGGGCCTTGAAAACAGTTTACCTAGACAAGGGCTCCTAATAGATATAAGGGACAGTTTCTCTCTAACATCCCAAACTATCCTCATACTGCTTACTACTGTGGAACACCACCCCTCTGAGAACTGCAGCTTAGGGATACAATTTAGTGGAAGACTTGTTAGCATTAGGTCAGAGGTTGGACTCAGTGATCTTGGAGGTCTCTTCCCACCTAGACTATTCTGTGATTCTGTGTGATTCTTGCACTGTTCACCTCACTAGTTATTAAATGAGAGGGACCTCTTCTGCTATGACTTTTCTAATTTCTACTTAAGAAGGAAAACAAGCATTAGTCAAAGAGAAATTTGAATGTCCTGTCAACGTGCTAACAGTGGAGAAGAGAGAGGAAAAATGCTATTCAGCTAGTCATTACTATGATCAGGTCTTGATTGTAGGGCGCTATTTTCTGATGGATGTATTCCCAGAAGGGTTGCAATCATATCACAGATGAAAGAAAAGTGTTTAGCTTTCACATTATTTTTCTAGAGTGGACACACAATAAAGTCTCTAGTACTCACTTTTTCTTATACGTTTTCTCATATGTAGGATGTATTAAGTCATCATCTTCTGGTTCTTCTGGCACATTACAATCCCTGAATTAAGAGAAAAAAGGGCAACAAAAATAGCTTAACATACATACTTACATTAGGCGATATAATAAAAAGTAAAAGCAATAGTTTGACATTGATCTAAATCAGATTTTACCGGAATTGTGGATCAGGGTTCAGCGAGCAGTACCACTTTTCTGGCAAGTGCTCTATTCCATCTGGAAGCTTCCGCCACTTCAGACATGCATCACACTGTACCCACGTCTGATCAGGCTGCTTTCTGTAATGAAAAAAATAACAGAACTTTCACAATAAAAGGTTATTTTCATGATTGAGCATAATGTAGTAATAATAGCATATAAAGTTATTTTATTTAAAAGTGATACTCACTGGATCTCCTCAACTGGCAAAGCTAATGGATATTCTTCGTTTTTCTTCGCTTTCATTTCATTCCAGTAATCATTAAGCTTTTCTCCTAGAGCCGCTATTGTAAGTCTACAACCAAAAGTTTTTTTTAAAAAAAAACACCTTGAATAACAAAATATTAGAACAGAAATAACATTTTTGAAACTACGCTGAAATAATAAGCATATGAGTATTTCCATTTGCACAACAGTGAGCTTTTTGCTTTTAGGAAACCCTAGAAGTTCAAAATTGTGGGAAGTCATGTTTGTCAGCCAGGAAATCAAAAGAAATTTTACTTGGGACACAGAACCAGTTTTAACCTGAAACAGAGAGCCCTTGATTCAGAAGCACGGTGCATGTACAGTGCAAACCTTGAAGCCAAATCATCAGCTAATCTTCAGTCCTGGAATAATCATGGTACAAAACTGCCTCTGTCAACCCGGCACTGAGGCGGGTATTTGGTATTTGGCTGTGCGTGTCTATAGGTTCATGACCACTCTAAATTGACCTACAGCAATACTACACTGAGACCATAAACATATATTCACATAACCTAGACTATTCTGTGATTAGTGTAGTATATACTCTACATGCTGCTAAAAGAAGCAGGCCAGTTTCCCCCTATATTAATTTTTAGCTGGATTAGTTTCCTGATCAGGACTTATCACGCAGTTGCACGACTGCCAGAGCTGGCACACAGCAAGGAGTGGTGTGGAAGAGGAACAACAAGCCCCACAGGTGAGGTAAGGGTAAGACCGCCTATTATCGGCATGCTGATTTATGTCAGAGTTAAGTGACTGGAAAAACAGAGACTGTGAGCCAGTCCCTCCCCTCCCAGCTTATTCCAATACCTACACAACCCCATGCTTTGAACTAACACAAATATCTCGGCAGTGACCTAGTCTGGCCTAGAAAGATTCCATCTGAATAACCTCCAAATCCAAGTCATGAATTTTGGTGCCAGAAAAAGGAAGTAGCACAAGGGCAGAAACAAGCAGCAATACTTGGATTGAATCATGTCTCTTTTGGTGAGGGGAGAGACAGGTCAGCTTACATTGATCATGAAATTACAGCATCAGCTTTTCATTTCTGTTCTGGTCTGGTTCTGAAAACCTCTACCAGCAATCTTTGTAGAAAGACCTTTACACAAAGACCTTTAAATACCTCTATGTCCATATTATAAGTACAAAAAAAGAAGTAAAACATTCAGTGCTCACTGTGCCAGCCTGTGGGAACATAGCGTAAAATCTGGCTAACACCAATGACTATCCTATGGCATATCCTCTGCCAAAGGAACTGTTAGTGCAACCACAAAGGAAATGGTTCAGGGAACAGTTGTACTTGAAAACGAGCACCACAGCTATATTATCGTTAGAATGATTCCCCAGTCTGCTTTAACCCGTGTTCTCATTAATAGCTCTGCTAGTATAATAGTGGCAGACACAGGGGCTGCTTAAAGCTGGCAGTATCACTGCCCAGAAGAGTGCAAACAGTGTGCTCTGAGTACTGCTTAAAAATACAGGCAGATTAACTGTAGTGGCTGCAACAGTCATCTTCCCAACTATCAGGCTTGATCCTCCTCTACTTAGACCTGCTGTTTTAACAGCAGGAATGACCGGGAGCTATAGCAGAAGTCTGAACTCCTACAGCTTCGTTTGTGACAGCGCTCTGATGAGGTTTCTGGGTTACCTTTCTCAGCAGAGCTGCATATAAATCTGCAAATCGGGAAAACCTCCATGGACAGTTCAGCTGTCCTTGTAAGGAGAACACACAGCTTGAAAAAGCTAATGACTTCTGTCAGAAAGCTTACCCCCACCAACGTTTGCAAGTCAATACCAAATACCAAATTAAGAATACATTAAAACCAAGTGTCAGGATAGGTAGAAAGGAAATCTGCTTCTTTACACACATCTAGTCAAAGGAGCCATAAACTAGTGCAGAGACAAACCTGACTGACACGATAAGGGAGGCAGTGATAAGAACAAACCTGGTCAGTCACAGTAATTGTTAAGGACATGTGGAGTGTGAGAATGTTTATTTTTTTCAGTTGGGAGGATGAGGAAAGGGAAGGAGATAAACATAGAGAACCATAAAACCTGACCAACTAGTATTAACAGAAACAACCAGAAAGAAACCTAGTCACACTAATTGACAGGCTTATCAAGAAACCGGTAAGGATGCAAACCTGAAGGCCCAGGTAGTTGGAGGGAGGTCAGTGGAACTATGCCAACTGATGAGGCAACGTACAGGGAAAGAGGGAGCAAAAATGGGCGAGTTAAACAGAAAAGAGTTAAAAAAAAAAAAAAAAAAGTGCAGATTGGACATAAAATGGAGACTATCAGTATGCTTGGCTGACGGATCCCTGCGCTTGATGCCTGAAGTATTTCCTGTCCCCTTATTAAATCTTAACTACCTCTTTGTTGCATTCTGTCTGCATCGTGTATGTGCCCTGCAAGGACTAAATGCCAGATACTGGTGAGATCCACACATGCAAGTGGAAATTGGTGCCAGCTAGTGGAGTAAGACTTGGGGTGTGGGCACCTCAGCCTTCAGTGCTGGCTGCCGGAGTAAGTGAGAGTCCTTGGTAGTTGGAAGGGCCACAGTTCCTTGGGTCAAAGCAGGGTCCTACACACCGGGCATGAAGTGACAGCATGGGGGCACCACTGTGAATGGACCTGGTGCCAGCTACTGCTGTCAGACTGGGTGTGGGGAAACCCCTGGCCTGTAGAGTCAGCTACTGGAGCGAGAGTTGGGGTCTTCAGCCTCCAGTCATGGGGGTGGGAACTTGCTGCATTTGTCACAAAAAAGCAGGAAGTGTGGGACCAGGGAGAGTGTGGGGCTCCGTGCCAGATGTTGGAACAGGGCTGCAGGTCACAGCCGAAGTGCCTGGTGCCAGGTGTTGGGGTGTGTGGAGGAAGGTAAGTGTCTGCACCTTCCTCAGACTTGGTGTGCATGGAGATATGCATGTGTATTCACCAGCAAACTTCAAGCTGGATTTGCCAGCGAGTAGGAGGCCCCACATCCAGTCCAGGGTATCAAGTGAGCAAGGGTCTATGCTGGTACATCCAGGAGCACCTGTGAACACAGTGTGTCTGTGGGACAAGCATGCAAATGCTGCCTGTTTGCCAGTGAGCATCAAGCTAGACCACCTAGCAAGCAGTAGGCCTGTGGGTGGATAAGGCAGCCTGGGACTTGGTCAGAGGGTCTGTGACAGTACTCAAGGGATCTGAGAATTTGCGTCTGCTTGTGAATATAAAGCGTCACGTGTGTGCCCTCACTAGGGACCTTCAATCTCTACAAGTTGAGGAAATAAGAGGGTACTTGGCTATGTCCATGTTTTTCCTGAGTCCTGTATGCAGGTGCTATTGAAGGCAGTATCTTTGTAGCCATGTGTGTAACCAGCCACATCAGTGTTTTGTGTGTGTCTGCATCTCTGGGATATGTGCTCAGCTTCACTACCAGTTCAGCCCACCAATGGGAAAGTGGCAGCCTGTGCAGAGAGCCTGGGTTTCCCTTAATACGAAGCAGCACAGAAAAACAGAAAATAGCCTTGTCATCATGAAAGGAAAGAAATTAGAGTAGAAAAACTCGCAAGGTAAGCATCTAGAACATTTTCCCTGGACAGCTTTACTGCTTAGATAACTCAGCCCCTCCATTCCTTCTTCCTTCCCTCCATACCTTCCGTAATGCCAGCACAACCAAGTCACAGCAAAGCAGTGTAAACAGGCTAGGAAATTCACCTGGATTAAAAACATTTCTGATTTTTATTTTTTCTTTCAAATCAGACTAGATTCCAAATCAGGTTCACAGAGCAAATGTAAGAAATACCACACTACATACTGACTGATGGGATGGGTGCAGATGTGAGAAGTGGCGACCCTGAGCTAGAAATAACAACTGGAATGAAGCTACATTCCAGATCACAGCTGCTTTTAGGGTATCTTGTATTTTAAATGCTCTGTCAGGTAGACAAGGACCTCAGGACATTCAAATCCATGCTTTGGAAAGAAACTGAAAAGAACAGCTGAAAAATGTCCAGAAAGCTGCCTAAGAAATCCTTATAAAGAGTTAATAGTATGGGATTCATACCTCACAATTTTAGCCATCTACTGCACAAGTAGCATCAAGCTAGTGATTCGGGGCTCATTCTACAATCAGTAAAGGGCAGAGCTGCATCCAACCACTTTTAAAGGCACACACTTTAAAATGGCATGTATCATACATACCCTTGATTTCACTGACTGCACAATGAATGCAGCACAACCAGCATCGATGTAAACACCCTACCCCTACTGTTTGGAACAGTCATGCAGCTTAATGGTGGAACATAATCATTTATTCTTATTAAGAATGTTAAGAAACCTTTTATGGTCAAGTATTTCACAGTGAATGACAGTATTCCATAAAAAGTTTATATAAAATACAAGTTTACCTGTATTCATTTGTGTAATCAAAATCTTGTTTGTTATGAGTTGGTTTTAGGAAGTTACACTCAATAATTCCAACTACACCAACACCCATGTTGTTTGCCTGAAAGAGATTAAGATCAGGAGAAAAAAAAAAACAAAACACCAAATTCCATGCTAAAACCGTAAGACTTTATCAAAGGCAATCATAACTTATATACACAACAAGTAAAAAAACTTTCTGCTTATCTCCAAGAAACCACCACCCACCACCCTCTTCTCCCCCAACCACACCACTCTTGACAAAACACCTCCCCTGGATAAAAACAACTGCATACAATTTAAAGCAATTTTTAATGGCTGTGCAAAGTAAATTAAGATGTTACTAAAAAAGCTACATCAATATGAAAGTTTCCGTCTGTACTCTTAAAAAGAAAAAAAAAAATCAGCATTTCAGTGAAAATGTTTTCTAATGTTGAAATATTTTTCAGATTAAATTCCTACCTTTAGCTGACAGCCAACTCTTTCATAAGCTTTGATGAGTCTGTTTTTATGGTACATCATTATTCCATAATGATCTTTGTTTCTGCAGTTAAATCCAAAAGTAATTCTTACAGTTTTAGCCTTTTACCAGATATTAAGGAAAAGTCTGGTTAATGTCACGTAACACAAAAGCATATTTACTTTGAGTGCTCAATCTAAACTGAGTCCTTGAACTTCTTTTTATTTTTAAATATACTGAGACAATTTCTTTACTATGTCATTACAAAAACAAAACACCACACAAAATCACAGCTGCAGCATGCCCAACAGAATTGAAACAGCTTACATACAAAGTATGTATTATTGTATCATAGAATGGCTTAGGTTGGAAGGGAACTTAAAGATCATCTTAACTCCACTTCCCCTGCCATAGGCAGGGATGCCACCCACGAAATCAGGTTGCCCAGGGCCCCACCCAGCCTGGCCTTGAACACCTCCAGAGATGGGGCATCCACAGCTTCTCTGGGCAACCTGTGCCAGTGACTCACCACCCTCACAGTATAGAATTTCCTCCTAACATGTAGTCTAAATGTCCTCTTTTAATTTAAGACCACTCCCCCTTGTTCTATCATTACCTACCCATGTAAAGAGTTCTTCTCCATCTTTTTTATAAGACCCCTTTAAGTATTGAAAGGCCGCAACGAGGTGTACCTGAAGCCTTCTTTTCTCCAGGCTGGATATCCCCAGCTCCCTCAGCCTTTCTTCACAGGAGAGGTGCTCCAGCCCTCTGAGCATCTTTGTAGCCCTCCTCTAGATTCTCTCTAATAGGTCCACATCCTTCTTGTGCTGGGGGCCTCAGACCTGGATGCAGTACTCCAGGTGGGGCCTCACAAGGGCAGAGCAGACTGGGACAACCATCTCCCTTATCCTGAGGGCTACTCCTCTGTTGATTCAGCCCAGAAAGCAGTTGGCCTTCTGGGCTGCAAGCATGCACTGCTAGTTCACGTCAAGCTTTTCATCCACCAGAACCCCCAAGTCCTTCTCTGCAGGGCTGCTCTCAATGAGTTCTCCCAGACTGTCAGGGAGTGCCCTGACCCAGGTGCAGCACCTTGCACTTGGACTTGTTGAACCTCATTAGGTTCATGTAGGCCCACTTCTCCAGCCTGTCCATCCTTTTGGGTGGCAACCCTTCCATCCGTTCCTTCTTTGGTATCAACCACACCACTCAGCTCGGTGTCATCTGCAAATCTGCTGAGGGTGCACTCAATGCCACTGTGAATTATCAAAGGATACATTCAAAAATTTTGGCCTGTATATATCACGTTCAATGAAAGCAAGGCTTTTGGAAACCAGCTGTGTTTTTACTTTTTGTCCTCGCAGAATGATCTGCATTCTTGGCTTCAGATACAAAATACTGCAGTAAGCCTGCAAAAAACACAGTAATTCCTGTTACTCAAAAAGACAAGAAGACCTTCCCTAGCCCCTCAAAAACCCCACATCAATCAAAACCCATCAAGACATGAATATTTTACAATACACATTATGTTGGAAAGACAATCCCAGGTTTTAATTAACATGTTATGAACTCGTCTGTATCAAGTCCCCCCACATGCACACACTTGAATCCACAAAACCCAGGAAATGCAAGTATGCCTAAGTGTGCATAAAATACAAATCACATGAATAGCAATTGAAGGAGAACTTTTATGAACATGACAAGTTAATCAGGTGTCTGAAGACGCACTATTACCATAAAGAGCTCTCAATCATGCTCAAATGCAGAAGCCTGTATTCTTACTCCCTATTGAGATCTTTAAGATTCTATTACAAGCTTAAAAAGAAAAAAAAGCAATTGTTATCTTTGTTCCAAATGACTGCCTTATCAAACTACACAGCTTTCTCATAGGAGTGTCAATCCATGAATTTTAGACTGCCTTTCATTCATCATATTTGTACCTTCAGTATTTGAAGCGGATTTATGGCTTCAATGAGTCTTAGAATAATTGAACGCTGCATTTCAATTTGAACAATACTACTGAGTATTATTCAGAAGAAGTGCCCAGAACACCTAAGAATTCCAGGTGCACTTTCTTACAAAAAAAAAAAAAAAAATCACCTTTAAAGACTATGGGATCAGTAGCGTAAACAGTGGCTGTAATAATCAGCCTGCAGACATGGTCTTCTACTGGAACTGCTTCCCAGTTCCTTGATCTCTTTTGAAACGCAGAATGGACATTTCCCCAGCTGAAAACTAGCAAAAATTTATTTGCGAGGCATCATAAAAAACAGTAATTTTCTTCTGAAAAAAAAACAGCAAGTGTTTACACAACTCCACAAACGTGTTTCATGTTTTTCAAATAGTGTCAACACGTTGCCTTAACATGTGTAGACATTTGTCTTTCTTTTTGTTTCCAGTCACCACTTTTGAAGTATGGTATATAATGTTAAAACAAAACACACATCCTTCGGTTTCCACAAAACAAATAAATGAAAAAAAGCATACATACTCGTAGTGAGTAGTCACTTTCTGGAACAATCTGGTCTAGCCTCTCTTGTTTTTTATATCCTCTTTTCCCTGTTTCATCTAAGTCTTCTGGAATCCTGATGTCATATTTATCCTTGTCGAAGTCAAACTCCGTTTTTTCATTTTTATCTCTAAGAAATAAGATAAAAGTACACTAATTTTATGAAAAGGGAAAAAAAAAGATATTGAGGTGAACCCAGAGGATATCACAAAGATGAAAGAAAGAGAATTCCTTTAGTGTTTTTCTTCACAGACTTGCTAAAATTCACAAGTTCACCAGCTCCTTTTTGAAACCCAAGGAATATGAGAGCAGTGACAACAAATGAAACTTTCCTAAGTTCTGATTGTACTCTAAATAGGCTGTGCTTCATTAATAGAAGTAGACAGTATAAACTGTAAATAATGTGGGCCAAGATGCACGTATTCTTTATAAATGAAAAATATCTTAACACTGAAAATTGCCTTCCTGAAGTTTTTATTGCTGCAGAAGTGACACACTACAACTTTCTAACTCAATAATACTTCATTGTGATTTCTTATTGCAGTGCTCAACAGATGGTTTCTTTCATTGAGTTGCAACTGACCTAAGTTTTGCACAACATTCATATATCACAGTTAGCAAAAAATACTCCAGCAATGAAGTCTTTATATTGAAACAGCTCTGTCGGGTTTTTGAAAGCAGATTTAGTTGCAGCACATTAGAAACAACAAGAAAAAAAATCCTCAAGTGTTGTCTTCCACAACTTCCAATGGAGATTCTCAAATTCAGAGCATGAAAGTTACCCTGCACAGTTAGTTGACTTCATTTCTTGAACAAAAGAACATACAAAAAGTGATTCATATTCCTAAAAATCCTCATTCCTAAAAATAAATGAAAGTTTATCTGGATAATGCAACTTAGTTTTTGAACTGTACAACGGGTAAAATTTTTCTTATGGAGTACATGGCACGGAGAAGTGATCAAAATTAGTAATACCTGACTTCCCTTCAACTTTCTTGCATTAAAATGTACTATGCTAAAAGTGCTTTAAGGTCCCTAAAACACAGAAGTTATTGAAATAAGAAAAAAAAAGCCTTTCATCTGCTATAATGGACTGAGATTTTGTACTGTCCTATAACATTTTATCTGTAGTTATCCCAGTCTGGGTTTCCTCCCTATACTTTTTTTTTTTTTTTTCCTGACAGGGGAGAATAAACTGAAAAACAAGCTATTTTCCTGCCAAATCTACTGAACCATGAAACAGTTCTAAATTGCTTCTGATGGATACCTCGTTATTTTTGGTATTTAAAACTCCAGTAAGCTGAACACTTAAGAACACAGTATAAGGAAATATATTCCCAACCAATTAGCTCTATCACTGTTAAAGGAGTGATAAAGCTTTTCCAGACAGACCATCAGACAGGATCCCTGCTAGTAAGACAGCAGCAACAATGCAAGAAAGAGAGGAATGGGAAAGATGGGAAATAATGACATCCAACTGCCACTGCTACAACAGATTTTTTTAAAGAAAAAAGCAGTAAGCCCAAGTTAGAAAAGGCTGAAAATCCATATTGCTGTGAACAATCCCACATACTTAAGTAGATGAAAATAAGTCACTATTTACTTGGAATTCTGTTCACATTATAATAAACAGTAAGTTTAGGAAGGTCCAGGTCTTTCCACACCAGTTTGAGGTAACACATTTATAATTCATCTATTTCAATTTTTCTTCTGGCAAAATCAATGCTATTTTATCATAGGGAAATTTGAACTATTTTACATTCTCCTTCCTCCTTTGCTACTTGAGATTAACAACAGTTCTCATGCAATATTACTGCCCTTCAGATATGAGTTTGAGTCTAGTTTCCCCAATTCCAGCTAACTCTTCAGTCTTTTGCAGTTACTCTACAAAAAAACAACCCTTGTATATTTGCATACACGGAAAATAACAGACGAAATGAGAGATAAGAGACTGGACTTAATCTTACCTTCTGAGATTCCAAATTATAATTCTTGTTCCCTTTTTCCCCATGATAGCATCTAGCTCTGCCAGTAATTTTTCCTCAGTAGTAAATAGAGAATGCGTTAAGATGGCCTTCAGGCTGTTTTTGGATTCTGCTGGATCACTTATCTGTCGTAAGCATTACGTTAATGAGAATAACTTTGAATTAAAAAGAAAAAAAATACACTTTCAAAAGATGAACAAACTTCTGCAACAGAATCCTGTACTTCTCACAGGCTCTCATTCCACATCTCAGATCTCCTACAAATGTCAAGATTTAACACATTTGTCTAAATAAACTGTAAGATGGGTAAGTTATCTGTAAAGATACAGAGATTTCCTTCAATGATGTCATCACCCAAGTTTTGCATATACACACAACTTTTTGCTCAGAAATTGCCAAAAGGATATGTTGGTTGTTGAATGTCACTATAGGAACCATGACATGCTCTGCTTTTGTGACCTCAAGGAAAGTCTGAGATAACAGACCAACACTCATGGTTTCTCCATTCTTGGTGAAGACTATTGCATCTTTTCCCAGGCGCATGGACCCCGATTTAAACCCATTTCCATACAGTCCCACTGGAACGCGGCCATTCATAACAGATTTCTCACTGAAGCCAAAGCTGAAATGTAAAAACACATCGAAAGAGTGTAAAAAGCCCCACAGCACTTGAAAACCCAAAAGATGCGTTCAAAATGCATTAACTTAGACTTAAACACATTGAGTTCATCTCTTGTTTTAGAGATCAGGTACTGCCATGCAACTGAACAATGAACAGCTAATGTAAATCCAGAGAAATACAACCTATATAAAATCATTAAAATCACAGTAAAAGAATTCAGAGAAACATACGTTCACCTTTTAAGTATCAGTAAGAAATATCATATGCCTAGAATTATCTGCATTCACATAAGTTTCTAATAGTTACCCCATGGCTTCACAATAAGTTGTGAGAAAAGCCCCTTTGGGTTATGGTTTTTTTCCTTCCTCCACTTGCTTAAAAATGTGATCTACAAAATTTTCCATTGGTAACTTTTCATTACATTTAAAGTAGAATGCAGTAAAATACGTAACTGGGTATGGAGCATGGGATTTCACAAATAAGCTATTAATTATGGTATCTTATAGGAAAAGGAAGTAATTGGAATTCAAACTTCCTCAAGTTTAAACCCAGAGATTTATCTGGAGGCAGAATAACATATTTTATACTAAAAAAGCTTGAACAGCAACCTCTTTGCTAACTGACAGGAACTGCAGAAAGAACAGTTCAACCCTTTAGAATATTAAAAGGTAAAATGACAATGCACACCAATTTAACTCCCACTCCCCTAACTTTTCCAGAATATCTTCTATTTTCTATACTCCAAAGGGTTTGAATTGAATATTCCTTTGTCTCTTGTTCACTAATTTAGTCTAAAGCAAGCTTGAAGGGGGAAATGATTCTCCTTAGCTCCACTGAAGGGCACTACAGTTTACCTGGCACAACACCTGCACAGAAAGTTAAGTGGGAATGTTTACAGAAAGGATAAAAGGAAATTAGGAGATAAAATACATCTCCAAATCTGTATGAAAGCTATACTAGCATCTGTCTCTTCTAGAACCTCATTTGGATAATCACTCACCTTCGGAAGTGCTAAATTTAAAACAAGCTTAGTAGATTACATGTGATAGAAGGGAATGAACTGAGCAATAACAGAACTAGAAACTGCAATTTTTTACAAGAAAACAAACTGCAAAAGAGGTCATCTACCTTAGCATTTTGTGCAGCTTCTCTGTGTTCATACCATTTCCATTATCAGTGAATGTCAAGCATATGTTGTCATTTATCACTGTTTTGTCTATCCATATCTGCTTAGCGCTCACATCTGGATCATAAGCATTATCTGAAGATTAAAAAAAAAAGGCAAACAAGAACAGAATACTGAAAAAATGAATTTAACATTTTAAAATCTGTTTACACTTAAAGCGTTTAATTCAAGTGAAGGTAGCAACTCTTTCAAAGTCATTTAAATGACTATGTGGCATGCAACGGTGTTGTATCTGGTAGGTATTCCCCCACAAAAAATCCACCGAATGCTAGTCTTGCAACACTGCCAAACAGTTACAAGGAATTGCTCTCCCTAACTTGATTATGATGCTGTGCTCACCCAAACTTTTATTTGGTTAATATGGCATCGTGGGCTCTCAGTTCTGCATTTGTACAGACCCTAACAGAGCTCTAAAATTGCAGCAACTCTTCAGCTCCACGGCTAGGTACGTAATAGCTGCAGAAGTTATGTGCTGACACAGAGATGGATTTCTCAGAAAAGTCACTGAATATTAGCCAAGGTTTACACAGAAGCAAGTAGTTGTTCATTATTATTATTATTACTATAAGCTTTTAAATAACTAAATGTGCTAAAAACTAAGTCTCTTAAGTATTAACCTCCTGATAGTTGACACTAGATCAAAGCATTACAATGAAACAGCTGCATCAAAAGCTCACAAACCATGCCTGAAAACAAGAAAAAGTTTTCCAGCTATTACAGACGATAGTACTATACAGCTAAAAACTTAGTCTGAGACAAGTGGTTGAAACAGAATGAAATGAGTGGTTGAAATTGAAAACAAAACCCAGACAAGTTTCTAGTTTCGTTTCCTGATTCCCAAGCAGCTGTTGCAACATTCACTTTTCTCCCAGCCACTCAAACATCTCCTCTGACTGACTTCCAGGAGGACAGGTTATTGCGTGAAATGCAGACAACAGCTCATCACTAATATACCTGGCAGGAAAAATTATCTTACCTGCAGGGAGCTTTTTAACTGGGCAATCAAATTTGAAATACTATCACAACTTCAGATAATCAACTTTGAGACATTAAAAAAAGCAAACAAAAACTTGAAGTAACTCCCCCCACATCTCAGATAGTTCTGTGAAACCTAAAATGTTGACTCCACAGGTGCAGGTAATTAGGTGAAAAAAATTACTGCTGCTCTACTACCATACAGATTCTTTATCAGCAGAGCTGACAATCACAAATACGTATCTTGCTACCACAAGTTTTTCACATCTAAGAAGGTGTGACTTTCACAGAAGAGAAGTAGAAAACGCTATACCCTAGCCTTCCTACTCACTGGATTTGAAAGAGCCTGCAGCATTTCTACTGCAAGTGCAACTGAAATCATGGTACCACAGGCATTTCTTGGATGCAAAGCTGGTTTAAATCTCATCTGCACTAGAAACACTGTTTCTTCTCTTCCCGCTGCCTCTGTGCTACTCATGGAATTTGGAGGCTGGGGGAGCTGGGATGCGATGGCACAGTAGGAAGCAGTGTCCCTGCCTCACTGTTCTGCAGGTGCAATTGAGGGGCAAAACCCAACAGCTCAAGCCAACACTACAGCCTGTAAAAGGAATTAGAGCTTGGCAGCTTTCTTTCTATGAGTGTAAACTGCAAACTGCATCCACAGTGAAAAGATTCATAAAAGTATTTCAGCATCAACAGAGAGGACATTTCAAGTACAATTAGTTTGTATTCAAGTATTGAAGACCATACTTGGTGCAAGCTTTCTGATTTGTTAGCTCACCATCTCTCTCTATTTAACCTCTTCGATGCAAGTATCACCAAGAGTTCACTTTAATTTAAGCTAAGGACTGTCAGGAGAGGCCAGCAATATAACCAGGAAAAAGTTAACAGAAGGGAGCTTAAAAAGCTCTTTTTAGCCTATAGACCATTAGGTTGAACTAAAACTCAGGCCTCTATAAAGTTTATTATTACTGGTTGATATTTGGCTTATAGTATAGCCTCACATAGCATGAGGAAGACAGATTACAAAATCAGCTAACTAGAAGCCTTTACACCCATCGCGTTGCTACTATGCTTCCGAACCTTTGTTAAAGCAAAGCGTATGACAAAAAGGCAAATGAAGGAAGAAGGCAGGCTCACAAGCCTTGCACAGCACAAATCTATTAATTCCAGCCAGGTATGGCATGGCATAAAACAGATGAAATGACTTAACATGTCAGTCATGACTTACCACCGAAACAGCTAGCCCTTTCCATAGTCATGTGGTTCCTGTTTCCTTGTGACAATTCTCCCCTTATCTAGCAGAAAAATTCTTTCTTTTTTTATGTTAGGTTAGTTTTCTTCTGGCTTAAGAACTGACAAAACTAGAGCACAGGAAGCTAAAGAATGTGACCAGGAGTGGCTCCCTTTGGCAAAAGCAAACTGCTTGATAAGCTGAGCAAGTCTTTCCAAGCCTTTATTTAAAGGAACTAGTTACAGAAAGTAAGCTAATTATTCCCCAACTCAGGAAACATGCAACTGAGAATATCCAGTTAGCGGCTATTCAAAACAAAAAGCAAGACAATAATCAGGAGCTAATGAATCAAACATATTCAAACCCTAACAAACAGCAGACAGTAGAGATAATTACAAAAACCAGAATTCTTAGGACATCGATGGACCAATCATTCTAAGGAACCACTCAAATATAACCCTGAAGATGTTCAACAAGAAATTTTGTACTCCAAATGAATAAAATAAGGATGTTTGAGGAATACCGTGTCAATGTGCAGAAATTGCTTCTGGACATTTTCAGAAAGCACTGAAGTGAAGTAAAGGGAAAGGTCCAAATGGATGGAAATAATGCACAGGATAATGAAGGCGAGGGAAGAGTGGGAATAATGAAGGCTGACTGCATGAAAGCTCTTCAGTACACTTCTGTGGTTGGAACCTTTGCCACTCTTGTACATTCTTACTAAGCTTTATTTTTATTTCCTATATGAGCGTGCTCTCTAATCTGAATGCGTGTCTGTATGCATTTGTTCTGCTAGCAAACCTGAAGATGGACAAGTCAACAAGTTGGAAGAAAACAGAAACTGCAGAGATCCAAGGTCTAAGCCAGAGACTGGTAAAAAGCCCAGGGTCTGGACACAGTAACTGGAAGGGCTCCAGGTCTTGGCAAAATACCCAGAAATGTGGGTAAATACAAGAGTTAAGTGACCAAGAATAACGCGCATGTGCCACTAACAAAATGTAAATGTGGTTAACCATCAAACAGGAAGAGAATAAGGCCATTTGGTCAGTTCACATTTTGTGTTTATGTGGGTTCTTGCAAAGCTATCGTCCTTCGGTCTGTGCTAATCTGCCTGTTGCCAGCAGTGTCTGTATAGGACATAAGTGTGCATGCACATCCTTGGCATTTGTGCTCAGTCTTACTGCTGGCTGGGCCTGGGAACAGCAAAGAGCAATAGGCCTGCATTTGGTGGACAAGAAGAGAAAGGATTCTCTTGCCCCCCCCGTCCTCTGCATTTGGCAAGCTTCAATAAACTCAGTAAGAAGAAAATGCCACGTCCCAGAAGGCCCCCGCAACAGATGTCAGATAGTACACATGCTGTCAAGAAAGAATGAAGTCAATCTGTCTGACTGTGCCCAAACAAGATTTTGACAAGATTCTGGATGATAACAACAGCGTTTACTTACCTGAAGGAAAAAAAAAAAAAAGTTTTAAAACAAGAAAGAGAGGTATTACAATCAAGTACTCATGCAACTACTGATCCACATACCTATAAGTTCTGCAACTGCACTGAAAGGCCAGGTGTGACTGGTGGAGTTGGTATGTAAGAACTTTGGACAAAGCTGAAATAAAACAGAAACAATGGAATTAGTTTGTGTACTTCAACAAGAAGTTACAAAAAACATCAAAGCCTTAGTCCAAAACTAGCAACAGAAACATAAGCACTCAAGTATTAAAAATGTAAACCTTAAACCACAAGTATGGCTCTGAGAAAGGGAACAGCACTAAATACCCTCAGTGACTTGCTATATCCCATTGCTCCTTTTGCCTGTTGATCAAAATCAGCTGTTAATGGGACCCATCAGACTTTCTCACCTAGCAGTTTATACTGTTGGCAATTCAAGCTCAGACATTTTAGCCTCACTTATGATCAGATGCAACCACAGGAATGCTTGGATTAGATGACAACACGCAGAATGAAATACATGCATATGGGACACATCTTGCAGATGTCAGTGACAAAAGTACTCTCAAGTAATTCATGAGAGCCTGGGTTTGTACACATTCACCTAGATCAAAGGAACATGAAGACCAGAAGCAGATTACCGTACAACTTCAGGATTTGTCGATGCAATGTTTGGAGGAAGTATAACTGCTGAAAGTGATAGCTGTATTTGCATTACCACTTAGAATATCTGTAATTATATTTTTACAAGGCCTTTAACACAAACCTGGTGCATGTATATGCTTAAGCCTTACTGGCACAGTATGTTCATAAAAAGCAGTACCTATGAACACAAAACATTGGAAAAAGCCCCTGTACAGTGCAGCTGCATCACAAAACATCATTCATGGTGTTTCTGATTTTATATATAAAGTGCATCCTTATCCCCTCTTAATATATTTTACAGAACTACTACGCCGACGACAATCACTTTCACATAATTAGTAAGGTCTAAATAAAAGCAAGCAACCACTTCAAGTCTCCCAGATCACTTATCAGGGAAAAGAATAATGCTAAGAGCGAGTTCCAGAGCAGCGAGCCAAGCGCCACGGTGGGAGCGCAGCAGCAGCCCTGGTTCGGATCAACATAAATTGCCAAGAAATCTCACCTTGATTCAGAGGTCACAAAGAACACAGAGCACACTTTCAGACTGCAGCTTAACCCCTGCATTTCTGCACCGAGCTAGGCTGCAAGTACGAGTGGGCTCTACATTCTTCACTGCCATCTGTGTTTTAAAATCCCAACTCCGATAAATTGAACCAGCCCCAGTCACTGTGCTCCTTTCAAGTTCACAACAGATGCTTACAAACAATTCAGATCTAACACGAAGATGACATCGAGCCAAGTACCGGGAGCCTCACGTATACCATGGCACGTGCTCAAACAGACCTTTCAGTTTCGTTCTGTACCATATCACAGGTCAGCAGATCTAAAGATCTGTGCTGTTCTCTTCACTTCAACCTTTCACAGCGCTGGCAGCATTTGTTCCTTAGCTTTCTAAGATGATGATAACCAGAATACACCAGCAACAACTGGATTCCCCCCCCAACCCCAAATCCCTCCTTGTCAAAACATGATACTAACACAACACAAACAAACAAAATCAAACAAAACCACCCCCACACAGGTACACATTCAAATATTTAGCATCTGCTCGGCTCACTGCCGAAATATTTCTTTGCTGCTAGCCAGCGAGAGACTCCTGTCACGCAGAAGGTAGGCTGGGACCCTACGGTAACCGCTGGCACTGTAACCTCAGCAATATGGACTTGGAAAAAAGTCCCGACTGTAGCTTCGAAAGGTGTGAATGCGAAGTTGTGGCCCTCCCCTGGTGAAGTAATGCTGATCAAAGAAGGAGCCTCGGCACTGCTAAAACTGACCCTCACAGCCAAAAGTCCTTTTTTCCCCATTAAGCAAAGCGTATGTGGGCACAGCAAGAAAATCTCTCCACGCAGTGCCTGAGCAGTACAGCAATTATCCATCCTGCATTTCATGCTGCGTACTAGTGATTGACGTTGTAGTGAACTGCATCGTAAGGAAACCCCATCTCTTATAAACAAACACATGCCGATCTCTTGGGACACTGCTTCATTTGGTAAGGTTTTGAAAAAAGGCTGAAACACGATACACGACGGTGGGAATGTGAACAGTTACGGGAAACTAGAAGACACGGATGTGGCCATGGGAACCATCAGAAACTGGTTCTTGGCTCTAAAGCTCCACCAGCAAAAGGCGAGCATCCCCCAGGGTGGTTAGTGGGAACACCTGTCTCCCAGCAGACAGCACCATTTGCTAATGCAGGGCTGCGAAACACCAACACGCAACAAAAACAGCTTTAAAAAAAGCAGAGACAAGCGCTGTAAGGCCATTAGCTCCCTAGCTTGCTTCAGAGCACATCCAGCTGGCTGCCAGCACGACTGAGGGAGAGCTCGGGGGGAATTACTGGAGCCCATTTTGTCCCCAACACTTCATTTCATCAAATCGCTACTTTAATTAGCTTTATGAATAATTGCATTTCCAACGAATACAGTAAGGAAGTTACTCCCCAGGTGAACGCTCACTTTGGGCTATTTTAGTATGACTGCAGCTGAGGTGATCCAGCTGTGCTGTACGCTGGGCCCAATGTATTTTGTTAGCAAGTGGGTTTTGGTTGGCTGATTCATTTTTTATCCAGCAAAATCCCTTCAGAACATAGAGCTAAACCTCCACCTCCTTCAAACTGCATGTGCAGTCCATGTTATAAAAAGACTCAGCTGCGCTAAGGGGTCTCCTGCAGTTACGATGAGCAAATATTAAAGAACAAGGCAGCTTACCTTTGAAAATGACAGACAGCTTTGGGAATTTTAGTGTTCCAAGAAAAATGGAACTATTCCGTCTCTTAAATAGCAGAAGTCACGCACAAACCATGTAACTACTGAACAAACAGCCTTGTATTTTAGAAGTACTTTGCAACTTTTGGGGGGGAACAGCCCCACTACTCTTCTCTACCTCCCACTTTTCTTCCATCTGGTTGCTTCCTTCCTTTCTGCTACACGCCTTCCTCCTCCCTGCCAGTTATGCTAGCACGGTCACATGATAACATAGTGAACCACATCATGGCACCGCTCCAAATTAAAACTAATTTTTTACATCTTATTTTTAATCTGGATCACTTCCTGATCTGTCTCATCGTGCAACTGAGGGGAAAAAAAAAAAAAAATGTTACCAGAGCAACAGCAAGAGATAAATGCCAGGGTGGGAACGAGCTGCCAGGCCTGCTCGTGCTACCTGTGTGGTTCATGCACGCTTCTGAAACCAATGGAAATGTTTCGGTGAAACCCAATGTATTTCTAGACCACAGCTGCTGACAGAAGAGGTTGTGACTGTCAGTTTTGTGTTGCTCTTTGCTAGAAAACAGTGCCTGACTGTATAAAAGTCTCCATTAAAAAACAAGCAGACCAGAAACTGTATCGGCTGCTTCATTTCTTTACTGAAAATCTAAGGAGAAATCACAGCTTTGACTGAAAATGCACTGAACGTACATTTAAAGTCATGACTACTGATAGAAAAAAAATATATTTAGGGAGCTGTACGCTTTTCTTGTAACTCCAAAAGTTATCTATTGCACCAGTTCTAGAGGAGACTTCATCTGTAAAAGTTTGCCAAAGTGAGATCAGTTCTGAACTGCAGCCTGGGCTGGGTAGTTTTTGCAAGAACAGGTATTAATGCTGGTGAGTCTTCCCCCCCATTAAGAAAGCTACTAAAACGAAAGGACACCTTATGTTTTTATTTTTCCAAAGCAAGAAAAGCTGGGTGAGCCCTTCCCTAGCAAGAGACACCAGACAAGCTGCGGAGTTCAAAACGCTCGCGACAATTAGAGGGCCAAAACGAAAGTACCGTTCCTGAGCTGCAGGCAGATGACATTTGCAGATAACCTCTGCAGCCAAGGCAGTTAAGGCAACTTAAGCAGCGCTGGGAAGACACCGATGTCCAATTTTCCTGACGTTTGAAGAGTTCCTTAGTGCATGACTCCTCCTTAGTGTACGATTCCACCCCAAATTCGAGGGCAAGGCTCCGAATTGCTCCGAATTAGCGATGTTTACGAACCCGAGGGTAACTCGCAACACACACCCCGTTTCACCCCCGAGGCGTTAAGGAGCCGAGAGCCGAGCCTCGCCCCGACCCCACACCCAGCCCCGACCCCACACCCGGCCCCAGCCCCGGCCGCCATCTCCTGGCCCCTGCCGGGCCCTGCGGAGCGCGACAACCCGGGGGGGCTCGCTTCTTGGGGGCTCGCTTCTTTCGGCCTCCCCTCTCCCGCTCCCCTCCTCCTCCTCCTCCTCCTCCTCCTCCTCCTCCTTCTCCGCCCTCCCCCGGTGCTCCCCGGCTCCCCTCAGAGCCCCCCCGGGCCCTGCAGAGCCGCTCGGAGGCGTCCCGGTGCCGCCCGCCGCTCACCGCGCTCAGGCGGATGCCGCCCTGCGTCTTCGCCGCCATCTTGGGGGCCGCAGCCAGCGCCGGGCCGGGAGCGAGGGGAGGGGGCGGCGGGGAGCGCCCAGCGCGCGCACTTCCGGCTCCTCCGAGCCCAACCGCTCCCGGGCAGGGGCGGGCGGCCGCTGGGCCCCGCCCCGCGCCCCGCCTGAAGGACAGGGCATTCTTTTTTTAATTATCTATTTGTTTTCCTTTTTTTTTTTCCTCCCTGTTTTGGGGCAGAGCTGCCCCAAACGTTTCGTGCCCTGGTTCCCAAACCAGCCCCAGCCGCCCCTGCCTGTGTTAAATGCCCGTTTCTGAGGCTGGGGGCTGACACTGCCCCCGTTTTTCCTCCGAGTAAAATAGTTAACTAGCGAGCTTTTATTGGCCTTGCTAGTTAAGAAACACGCCCCCATGACCTAAAGACCTCGCAGACCCAGCAAAATGTAATTAATAAAGTTGTCAATTATTGTAAAAGAAAGGTGCAGCTGCCTCAAGCTTCTTCATCTGTCAGATCCCCCCTGCGTGAAGCAACCCAGGTGTTGCCTCTCCACGGTTCGGTTTACTGGGCTTCTGGTTACCTGACGCAGCCTGGGGAGGAACAAGTCCTATAAAACCCCAATGTAAAGGCTGCAAGTGCAGAGTTCATAGCAGCAGAGGCTGCCATAATGCTGCTCCACGCTCTCCTGCAGCTGTAGCATTGGATCACATCTGTTCTGGCCTGATCAGAAGTGTAATTGTGGTTAGTTGGTGAGCACACCCTCTAAATGCATAATTGAGATGGAGTAATGGCAAATGCCGTGTGCTGCTACCTGCAACTGTTTGCTTTTGTCCAGCTGAACAAGCTCAGCTGCAAGCCCCAGAATGCAAGATAAGAACCAAAAGTTTGATCAGATGGCTTTGATTGGCCTTGCTTACCGAAGCTGATCTGTCAGATACACTTGCATAACAAAGATTGCACAGTTCCCTTCCCCCTTTTCCACTGGGTCTGGCCTGTGTTTGTCAAAGACAGCACTGAGGTCAAATTCCAGTGCCTTTATTTATGAAGTAAATCAGACAATTAAGAAAGACACTCAGCACGAGCCTCCCTGATTGAAGGTTTAGCACCACCTGTATTCTATCAAGTTGCTTACAGGTAACATCTGCAAAATGCAAGGACCAGAGGCCAGAATTCATGCTTCCTGTGCTATCTACCCACAGAAAATTCCTCTGGTGTTGCATCAAAGTTACTCTATTCCAGCTATTTGCAGGTATTCTGAGCAGTGCATGGCTACTTACTTACCATGAGTCCAGATTACTAATTTTCTTCTTGGAGAACTGTAAACCTATCATTTTATGCGCATTTATAGCTGGGAAGCTTCCTGGTGGCTATTGTAATCAAGCTGTGTGTTGCTCTCCAGCTCCTTTTGCCATCTGCCCAGGTTTTCGTTCTATAAATCTCAGATTTCTGCTGTTAGAAAAGAGCTATTATTTTGGTTGCAGAGGAAAAACAAACAAAAAACACCCACAGATATGGGTACACATCACAGGAGAAAGGTTCAGAATAAAAGCCTGAGATACAGTAATTCATGGTGACTGAAACCTGACAGGCCACTCACCCTTAGCTGAGGAAAAGCCTTCAACAGACCTTGAAATGCTTTCCCCAACAAAAGCCTATAATCCATGGTTTATTTATTTTTGAGGTTGGGCGTAGCAAGCCTTCGCATAAACATAAGGGAGATTACTGGCAGCCCTGGGGTTGCAGTGAATGCCCCTGCTCTGGGAGTTACCATGGAAAACATACCTCAGGCTCCTCTACCTGGAAGTGCCATCAGTTTCGAACAACCATTTTTCTCTATCAGCCTGCTCTTGCCACTCCTTTGCAGGAGAGGAACTGAGACATCTGGTCTGCTGGGCAGTCACGGCTGCCATTAGTTCCTGCTGAATTTTTGGAAACCAAGCATCAGGACTGCCATCATTTAATAAGTGGGTAAGCTGCCCTGGGATAGTAATTGCCAGAGATGAATGTGTGTTGTTACTGACAAACCTAAATGGCCAGCCCTGCTGATTTTTATTTGATTAAGCAGGTACTTAGGAGGCATTTAGTGCCTCAGTATTACTAAATTAGTCTACACTACAGCCTTTCTCAGCAAACATGCAACATACTGCAATGATTTTCTAAATACCCAGTGTAACTGAACACTATCAGCTTTTCAGGTGCAAGATACCTTGCTCTTCCTTATGATAGATATGCAAAGACTCAGGAGAAAGGGTGAAATCTGAAAAGCAGCTTATACATCCAAGTCATTGAGACCATACTTCTCTAGCCGTAGACCTTATCAAGCTCAGTTGTACACAAGAGTTCTCTTCCTTCCAAATGAAGAGGCAGTACCTTCAGGGCATTTAACCTGAACACATGAAAGCATAGAGCCTGAAATCCTGAAATCTCTGGTGCACAGAGAACAAATGCACTGTGCAGCAGCAGCCCTTGACTCCCTGGGGAGAGGCACTTCCTCCAAACAGGCTGTAAGTGCCTGTCAGCCGCTTGGTCAGCGATCCTCTAATGCTGCAGCAGCAACTTCATCAGCTAGCTCTGCTTGCTTCTTCGGGGCACAGAAATCCTGGAAACTTGTCCCAGCAGCACAGGACTGGGATCCCAGGGTGGAAAGCTCAGGAACATGAATGATGGGGAGATTAGAGGGGCTTGTGATGAGAAGACTGCGGAGCTGGTGGTGCAGTCCTTCCCTGTGGGGATGTGCGTGGGCCAGCCCAGACACTGCAGCAGGGATCCAGACTAAGCCATCACACACTGAGAGTGAATTTGAGAGCTTTTACAGAGTCAGAGAAAAAATAAAGATGTGAGCAGTAAAGGTAGTCTAAAAATGAGAACTGCATTTGAAGAGGTATTTCAAAATAACATTTAATATTATTATAAGAATTACATTCAAACGTAGTATTGAACATACTTAACCATTATTGAATGCTCCGTATTTAAAGTTCTGCTATTCTTTGGCAGTTGTCTTGGTTGCACCAACTGTATTTTTCTTCCCTTCAGGAAAAGGAAACTCCTGTGAATATTTAAATACCTTTCCCTCTATGTATCATGCACTGTTGCTATGCTATCCCAAAGCTGAAGTATCCAAGAGGGAAAGCTAAGCTTAGTTATTTGGAAAACAAGCAAAAACTACACAACACAGAAGAGGCATTTCCTCTCCAACTCTTGGTACTGAGTTTGAAGCTAAAGTTTTTCAGATGTGTCCGCGGTCAACTCAGACGGTTTTGGCAGTACCAGTTTTAGAGTAGTACAACCTCCTCCTTGCTGTGGATTTCACAGCAGTAGTAATAACATTAAAACGGCTACAGTCAGCCCCATATAGAAGAGGAATTAAGTTACGCTGTTAGAGGTAACTTTAGACTTATTTAACTGCAAACTTCTGCCACCCAAGTAGGACTGTTTTAGTTAGAGTCCTTTCCTCCTTGTCCACACCCCTTTTATGACACAAGATCTGCTCATTTACTAAGTTTAAAAGACTTCTTCCTTTAACGAATTAGATTCTGCTTCAGTGAAATGCTTCTGCAACTCAAATATCTGCGGCCATTTAAAGCAGCGATCTGCAGACCCACAGAACAAAGGCAAGAGATAAGAAGCAGGTGGTATTTTTGTAGAAGGTAACATCATCTTAGAAGTCAGAGAGCTCTATGCTCCTAGGTCACAGATTCTAGTTTTAATGCTCACCACTGCCTGGGTGGCAGGGCGGAGGAGTAACTCTGTTTGATCCCCCGCACGTCCCAAGTACATGCAGCCAGAATGGGACATTCCCTTTCAAAGGGAAGGATGACAAAACCCTCCATCTAAGATACTGCTTCACCACCTTTAGCTAGTGAGGAAACTAAGTGAAGACACAGGTTTTTAGCTTATAGGAGAACGCAAAACAAAAGGTTCAGTGGCAAAAAGTTGTCTTAGATTTTTAACAGCAGATTTGGCAGCAGATGATCAGAATTTTAAAAGAAGTCCCTAAGTATGGAATGCAACCAATAGAAAGCTGAAAGTAAAACTACCAAGTCATCCTGAGTATCAGCAATATTTTTTTAAAAAAATCACTGAGTTTATGAAAGTAATGAACAAAATTATTTAAAAAATATCCTGCTCCAATTTTCAAGTGATGCTTAAAAACTTTTTTTCCCACTTGTGCTTATTCCAACAACATTAAATTGTTAATAAATTACATGAATACAAATAATTCACATTCCTAGTCTAGTTACTACACAACATTACACTTGTCTGTTACTTTCCTTACTGTAAAAATTCACAGAAACTAAGTTCAGCATAAGCCTGTTATAATGTTACCTTCATACAGCATTACAGTATTATCACAGTAAAGCATGTTCAGCATTTCATAGTTTTAGTTTATAATCCAAAGATGGACTCGTATATCTGTAGGTAAAAAAAAAAAAACACTGCAGAATAACATTGTCTTTCTTCTGTGAGTTTTGCAAAAATCCCTGACCTCATTACCCAGTGACATTAAACCATTCATTTGGCATGTCCCTTTTTTTTTTTTTAATAAGAAAAAAAAAATAATAATGATGAAGTCCAGTACCAAGTACATTTACCTCAGTTGTGGTGTTCCAAATAACACAAGTAGCACATACCAGTCTGCAGGCATATCTAATGAACTCATTTCTCTAGAAACAAAGGTGTTTAAATAAAAGAGCAGACAAAGCTTTTCACCACAAAAACTATGACAAACTTCCCTCTCAGACAAATCAGCATTGCAAATTCAGTCAGAAAACCCACTAAATATGAACATTCAGTGGAGTCCACCTCCTCACTGTTTGGTGGCAGGGCGGAGGAGTAACTGGTGTCACCCTCTTCCACGTCCTGGATGGTAGAAGCAGTGCAGCACCAAAAGAAGCTGCACATGGAACATTATTGTAGTCATGGCACTGAGAATGACCTCCCTACCTCCGTTAACATCTAGGAACAGCCAAATACATCTGTTTGTATAAAAAGTGTCCTTTAAAAAATGAATTTTCACTTTAATTAGGTTGTGAGTCTACAGCAATTTATATTTAACTGCATTTCACAAGTTGCAAAGTGATCTTAGGTGCTGAAAGAACAAAAGTTCTTTCACTTAAAAACTGAATTAGGATATTCTTAATAAACTAATTAAAATCAAAAGCCCTCAAAGTAGTGCAAATTATAAAATGTTACTGCATAGGTTTGCCTTTTATGCATGTGTTTGCTTTTTATTTAGGAATCACTAATCCTGAAGAATGCTATTATAATACAAAGCTGAAATTACAAACATGATAAGTTTGCAGTTATTTGCACGATGCAAAGGCTTATAAAATACATCTGTTTGAAATTTAAATTATTTGCTTAGGAGTTGGTAAGCATCAGGACAAGTTAAAGAAAGGAGTAATAGAAGGGGGCTTTAACATCACGAAATTGCTCTTCTGCAAACTGATTGTACGCTGACATGCAATATTATTATTTTCTCAAATTTACTTTCAGAACACAGTTCCAAAAGTAGTTTAAAGTACTTCCTTGAGAAGTTGCTGGATAAACGGTACAGATGCTACCTTCACCAACTCAAAAATATTCTTCCATTATTTACAATATCTTTTTAATCCTTCACATTGAAAAGAAGTAAAAGAGTTAAAAAAAACAAAACAAACAAAAAAAACCACAACAGTAACTATGGTAAATTACCACTACACTGCACTTCCTCCTTCCCGCCTCCCCAGAAACTGAAGAATCCTGCTTTTTAATACCAACTGAAAAGAAGTACACCGCAGAAAAGCAGGAAAAAACCCTAAATGTAGTTTCAAAATCGGCGAAAAAAAAGAGAAGAATTGCAGTTCGTTTTTCTTTTTTTTTGCTATTTATCCACCACAAGCGAAGCATCTGACATGCAGCTCAACTTTCCATGTTTTCAAGGAAGTCACATTCAACGCTTTCTTCAAGCTGTTGCAAAATCTTTATGCTGTTACTGCCAACGTAGTCCACAGAGAGAGACACAGAAGTATGTGAATGCTGGGATTCACTCCCATTCGTTGTAAATGCACAACACAGAGTCTTGAAGAAGGACATAAGCTGGGTGATGCTTGATATAGTGCGGAAGTTCAAAAGAGGAAATTTGTGCCTCTTGGAAATTCCCTCGTTAGTGCTGTTTTTTTCCTGTAAGCATGCAAACCAAGGTTTACCAACATTTCTGCATTGACACAATGGTCTACTAAATATGGCTTATTTGAAGCCTGTACTATACACTTGTTTCTATACTGAGATCCACAGCCTACAACTCATCACAATATAATTTGTATGGATGGTATACTGAGTTATTTTGACATTCAGGTTTGAGCTGCCATTACATGAAAGTCTTACACTTTCAGAATACTGCCAGTCTGGACTAGCCTTTCGAAACACATATCAAACAGCTGCAGAATATAGAGTTACCTCTAATAAATACCAAGTAATGCCCCTATTCCTTTTTTTCTGTAAGTATCAATACTAAACCTTAATGGTAATTTAAAATGCTATTATGGTAAGCATTTTTATTTTCGCCAAAGAACAGTATGCTGTTTTTATAAATACCAGTCCTGTCTGTCTGAGACAAATTGTTTAAATCTCTGGGCAGATTTAAGGGAATGACAAGGAAAATTGCCACTCTACACTCAAAAGAAATCTGACATCTTCAAGATCTATTTATGAAAGCAAGCAGATACATTTTTTAAAGCCCCAGGAACATTATTATAATATCTAAAAACCTCTTGCCTAAATTATAAGCTTACCACTTAGTTAGAGAAGTACGTTAACAGTTTCAAACGAAAAAAAAAAAAGGACTCAAGTAAAGCATTTTTTCTTTACCCCATATTTCTTCTTCAGCAGATCCATGATTCTTACTATGTGTGGTCTGCATTCTTGATGATTTTCTACAAGATGAGAAGTCACATCAGATGACTCTGTGTCCACCTCTGGGACAAATGCCCATTTGTACCTGAAACAAATGGAATACATTGATAAGAAGACAGGTAGAATAATTCCATTTGAATCACATGTAGTTTAGCAGAGCACTGGTTTCTTCACAGAATGAGCTGTCATACGTCTAATGTTATGCTGTCACCAGAGCCAAACTTAATGAACAAGGAAGTTACTATCATGTCAGTACTTAAATGGAACTGGCTCCAAAAAAAATCCAAGTGTATGCAAAGGGAAAACAGAGCAATCTCTATTTTCCTCTTCTCTACATTTTTCTGAGCGAGGGAATCTTCAGATTAAGTAAAATCCTCTTACACTGACAAGACCAAAGTGTTTTTCTAAATACCCCAAATTACTTTTATCCTTGTATTAATGTTTGCTCTTGTAAAAAGAACAAATGGAAAAATTAACTCTAGAAAAAAAAATATATCTGAAATTACTTTAAATGACAAGAACAGATATGACTTGGAGAACACTTAAATAATTAGAAGACTTACATTTGAAACAACTGCATCCTGTCAGGTGGAAATGAAAGTGCTGTGTCCAAAAACTTACAAGCTGATAAGTACAAGGACAGCTCATTCTGCTGGATGTCAGATCCACTGCCATCACCTGAGCCTTTCTGTTTGCTGAGTTTGCTGTTGCTTCTGTGTTAGTTAAAATTGAGAAATGCACAATTAAAACACAAATCCAACATTTTTCATTAAGCTAAAGGAAAATATCTATGTTTACACAAATGTGCACCTGTACCTGTGCTCAACAAAACCTTATTTTTTTGTCTGTATTTACACTGGGATTAATATAAGAAGAGGCTGTAAGCAGAAAACTGGCATCTAAATATTCAGAAAAAAAATGTCAAAATGTTAAATATCCAAACCACTTACTTTGCATCTCTTCTATTTTTGTATGCAACTATTAAGTACCATTTTTTGCATCTAGAACTATTTTAGCTACTGAAAAAAAATCCTAAACTGATTCACCAGTGCTAGAAATACAGGACTGCAATTACAAAACATCCTGCTGCATCTTTCCTATCCCTAAGGAAAAATTTTTAAAAAGTAGATAAAGAGCAAGCACAATTGCTAACAGCTTTCACAAGTTTCACAAGCTTTCATCAGAGAAATGGTAATTCTTACTTTGATGGTTCATCTTCCTCAGTTAAATCTTCTTCCAGTTGTAGAAATGTCTGAATCTTTAAATAAATAAATAATTTATGGGGATGCCAAAATGTTCACAAAACTCAATCATTAAAAGACATGCTTCACATTGTAGTGTAAGGAATAGCAGGCTCTTGGTTTACTTTCATGACTTGAAACAAGTTATTAAGTCATGCAAGACACTACATTAGCAACAACAGCAACATCAGTCAAAAAGGTATTTCCTAAAGACAAGGTTAATTATTTTCCCGTATTATCAAACCAATGTAGACCTCTGAAAACATTTCCTTATTCAAAACATGGGTATATCTGAGAAGAAGAAAAAGACAACGCAAACAAAGACAAACTAGTTTCAAGTTACTACTTATTACTTACCAATTCAGTCACCATAATTGGCCACAATGAGGTTAGATGCTGAGGAGAAATCCTTAACAAAAGAACTCTGAAGAAGAGAAACATCTGTGCAGCAACTAGTGAAGTCTGTCCAACCCGGAGGTTCTCAGACAGTCGTTCTGAAATAAACATTCAAAAAGTGAAGAAAAAAAGGATTATTTTATTGAACACATTGTTTCAGGAAATCAAAAGTATAGAAGGTGACGAGATGTATTTTTGCTTTATCATTAGTTTCAGGTTCAGTCCCTTGCACTCTATTAACGAATATATCATTCATAAAAAGTGTGAAAACATAGGGGTTTTTATACTGGACAAAATTATGCCAAAACTGACATTTGAGGGGAACAATAACCCAAGAATGGCTGGTAGTCTGCCATAAAATAATCTTGTTTCCTTTTATATTTCTAGGCCAAAGGCTTTGGTTATGCAGATTCCTGTCTCTCTCTTAATGAAATTGTTTTTGGTAGAACTCAGAGATTCATAGTATCATAAATTTTGTTAAGAACTCTTTTTAAAAGATGGAAGTATGACGTTCCTTTCTTACACAGTTTATGTATGTATTACAGCTGAACAAAAAAGGCAGATGAAAAGACCACAAATTTTACCTTGTATTAATGGAAGATAGAGATGATACTGATCAGTTTCTCCACTGAAGACAGCAAAAGCTTGCCGCTTTAACAACATTGCTTTTTGCTCAATACTTGGGTAGAGTTTTAAGGCGCTGCTCTGCATATCTAGAACATATAAGAATTACTTCTTTTCTACCATATAAAGACTTCTTTTGATTTGGGATTAAAATAATTTCAATGTCCTGAGATATTTTAAAAATATAAACTCTCTTTAGGTCTACTGATTGGAATAATATATTGGTGTTGATCCAGATCTACTCACACTAGTGGGAAAATTACATGAAGCAAACACAGCAGCTCAAATGAGTATTTTCAGGCCCTGACTCAGTCCTGATGTGCATGAATCTCCTTCTCTTTTCAGCCTCTTAAATCCATAGAGAAGTGCTCTCAAGACTTACTAAGCAAGAACTGAGACGGTAAGTTAAAAAATATATCTTGTTTTAAAAGTGCATTAAGAAATTGACAGTTCTGCATTGTAACCCTTCAACTACTCTCTTCAAAGGTCTGAAAAAGATACAAAAGCTGCTGCTTCTTTCAAAGCTTCAGGCAAATTCAAGTGTTCCTAACCCACCTCTTCCTCAAAGACTTACTCTTCTGCACTGTTCTCAAGCCTGAATTGAGCAGGTTTCTCAAAGGTTTGCTGCACAGGTGCACCACATTCCTGCAGCTCTATGCAGTGCACAGATGCATGCAGAGTTAGCCCAACTCTCCTTGCTTTCTAACAGGCAGCAGCTGCTACAGTCAAGCTTCAGGAACTTAACATTACATTCAAATGTGCTTGCAGGAGTCCAATATTAATGTTTATTGAACAAAAATACTTTTAAACATTGTTTTAAACATTGTTTGGCATGTTTTAAACATCAGCAAAATACAGAGCCAATTTAGCAAACTTATTCAATTTAGTTTTTAAGCAGAGAATAAAGTTGGTAACAATTATGCAGATGCAGCACTGTCTGCATTTTATCAAGACATTATTAAAAATACAACTAATAGCTGAAAAGCAAATACATTTCAAATTAATGTAGAAATAAGTCAGAAGTAGCTCGTACTTACTCATCAAATCTTTAAACATAGTTTTCTCATGTGTTAGAAGATGATCAATAATGGATCTCCAACTGGATAAGATACAGAAGGAATTAGACAACCAGAGAAAGCTTTGGTGCTGATACACCTCAAAACATTTTGTAAAACGTTTCATACTAGGTAACAGTTTCCAAAGTGTATTCAGAATGCAGTCTCTTACCGATTTTAACACATACTACATTCTAGGTCCTTCAGTTCTATTATATGCAGTTGTCAAATCACTAAGGGGAGTTTTCAGCATGAGACAAGTTTATACTTCTGCACCATAAAGAAAATTTAAGTGTTTATATTCCATTTAGTATAATAAGTTGTTGAGCCCCATTTTTAACGTTACTAGATTCAATAAGAATGCACTAAAGAGAATTTTCAGTATTAGCCCATTCTCCTTTAAACCTTTCTTTGCAAATCATAGAATAGAATCTTGGAGCACTACAGTCTCACGTCTTACTGTTTGCATGAAGTGTCCATTTGGAAAAAAGCTGGATCCATATACAGCTCGAGAACTTCTTTTTTCCAGGCTCGCTTGGTGTAGGCGTATCCGCTCAATGAGCCGAGCAACTGAGAACCAGCACGAAAACTAGGAACATTGTAGGTACTAGGACAATAGAACAATAATAATAAATATCAAACTTAAAAAAGTTAAATTTATATACTCAGAAAATTAACTGGGGTCCCCAGAACCTCTAACCAAGTTATCTCAGTAACAGGTAGGCTATGTCTACATTAGCTCGTAACTCAGAGCAGCAGGAGATCAGATGACCAAAGCACTTTGTGCAGAAGCTCCTCCCATTTCCAGTGTACCTTGTTTAGGGAGACAGTTTTGGATTAGACATATCACAGCACTGCACATCTCCACTACAGGAGTGGTTCAAAACTTCCCCAAAAGAAAATTTCCAAATTAGTCAACAGGCTCGGCAAGGCACAGCAGTGAAGGAGAGCTGGGTTGAAACATAAACTGGTAGGAGCATGGACAAGGGATCCTCCATGAACGGATGCTTGTCCTCTGGCACCTTCATTCTGCTGAGGACACAGACGCCAAACAGCTTCCTGGGAATCCTGGCTACAGCAGCTGCTCTGACCACGTCTGAACTCAGGTTTCAGGTTGAAGAGTTGGCACTCAGACTAACAGGAGTATGACTTTCAGTTGAGAAGAGTCAAGGTCCTCCAAATGGAGACAAATCACAGCATTCACTTCAAAACTAAGCTACTGCTCTAACTAAACCTACCCTCTTTTAGTTTAAAGCCATTATCCCTTGGCCTGTAACTACAGGACCATCAGAAAACTAAGGCACAGAGAACTTAACATAGCTGACAGGCTTGCTGAGTCTACATCTGAGCAGCTTTGCAAAGTAACGGTTACAAAATCTACCTAGTAGTCATGCTCATTACCTGTGCCCTTCCATTTGGGAGGCACGTGTGTGTCAAAAGCAGAAAGAGGGTAGTGAAAAGTAGTCTCAGAGCTTTATTTTAACTGACTATGCCTCATTCCCTAGATCTTCCACAGTAAGCAGAGAAAGAAGCTCTTTCTGGGGTGTCATTCAGGACAGCAGTCTCTGAGCGCAGTTTTACAGGACTATGGCTCAAAAGGAAGCTTCCCTTCCTTGGGGAAACCTTCACTTGTTAGTGAGACTACGGATAATTTTCTAGAAAAAATTAGCATGGTACAGGAAGGGAACAACATGCTTGTCCATTCTATACAGTTGATGACTAAATTAGAATATTATTTGTATGAGACTATTTCAGATCTCCAACTCTTACAGCTCCCCTTGACTACTAAGCACTCCTGAGATGAAGGAAAAGCAGAAGTCTTACAGTGTGGTCAAAATCAGACCTAATAAGAATCAGGTGTGCTGAGAGAGAAGTCACCTGTGGTTGCGTAGATAAGGAAATACATAATATAGCAGACGGGAGATCAATGGCACAGCTTTCTCCTTTTCATCACTCCGGTAAACCATGTCCAAAAGAGAAGCAAGAACCTTAAAAATGAAAAGAACGTCTCATTAAACCTATAGTAGGTATTTCTCACAAAGGGGAGAAACATGCTGTGTTTCAAGATAGGATGTGTGTGCGCATGGGATGCCTCGTTAAATATTTAAGCTCCCATTTAGTTTACCAGAAATACCTAATGTATTCCTCTGCTCAATAATATCAATAAATAACCATGGATGAGAACAGCAACTGGAACACTGGATCCTACTTACTTCTGCAAGGAGTGAAAGAGCTTGGACGCTGTATATTGAAGGAGCAGAGGCAGAAACCATTGACGATGGTGCCACTGAAGTATCTACGAGAGACAAAATTATTTAGTTTTGACTTCAGACATGACATGGTTAACTTTTGCCATTTGCTAGTTTTCTTCCCAAACAGAACTGTTCCTTGCATGCTGGTATTACAACGAAATGCTCCTGGGCGTCTTGCCACAATGACATCCTTCTTGCCTCATGCTGTTCTGTCCCATGTTCGCATGCACCTGTGATAAGTTCTCCTCTGTATTACATACAGTATGTAGTTATTTACTAAACCCACCTAGGTTGTCACTAGTGAAGGACAATGCATACGTTCACTTTTCATCTGTATTACTTCATTATCATGCAAACTGCACATTGACTGACACACTGTACTCTTTACTGACTTAAGCAGAAGAGAGTAAGCAATGGAAAGTCAGATAAAATCACATTACCATTCATGTCTTCAATGTTGAACTCATCTGGTAAAATCTGAGGCTGAGCTTTCACCTCCAAGTTCCGACTCAGCCAACTAGTCTGTTCCAGAGAAGAACCAGCAACAGTCCCTACAGCCTCCAAGATTTTTTGGGTCACCTCCTATAAAATAACCAGATAATCTGACATCAGATGAAACCTACTGTCACTTGGGCAATCCAGTGAATCCAGGCAATTCATTTTTTACATGGAACTTGTTAGGAAGATCAAAAGGAGGTGCTTTTATATCTTAGGAACCTAAATACTTCCCTGATCTATTTACCTATCCAAGCTCTCAAGATAAGCTACTGCTCACTTCAAATAAAACAAGGCACAAAAACGGGAAGCAGGGAAAAAAATAAGTTAGACTAGCATGGAAGTTTTGGTAATGATTTTCCATGCAAGTCATTACTACTAATAGAGTATCTGTTCAGCATCAGTCCCGACACACTTTCTGCATTAGATGTCATCCATCAAAGACACGATCTGAATTGTTCGACCCCTCATAAATGGCATATGAATGCCTGTATTGTTCTGAAACCTGCTAGTTCCTTTTTCTTCCTTCCATATTTAGAGCGCATTAAGTGAGGCTGAGTTCCATCTTATGGAAATTCATCTGTCCATATTTAATTCTTTATGTTAGGGGTAAGACAGACATCACATCGAACTATATTCATAGTCACATTTTAGCAAATTTTACTCCAAGTGAAATGAAAAGCTAATCAGTCTAGGGAAACCAAATCCCAAGTATCCAAATTAAAGCAGAGGTCCTGTGTGAAGAGGCTAAAAGATAAGATGGCTAAACAGTCCGTTTTACAACAATTTACATTTGGCTGGCCAGTCTCTGAAGCAGAAGTGGAGACTCAAAAAAGTGTTCGCACACAGAGGCCTTAACATTGTCTCACCTCATAAAAAGTGTTAGGTTGGCTCAGAACCAAAACTGCACCTACGTGGGTAGTGCTTAAATTGTTCTAGTGAAACCACAGTTGGTAGAGGAAGAGAACCCTGCTCTACTCCATGCCTTCTTCACATAAATGCGAGCAGATAGTAATTTACATTGCCAAATCCACCTATGAGCTTCAAGGATAAATTATGCTACTAATTTTAGTTTTGAGACTTCAATACTTAACACACGACATGAACTCATGACCACCAGACTTGTGTTTTGATTTAAACTCTGAGAAAAATCATATAATCATCCAGGGAAAACAGCTTTGAACAGTCCACAGTTTCCACTGTGTTTTCATGCATTTTTGACAACATTTTGTTAGAGACACTCCATGCATCATGTCTCCCATATTTCAGTCTCCCCATATTTACTGTGTCTATGTTATAACATGTAAATGCACATTCATACATTCTAAAAAGACAGGTGAACTCAGATACAAAGTACACATCAGGCCATCTCCACTTTTACTTAAACAGTGCTAGATGTATGAACTGGAAGAAAAAGTTATACACATATAGACTGTACCTGCAAGTCTTTTTGGTCTTTTTTGTTTTCTACTGTAGGTGTCCTAGTCACAAAGTCATTCAGAGTACTGTGGGAAAATCAGATCAATCTGCGTTAGCAATTGGATGGGTCTACTTGGTACATCCATAAGCCTATAAGCCTTACTCTCTCTTACGCAGTACCTGAGAAGTAGAAAGTGTCCAGGAGGAGCCAAGTTCAACTGCACAGACTCCTTCAGAAGTCCTAATAAGGACTGGAAGTTCTCCTGCAAGGCTGAGACAGGCAGTCTACCAAAAAAAAGAACACAACTCTTAACTTCAAACTGGAGTGTGAAGGCAAAAAACAACATATATGTGTAACTTGGTGGCCCCAAAAGCTTCCATCAATATCAGCCCTTCAGATCCTGCACCTTCCTAACTGATCCAGCAGTATGGTGTAAATATCTGGTGCCACAAGCTATGGTGTGTGTGCTAGCATCAGTAAATGCTAGCAGCACGTGCAGTACGCCAGCACTGTGAAAGTGGTGGTTCTCCAGGGGAAAGAAAAAGCATAACGTTTAGCTAACTCCACTGCCTGCCAGCTTACTTTATCTCCATAGCTTATTGCATACAGCATATTGTACAGTCTACTAAATCCCAAGGCATCCATATGAGAAAAGCCAAGTATATGAGGAAAAGTTCTGATTAAAGGAATATTTCCAATCAGCTGTCTGACCCACTAAATGCCCAGCACAGACTGCAGTCATAGCAACTGTATTGTGCCTTTCTGAAAAGGAAGGAAATGTACAAATTCTCTATTGATTCATCTGGAAACACAGACCAAATAAGGTGAAAGGTCATAAGAAGTCATACAAGTGTCTTGCTAATTAGATGTCTGAGGTATATTGCTCCAGTAGTATGAAACGAGACTTTCAGACTGGCATTATCAATAGATCAATGGAATAAAATGTCATAGCCCAGTTATTTTGTGCCTGTCGCTTAACAATGAAGTGGCAATAACCATTTCCTACACAAAGATGTTCTGTGACATTGTGACTCAAAGATCAAAGTAAAGCAAGAAAGATAATGCTAGCTGTTATCCTAACACTTCAAGTAAAACAGGAAATTATCTTAAATAACTGAATTACCTTTGAATGAAAGCATAACTGAACTGCAGCATTGGAATATCTACAAGAGAGGATTTCTGAAAAATAAAAGCAAAAATGCAGTTATTTGCTCTCAGAAGAACAGAAAGCCCAAGCAGCTGGAAAACACAACACTTATAAGAAGCCACTGGTACTCCCAACAGGAGACCAGCCAACAATACAACAGTACAAGGGAATTCTGAGCTTCAATAGAGGACCCCTGCTTAGAAGTAGTCACATTACTTCTAATATCCACTACAGTTTTTCAGAGCTGTAGGAGCTCCCATGATGGCACGCATCATAGCAGTACTGGCTTCCTTGAAAGCCAAATGGAAAACGGAGTCAGCGTGAAGTACTTCTAACTGTTTAGATAAGGGTAAAGGAATAGAAACATGTCACTGAGTCATCATCGCTAATATCAGAGGACCCTCCACCTTTTCATTACCAACAGCATTTCAAGCAAAAGCATTCTAAAGAATCTACTTATGCTGATTGATTACAGAAACCCATATTCTGGAAAATATAACAAGAACAGAAGCAAATTTCACACTTGAAAAGTAACTTTCCTTCTAACAACATCTAACATATGCTATTCTAGGTCTATTCCAATGTATTAAGAAAACACAATTATCATCCTGGTTACCTCTTCACCCTTGATTTGTGATGGTTTCTTGACTACTTCTTTGACTAGATGTAATATGGTATCAATTTTCAATGTGTTAAGTGCACATATTAAGTCCAGAAGAATAAGCTGTGATGCACTAGCCACTGGAAGAATCTGATGAAACAAAACAAAAACCACATTTGTCAATCTCTGTACCACGTAAACCACAAAGCTGAGAAGCAGCCTTCCGTTTAACAACTCAAATATCATTTCTTAAACAAAACTTAAATGATAGAAGTTAAATCAACCATTCAAAAATGGTGGGTGTCCCCACAGACACATTTCTCTCAACACCTTCATGACGACAATTAAGTGCTGGGTTCTGCACCTTGGTTCTAACAACCTGATGCAGTGGTATAGGCTTGGGAAAGAGTGGCTGGGAAGCTGCCTGGCAGAAAAGCACCTGGGGGTGCTGGCTGACAGCCAGCTGAACGTGAGCCAGCAGTGTGCTCAGGTGGCCAAGAAGGCCAACAGCATCCTGACCTGTATCAGAAATTGCATGGCCAGCAGGACCAGGGAAGCCATCGTCCCCTCATATGCAGCACCAATGAGACCACATCTCTGTACTCTGTGTACTGTGTTCAGTTTGGGGCCCTCGCTAAAGGAAGGGTATTGAGGTGCTTAAGTGTGTGCAGAGAAGAGCAACAAAACCGGTGAAGGGACTAGACTGGTCAAGGGACTATAAAACAAGACTTATTAGGAGCAACTAGGGGAACTGGGGTTAGTTTGGAGAAGAGTAGGCTTAGGGGAGACTTCATTGCTCTCTACAGCTACTTGAAAGAAGGTTGCAGCAAAGAAGGTGTTGGTCTTTTTTTTCCTCAGGTGATGAGTCATAGGACATGAGGAAATAGACACAAGTTGCACCAGGGGAGGCTTAGACTGAATATCAGGAAGAATTTCTTCCCAGAAAGGGTGGTCAACAATGGAGCAGGCTGCCTAGGGAAGTGGTGGATTCCCCATCCCTAAAGGTATTTAAGAGATGGGTGGACGTGGCTCTAAGGGAGACGTGGTTTAATGATAGGACTTGGTAGGTCAGATTGATGGTTGAACTTAATGATCTTGAAGGTCTTTTTCAACCTAGATGATTCTATGATTGTATGAATTTCAACATGACCAAACGAAAGCAGGAAAGAAAGATCTTCTGCTCAGAATACATGCGTAGTTACAGAGAATATTACATCTCTAAACTTTCTCTGGAAATGGAGCCGATCCAAGATATTTAAAGTAAAATCTGCAAGTTGTAACCCTAAGGTTACAATCCATTACTGAATAAATAATGGTTATTACTGTCAAACTGCTAGACTGACATTTTTATCTGATTATTTACTTAGGTTTAATTCTAGCCCTGATGCTTTGTAGAATTACATATAAACAAAAACATTTCAGATTTGCCTTTGTCACTTGTAAAACAATCAACCACCACCAACAAAAAAACAACCATCAAGCAACCTATAAACAAGTCCAGAGTTTAGAACTGATTGCATGAATGCAACGTTTGCCTCTACATTGGAAACCTACGAGTTCCTTTCTTCAGTTTTACCTTCATTTTACTTTGATTCCTATGAGGTTTCTTGCTATTCCACACTGCTGCAATTGCTGCCATCAACTGGATTCCAAGTTGTGCTGTCAATGGATTCATGAAGTCCAGTATTTTAGTTCTTAATGTCTATAGAGGAGGGGAAAAACAGAATATTCCCTTTAACTTTGGAAGGTAAAGGCTAACTCACAGTCTTTAAAATATTATTCCTTTTCCAAAGCTGTTCAAAAAATACACAATAACAAAAGAATCTCTTTGTATATGTGGCAGTCAGGCCAGTTTTGCTAATTTGCCTATGAGTTACGTGTGTCCTTAGAGAAGGAAGGCACGTATGTTAGAAAACAGACTGCAAAATATAGAAACTTACTGTGTTGTTTTTTTCTCCTACACATACTTTTCACTACTATAGTTTACCAATATCTACAGAAAAAGGGAAAAGCCTAGTATTTTTATTCCCTCAGGTACATGCTCTACTGCCTGCAGAAGGTGCAGACAATTGTTTAGCTCTACAGCAATTAGTAACAGAAGCTCATAGAAAAAAACACAAACATATATATATATATAGTATGTATAAATAATATATATTTATATTTATATATATATATATATAAAAATTAAAAGGTCAGGTAAGGGACCGGGATAGGCAGAAGGAATATGTAAAATTCTACTTTTGTAGGAAGATACCATAGATACTATGCAAGTCAGGAGCTCAGAAGAGTTCTTCAAAAAATTCTTTATGCCCCAATATCATTCTGGAAATGTCAAAGCTATTCCTATGAACTCTATGTAAAATGCACTAGTGAGGGAGGAGATGACAGGAATGACAAGATATACTGCAGTTTAAAAGAACTCCTACTTTGGTTGCTTTAAAGTACGCTGATGAAGAGCCTTTAGTTGTTCCAAAGAAGTCTGTTGGTCTTTTCTGAGAGTCTTCCCTCTTTATAACACTCCAGAGAAGGGACATGGTATTAATAATACGAGGCAATTCTTCCAAAATGGCATTCCGAGCATTTCTCAGGTTTGCAGGCTCTGCTAATGAGGACTACAAAAGCAAAAATATGAATATTAAAATACATCATATTATGAACCATGGAATGCTCTCATTTTGTAATTAGGAGACTCTTTTGTAACGACAACTTTAAAAATAATTCAGCTGTTCTATTTCTGAATTAAATTGCTGCTATTAAAGTCTATTGAATTCGCTGTTGACCATTTGGGACACAGAGAATCAATTTGTCTTGAAAATTGTTAAGATAATATCCTCTTATGCCAAATGTTATGAGAACAAAAATATAGGGAATACATCAGAAAGCATGTTATCAACTCAGACAAAACCAGAAAAATTTGTTATTGACAAAGCAACTATAGACAAGCTGCACACCACTAGTATTTGTGTGACTATGATCATCATGAATAACTTTACTTAAAACTAACTTTCCTTTCTTCAAATTAAAAAATAACTAAGTTCAGTCCCCCTCCCTTACACTTTTACTTAGTTAATTTCCTTGATGTATTATCAGGCTTCTTTAAGGCTATCTTTCTTGTTCAAGCTCCCCTTTATGATTTATAGTCACCGCTGAGTAAAAAGGGATGCATGCTTTGATGAACTGGTGCCATGGTGTCAAGTAAGCGGTAGGCATTATGCAGTTACCTTTTTAGTTTGATTAGGGTGATCCAGAAGGCAGAAGTGACCAATAGTTGTCAGACCTTCCAGAAGGGTTAGTGGGTAATCAGGCGTAACATTCTCTCTTTTAGTGGTTAAGCTTTGGAGAAAAAAAATAAAAATAAAAGAGCTCAACAGGCCAAGCAGTATTTCCGTGAGTAAAAATTCCAATAGAGATCTACTTCTATTAAATAGTTAAGGAATACTGGAATATCAGCACAAATGATTCACAGACTATGCTTGGACAACCCCAATTCCTTGTCTAGATCTTCAAGAATATAATTCCCCACCTCACCATAAACCTTTAATGTTCAATTATTTTTCCTTACTCCTTTCACTTACTGACTGTTCTCAACAGTACCACTGTATTTTCCTTCTGCAGGGTCTCTATCCCCAGTCAGGCCTCCAACATCCTGAGTCTTGTCAGAACTGGGCACTTCTTTGTACTTGGATGGCAAGCAGCATCACAGCTGCCGGTCATTCTTGCTGCTGGTCCCCTTTCCTCTCTTCATCCAACTGCATTGAGTCCTACTGCGACAGTACTGCATCCACCTCATCTGGGCTCAAGGGACAGATGCCTGCATATGCAGCAGGGTTTGAGAATCAAACTCTGGGAGCTACAGTGCTAAATGAGTAAGTTACTATGCACTACTCTGTAGTAGGTGGAACTTAAAAACACGTTTCAGCATAATAAATCCCACACTGCGGACTCTTACCTTGCAGATGTTTTCGTGGATGTCTTCACAGCTTCATTTTCATACTGTTTGACAAGCTCATCCAGGTTTTTACATATCTGTACAACAAACGGTGCCACAGTCCAGCCTAAAGACTTTCCAAAATAGGGCAGGGAAGATGTGACTAAGCCTACCCAAGTGGGATGCATGCCATAGCCATACTCTGGTTGCAAACCTCTAACAACAGCAGAGACGAATAATCCCTGTGAAGTTATTGGGTGCGGATAGACGTACTGCATGGCACCGATAGCTTGCTGGAAATTAAGAGCCTGCTGCCATTCCTTGGAGAGGTCTGGCTGATTCTCCTGCTCCTCATGCGTCTGTCCAAGATGGTGCTCCAAGATAATCAGTACCTGCAAAAGCTTCAGCAACTCAATCTGGAGTGGGTGTTCACTCCATATTTGATCATGTCCAAAATTGATTAGGCTCTCTTCAAAAAGATCTTCTTCAGGAACATTATGAACTCCATCTGCCATAAGCAGCTCGTACCGCTTCTGACTTGTGTACATAGATGCAGACAAAGAAAGAAGAACAAACTCCTGAATTTTGCATCTTCCAAGCAGGTTGCGTATGAACTCCACATTCTTACTCTCTGCTGCCTTTGCCATGGTAGCCAGCTGGGTCATCATTCTAATCAAGACTTCCACGCTTTTTACCTGAACGTCTCTGTTGCCAAGCACGTCTCTGTGTGTTACCTTTAAGTAGCACGGATAATATGAGCGCAGAAAACTGAGACAGAGGTAAGTGAGCAATTCTATAAGAAGAGAATGAGGACACATGGTTGGGGACTGAGTCTGAAGCTTGCCATAAAAACTCTGCCCTACTAGAGCCTCCTGATGGCGAGCTAAGAGATTGTAAATAAGATTCAAATGTGCGGTGGAACTGGTATCCATGCTAGTACTAGCTACAGCTTCAATAAATTCCTTAGGGTTTGTTTTAAGCACTGCCTCCAGAACAGAAAAAGCATATAATACCCTCTTAGAATCATAAGGCTGCAAATATAACAGCATATGTTTGAACAGAGCCTCAATCATCTCCTGTTTTTCCTTCTGCTGCTTGAGCAACTTAGAGTTGGTAATTTCCTGGAGCTCCAAGTCCAGCTCTTCATCACTTGACAGAGATTCTGACGCTTGAGTCCTCTCAGAGTCAGCACGCACAAGATTTAGCGCTACACTAGACTTGGAGCTTTCAGGAAGGGATGCGTGGAAGGAACCTGCACGGTTTGCAGCCTCTTTGCCATAAGCTGCAGCACTGTCATTGTCCTCATTGCTCACTTCCTGCAGCTCCAGAGAAGGAGAAAAAGATGATGTATTTTCACTGTCATGGCCTGTGCTGGTGTCTGCTGATTCTGTGTGCTCACTATTATCTTGGTCACCGTCTACCTCATGTGAAGTTAGTGGATTGCAAGAGGTATCACTTTCAAACTGTTCAGTTTTTAACTCTGGCTTCTCTGGATCTTTTTCCACTTCTGCCCAAATTGCTTCTCTATCCACAGTGGTAAACTGGCTCAGTGGAAGGTTTTCCTCAGAATTGCTCGCAGAGACACCAGACTCTTTCAACGAGGCCTTTTTCTTGTGAAGCCAAAGATGTATATCTTCTGGAAAAAAAAATAATAAATAAATCAAGAAGTATATAATCAAGGAATATATAATGGGCCATTATACAAATATCCTCTATACGGAATAAATTATTGTAAGGAAAAAAAAAAAAGATTAAAAATACTCTATTAATTGCAATGAGATTTTTTTTTTGAGGTAAGATTTTTTCAAAGTGGTAGAGCCATACTAACCTACTCTAAGTGCAAGAGAAGAGGATCAAAACCCTAAGCGTATGTTGTTTCTCTTATGCTATGATTCCCTAGATGTGACAATCTTTTTTATGCTTTTTGAGCATAAAATGTTTGTTGAGATCAAGGAAATTAGAAGGTTAAGAACTGAAGTTATTGTCATTATTTTTTTAAGAGCTAATGTTTTCCTTGTTTACATGCTGTGGAAGAAGGAAGGAATATATTAGCTCCGTGTTTGTATAGCATCTATTAAACAGCTCCCTTTGGATGCTATGAGTGTCTGCCATCTAATTACTTACCAATCAAGACAGAAAAACAATTATGCAAGCAGACAGCTAGGTTAACAGTAATGAAAGAGACACATGACACAGAAGTTTTGTTTCAAAGAAAATACTGGACACTGCTATGCTATCTTCCTGATCTGCTCCAGGAAAGAACCTTGACTTCTTAGGCCATATGATGCAGGACATCTCATAACCACACTGCTCACAGCAATCTCAGTGCTGAATAGACTGCCAGCCTTCACAGGACTCCACACGTGCAGCAATCCCTGAGTCTGTACTTACATCTCAGTGTTCTCCAGCTACTCCCCAGAGGTTTCTGTCACACTAGTTGTTCCACATTTGCCACATGTTCATATGTGGTTCATAATGGTTCTCATCACAGATCTTAAGGTGAACATCTCCTAACTGTCATATTTAGTCACTCATGGTAAAGACTCCCTGGCATACCCCTAAATTTGGGTGGCTCGAGGTGATCCTCAACTGCAGATCCCTCTCTCTGAATTCTAGCTGTGGGATACCTCAAGCTGTATGCCACAAGGGGTGAGCTCTCCTCTTGAATCAACATGGATGACCTTTGGGCAAAGACAGTTTAATCTTCAGAAGTTGGCAGAATTAGGGTTGTGCGTGTGCATGCCCAAAACAGCAAGGTGTGCTTCACAACCTGTCTGATTATTTTAGCATGATGCCAGGGGAATCACTAACAGGAGACATAATCTGAATAAAGAAATCTGGTATGAGGGTGCTTGGTCTTCTAGGATAAGACTGGGCAGAAAGTAAGATTTGCCTGTCCATCCTGCCTACTGGAACAGTTTCCAGACTGATGCAGTCACCAAACTGCTCCTGAATTCCATTCGATTGCAGACTTAGTTTTGCTTGAGAAGGGATCCTGTGAACAGTGAATACACATGCAGTGTGAGTCATCTGGGAACGGCAACGAGAAGTGTGGGACAAGATCCCAGAGCAAAGCAAGAAGCAACCCAAACCAACAGTGTAGGTGCAGCCACTGTAACAGAAATTGTCATTAGGCCTTGAACTAGCATGACTTACTCATGAACTCTGCGTTAGGCATCCCCAAAGGTACTTGGATGAGGAGGAATCTACAGAACTGAGGCCAGACAACCCACTGTAATAGGATGCCATCACAGTTCAGAGACCACCTTCAGTAGGTGTTCAGGAGTATGTAATGCTACGCCAACACTCACAGTTTCAGCCCAAGAACAGTGTTACCTGCTGAATTTTTCTGTTTGATGTAGTGGATGGACGTGCGTTGTGTCTTTGGATGAAGCAGCAGCAGCAGGACTGGTTCAAGAATCCGTGCAACATCATTAAGTGAGAGAGCACGGATCAGCCAGCCCTGTGCTGCAGCACCAATTGCGCCATCTGAACAATTGAGACTGTCCAGTACCACAAACAGAGACCTGAACAGAGAAACCAGAACGAGTAAGAACAATTGAAATGCCTAAAAAAAATAACGCAAACAACAAAGTGGCAGGGAACAGATTTAGTGCATGTTCAAGCAAGCATCAGCCAATAGCTCAACTCTGCTACCAACAGCTTGAGCATGCACATTTTTTCTTCTACTACACATGCAACTGTAGAAGCAAGGCCATAGGTATTTTCACACTGTAGAAGAAAAGCATGCTTTACAGTTCTTTCACATATATATTGAGAAAGACTGTTAGTACTTTTTTCTCCAGTTTTGTATAAAAGTTATGATCTCATAAATATGAAGTCACTCAAAACTAAAATATCTTTTTTTTTCTTTGCGTTGGTTCTGTTTTGTATGGAAAAAGCCTAACCCACTCCAAGAGAAAAAGCAGGAACTTGTCCGCCCGAAGTTACTCTTCATACATAAAGCTCGTTCTATTTCTTACAAAAACTTCCTTCATACAAGAATGTAAACGCACTCTTCAGAGCAACAAGCATATTGAGCACAAGCTGCAAGTGAAGATCTTCCTTTTGCTAGCATGTCTCTACAGCAAACATTTTTTTGCAGCCCAGAAAAAAAGAACAGAACAAAGCATAAACAGAAGTCCAAACCAGTGAAAATGGAAAATACCTATCGAAGGACCGATTGTGAGAAGTTACTCTGCTGCCTTGGATCTCTCTGGTCAGATGCCACATGACAGAAAACCTGAACAGTGCTTCCAGCCTTGTCCCCTTTGCAATGAAACAAGACAGATATCATGACAGATATGTTATTTTTCACAGCATTTATCTCTGAGTGAAATTTTAGTGATTTTTAAACTTCTGGCAAAACAATATGTTGTGTAGACAAACACAAATCCTTCTCAGGTAGTTTGACAGCACTTGTACATTTTGCAATAGGCTAAAATAAAATGCCATATATCCACAAATGCACAACCAAAACTTAGCAACCACAGTGCTTGCAGAAGAAAAAAAGATTTGCCAATACACAAAAATGTATTTCAGGACTCTAGTGTGTAAACATCTAGACTATATTTGGTGTTAGGGAGGTTTGAAAGTTGGAGGACAAATAAGAATGCATTGCTATATCAGTTAGTGTTTAGAATTGGCAATTTTGTTTAAAAGGTTTTAAAAAGATTTCCAAACTTAAGTTTCAAAATTGCAAGTGAGAAGGTAAGTAAACAACACTGAAGAACGTTGTTGTAAGTTCTGTTGTGCAAGACACTTCTCACAAATGAACTCTGGGTTATTAAAGAACTGTTTTGTCATTAAACTAGATGAGTAAAGTAATTAAGAACTGGCTTAGTTTAAACACAGCTTACTTAATATAAGAACTAAATACTGAAGGGTCAACATTATGCTGGCATACACCTACCTGTTAAAAAAGATGTTTGGTTCAAGTATGAAGTTTAGAAAAAATCAACACAAGACTAAATGATTTGAGACTCGGTAGTGGGGCTGGTTCATTTTGGAAATAATGACAAAAATGCAAACATTTAGATGCTACGTTATTTGGGCCAAAATTAGAAGTGCTCCAGCATTAACTGATACAGCTTGCATCTGGGGGTTTCATTTAGCAATAGTCTCATGATGAATCAGTGCCAGGGAATCGCAGCAGAGAGGACACTCCTGAGAGACAGAGGGACCACGGAAGTGAAGAGTTGGGATGGAAGGGACCAGATATAGTCTGGGAAGCATTGGAACAACTCTGTCTCAAGTGATGATAGGTCTTCAGTGAGTACAGAACCTACCTTATCGTGATCCAAAAGCGCATGGCATATAATGTCTTCGCAGATATTTGCTGAAGGTGCCAAGCAATGCAACCTGTAGAACAGTTCCACACAGGCAATATGATGTTCCCGTGTCTCTTTGTTCAGCTGATTCCAGAGCACACAGGCTACTCTCTATGGTACAGTAACAACAATAAAATAAAATAATATTAACAACAACAACAACAACATAATTTCTTCACTGACTTAAAAGCTTTCTATTGCATAGAAGTACTCCATTACTGAAAGGGATTTCCAAATCTTAGTTTAGCAAAGAGCAAGAATTCAGGTCACACACTTGAACCTAAAGGAATGCAACATTCCTAACCTGGTATTACAGGATAGGTAATTCAAAGGGACGTGCACCACAAGTTGAGGAAAGCACTTCTGCTTCTATTTTCTGGGTCAAAACATTACAGATCATACATGTGTCAGGCACAGCAGCTGTAAGCACAGTAATTAACAGTAAGAGCTTGGAACCAATTCTCATATCAATAAATGGTCAGGATGAGGAAAGCAGCTTTGATATACTAAAAACAAGGAGGACGGCATATTCTTGTTACATTTACCTACTAATATTGCCTCTTATCTGAAAATGTCTCTGAGTGGTATTAAAGTTCTCCAAAGCATAGTTTAGGCTAAGGACATCTAGCCCTTCAAGTCAGAAATCAACTGCCTCCACCCTTAGAATTCGGGCAGAGGAACCAAAACACAACTCAAAAATAACCTGTTGCTTTTCAACATCCTATTGTGAAGTACATGAGTAAGAAAAAAAATGCTTTAAAATGCTTGTGGAAGAAAAAAAAAGAAAACAACACAAAAACAAACAAACAACAAAACAAAACAAAAACAGCAGCAGCATTGTAACATAAATACACCGCCCCAAACATTTGTATGTCTCCTTCCCCACCCCATCCCTGGATGTAGACTGTGCAATTGGGCAGTAAAAAACAAAAAAAAGACTATCGATACCTGGTAGAAATCTGTTTTCTCTGAGATGATCTTCAGAACTCCAGGAGCAATGGGAGGAAGCGTGACCATCTGCAGCTTTCCAAGGAAGGGGTTGTGCCCAGAGACTTTGTATCGCTTCATTCTGTCTTCTATCACAAGCGCCAGTGACTGGGAATGGTTGATCACCTCCAGCAGCGTGAAGATGGACACATTCTGAACATAGCAGTCATTCACACAGCAGCACACTGTCATTAAGGACTTCAGCCACAGAGGGAAGCTGGCATCACAACCTCCTCCGAAGATAAGCAAGAAAGAAAAAGTTTGAATACTCTAAAGGTTATGGTCATATTTCCAAGAATTCTTCAATCAAGCTCACAGGACCCAGAGACACAGATGACTGCTCAAATCCAACTGTGAAGAGCTCTCTTCAAAGGAAACTATACTCTTTCCCCTGCTTCTTCCAGCAGAAAGGACCTATGTGACCCACTAACTAATGGATTTCTGCTTTCTAGTTTGTTTACTCCCAAATAGTTTTACAGCTGCTGTTTTTTTCAGCTGTCATTTTCAAAACTAACAACAGAAGCCTGCTGATCCAAGGATGCTCTCTGGAGTAGCATTGAGGCTCATAATTTCAGCAGCCATAAAGCATACGAGGCTAATGGCAAGTCAAGCTACTTTTGCCTCTCCTAAGTGAATAATCAGATAAAGTTTTATTACGACTTGACTGGAGACAATCTCAAGTATGAATTCCTACCTCTGGCTACAAAGCCAAATATTTTAACTGTTTACCACCATGAAAAAATGAACACCCGTCCTGTATTGCATTCAACTCAGACCTTCATTATTATAGGTTCTCTCCTTCTGCCTTTAAACCTTACTCTATTCTCCATACTGTGCAGTTAAAAATTACTTTGAAAAGAATTTATAATCCTAGTACAATATTCCAAGGAAACGTGATTATGAAAGCAAATCTTCTAAGTACATTGCTGACCACGTGGAAAGCACTGAAAATATGCAAGCGTCCATGTCAAGCAGACAGCTCACCCATGCAGATGATAAGCATATCACTACTTTGCCAAGGAAGAGAGAAGAGGTGGAGAACCCAAAGTCCCAGTTTCCCACCTCTCCATTCACTACAAGCCCATCTTGTCAACAAGCCTTCAGGCCATTAAATGCTGCTGCTAAAACTAATAAAAATTCCCCGCACAAACAGGCCCTCCAATTATACAAGACTACTTATACATTAGTTTGAATCAAATTCCTTTGAACTTTGAGGGTAAGGGAAGGGGCTGTTCTGCTTCTGTTATGGTCTGGAGCTCCAGCTTTCCATCTACTCTGCCTGCTTCTAACATTTTTCTGGCGTTTTTTTTTTTTTTTTTTCTTTTTTTTTTTTCTTTTTTTTTTTGAGGGGTTGTTGAAACTCCTGAACCCTGTCACAAACTCTCCAGGCCACAAGACCTTTTCAGCCCTTCAGCTACAAGTTTGGTAGTGAAAGCTTTCAAAAGAATATGCATTTAAAAAGCTTGAGAAAAACTGTCCCTCAGCTCCAAGACACAAAACACATACTGATGTGGTAACTGTCAAGTTCACAAGCAACTTGCATCCATCCCTGTCAAGAGGCATTACTGTTGGTCCCAACTCTTGCAAGTACGTGAGCTCACGCTGTTATTTGTGTTCTCAAATGCACAAGTTGTCCAGCAAAGGAATCTTTTCTTACCAGGAATCTGAAACAAAGAGAGATACAGCTGTTCCATCTCCTCCTCTGAAAGGTAGACTGGGAATGTGGTACAATCCAACAACAGGTGACAAGCTGCAGCAAAAGCTTCCTTGCAGTCACTTCTAAGGGGTCCCAAGACAAGCATCACTTGTTCTAAGTCCCACTCTTCTTCCTTTTCTTTTTTATTACCAGAGTTGTGTTCAGAAAGAAGATGGGAACTCTTGTTCTTGAATGGTGATCCTCGAACTGAGAACAAGTCTGAAAGTATTTGTTTAAACTGAGGTACAGTCATTTGCTTTGCTTCCCACGTACTCTTTTTCTTGCTAGCGCTTTCAGGTAATCTGTAGCCATTTTCTTTTTTCTCTTTTCCCTCCAGATTAATTGCTGAGATGCTTTCATTACTTGCTTCTTGAAACTGCACCCCAAAAATATATTTGCTGGCAAGCTTGGCAACCAGCTCTTGGATGCAGTGCAAAGTCTTCTGCATGCTCCCCCCTTTTTTCCAGACATCATCTCTCTCAAGGGTCACAGTTGGCACCCCTAAGTGCTGAGAGAGCTCTGGGGAAGAAGTGCTTAGACCAATGCCGCTGTCTTCTGACTTCAGGGGAGGGAATGGAGTCTCATCCTCTTCCTGCAGCACAGACTTGGTCTCCAAGGTTACATCCCCACTGTCCTTTTTCACTGGGCTCTAAAAAAACAGAAACAGTATCGTGGTTAATGTGGCACTACCTAGATCATTTTGAAGTATGTAGAACTGTGGCAAGCAAATGGAAACAGCAATGGAAGGGGAAAAAAAAAAAAAAAAAAAAAGAAATAGCAACTGCAATTTCTGGATGCAGATTTCTTTCATAAAATCAGTTACTGATAAGCAGTCCAATTCAATAGAATTTAAAACATAACAAATGTTTACGTAGTCCTCACAATCCTTGACTCATCAAACATCAATAGATACATGTCTACAGATACTTGGCAAATGGAAATGTTTCCTTAAACCAATTTACCACTGGAACAATACTACTTATATCTGATTATTTCCAGCCAGATGCATTTATTTGTTTTACTGCAAAACTTTGCCAGGCTGTGCTTGTGTGACTGCTTCATGCCATCTATTCCTCGTTCGCTGTCATGGTCTCCTGCACCCAAATAATACCACATTGTGTTAAACCAAAATATCAATTTAAAGCCTTATGGACCCAACCAGCTGTAATGCTGGGCTTGATCTGGCAACTCTTAAGAACTGCATGATGCCGTGTGCCTTTTCAAACTGTGAAGATCACACTCAAGAGGCAGGATTAGAGTCCCAGTTTCAGACAAGACTCCTTCATCCTCACAAATACTTCAAACAAGTCAGAAATGGATGCCCAATATCAATAATAGGACACCGAATAGCTCTTAAAGGGACAAAATGAAATAAGTTTTGAAAATCTTTATTGCTGCATTTATCATTGACATTTAAGTTTAGAGAATTAGCATTTAAAAATCAGGTTTGTCGCTATTAACTGTAACGTCTGTAAGTACTGGAGAAATACCTACCCCATTTCCACTGCCTGTCTCAACGTCCAAATAGGAAGGGGGCATTTGTACTTTGCTAAGCACCTTAAAACAGGTCCTTAAGGCATGACTGAGTTCAGGTAAACCTAACACTTCCATGTTTTCCAAGAGAGATTGCACCATATAACTCAGCATCTGGGGAAGATATTGAGTCTGCACTTCAGAGTACAGTTCCTAAAATAAATAAGAATTATTTAAAACAGTTATCAGATCTTATTATTCAGCTATATGGCAGCACTAGTTAATCATTAATAACGTTGGTTCATGAATAGTTAAACTAAAAATTTGATTCAGTTCTATTCTTTCCTCTTTTATTCTATATGATAAAAAACAAATTATTCCCCAAATGTTTTATGACAGTCAGCAATCTACTAAGAGACAATAAAGTCCCAGTGAATGATTTACTGAAGAACAAAAAAAAATAAAATACACATTTTCATTCCTTTTATAGAATCACCATATTTGAAAATGAAAGCAATTTTCATTTTGCTAGGCAATAGCAAAGATAACCATATAAAAGCACATGCAACTATACTTTGCAGGACATGTCATGCATACACACATGCCTGCTCATTAGCTTACTTCCATTTTATGCAGTCATAATACAAATTATTTGTTTTTAAGTATCTAAAGATGTTTAAGTAGTTAACTGCAAGGTTGCCTTACCAAAGGAATCACATCAAGAAGAAACACCAATAGTGTACAGAGCTCTGAAATTGTAGGAGGAGTGCTAACATTTTCGAGAGGATATCTCATCTGTGTGGATTTGTTTCTGGCATGGAGAGAAACTTCATTTCGTAAACTCTTCTCATGTCAAAATTCTTGTTACAATAAAAAAGCTTCAGCAAAATAAGTACAAAATACTGAGCTAGGCCTTCTAAGGCAAAGTAAGATGGGATTTCTAATACAGCAGCATAAAACATTCTGTCAAAACCACCCAAACTGCAGCTTGTATGTGAGATGCTAAAGTGCTTCTAATTTTCACATCAAATCTCTACAGACTATCTTACTAATTTAAGTATAACTTCAAGTCTTACATTTAAAAGGAAACAAAAAGATATCTTTTTCCTCAAAAACACTTGTTCTTCCAATGAAGACAAAGAAAATATCTTCCCTGTCCACCTCCCCTCTTAAGCCTTTCCCACCCTCAGCTGCCATTTTTAAACATCACTTCTTTTGTTATTTTCTTCCAGGTTGTTATTTTTTTCATGCAATTGATTACTTGAATGAATTTCTGAATTATTTCAGAATGATACAGACATTTATGCTGCATACTAACATATATTAAGTCCCTACCAAAATTTAAATGTTTTGATAAACTTTCTTTATGATCTTATATAGATATCTGTGAAGCAGCATTTTTGGGGGATGGAGAGGGAGCACTATTGTTTGATAACAAACACCTGAAACAGTCTTCAAAACATTTGGTCATGTAATCCCAAAGGAAATCCGTGCTTAAGGATGTGATCAGTAAATTGACTGTTTTGACAATTTCCGAAGCATTTTTGTTCTCTTTGATTGCACTGTGTAAAAGGAGAAAGAAAATGGAAAAAAAGAAAAAGATGTCAGTGAGGATTTTAAGAGCATGCATGTTATATAGCAGCTGATGCATTCTAAAAACTTTTTTTCCTCCTTCCTCTTCAAGCTACAAAAAAAATGATTGCTTTAAATCAAGAACTACATCATACTGGAATGGCTAAATTTTGAGTATCTTTCTCCAAGATGAAAGAAATCAAACCATACTTAATCAACACCAATGACATGTAGTGTACTTCATTTTTTTCTGTGCTAATCACAAGAGAAATGACACGTGTGTAAAACACTTGGAAAATCGTAAGAAATCTGGTCTTTTATACGATAATAATTAATTAAGCTTAATTAATATTATTAATACTAACTTATTTAACGAAAGTTAGCTTAGTATGTATATGATTTCAGTTCATAATTGAAAACTTGTAGTTGTACCTTGCGAGTATGTTTCCACTTTGATTGTAGCTGAGTTTGAGATCAGAACCAAGAGCATCTTTGCAGTAGGAATAAAAGGCTCTAATAACTTCAAGGAACAGATCCCCAACAACCTGTGGCCCTACAATTGAAGGAAAAAAGCATCCTGTAAGTGTGCCAAATGACTCCCAGGAAGTTCAGTTAAAAGTTTATTTAAACTTAAATTAGGGGTTACTAGACCAAAAACAAACAAACAAACAACAACAACAACAACAACAAAAAACAAACAAACCAAACCAAAACATCATCAACAAAAAAACACCAAGATTTCTGAAGTAAGAGGAAAATGTTTATGTGGCTTCTAAAAATGCCAAATTTTTTAAAACATCTCAGTTAAAATGAACTTAACTACTTAGTTCTTTTGGTGGTGGTGGTGGTTTTTGTTTCTAAATTTTAGTTAATACCACTCTGGTGTTGCCTTTTTTGGAACTTTTAAAGTAATATCTGGGAAGAAATAGCACTGATGCCACACTACTCTTGAGACAGTTCAGTAAGACACCTACACTGCAGTCATTGTAAGTGGGCATAATCGCACCATAAACCTGCAATTCTCATATCAAGAATAACCACCATGCCTGTATCTATGAGAAAACAAGCAGATTTCCCAATACACATTTATCATAGTAGCCTTGATTAAATTTTGAGGAACAAAATCTGAAAAAAAAAAAAAGATATGTAATTGAGGAAGTTCAAGTTAGATGTGTACTGTCAACCACACCTGATTTTCATGGTAAGTACTTCTTTGGTTTATCTGAAATTGTGTATAAACATGCACAACTCCCCAAAAACTGCATTAAAAATATATATATTTAAACCATTCCAATTAGTGTTTCTACAGAAAAAAAAGAAGTTACATCACTAAGAGTAGCAGAAAGGGTCAAAGATTCTTGTTATATTTTCTATTGCTATCTTTAAAAAATAAAGTTCTATTGCTAAACCCATTTCAAAAGGAAGTGAAAGTCATACTGGCTTAAGGTTCAGGAAGTTATCGTTTTGCGCTGATCAAAACAGAAAGAATAATGTTGTATAATGTAGTTCAGCAAATAATCCGTATTTGTGGTTCAGTTTAACACTGTCAGCAAAATAAAACATAATAGGATACTGTCATTTACTTTCTAAATTAACATACAAATTACTCGACTAATCTAACAACCTTACTCAATTGTCCCTCCTTCAACATTTTTCTTAAGAAATAAAAATGCTTTCTATAATAGGTTTTAATCACAACTGCTTTTTAAATGTTCTTAAAAAAAAATGTAACAGCTGAAGATACTGGCACCACTGTCTTATAAACAGACTAACATTTGCTTCTATTAAGGTAGCGTTCATTTGTTAGGTAAGTAATACATAAGCCTGATTTTCCCTGGCAATGCTTTGATGACACTTTAACGTGAAATGTGCTTTAAAAGTCTTTCCTGACCCATGAAAAAGGGTAATCTTACCAGACAGAGAAGCCTGTAAAACCAACTCCACTCAAGAGTTTAGGCTCAGTACCTGAGTTTTATGCATGACAGAGATTAAAGGCTTGGTTAATGGTAACATCTCTCCCCAGCCAGGATAACACCTACTGAGGGATACAGTCAGGCATTAAGAATCTATTGGCTTCTAAAAACTATCTGTTAACCACTTGTACCCATCAGATTCAAATAACCTAATTGCAAAGATGTATCTGTACATGGTTCTTACAGAATCCTATGAAACCCTAAAATCTGTCCAGTCCTTTAAGATTTTTTTTGACACAGAAAAGAGAAGTTGCCCTTTAAAGGGCGGGCTAGCAGCGCCTCACCCTCAGGGAGCTTGTACACAACAGCAGCAACATGTGACAGTCAGGGAAGAGGAGGAAATGCTTCACAGCTCAGTCATGATGTCTCAGACTGCACCTCCCACAGCACAGACACCCCCACCTCCCACACCCTAACAGGTTATTTCCAGGTGGAGTAGCTGCAGGTAAATGGCACTGCCCATTTTGGCAGCAGGAGCACCATGAAGTAGCAGCCTACAGCGTCTGGAAAAACATCATCATCACTAAAGTGATGCAAGTCTACAGCAAGGCCCACAAGCAGAGCCAAGCACTGGAAACAAGTCCAGGAAAAAGCAGTACTGGTAGCTTTCCATGTAGAAGCCTCCTTATAGGAACAGGTAAAAAATAAAAGATGCCTGATGGATCACACTTGAAAGATTAAGCTCCAAGGAATGAATGAGGCAGAATACTGAGGTTAGGGCAGAAGTGGTTGTTCTTTTAAACTGGACCCTCAGATTGCAATTCTGGGCACAGCAGAAAGTTCTTGTTACAGTACTTCCAGGCTACACAGTGCAATGCTCTGCAGAAAAGCCAGATATAATCTGAAGGGTGCTTGCTCCAGAGCACTGTTCTGAACCAGTTCTAAGGCAAGGAAGGCAGTCCCTGCACAGTAATGAACAACACACACAAACTTAGAATTCGGAAGAACTCTGCAGGGTGTTGTCCGGAGTCCTACTTCCAAAGCTGATGAGCACCAAGTCATAACAGATTTCAGCAGTCAGGACAGACGTGACAAGTAACGTTACCTATTTCAGGTTTATCAAGGAGACTGATTAGGATGCGGAAAGGTTTCAAGTAAGCCTGATGCTGTTCCTCTGTATCAGACTCTGAGAATTTCTGATGTAAAATTTCAGCCAAACTCTAGGAAAGAAAACATCAAAATGTTATACGTAGAAGAGAGATTGCCATTTTATTAAAAACTGAAGTCTTCCTAAGTTTGATTTTGTACAGTACCAACTACAATTGAATTTCAATTTTCCATATAGGGTAGACAAATCAATGACATCTAATCATGAGCACTCAGGAGCTGATCTTATTCAGGGAAGCATTTTTAAATAATTCAGGTAGTTCATCAAAGATGCTACCCTTCAGTTTCATTAGATTCCACTTGTATTTGTAAGGACATAATATTGGGACAAATAAAGCACAGCAAGCATTCAGATAGATGAAAATGTAACCACCAAGAGGATGCTATATTTAGAGACAAAGCTTTGAAGGACAAACCAAGTGGCACAGCTAACAATTGTAAGCACAGTTTGTGCTGAAATTGAAAAAGATCAGAAAAATGTCTGTATAGACTGACCACCAACCTCAACTAAAAGATCTTTAGAGTATTTTCCAAAAAAATATATAGCATGGTCTTCAGAAGGTGTTGAGTCTGGAGCAAAAGTACCCCCTTTAATATCAGAGCCTACAAGATAAAGAGAGCCATCACAGGTATAGAGAAACACTGCATTACAGTGAACTACACAGACCACAAACACTACACACACATCGTCTATTCAAGTATTGAAACTACACTGCATTTTTTACATTTGTGATTTTAACATTTTGCTTGAAAGCAACTCACGTGCTGCCCAAGGACAGCCCCCATAACAGTTTGAGGCATGCAGATGTGTTATACTGAACACTGAACTTAAAATCAAAACCAAAGTCAGGTCCAGACATGGGGTCATCAAGGGCAGCCTTCAAGCAACTACACAGCTACAACTCTTGTCCTGTCACTTTTAGTCACCTCTGGCACTTAAAAGGAGGCACGAGGAGAAGCAATAGCTCTTTCACAACTCCTTCTTTGACAATTAAGCCCATAAAGGAACCTTTAATAGACTATGACTTCCAGAAAGCACGTTTAAAATAGCACCCTACTCTGCAGAGCACTGAACTACTCCTGGGTGAACTGTGGAAGGGGCCAGAAATAACTCATCAGATACCCGGTGATTCAAGGCAGTGAATTGAATTCAACTCTTAAGAGAAAATCTGTTCAATAAAACCAAGCGTTCATTTGGCAAACAGGTACTTCATAAATGGAAGCTAAACAACATTTTATTTTCTCATCGTTCATTAACTGCTGAAATTGCATGTTACATTTTAACCACGCAAACAGTTTTCTTAGGTATTGAGAATACTAAATAGTGCAGTATATTGTGCAGTACCTAGCAACCACGCGTATAATCTTCTGTTGAGTGACATGTCTCTCCTCAGCAACGTCTGTGTAGCTGCTGACAGAATATGGACTAAATCAGACCTGCGCAGTAGAATAGCGCTTTCATTGCAGTCCTAGGATGAAAAACAAAGATAATTTAGCTATTTATGAATACTAGAACAAGTGAAAGTTGTAATGAGGTATCGTTGTTGTTGCTGCTTTTAAAATTGGTAATATTAATGTTTTTGGAGAGAAAACATCAACAACACAATATTTTGTATACTAAAAATTTCAGGAAAGGGAATCTGACAGTTGTGTGATCATTTTCATATTTATAGCATAGAGCCACAGTTAAGCTAAAAATACCGAAGACTTCATTATGTTATGTCTTAAGACTTAAAATTTCTTGGTAATACTACTAGGTAAGTTAGGAAATGATGGGGAACAGCTAATGTTTTAAGCAGTATTTGTTTTTCTAGCCTTTCACAGAAGTATTTTAGTTTAGTAGAGACAAATCCAAATGCTCTGTGCAGCTTCTCAGGCCTGAATACTTCAAGCACCTTCCAGTTATCACAACATTCACCATCAAAGCACAGCTTCATTTGAAGCATTCTGATGATGTAAAACTGAGTTAGCTGTAAGGGGCCTGAGTAACAGAGGTCTCTCTGCTCCTATTAAAATTGACTGAGGAACAAAAAAAATGCAAAATCTGTTTACAGGTTTTGAAAGTCAGACAAAATTCAGACATTTGGTAATAACAGAGGTGGCAGCTGGATTGGTTCCAAAGAAGATACTTCCCTGCACAAAATGCATAATACTAAAATAGTCTTCTTACCAAAGCTGTGTAAAATGGGAAGAAGAAGAGAATCACTTCCAGAGTGTTTCTTTGCACAAGAACATTTGAATCCAGTACTGATACGCACAAAGACTTTATCTGTAAAAGGAAAGAAAGCACAGTGGTATTTTACTTCATGATAATATTTAAACTACAATCACTGCAAATAATCCGAAGAAGAAAAAGAAGGCAAAAGCACTTTTTTTTTTACATGTGAACAACATTGTTTTAAATAAGAGGATAATTACATATTTACTTCCCATCAAGAAGTGTTTTTTGTGAAATTTTGTCAAAATATTGTTAATACTTACAAAATACTTGGTTTTGAAACAATACAAAATGTCACAATGTGTTATCACTAGCTACCAGTCTCCCAAAATGCAGATACATCAATTACTTAAGGTAGCATTCTATCACTAAAATAAATTACTCCCTATTGAAGTTTTCTATTCTAATAAATGAAAAGATACTAAATTTCAGAATTGTCTTCTGGATTGTAAACACTTGAGAAATCCACATTATAAATTGTATATAAGATATAGATATAATTCAGAACAAGTAGATGTCACATTTATCTTCTGATTTGAAACAGAGTCAGTCTTTTAAGACCTTTTACAGTACTGATTATCCAAAAGTGAAAAAACTTCAGAAGATTTGCATTCTGCAGGGTTAACAAAATCTGTATGGGTGATTCTCTGGCACAGTTCAGATACAATGTTCACAGGAAGGAATTGTATCACGCAGTTCTGAAGTGTAGACCTTTCAGCCTTTTTTTTTCTCTGTCTCTTAAGAGTGTGTCATTCTAATATAACACAGAGAAGGCACAACATGCTAGCATGCTGGCATTATGGTAGATAAGACTGTTCCACAAGGAGCGTGATAACTTACCGTGAGCTTATAATCGGTGCCAAGCATGTACTTCTGCTGTTTTCCAGACAGCTCTCTGTTGATATGACTGACAACAAAAAGAGAAGCAGGCAGCCTGATGGATGGGCTGACCAGAACACTGCCCCAGAGTGCTCCATAGAAAACTTCTTTGCCCATTAATAAGGAGAGCTTCACAAGCAAAGCATCTGTTCTGTACAGAAATATATTTGACGTGAATTAACAGATTTGTTAGTACAGTTTTATACCATAAAAAGGCAATTCTACATTATGCTGGCATTCTAGGTCACAACATTTATTTATTTTCATCCTCTTTGTATTATCAGTATTGCCCTTTTGCCATGAAGATGTCCAGCATCTGATTGAATGAAGGAAAAACAAACAAAAATGCTAGCTTCACTTTGTCACTGTGCTACTCAGTGAAACAAAGTTTCTCTGCATACTTTGGAAACTTCTACAGTGATCATCTGCAAACAGTAAGCTCTGAAGAAATTACGTCAGTAGCTCTGACTGTAAAATATTTAACATAGGTAATGCTGAACTGGAAATACTTTAAGCTAGCAGTAGACTTAGCCAATTTTATCAATCTGGAAATTGGAAAATATCCCATATATTCATACTTACAAATCAATGGGCTTAACTTTTAAGTCTTGAACGAAAAAAAACCATGAGATAAAGTGACACACTGTCAGTTATTGCACACAGAACTGGTACGCTGAAATTAGTTTAATGGCAATCATGTTGGAGGTCCCATGACTAAAAGGCACATTCTCTGCTTTGGCAACTGTGTCAGTACTCTGGTGTCGAAATCTCACATGAGCAATGTAGGAGTGAAAAGGGAGAAGTCCAGTACAGAAGAGAAAAAAAAGGCATCCCAAACCTTTACCCATTTCCTTAAAATGTAGCCTTTGAGCCATTTTTTCTTTTCCACTCATCTTTAAGCATTAGAAGGAAAGTGTCTAGGCTGAAGCACAACCTCAGCTAGTACTTCTGCCACTTTTAGGAACAGCAGGAGATGTGTTAGTATTAGTCCATAACATCAGTTTCAAAATAAGCTGAAACTCCTTTAAAGGCTCGAGACGGATAGAAAATTTAGTTCCAGCAGATTCCCTTTCTTCCCAAGTCCCCAACAACCAGTGCTACTGGAATGAGGAAAACTATATATCATCACTGTATCTCATAAGCCTGCCTGACAAAAAGCACATACTAAAATTTATCTTTCTACAGCAGAAGAGGTAGACACGTGTCCACAGATCTGGAGTTGGCAACTGAACGCTATTCACCAAGCTGAGAACACACGCAATCTATTCTTAGCTGCTCCAGCGACTGATACGAGTCTTCAGTTTAACAATTGTTTTTAAGAAGAGGCATTAGATGTAGAACTGTTTTATCAACCATAACGTATTTAGTTTACCATTCCAAAAGGGCAGAGAGCAGCCAACACATCCAGATTGGAAACACAGAAGGAAGCACATTACAAACGTAATGTTTAGTGACTGTTTAAGCGAAGAAACATTTGAATGAAACCTACAGTGGTTGAGCTCTTATAAGATCTTACAAAACAGTTCCTGTAACTGACAGAAAACCATTACACAAATGGGTTCTCCTCTCAGCATACTTCCTGATCCTGATTTTATCATACCAAATGTCATTGTCATTACTGCCAGGGGCACCTGGGAATGAGTGATTCTTTTTTTCCTCAATAGATGCTGGAAGGGTTGCCTCTTGCTTATGTTTTCAGAACCTGAGGGTAAGCATCTGGTATAGAAAGACTGAAAAGAAAATACAATTCAGCTGCTCTCTCATGTTACAACATTTAAATAGAATTTCCCACAGAGCAGTGGTCTGGGGAGTCAGGTTAATTATTTAGGAGTTTGGAAGAGTTTTTAAAAACGCTTTTTCATTCTCTTCTCTCAACATATCTATTTTTAACCCTCCTTTACCTCTTCTGTCCTTTCCTCCTCCTGAGATGAAAATAGAAGGGGAAAGGGTTTTCTGCTTGAGCGCTATTCATTGCATCTTTCAAGGACTCCTCATTCTTCGACCCTTAGATGCCCTTTACCAAACCTCTTTACACAGACAGCCAACAGAAATTTATTGAGAATTCGCTAAGAAAGCAAAACACTATGTATTACTTTCAAATTAATGTTAGTTCTCACCTGTCATAAATTTCTGATCCTTCTTCCAATCCAGGCAGCAGTCCAATTACAAAGGCCTGAAGACCAGGCAGAAGGGACTTTTGGAGAGGAAGAAAATATTTCTCATATAAACCAAGAAGAACAGGCCTCACTGACATTGCTGCATTTGCCAGAAGAGGAAACAAACCAGAGCTATTAAAATAAAAGAAAAAAGAAAGAAATTAATAAAAAAATAATTTAGTCAATTAAAAGAGACTGTGAAATGCACAAGCCTTGAAAGAGAAATTTACCTGTACAAGAATAAGTCCTTGGCAAGCCATTTTGTCCCAATTATTTTAAAGATTATTTCATAGGTTTCTAGTGCCTTTAAATGTACTCCACTAGGTAGTGCTGGATGCAAACACTGAGATAATCTTTTACTGATGATCAGACGCCTTGGCAATAGAGAATACTTCAGGTTACTCTGAAGAGCCTGTGGAAGAAAGGAGATTAGAATGAATAGCTGTAACGTAAGAGATGGTGTATAATATAACCGTACATCAAAGATTTCCTACTAGCAAACTGAGAACTAAATAACACATTCAAGAGTTTTCTCCCATAAATGCAGATTGCTACACTTAACCAGCAGAATTCTGCAATTGAGTTTCCATATAAATTAGTCATGAACAATCTAGAAAGTCTGGCCTTGCTTTCCCTAGGAACTGGAAGTCAGATGAGAGGACAGGGACAGTGTTCTCTTATCCTATCTCCGATGGAAGTGGGGAAGTGACAAGAGGAGTCTGGCAATAACATAAGAATTAAATAACCATCTTTCCTCATAAATTAACATTTCACTTATAGCTGAAATAAACAACCCTCCCACCAATGTAGGCATGATTAGACAGGACAATAGCATCTTTGATGTTATTTATAATCCTGTGTGGCTATATTTGGTAAGCTTTAGTAACTATAGCCACTGTATGGACGTATAAGTAAAAAAACCTTCAGGATAGGAAATAACTAAGTATTGCAGACAGGCCAGGTCTCTGGAAAAACGAGCTGTATCACTTTTCTTTGGAAAGATTACTTTTCCTTGAACCATGCATGCATTTCAGCAGGGCAATTAAATGTGCTTCTGCAATTGAGAAAGAGATGATTAAATAAAGAGGTTGCAAGTAAATGTCACTTCAGCCTTTGATCACCGTCTGCTAATGCAAACAAGTGTTTTACTGCAGGCTGACATTTGGGATGTTTTCAGGATTAGGCAAATTCTTGACCCTCCCAAAGGGTATGCCACAGTTTTATGCTGTGTAACTGCTTTAAACTTGATGTTCGTCTACCGTACCTGAAAAGAGGTTTTGAAAAAGCAACAGACAAATAAGCTAAACCATGCTCACTCAATCACAATAAAAAAATAGTTCAGCAATGACCACAGCATTCATTTGAATGCTGAATCCTGAATACTCATATCAGCAGTAAGAGACAGAACCCATCTCATTTAGAAGTGTGTGCAATGTATCATTTTAAGACTTTGCAGTAGATGGCCATGAAAAGTTAGATCCACTACACTGCCATTGCATTTTATCTCCCATTTGCTGCCCTGCCTATTCTGAGAGACCAGATGTTAGGGAAGAGTTGCTAGTAAATAAGCTTCATTCAAGAAGAAAAAGGATGTGAGTTTGTCACTACAGTAAAACAGAACGAAACGTCACACCACTCTGAAATACATATACTACAAATACCATTCAGGGACAATTAATTTCCTTCCTTTCCCACATGGAGATCTGCATTTTAATAGGCATTAAAAGCTAGAATTGAAGAATACAGCAAAACTTCACACATGAAATAAAAACAGGTTGTCTTTGTGGAATTATCTTCATATTTGAGAAAAAAAAATCTTTAACATGTTGTTGTCTTGCAGCAACTTCAAAACCAGGTTGAAAGCTGGACTTTGAAACATTCTGTTTATATTGGTTGGTATATATTTGCCCACACCCTCTGTATATATAAAAGAAGATCATTACAAAAAATAAGCTAGTGGTAAATATTTTCTCCTCAATCTTAAGATAGAACAAATGCCATCTTAATATTCTATCAAGTGAAATTTAGTATTATCTAGGTAAAAAACAGCGGATGGACAACTCTCCTCACAGGCTTGGGAACTGACATGTATCATTCACCCATTCTTTTGATTCTTGTGAGCTTGATTTGACGATGTTCAGCTACATATGGGCTGAATCCCACCCACTTTTTTCTCCTTTTCTCCAACTGCCTTCCACATTAGCAGTTATGATGGCAGAAGCGTTAAATGTCACTGGCACTCCTAGCAAGAGTTGGCTGAAGAAGCCTGGGCTGCCAGCAAGCACTCCACACGTAGTAAGATCATCACAGGGTTTGGTTTCCACAGATGAGTGAGAAACCAACAATCCCAGAAAACCAAGGAGTATTTGACCTCCCACTGGCTTTTAAAACAGGGACTTTTTCCTTGCTTACTGATCAAAATGAGACATACAAAACAACGACTTGTGTCCATATGCATATCCAGACTGCAACTTTTTCAAGGTTCTTTTCTTTATGGCTGACCAGAGAATATATTATCCACACACAAGATTTTCTAATGCATAAGCATGCTTATTGTTTCTTTGAACATGGGATATAAAGGGTAGAAAGAGAGGACTACTCTTTATAACAGTGTATACACATGGCCTAAAGCACTAAACAAACACAGGCACACATACACAAACAGGAGTATTAATATTCCCACGTTTACTGTTTTAAGAAAACCTGCACTGCTTTATAGAACCACTAGAGATCAGTTTGATCAATTCGTCTAGCCATTAAATAAGCAAATCAAGGAAATATTTTTATTCACATAACTAGAATTCCAGAAAAATGCAGCATGTACATCCATTTGTAAGATTATCTTCAACCAGGAGATACTCTTCTTTAAGTCAACATTGGTTGGGAGGGGATAAAGGAGAGCCTATGATTCCATTTTCCACTGATCCATTTTCTAAATAAGCATGAAAATTAAAAAAAAAAAATCTAAAAAGAGCTCCAGCTTCTACTAAAATAGCAGTGTGAAGTTCAAAGACTGTAGTGAGGAAACTGTAAACTGGGAGCTGGAGTTGTATCAAAAAGAAGAAAAAAAGACATATCCCCAGTCCTGCACACTGTGTTTGTGCACTGGGTGTGAAGCTTCATAAAGCTATTACAAGGCAAAGCTTCCTTTCTTGAAGATATGAGGCTTGTCTTCAACAGAAGGCAAGTGGTGTTTGTGTTTGTAACTCAGCCAACGGCTGTCATAAAGGCAGGGCAGTCACACTCCTCATATGAAGTAATTGGCGTCATTATTGGATATCCTCAGAGGCTCTGCATTTCAGAGGAATCCTTTTCTTTCCTCCCCTCAATAACAGACATATTGTAGCATTAAATGTTACTACTGAAATAACACTTGTGTAGCAGCAATTATTTTTGTAGTTTCTTCCCCCTTTCCCTCTAATCTGTTTGAATTTGGAATAGAGCTACAAGCATTTCGGATACTAAAAAACAAAACAAAACAAAAAAACATTAAAAGCGCCTATTTCACAGGCAGGCCTGTGTATGTTGGACCACTACCTATTTCTCAGTTAGGAAAAAAAACAAACACAAACAACAACAAAAAAAAAACTAGAAATTTCTTCTATCAAAGAGACATTGCAGAGCTGTATACAGTTGTATCCTAATACTATGTTGGAACAAGCCAGCAAAATCCACAACAGCACAATCACATTTAGCACTAGGACGATTCTGGATGCAGCAATCTGTGCTGAAGATTTGAAAACCTTAACCACAAAACAGTGTTTTCCAAACACAAAACATGCAAATTAGCAAAAATAATTTAAAAAATAGTTTGAAGCTGTATCCATGAACAGTAATGAGAAGAGGAAACCCTACTCGAAGCATGAAGTAGCTTAGACTGCAGCCACTAAAGGAGTCGTTTATGTAACCAGAGATAGGACTCATCACCATGATGTGGGACAACACACGCTATACAAGTTTAAAACCAAAAATCTCTCTCCTACAAACATGGAGCGTAGCATAAGCGAGCTAGCAACTTTCACCAATGCCAGCTTTTGCTAAAAGAAGTTTCTCTCCGACTTTCATTCATGCTCACACTTGGTACCTGCAATTCTGTTCAAACGCTGCAGGGGAGATTCACCTGATATAACCTTAAAAGTCTAGGTCAGCTAAAAAACACAGGCAAAACTGTAGTAACTCACCTCGGGCTCCCTATAGAGTCAGTGAGGAACACAGCAGTTTTAGGACAGGACTCATCTGGCCTACTTTAAAGAGCAAGAGGTGAGTCACAACTAACTAAAAAGCTTTCTTTCTCTCCCTGCCTGACAGTGATTCAAGGTGAAGCTGTGCATAGCGGAGACAGCCCAAGTTAGATAAGGTTCATCTTTCTCAAGTGACGAAACACAATCTTTTGAGAGATCTACAAACTGACCGGTCTGCCTGATCATTCAGACTGAAGCTGACCAGTTTCTTCTGTGGTTCTAAAAGTCACCATGAAACAGAATTTTGATCAAGAGAAGCAACGCAGAAGCTGTGAAAAAGAACCTTTAGTTTAACCTTAGCAGACAAGGCTAAATAGGTAATAGAAGTACCACAGTTGTCTCTGCTCACTGTAAGTAACAGCATCAGGAGCTCCAAGATCTCTTTTTTAGTCATGGCCAAAAGCATCTGGATCTGCTCCCTCCATTCTTTACCCTCATTTTTAAGTAGGAAGAGACCGCATTGATTCCTCCAGCCCTTGCACTGAAAGAGTAATTCTGCTCAGCTTCTATGGCAATAAGTGAGGATGTGGGTGTCAGCCTGAGAGACTCAATAGTACAAAGTACTGTTGAAGCCTACCTATAGGAAAAGCCTCAGAAAATATTACAAGCAAAAACACCCACAATTAAAGTCAGCAATACAAAGATCCTTATAAAGCTTATGCTTCTAAAAGCATGAAAAGTCCTTCCAGAACTCCTCGACTTACTCCTCTTCACTCTCTCTCCCTTTCTTAGCAGTTTCATGTTTGCTTAGCAAAAGGCATCACTGCACACCAGCTACTGACACCCAGGTTCACATGCAGTGTTAAAAATGTTTTCAAAGACTAAACTAATGAGAGCCTCCTTCCTTCTCCCCACTCTCTCACTGCTCATTCACCTTTGGGTTATAAGAAACTGACTGCAGATGAAATTAGGCTCTTCATGTTAGAACCCTGCCACAAACAGAACTCACCAGCAGTACTTATGTTTCAGAGCATAACAGATCAAGCAATCACAGAATTTAAGCGAATAGCTATTGACGGCTTATTTCACAATCTTTGTTCTGGTGGCACATTCCCCTGACTTATCTGTTGTCATCCCTGTTTTCAGATAACAGGCAGAAGCAGATGAACACCAGGGATGATTGCTCTACCAACTCTTCTGCTCCTAAGACGATTAAGTCCACAAAATACCACAGCAGATGGACTCATGTAACAGCTAAAAGCCTTTTTGCTTGGCTTCTGTTGTGCTGGTATGTGTTTTGGCAATTCTATACCTGCATAAGAGTTTCAGATCAGTGTTAATCAGTTGCAGTGTATCTACCTAAGTCATGATAAAAGATCAAAGCCTAATTCTTGACATAGGTATGTAGTCTCTCACTCTAAGTCTGCTTTTCCCTTTCCAGGGAAGCATTCTGAAGGCCTTTATCTCTCCTTATTGCCCTCAGCAGGAATCAGAGAGAAACAGTGAAGGCAGAAACATGTTACTCCTATTGACAGCAAGTCCAGCTTCTCTCCACAAAGGGGAAAAAACTTGGCTGCCCTTTAAAAAACCTTCAGTTTGGACTCTCCCCTTTGAAAACTGTAAAATTAAGGTTTAGCAACGACAGCAAAATCATGTGGGACGTCTATTCTAACAACAAATGTTGCCTTATGAATTCTGCAAGTTGTCTCCTCCCATCCCTGTTTACTTGATGACTCAACTACTCTTGCTCCATGTACACTCACGACAAGCGTTATGTTAAAATAGACTAAATGGGACACAAATAACAAACACCTCAGTTCTTGGGCAAGAGAAGACACACTTCCTAGGTGTTTTCCTGTACAAGTCTTTTTCCTTCTCCCTGTATCCAGCCATATTTTCCATGGTCATACAAAATACACCACCATCAGCAAATCAGTTATTTCCCCAAATACAAGGATGGGGTCAACTAAGTGTGATCTTTAAATATGAATTTTGACTCAGAAGCTATGCTAAAATCTTTGAGCTCTTGTCCTACATAAAGCATTACTTAGCTGCTCTAGACTGCTCTAATTTAACCAACATCCTGAGGATTTTTTTAAGGTAAAATCTAAATTAGACCTAAACTATATAAAGGAAACAAACACCATTTGAAAGAAATCTCTGCTGGTTTTACCAGAAATTCTCATATTCATATAAAAGATTCTGATTTAGTGGCTTCCATTACCCCTTCCTATATGAAAGAGTATTTCTTGACTGATTTTTCAACTTTGCTAAGTTACAAAATAGTTAATAACAATACAAAGACAATAAATCAATTAAAAAAGATTCCTGTAACACCGTACCTTATTGAGTTTGCCAAGGGAAGATATAAGATCTGCCCATTCGCTTGATGATTCGAAGTTTCTCAAAGCTTTCTCAATTGCTGAAGAATAATTTCTGTATCTATAATCGCCAAGTAACTCCTGCTCTTCTGGGTCCATCTTTGGTTCTCATATCAAGATGAAATTTCCTGGTAAACTAAAATATGTGCACAGTTACAAAGAGGAAAAGGAAACTTAAGTTCTGTCAAACCTAAAATAATCATAAGATAACAACAGATAAATAGAAACACTGACAGATTGCGATGAACTGGTCATCTGATCAAGTTGCAACATGAAGCCGAAAATCATTTTACAAGCGTGACTTCAACTCTCCACTGCCTGTTTCTGTGGTTTTGCAGTCACATTTTTCTATTTATGAAACATTTTTTTTTTTCCTTCCATGCACGTGGATCTGTCACACAATAACAAAGGAAAGGAAAGTATAAAGTGTCATTGTAAACAGGCTGAGAAAGGGTTAGGGAGACACAGATAGCTTTCAGAATTTAACTGGGCAATGTTTTGAAACATTATCTGTAGCAGTGGAAACTGAAACATTTCATATCTAAATATGAATTTTCAGGGGAATCCTGTTAAAGGGCCTCCTGGCTCACAGCAGAAGGATCCCTCAGAACTCAGCATCTCTACTTGTCAGCAGTTGATGCCGATATAAAATTCAAGGTGTGCAGAACTGTCAAGCCATGCGTTCAGGTCTTCCCATAGTTCATCAAAACGTATTCATATGCTTTCACAGAGTGAAAAACAAGTTTTACAGGCCTGATTTCTTCATATTCTGCAATACATTTAGGTTAAAAAAATAAATAAAGCAAACAAAACCTGGCTTAGAACAGAAGGAAACTGGCCTGGTTGCATGTTACATACTATAAATCATATCTGCACTCCCATGTTAGCCATGACAGCAGTTCTCCTGCCAGATAATACCACAATAATCTCTTAAACAAATGCTTAGGTTTAAGAATGGAAATGCCATGGAAATGCCATGAAGACCATGTGCTGCTTTTTTTTTTTTTTTTTCTTTCCCCACCATGGTAGATTTTTTAAGCTTCTGTTTTCACCAGGATGTATGCAGTACTTCACGCAGCAGGGAGATTATAAAAACAAACAAAACCTATTTCCCTCTGCTCCCCTAAGTACCTTAACCACTGGACTGCATTCACACTGCCTAAAAGCAAGCCGGAGCTGGGAGGCATTGCAGAAGCTCTGTGCAAGCTGAGAGTACCTCCACCTTCATAAATAACGTATTTGTCCAGACCATTCAGAATCGTGCAGCCACTTTGCTGACAAAACACATCCAGTTTCTCCATTTCTTAATGGTAAATAAAGGCATGGATCGACTAACTGCAGAGGAATCAATCCCATTATCAACAGCACTTAAAGATGATCTAAATATTCTGTGACTGTCGTGTCTGAAGCATTCTCAGACCATCAAAACCTGGTCTATTGAGTAAAGTCTAGATAGAGCCTGAGGGTAAAACAGAAGGTAATGCTCAGGAAAGAAAGACATAATAATAGTGAGACTTCAATAGGGGGGAAAGGAGTGTATCTGGACACTTTGCTCCGACAAAAGGGCTGCACGGCGGCAGGTTGCCATCCCCAGCGGCAGCAATGGGCTCGGTGCCTGAACGCACACCGATGCTCACGCACCTACACTGCCAGCAAGTTTTGGAAAAGCCGACCGTTTTAACGCCTAACAGAGAACGGAAGATTTATTTTTCAAAGCAGCAGGTCGGTGACAGGCTGCGTCTCCCCGAACCCCCCTGACAGCGCGACACCGCGCGAGGCCGGGGCCGCCAACGGCCCCCGTCACGTAATGGCCGCCGCCAGGCGACGCCCCCGGCCCCCCCCGCCCCCCCCCCCCAGACGTTCCCGCCACGCCGCTACCTTGGGTCCCGCGGTGCGGCCGCGGCGCAGTCCTGGCGCGACGTGTCCCGGCCGGCCGGGGGCGGGGCCACGCAGTCCCTATGGCAACGCGGGGGAACCGCCCGGCCCCGCCCGCTTCGGCAGACCGGGAGATACCATTGAATTGAGCGCGGGGGGGATGTGTTGGTAGATGGGTGTGGGAGGGCTCCGGGTGGCCTTCGATCAACGGCGGCCGCTCTTGTCGTTACTTACCTTTAATACACCAGGGAAAGCTGTCTGCTGCATGGGTCGACGAGCGCTACAGTGGGTCACCTCTTCCCGTTCCCCCCCCCCGGTGAGGGGAATGGTACATCCCAGCACATCCCAGCGGCTTCTCTTCTTGGAGCGCCGCGGAGGGGAGGCGCTCCCAAAATGGCGGCTGGTGGCCCTGTGGCAGGGATTAGGGAGCTCGGTACTCTGCCCGCTGCCTTTCAAAAGGCTCGAAATAAAGTCGATGTGCTCGGCTTCTAGTGCTCGCGGTGAAAAAATAAACTAGCGAAATACCTATGGAAAATAAAACACGTGGTCCTGCCAGACAAGGACTTAAATACTGTGTGTTATATGCGTGTATATATACTATTTAACCTCCGTGCACATGTGTATCTAGGCAGAACGTAATTCTGGTGGTTAAAGGTAGCTGAAAAAGTCAAGGAACATCCACCTGCCTGTTGAGTTATTCCAGATAGAATAGCATTTGTGGCTTTTAAGATTATGATGGATATTGTTTCAGCAGTGATCTCCCTTAAGTTTTATCTTAATACATGCTAAAATTTTATGGAGACCACCTGTCTTTCCCCTTCCTAGATTTTAGTAGTGTAATTTGACATGTTCATCTAACAAAAGCTACATCTAAGGGCAGTTCATGAGACTGCTTTGTGCAAATGCTAGAAAAATGGAAGCAAGATGCGATGGCAGGAAAGCTTCCATGTGTGCTTTTAATCCTCGGTTGTGTACATCGCCATCTCTTCAAAGCTAAAACAGGTTTCAAAAAGCGCTACTGGCCATGCGTTATCTCACTATAAAATCCTTGCAATTATTCTCAGTCTTTGATACAGCTCACGTGGCAATTGCACATTCCATCCATTTGGGAAGTCAGCATCTGCTGACAGTGCTACAGTCGGTATGTATACATGAAGCACTTGCATAACCACAGGTAAAGGTGTGACTTGACAAAACACTAAAACATTTTGCAGTGATCTACAGTGTTATTACAGACCTGTCATAGTTTCAAAAGACATTATCAGAAATGGGGTGGTAGTAGAGCACATGCAAAAGCAAGTTCTAAACTCATTGGAAGCTCCCTCCTAATACAATAAACTAACTTGTTGGTCATTTGAATACAACAGTTTTCCTTGACTATAGATGGCAGTAGATACATTCCGTACCGTGGGCATCAACATAGCTTGTTTTTCTAAATGACAATGCTGTCAATTTAAGCTCAATTTTAGGTTTTTGTACCTTTCAAATTTGGTGTAGATTAGTTCTTGGAAATTAAATTCAGTGCTTCTGAATATGTGCCTGATTGATCAAAGAACTAATATTTTTGATGATGTTCTTCACACATGACATTTTTGTCCCAAAATACAGAGTGTTATTGGGGATATTTTAAAATTAGCTTCTGAGGGTTTGCTATCATTTTAGAAGTTCTATTTTTTCCCCTGCAAATTTGTCTTACTTGGCTGCACCAGTTGAATGTGGCTAGGCAACCACATTCATTTCATTAAGATTTCCACTCAACTTTTGAACACATTTGCCACTTCTGCCACAAGACAGAAGTCTTCTGAAACTTAAAAGAAATGGGCAGGCGGAGGAGAGAGATCCCCCGGGGTTCCTGCTGTGGGAACAGTGGCTGTCAGATAAGCTACAGGCAGGCACGAGTCTCCTGATAAGGCCACAGAAGTGCTCAGCCTAGTGGCAAGTTTTGATCAGAGCATGCACCAAAAACAACCAGACTCCAGACCAATCCACTTCCTTAGCTCTGGTGCTTACAAACCTGCTGGTTGCTTAATTCATTTAAAAAATAACTGAATGCTTTTTATTTGTTTGTTTGTTTGTTTTTATCAGAGGCTATACTAATTCAAAGTATGCCTATCGTACTAACTATTCAGTACTTTTTATCAGGAAAGGCCATAAATCAATTTGTTGTATGCACCATTGCAGAAATGCCCATGATAACTCCTGACCCTTGGAACTGGATCAAGCAATAGATTTACTGATGTAATCACCTCTGGAGAAGGCCGGGATGCCTTTCAATCTAATGAACATCACTTTAACCTTCATGTGATGTTGACATAAATCTCTTTGGTTCATACTGGAAAAGTCTACTCCAAGGGTATATCACCTATCAGATTTTATTTTTTATTTTTTAATAGAAGTATTCCTCAAAATTTAAAATCTCAAATTTCTACAATGAAAATATACAGCTTTCTTATTATTTACTGAGGGAAGTTTAACAATTTGCTTGTTTTCAGTATTTTATCTCCTTCGGAGAAAGTAAACAAATGTGTTCAGAAATAAAAACGGAGGCACTACTGTCATTTGTCCTCTAAATGTTGCATAACTCCAAACAAAAAAGGCAATGCCCATCAGATCAGGGTGTCTGAGAGTGTGGGTGCATATGGGAAGATAGCAAGGGAAGGATTTTAAGAATACAGAGTAACCGGGACTCTACCTGGTGAGCAGTGACCAAAGACAACAATCGTGACTGGAAAATGTGTACTTGGGTACCATTCATTCAGATCTAAGTGCTATGGGAAGATAACTTTGTGAAGAAATCTACAGACAATGAAAACTGTCCTACAACACCACAATGTTGTCAGTCTGATGGTTTCTTTTGTTGTCAGCTTCAAATGAAATCTTTACACAATAAAAATTAAAACTGAACAATTTAAACAATGTAAAATATCATTATTGTCCCTTTGCTTTTTTTCATTATTTGAGACAAAAAGCCACAAACATTTTGTACTAATGTTAGACTGGCATATCCTGCATGTAAAGGTTTTAAGTAATACTGAAGGGCATATACGATCTAAATTTTCTTCACACATTTTCAGTCTGAAAGGAACTCTGCAGCATTCAAAGTCAGGATGCTGCCTATATGTTGATTCATACTACTCTAAGTGTTAGGTTCAATTAAAATTATCTGTGGACATAAATTTTCAGAGTTTTCATCTTCATTTTTTATATAGGAAAACACTTACATGAAATGTTAAGGATACAGCTTGTTAAGGTAGGTATATTTCTTCATATTTTTATGTAAACTGACCTCAACCTCTCTAGGCATGTCTGCAGTGCAGTTTTAAAAAACAAACACACTGCACTGGAACCATTATGGATAAAAAAGTCTGGTCCACACTACAGTCATCAGTGTCACAGAAGATCCAAATAGAAATTATCTGGCTGTAATCCACTTCAGAGTAATAAAGGTTTAGAGCAGACCAGACCCCTTACTGGTTGCCCCCATACCTTTCAGGTCACTGGCTTTCCACATAAAAGCTCTGCCAAACAGCAAACCTTTGAAAGTGACAGCTGCGTTATTAACCAGCATATTTGGATGTCTGTAACTTCTCCTTCAAACAGTCCCAGGGGCCCTGCACGCTGTCTATATCTGGCTGATACGGAAGCAGGTAGAGCTTCCATTCCCAATTTTGCCACTGCTGCCTGATTGCATCCTGCACAAGCCATGGCATCGCCAAGGAACAGCCCCCACTGAGCTCTCACAATTGTGAAACCAATTCCTCTATTGTCCCATGTCACTGCAATTACTGCATTGCCAGGCATTTTCTTTGGCTAATAAATTCCAGAGTAAAAATGGTAGTGACATGCTGTAATAATAAAAACAGTAAATCACGTGTAAAGCATTTATATAGTAGAACAGGTCATTATTTTATCCTCTTCCTAACCCTTAAACTTTAAACACTCAATAAGCGTGCCAGAATCTGAAAGCAACAAAACACACATAAAGGACGTGGGAGAGAAGCAGGGAAGCAGCCTAAAAAAGAAATAAATAAAAAACTGAAATGATGGTTGAACAATGCAAGCCCTGTCCAAAGGCCCAGCCTGCCATGCACGTTGTACAGCCTGTCCTCTCCTTCTGCTCTTGGCAAACAGCCCTCCCCTGGAAGCCTGCCCTGCACAGGCCCAGCTGTGTTCTCAGGACACGGCCCTCGCACCATTACTGCAGGGGGCTGTGCATCTCCTGCCTTCCTGCTGCTGATCACTCCTGTGAACAAGCAGTATTTTCTGCCTCATTACTTCCACGACACACCTGTTTCCACCTCCCGCCGCTGAGGTTGGGTCCACACAGCTGCTTCTCCTTCCTCCAGTACTGCACCACTCAACTGCAAAGGTTGTGGACAGGTCTGTCCTCTGTTACTTCTTTCAGTTCACATTGGAAGAAGCCGTAATATTATCAATTTCACCACTAAAAATGGCATTTCTGAAATTGACTACATCATCTTCCGCTGTTCTTCCTTACCTTGAAACAGGGTAAGTAGATCTAACAAAGAAAAAGCACTGTGAAAGGGCTTAGTGTAAGAATTTGAAACATCTTCTATAAAACTTTCAAAGGTAATTTGCTTGACTTGAATGTAAAAACAAAGTGTAGCAAAACAAAACAAAAAAACAACAGCCCAGATGCTGAATTAGACTTAAGGAGATTTCTAGAATGTAGGGAGATGTAGGAACTGGTTTCTCGTTGATGATGGATACTGTCCAGCCACGTTAAACTTACCTGGGATTCATACAGTCTCATTTTTGCAGAAACCATATGAAAGTGGGTGTGAAGATTTGGGGGAAGCTTCATTTGGAAAGTTTGTGCGTGCCAGCTGGAAGGGCACACAACTTTTGAAATTTAATGTCTCAACTATGAAGAACTAGGTATGATTTTCCACTGCTGGACTGTATCTCTTAAAAGTGCTGCACGAGCTCCTACTAAATCAGAACAGCCAAGTTTTATTTTGCTGAGGTACCAGTAACACAAAAGAGCATAGGAAAACCATGGTCCTTTCTGGTGCACATCATAAGGATAGTCAAGTTACTCTGTTACCAGGATGACCTTTGGAGCTATGATACTGTAGGCAGCTTGTGGTTACTACATAAAATGCATTAAAAGCTTTCTGAAGGGATTTTGTAACTGTTATGCTGCCCTTAAATATCTGGCCTCAGAGACTTTTTTTCTTCATGGGGAATAAATTAGCATGAGAATTCTTGGGGCAGCACTCATCCTCTTCAACTGGCTGAGGGGCATGGCATATGCCAACAGTTCCATCTTAATAAAAAACAATAGCTACCGTGTCCTTTAAAGACTGACTAATAATCACACCTTTGTTCTGCACTGTTAAGCGGTCACTGAAGCCACACATATTGTGCCCAGTGCCTTTTGATCTAAGGCTTCCCTGAACAGAAACAGTACCATGGGAAGCCAGGGTAAAACCCAGTTAGCTAAGCCACTTGGGCATCATCTTGATGACTCCCGATTAAGAATTAACATGACCATTACCCCATTACCAATTTTTCGCAACTATTGAGGCTGGTAGGCAATTTTTTCCTGCTCTTTCAGTTTCCTACAGCAAGCATGAGAGGGTGGCACCATCCTCCTGCATAGCACAGTACTGTGTGCATCTTGTCCTGCAGCAAAGATAGGGCAGGGCCTTGGAGCCCCCACCATGGCTTTTGTGCTGGACAAAATCAGGTATTATGGAGAAGGCTGCACGGTTATTGCCTGAGGGTGACCAAAACCCACTTTGCTCCTACCTGCTGCAGCCAGCTACCTCACCCTACACCTCTGCTGTGACATGCCTGCACCTCCCAGCTTGAAGTGCTGGAGCAACCCTTTCGAGGTTAAGCATTTGAAATGCAACAACCAACATTTAAAATCCCACAAAAAAAAAAAAATGGTGCTCTACACTGCTTCCCCTAGTTGTGATTTTGCTTAGAGAATATTTTTGCTCTGATAGCTATGTGTATTTCAGCCCTATCCTGTACCAGCAACATTACATTCATAGTTCAATTTCTCTACTACACAAAGTACACTTAATCCAGGCTTTTAATCAGGAAACTTCTGACTGCACAATAAATGAACTGGAAGTCTTGGAGAAGTTTGTTATTATCAGTTCTGTAGTTTATTTTCTCTTAATATATTCCAAACATCACACATTCCAGCTACAGGTCTGGATGCAAAAAAATTAAAGTATATTTTCAAACATATTTTTAGTATGACAACAATAGAAGTCCAGAAGTAATCATTTATTGATGTACACATGAATAAAGCCCACTGGTAAGTTTTCCTATTAATGGTATAGGAGTGCTATTGTTATTTTCACCTAATTCCATTTTGTAATGGCAAGGAATTTTTATACAACAGTGATTCTGTTTGAGTCTGATTAGCTTCCCCCAAAGACTGGTTAGATTGTAGCTCTGAGAAAAAACAAAAACAAAAACCTCTCCTTTAAGAAATCACATACAAACTCAAGAAGCACCTATGGTCCCCAGAAAGATCTGTTGCACTACGAAAGCATAAGGCATTTGTCTCCATATTTGACCCCCTTGTCAGAGACCCATAGGCTGTTTCAGGGGTAGTATGAAAAGTGAAGGGCTGGCAATGATTTAACGGAGACTAAATCCTGGTAAACAAGGTCAGGCACCTCAACATAGGTTAACGTGGTGTTACCCTAATGTGATCTGTGCTGGAACACCCCACAAGTCAGATGTCAGGCTGCCCAGTCAGTGCTGTGAGCAGAATGGATGCTGCTGGGAAGCATCCTAGCATAAACAGTGTTGGAGAAACACTGGAAATGTAACACCCACCGTAATGTCAAAGGACCCTCGTGCTGCTGTGGAAAGGATGAGACTGCTCTGGGTGTCACTACCAAGGTACAGGCTCATCTACAGCCGTATTACCACTTGCAAGGGTCCACAAACCGTAAGATCACCAGGTCTGAACAGTTTTCTCACTAACAAACTGGCCATGAGGACCATCAGCATCAGAAGGCAAAAGGGCTAAGTAAACTGGGGTCTCAGCCCCCTCCTCTGGTGATTTAGGGGCCTTAGGACCTGCCATGTCTGTTCTCACCCACCCAGGACAGCAGGCATTGAGAAGGATGTGGTCACCTTTTCTTTTCTCATTTAACATCCGGGCTTGAATCCTGGACAAGACTGTGACACCAATTTTGGACACTCCATAGGCACTATTTGGCCACCCCTCTTTCTCATGCACATTTTTCTTGGTATCTTCCACAAATTTTGTCATGAGCTCCACCAACTCTTCCTCAGTAATTGTGTCGCTGCGAAACTTCTTCTGTAGTTCTTGGCTGCAGCCTCTCAGAGCTGAGCTACTTCCCATGCTAGAGACATTCACCACTCTGCCTGGTAAAAAGAGAATAAAGACTGGTTACGTTTATACACACTAAATACACCCAAACTTGAAGTAAGTTTGCTCTACAGTTGTGTGTTCACTGCTTAAGCGAATACCTGTAAAATATTTTGTGTGGACTATTTTGCAGTACTTCTGGAAGATCACAGCCTACTCAGCAATGACTCTAGTGAATTCCATCACAAAGGTAATTTAAGGTGCAAAACTGCAAAAGCTCTCTACTGAACTTCAGGTAGCTTGCAGGATATAGCCTGTTACAGTCTGTAGGCACAGTCAGAGTAGTAAGCAGTGTTCTCAGTTAAGGGCAGCCAGACTTTAAATAGTCCTGAAATTCTGGTGGAAAACATTCTCAGTTCTGCAACAGCCTTAAGAAAGTGCCACAGGAAAATACCCCAAACACCAGAATAATGCATAATACAGCAAAAGCAACCTAGTTCCTAATGTATAGAGAGCTTCAACTTGTTTATTGAATTCCTGATGATCCATAAATCCCAGCATGCAAAACTGCAGTAAGTTATTTCTCCCTTAGCACTTCAGCACAGAATGAACTAAGGAATGAATGCAAGGATTTAGACCTTAAAAGCCACAGAAATGAGTCATTTTTGTTAACAACTTTATTAAAATACTTGTTCTTGTCCTTGGTACAAGGGACTGAATTGCAGTTTTGGTGCTCTTTACTCTCCCCCACCTACTGACTCAAAATCACTTTGTGTCCTTTCCCACCTCCCTATGGACTCAAATTTCCCAACTTTTATTTCATCTACTCCTTTTCTCATGTAAACTGTAGGTGTACTTAGATGTCAGTATAGACTACACTTCACTTATAGCATCAAGCACTTATGCAAATATCTATGGAAGTATCACACAATCACAAGTTTGAAAATACTGCTATTAAAAAAACAAAAACACCACCAACAAGCATAACAACAAGAGCCTGATGTAGGAATTGGATCCAAATACCCTCCTTTCAAATTATCTGTGACATGTCAGCAGCATTCAAGCACTCCAGGTTTTGACAAGAGGAGCATTCTGTGCAGGACGGTCATCTGATGAGTACAGATTATTTGCATGTTGCTAACATCCCTTTATTATTGATGCATCTGTCTTCTTTTATCCTGTCTCCCTCCATTCTATTTACCATTTTTGGTGAAGTTTTTCCTGCTGCCACCAAATTACGGCAGTGTAAAGCATCTTTGAGTGCTATTTACAACTACATCACTAAACACCCGCAAATACAGCAAAGGCTGTGATCTAAACAGAGATAGACCAACAGCCTATCAAGGTTTCTTCAGTTGCAAGGACAGGCATATCGCATCAAACCCAACAGGACTACTATTTTTAGTTGCTTCTTTATCCTAACTGTATCATCAAAATGTCCTTTTAAAGTGAGAACAACTTATGTGGGCAAGTAGCATGGAAAGAACGTGTGTAAAATTCTTCGTTCCTTCTTGAGGGTGCCGTGAAATTCTACTTCAGGCCAGTGTGCCTGAGACATGACAGGATTTTGCCAGTTAATGAGCACCACTATTTCTCTACTTGTTATGTTACACTTACCATAAGGCTTAATAATAGGCAACAATTCTGTGCAAATATTCCTCGTTGAAAAAAAGTTTGTCTTCAGAGTAACTTCTGCTTGGACCGCAAACGGAGTTTGGTCGTGAACTTTTTGTAAGAGGTAGTAGCAAGGGAGGAAAAAACAAAACAAAACAGAATTATACTACTGTTTGAAAGGAAGTTATTGAACTAACAAAACCAAACAAGTTTATCTTATCACCTTCCAATGTCTTAAGGGCACAGTGCAGCACTTTGCCAGCATCCTGACATATCTAGGGAGGGGATGGGTAAGAGGGGAAATCGAGAGCAAAAGAGATCCTGAATCTAGGATACTCCCACCGAAGATACAGAAGTTAGACTACTCCTCTGGCATTAAGATCCAAAACCAGGGCAGACAATTGCTTCCATATCCTGACTCATTTCTTGCCATGTCTTTTGGGTTCTCAGACAAGACCTGGGAGTCAGAGCAGTACAGAATTGCAACAAACACTGTAAAGCATTCTATAAAGGATGCAGGGATAACATTTGCTGCAGTCCAAAAAAAAAAACAAAACAAAAAAAACAAAAGACAAACCACTAATAAATGCCAGTGTGATAAATCATTTCCCTAAATTGACAGATCTGTGCTGACACAAGCACAAGAGTAGGAAACACGAAGCTAGGAAAGAGCATGGAGCTGACTTAAGTAATCGTATGGTGCAGTTCCACGGTCTGCTTAAGGCTGTGATCTCAGAATTGACAGCTTGCCACCACCGAAAGTGGGGTAGGATGTGCCATCAGCTGACGATTTGGCTCAGCAATAAGCCATATGCTGTGCGTCCTCCAGTTTGAGGGGAAATAAGTTAGAGACAGCATTCTTCCTCATCTGCTACAGGCTCAATCTCTGCAGTGATAAAGGCCACCTATATAGAATAGGTAGGTCTTCACTTGGTCTCCATAGCCCAGACCTACGTCAACTCAGACAAGCAGTAACAGATCACTTGCTGGTTAATACAGGTGTGGTTTTATTGCAAAACTCAGCTTAAATGACTGTAAATAAGTCAGTCTCATGCAGATCACTTGATTGCATTTAAAACAGAGATAAAAGCTGGACCACAGCCTATTGCAAAAGCTGTGACAACAGCAGAAAAAACTAGAAATCCACGCCATCCAGAACTCCTGCTTCCATGCCCACTCTGCAACAAACTCCTCTGCTCTCAGAAAATCACCCATTTTTCAAACAAAATAAGTATCTTGTAACATCTGATTGATATGCCCTCCCCTGACTTAACAAGCGTTAGTAGAATGACTGCTCTCACAGAAGCTCATCCAGAAGACATGTCACAATTACACGGTCATTTCATACAGGGACATTTTTGGTGGACTAAGGACTCTGCTGGGCTACCTGTTGCGCAGCACAACAACTGAACAATAAATTCAGTTTAATGACAAATCTGATCTTTGACAGGCAGCAATAACACACAGTTCTACAATAAAGAAAGGAAGCCATAAATTCTGGGATGGCAGCAAAAACCAAGAAAGCAAGAATTAGAGCCAAAATATGAGATAAGCATCAGAGCAAGTTATTATACTTAGGTGTAACTCTCTAACCTCTGTTAGATACTCACACAGTATCAGTTACAGATAAGAACTATGATAGAGGAGCCAGTCATATGACCTACTGCTGACTCACGGTGAATTGTCAGCATGACAAGTCAAGTTCTAAACGCCTGGAAGCAACTTAGGACTAGAAAAATCTATGCTGTTGTAAAGGAATTAACAGAAACCTCACTGCTCATGCTATTTTCACCTATCTGTGGATGCGGTGCTTTAGGGATATGGCTTAGTGGCAGACCTGGTAGTGTTAGGTTGATGGTTGGACTTGATGATCCTAAGAGTTGTTTCCAATCTAAACAATTCTATGATTTATCTGTCCAGAGTCTATACAATACTATATCTAAGATATCTCACAGATGAGCTCCAGACAATCTTGCTAGAGTTGTTTCTGGATTTTTTGTTTCAGCTGCCCAGGTATCCACCTGGTATCCACCAGGTAGCCTGGTGAAGGCTACAGTCACTGCAAAGTCAGCGAGGGGAAACACACTGCGCCTCAGCTATGGCAGTCATGGTCTAGTCTAGCTCAAACACGTTGTCACTTGCAGGTTGAGCTAGGGCCTTGATTATGAACTGAAGAAATGCCAGCCTGGAGACCTGCAGGCTTTTTGTGCGACAACCTTGGACAGAGATACAGTCGTTTAACCATTGCTGTTAGGTTTTAGCACCGCTCTATTTGTCCACACTTCAGGATGCACTCAAATTATATTAAGAGTTGCCCGCTATTGAACTGATCATTAACATAAGCAATCTTCCTGCAGAGTACCAAGTAAAATGGAAACAGTGACTTGACTTCAGAACACCCTTGCTACATTCCCACTATGTGGGAAGCTCCATCTTCAGCAGCAAGTGAGGTTTGGTCCATACTACCTGACAGGCTGCCTTAACCCATATTGTGAGCAGATGAAACAGTGCTTATGCTATGCTTGAACAGTTAATTTCCTAATTAGAGATCAGGACAAGAAATTAAAAATAAACAACAAAAAAAACACAACAGAAGATAGATTAAAAAAAAACCACAAAACAGAACAGCAAGCTTTTACTGGCAGGGAAATGAACTAGTAGTCACGCCTGTGATTTGCTCCATCTGGAGCTAACATGATTCTCTGTTTTTATAAACATCTACAAGTAGAATGCACTCTTCTACCTTATAACTGTGGTGCCTTCCTCACCTTCACTGCCTTCCTATCTACTAGGAGATGAAAGCGTTTAAATTCTTGCTCAGCACAGCAAGATTTAGATTAACTGTTCTATAGGTAACTGAATTATCTGAGAAAGTTAATGAGAAGTAACGGTGACAGGAACACCCAGAGCTGAAGGTTCTTTTTATCAACTGGAACTCCTGAGCAGATAATGCACAGAGCAAAGTACAGGGCTCATGAAGCACAGAAGACTCAGATCCCAGAGGAACATGGCCAACTTTCATACCTATAATGGGCTGCCATAGGTCTGATGCAACCCACATGCACCAAGGCAACAAACCCCTCTGCTCATGTGCACTGTGCATCTAGAGTATTTGCATGCTCTGTACATGATGCAAATAAAATACACCAGGGATGCATGTTTATATACACAGTTAACCCACCAGGTGCTCAAAGAAGAACCTTTCACATTGCCCTCTCATCGTCCTTGAGATAGTAGGCAGCTTGCCCAGCCAAAAAAGCAGCATGGTACTGGCACAGAAATCCCATAAAAGAAACTTTATAAAATCCTTGATGCATACACCATCCTTCTCCATGTAACTTTATACCACACGTGACTAACCCAGACAGTCTGCTTCCTACCTTTGAAAGCTATTCCAGCATTGTTAACCAGCACATTCAGACCTCCATATTTCTCCTTTAGGAAGTCCCGCAGAGCTCTGATACTCTGCAGATCATCAATATCCAGCTGGTGGAAGAGAGGATGCAGCCCTTCCTCCTGGAGCTTCGCCACCGCTTCCTGGCCACGTCCGGGGTCCCGGGCTGTGAGGTACACATCCCCTGGGAACTGCTTGCACAAAGCCCGCACAATTGCGAAGCCGATCCCCTTGTTGGAGCCGGTCACCACAGCCACGGGCACGCTGGACATTGTCCTCTCTGAACGTACACCAAAGCAACAGTAACTGTAAACTGCAAACAAGAGAAGTTTTACACTCTGATAGACAGAACGGATATCTAAAAAAGGATTAAAGTATTTTTTTTTTTCTTAAAAATCCAATTCAGAATTTCTCTTTGAATTATGCAAACCTACATTACAACTGTACATTAATTTAGTGAAGTAGCGTGAGCTATTAGCAAATAAATATATTTGCAGTTTAAAAGTTTTAACTCTGACACTGGTTGGACTTTAAAGCAAAGTCACTCGTCCACAGTGCTAAGTTAACTTTTGATAGGATTACAGTATTTTGGAAGTACACCTTACAGGATGACCATTTCATTTTTTTTCCAGGACATTCAGCTAGTTCAGGTCGAGCACTGATGAAGTCAAAACTGAAAAAAACAAGGCTCAAAAATAGGAGAGGAGCAGCTTGATCCTAAAGTGTCAAGCAGAACTAATTCTGGTGTTTTCATAGGGATACAGGACCATACATTGCCCTCACACATCTTTTCATTCAACACATCAGCCAGCTTTACATACAAAGTCCACTTCAGAAAACTGCTCTTCTTGCAGGTGCAGCTCATTGAAACCTGCGTTTCACCCATATAAACGAGTTTCAAAAGCAGTTTTTGTCCACTTTTAACTGCCATTCCCTTCCAAAAGGAGCTTGCAAGTAACCACGAGCAGGCACCTAACAGGAAGAAATCCTCACCAGCTCCCAAAAAACACCCACATCACTCCGGAGGTGCCGGACAACTCATGCTCAGCCTTCCCTCCCGCTTCAACGCCGAGGCCCCCCCGGCCGCCTCCCACCTCCCCTTTTTCGTCCTAAAACGAAAACAGAAGGGATCCCACAACAAGCCAAGACCAAGCTCAGCCCCCCAAGAGACTCCGTGCTGGCCGAGAGACCTGAAGGGCGGCCGGCGCCCCCCGACCCACCTCTGGCTCTGCGTGCCTGCCCCGGCTCCCCAGCGCAGCAGGAGGTTGACCTGGCCGCCCGCCGCACACCGCGCTCCCGGGGGCGGGCACGTACTTAAGATGGCGGCCGGGGCCCCGCCTCCCGCGGTGGGCAGGGCCGGAGCGGGCGGGCAGGGCGAGGGGCCGGCGGCGGTGGGTGCCTTATCCCCCATTGCAGGTGGGCTGGAGGCGGCTGGGTGGGTACCTGTGGGGTGGATGGGTGCCTGGGGTAGCCATTTTTGGCTGTTGATTTTCCATAAGTCTAATATATTTGCTGTTTGAGTTTTGTGTATGTAAACAACCGTGTTTCATTTCCTTTAGATGGGTATGGCCATACCTTGGCCAAGATGATGCTGGAGATAAAGGCTTCCCCTCTTCTCTTGCCCTGTCACCCACCCTTGTCTATGGGTTTGCTTGTAGTACATTTGCCTAAATTTAAAGAGTCTGTGTATTAAGCAGGCCATGGTCTGATTTCTCTTATTGAAATGAAAAAAACATGCAATATTTGAAGTGGTCGTTAAATCTAAAGTTTTTTTTTTTTTTTTTCTCCCCTGAATTCAGGCTCTCTAAAAAACGCAAAATCTGTTTCTTAACATGAAGAAAAACAGAGGCCGGACAGGTCGAAAGAGAAGAAGAAAACACTTGCAGAGTTTCACACATGGAGGTACTATCCCTGGAAGTACTGCTGAATAATTGTTTATCTAGGTATCATTTTATGATGCACATTTCTCAAACATTTTTGTATTTTCCAAATAGCATTCAGGTTCTTTTTCTATACATATATTCTAACATTACGTTCCCAGCCAGAACCTGGTGAATATTGTGAGCTCTGTTTTCTGGTTGATGGGAAATGTCACATTATTCTTAAGTTCTTTGTCCCTTGAATTTGCTGAATAACTCCTACAGTTCTGAGAGCTCCCAGTGCCCAGATGCCCAGAACATAGTAAGCTAGTTCAAGGGGAGCCTTTATTGATATTCTGTTATGCTGTACTAAAAAGTTTAAAATACAGTTTTTCTGAATGTACAGATAATTATTTTGTATTTGTTTTGTTTTACAATAGAGCGCTATTTTACAGCATTAAACCTCTCTTTCATTTTCAGTCAACTGCAGTCACAAACTGGAATATATTAAACTTAAGAAGTGGCTGAAAGACAGAGGGTTTGAAGACAGTAATTTAAGACCAGCACAGTTCCAGGGTAATGTTCTAATTATTTATTGGTAGTACATATTTCTGATTAAGAATGTTGTATTCCTACTTTGACATCGAATCACACACATGGCTGGCATTAGCAAAAAAAAAAAAAAAAAAGCCAGTTACCATTAGTCTTTCAAGGACTTTTGGTAAGTGCACTTTAATGTCACTTAACATGAACAAGTGTATGTGGAGGCCTGAAATACTGTAAACTGTTTCTTATATAGAGAGAGTTTTATGTAAAACTCTGGTATGAGAGTTTTTGGGTATGCTGTAAAACATGCAAACCTATGCCAAGTTCCTTGTAGAAATTGAGATTTTAGGTGTTAATAGTACAGTTTTCAAGAAGAAAGTATCGTCTCAAGTGTTTCCAGTATCAGAATCTAACCTTGGTATCATATATTTACCTTTTATTTTTCTGTGCTAGTTCAGCATCTATAGTGATACAGATAAGTAAATGATTTTAAAGGTCAGAGTCATATACTACTGTTTACAATAAAGATATCTACCTGTGTTTTTTCTCTTCAGTTAGATGGTGTTTCAAAAGCTTTTGCAATATTAAAGAGAGAGTAGAGAGGATAGTATGAATCAGAGAAAAATATTGAAAATATAACTTGTAAAGTGAAGTTAAAACTTTGAAAACAAGATCAGTGAAAGATGTGCTTAAAGAAAAAAATGGGAAAAAGGAATTGAGTAATTGCTAGAACTGGACAGCAACTGTTGCAGGGGTTCAGGGGAAGGGCTTTCTGCAGGTCCTGAAAAACAGTAGAAAAGTAAAAAGACAAATAGAGAAAAAAGAAATGTGGTGTATCTAGAACAATCTATAACTGACTTTTATGATTTTTCACAGAGATACATGTTCTTTTAGACTTCTTCCTTGTGGGCCTGTAAGTTTATTGCCTCTTGTATTTTACTATAAACATTCTCTTTGTTTCTGCTTCAGAAACAGGAAGAGGACTGATGACAACAAAAGCTCTTCAGGTTTGTAATGTTGATTGTAATGCGGGAGCTCCTCTAGGTTTGTTAAGTTATAATAATTGAATCATAGAATAAGACTTTCGCAACAAGGAAACTCAAAATTCCAGACAAGGTGTTTGCAGTCCCCGTTTTGAATGTAATTTCTATCCTAATACTAGAAACTGTAGTGTTGTCGTATCTGCAAAATTATATTGTATATACCCTGAGGACTCACTGGATGAGGGCATTGATTACTATACTCATTTACAGCAATTTAGTATGCAGTCTTACGTTTCAATTTAAGGCAACCAGTGGCTAACTGAAACACAGAAGGAGCAGGTCCGTTTCTTGCTGTGTGCGTTCTTCCTCAGCAACTGGCTTCTAGAAGTTTCCTTGCTCTTGGGGCAAATTGCCTCAGGAAGCTAAACCAGTAGAAGATTCTCTCTTAACTTTGATAGATTTGCTCGTTGAAATGGCACACCTTGGTTAGACCAGGTGGTCCAAAGGGAGCAATGGCACGTCCGGGAGGGAGATGGAGGGAAAGGGTCAAGGCTTTTGAGCAACATTTGGCGTTAGATTATCTTAACCATAATGTGAAACCACAGCTTTAACCACTCTTCAATGACCCTCTTCTTTGTTGATAACCAAGTAATAAAAATGCAATTTCGCAAACATTCCCAGCAGAAAAGGGGCATAACAGAAAAAATACCTTGACCTTCAGATATTGGCATAGCAAGACTGATCTCCAGCTGCAGAGTGCCTCTCAGAAAATGGGCTTGTTGGATAAGTTTCCTAACTGGCATGAGAATAGTATATTAAATATTGGGAAATCAGACCCAGAGCCTTTTGTGAAACAGTGAATACAGCAAGAGATAGGAAGGAGATGCAGTGGAGAGTCTATGTGGAGAACAGTGTAGGTTCTCATGCTGGCTCAGCGTATGTTCTCAGGGCCAGAACCAGCAGTTGAAGCCAGAAGCTTGTATTATCCACAGTGCTGGGAGTCTACAGTTAATGAAATGAGAGCTATATTCAGCTGTACTTGAACAGGACAGGGAAATGCAGGAGAGAAACGGGAAGAGGAGAGGATTGATTTATGCCCTCTTCCTTCAGGGATGGACATGTACCTCAAGCTAGGAATGAAAGCTAATTTATACACATAGCAGCTTGAACAACATCAGGGTAGACATGACTTTAAGCATCCCTTCTCCATGCTGTTCTGTTGATAGAAGAGCACGTGTTGGTGAGATCAGTTATAAAATATATCATACATAGTACAGAAGGTAGTGATGCTGAGGACCCAGGTACCAAATTGTCTTCTGAACAGGTGAGTTTCTGCAAGTGACAGTTCATACTGGTTGCGGTCATACTCCTTCCCTGGACTGTGACTGTCTTAAAGCTATGTTAGTTTCCATTAAATTAAACATTGTATCTGCTTCCTGTCGTTAGTGTTCTCTGGGCTCTCTCTTCATGATTCATAAAGTGTATGAGCCATTTACACTTGACCTTTATTTTTATTTTTACTCCTCAAAGGCAGGGGAGCTGGTTATTTCATTGCCTGAAAAATGCTTACTCACGACGGACACTGTACTTAGCAGCTGCTTAGGAGAATATATTATCAAGTAAGTGAAAAGTGACGTGGCAATAAAGGAAAACGACTTTCTCAGCTGACCCTTCTCATGGGTTGCTCAATAGTAGATGAATCATCTTAAGCTGTGGTAGAATTTTGAACTGCATATCCTAACTTGTATTTTTTGTGTACTTTCCTGCATGTGGAATGCTCAGATAATCAACTAGGTGGAGTTGGAGGCATGGTACAAGTTTGAACTTGATCTGCTGCTAGAGCCATCTTGTACCTAAATGCCAGTTATGAATGGTTTCTTACAAATTTGAAAGCATGCTTCAATAGAAGAAGTCAAGTAACATGAGGCAGCAAAGCAATCACCTGAACATAGCCTTTTAGAAAGTTCAGGACAAAGGCCTGTGCTGGTTGAATCATAGAACCACAGAATGATTTGGGTTGGAAGGGACCTTAAAGACCATCCAGTTCCACCCCCCTGCCATGGGCAGGAACACCTCCCACCAGACCAGGTTGCTCAAAGTCCCATCCAGCCTGTCCTTGGGCACCCCCAGAAATGGGGCATCTACAGCTTCTCTGGGCAACCTGCTCTAGTGCCTCACCAGCCTCTGAGTAAAGAACTTCTTCTTTCTATCTAATCTAAATCTAACCTTTTTTAGTTTAAAACTGTTACTCCTTCTCCTATCACTGCACTCCCTGACAAAAGTCCTTCCCCAGCTTTCCTGTAGGCCCCCTTTAGGTACTAGAAGGCTGCTCTGAGATCTCCCCGGAGCCTTCTCTTCTCCAAGCTGAACAACGCCAGCTCCCTCAGCCTGTCTTCACAGGAGAGGTGCTTCAGCTCCTTGTGGCCCTCCTCTGGACTTGCTCTAATAGGTCCATGGCTTGCTGTAATAGGTTCATGAGTACTTGTTATCTGTACTGAAAAAAAAACACAGCAAGAAGTGAACCTTACATTTTTACCACAAACTGACTTTTATAGCTTCTCAATAAAATGAAGTCAAAAGCCCCTTTGAAATCATCAAAAGGACTTGGAAATTAACTACAAAGAAGTTTAAAATAGAAGTTATTTATAACATTTCAAAGAATTAAAAGATAGACAAAATACTACTACATCAATTTCCTATCTCACCTCTGTGTTTCTGCTTTTTTTTTTTTTTTTTTTTTTAATAGATGGAAGCCTCCTGTATCTCCTTTGATAGCACTGTGCACATTTTTAATAGCAGAGAAGCATGCTGGTGAGAAATCTCTGTGGAAGCCATATCTTGATGTTTTACCGAAGTCATACACTTGCCCTGTTTGTTTGGAGCAAGATGTAGTGAGCCTTCTTCCTGAACCTTTAAGAAATAAGGCTGAGGAGCAGAGAACAATGGTCCATGAATTGTACATGTCTTCCAAGGCTTTTTTCTCTTCCCTGCAGTCTTTATTTGCTGAAAACACAGGAACTATTTTTAACTACAGTGCCTTAGAATGGGCTTGGTGCACTATAAATACCAGAACAATATACATGAAACATTCCCAGAGGGAATGTTTTTCTCTTGAACCAGATGTTTATGCATTGGCACCATATTTAGATTTGCTAAACCACAGTCCAAATGTTCAGGTAAGAGACTAAGAATAGATCACTTAATTTCTTGATTTATGAGTGTACTATCCCAATGCGGTATACATTTAAGTGATGGATTAGGAGTGTCTGGAGGTTAGCAAGAGATCTCATAGTGGGGAACTTGTCTATCTGGATGACACCTGTAGTCTGAGTATGCATGGTTCACGTGTACCTGGAGGCTCTTAGTAAAGCAGAGGTACAGGGAGAGCTCTCAATTTCTGGCTGAGGTTTGTTTCCAGGGTGGCTACTGGGAGGAACCACTAGTAAATATAACCCTACCCTGCTCTCCTGACAGGCTCAACTCCTAAGACAAATCTTGAGTTACACAGTCCTTGGGTTACTTCACCACTGGCTTCTGGGTAGCCTTAGGAGAATGTACAGAGCAGTTCCACCTGGTGACAGAGATGGGACTGTGCCAGCATATTTCTTGGAGAGCATAAAAGTGGTTAGCTCTGCATGAGGCCATTTTTATTTGCGGCTTCTGTAATAAGTCTACTGAGTGGATGGCAGGCACATCCTGCAGGCTGCAGTTTTGATGTTTGTTTGTTCTTTGTACTAGTATTTTTAGAGTAATCCTAGTTTATTTGTCCAAATGGGTTGCCTTTTCAGACATCTGTAACACTTACCTGTTGGCACCCTATTATCGCTGTGTTAGAGAAGTGTTCAGTTCTATTGGATTTTAATATTCAAGGCTTGATTCCTTTTTCCCCAGCTTCTGCCAAGACTAAAATTTTTACCTTTTAATTTCTCAAAGGTAAAGGCTGCATTTAATGAACAGACAAGAAGTTATGAAATACGGACCAATTCACAGTGCAAAAAATATGAAGAAGTATTTATCTGCTATGGACCTCATGATAATCAGCGACTGCTACTAGAATATGGATTTGTTGCCATTGATAACCCTCACAGCACTGTTTATGTCTCATCAGGTTGGATTTATAAATTGTCTTGATATTAAAAGGTACAAGAGTAGAGAGCAGAGTGTCTGAGCTAACACTGTTTTAAACAGGAAATGTGGTTAGAAACAACTAAAGGAGAGTGAAGTTCATGTGCTTGCATATATGTATATGCACAATGCATATTAAGGCATTGTGGTCTTTTATTACCATCAAAATAGTTCTGTGTACTTCTAAGAAGTGGAGTAGAGTTGATAACACCTTGGACTGCATCGAATTTAAAGATTAGCGTTTTCAAATTGGAAGTGGTTTTGGTAACTTTTTCTTTTGTAAAATTGTGATTCTTACCAGTGTTTATATAGAGCTTCTAACTGGATGTCTTAGACTGTATAATTGTTTTCAAGATTGGAGTTCTGATTCCCACTAGGGGGAGTTACTGAAAGTTTTTCATAACTTCAATTTCAGTCAGAATTTCCATTATAAGGATGCAATCCTTCAGGTTGCTGATTGCTTTTAAGATGTAGTGAGCACCTCCCAGATACTTTTTTGATTATGTTAAAGTTCTCCCAAATTTAGCAGTTTTGGTCTTTTGTCTTTTAGCTACATGACAAATACAGTTGAAATGCCATTTCAGAATTGAGGGTTGTGGTTTCTTCTTCATATTATTTACATAAATATTTTAAATGTGTTTTTATGTAGATATTCTCCTCAAATATTTTCCACCACTGGACAAGCAGAGGGATGCAAAGCTTTCCATTCTGAAGGATCATGATTTCTTACAGTAGGTATCTAGAGTTTTTTGTTTCCATGTGAATTTTCTTATTTTTTTCTGGGAGTCAAATTTTGCTTCTGGTATCAAAGTCCACCATAAAATCATTTTTATCTAACAAACTGATTTGCTTGCTGTTTGTGAGAGAATGTACAAGTGGTAAACACCCATATCAGACTTCAAGGTCCAGCCCGTCTCCTAGTTGTGGACAGCAGCACAGTAAGATTAGTCAAGAAATCATCTACTTTTGAAGAGCAGATCTTCTGTTGTTGACAGTTATCAGGAAGAAAACTACTGAGCTGTGGAAGACTACCTATACTTTCTGTATCTCAGCACTTCTGTCTTTTTAGAAACTTGACCTTTGGATGGGATGGACCATCTTGGAGACTTCTTACAGCCCTCAAATTGTTAAGTCTTGGAGCAGATGAATTGTAAGTTTCGGTACTTTCTGAATATTCAGACAATGTGAATGTGTCATTTTCCTTTGTTCTTTGCTGCCTGTGTGAGACACTGGGGACAAGTTTGGATCTTATGTGTCTATCTGATTGACTCCAAGTGAGAAGGGAAAAGAAGAAAGGAAGAGAAAAGTATATAATGTGAAGTGATTGCCTATTTCTTGCTTTGCTCTTTTACTGTCTTGTATTAAGCACTAGACATACCCCCATTGTTTTCCCTTTCTATTTCAAGAACCAAATGTTTCTTTAAGGTTCAGACTGCAGACGATTTTTCTGTTGGTTTGATAGAACTTCTATATGCTATTGACCTATATACTTGCTTGCTTCTGATATTCTAAGGTCAAATAAGTTTCTGGAAGTCATCTCCAGTGACTATCAGTGAAGTTTTGATCGTTTGTTCCAAATGTAATAGTAAATTTTTTTTTTTTTTTTTTTTAAGTTATCTTCTCTTAGTTTTGATTTGAGCAGCTGTTTATGCTTCAGATATTGATTTCTGAGTGGAATAAGTTGGTTATAAGAACTAAAAATAAATCCCCATGACACTGGTTTTAGGCACATGAAATGTGTCAATATGTTAATAAGCTCTGCCTGACTGAACAACTTTTAGTCTTCACTGGTGATGCTGAAATTGGTGGCAGCACAGCAGAGCAGTAAAGACTAGAAGCACAGACTGGCTTTGGCTGAAAGGGTAGGGGTGGAACTGCTTCTTTGGACCATTAAATGTCTCTTTTCTCTTGCTTGATTCGTCAGTCTCATATCTGTATACTTTGTGCCTTTTTCATACACGTTAACCTTACTTGCCTTATGACATCTATATTATTCTGAGTATAACCATGCATTTATTATTTAGCTGTGGAATATAGTAAGTGACTGTGTGTTGTTCAAACATTTTGATTCTAGTACTTGCTGGAGGAGAGTGCTGCTTGGTGATGTGATTTCGGCCAGAAATGAACAGCAGACTTTGAATATAACAGCAAAAATATGCCATGTTTTAGTAGAGGAGACACAGCATGTCCTTTTCCAGGTAATTTGGTTAGAAGAGCAAGGCAGCCCAGATTCCTTTCTCTTCCTGTATAAATGTATGGCAGTCTAATTTTCAGGGTTAAGAATTTTAGGGTTGAGTGGTGGGGAAAATTGACTTCACTGGGGTGGTGTAGGGTTTGTTACCAGGGTGACTGACGCTGCTAAATAAATTGCTCAGCAGAATCTGTGGCTGCAGCAGAAAGAGGAACCATGTTACAAAGCTTATACCAAGCCCTATAAACAAGTGAATAGTATTTAAACTTGCTCTTACCACAATATCAACATGTTTGTTGAAATTTCTTAAGTTGAAGTTTCATTTACATCTTAAAAGAAAGTGCAGACTCCGATAAAGTAGGCACATAAGATGTTACAGACCTGCTGTGAGTACATTTGCTGCAGAAAGTATGTTCATTAAAGCCAGTCAAGCCAAGCTAAATACCCTCGTCAGCCAGTCATTTGTGAGGGAGGTCTTCAAGACCAAGTTACTATTATGCTCTTAGAAAAACATTCTCTGCTTCCTTTCTGAGTTTTGGCAAACAACGTGTATGTAATGTAAAGTTGGATAGCTACAATGGCAAAGGGTTTTGAAAATCACACTTTTGCAAAGGAAATGTATGGACAGAGTATGAGGTGAATCTGGTCGTCTGGTCTTGAGCTACATCTTGAGGATAGTATGGACTTAGGAACTTGATATCAGGTGAACATTTCCCTTCCCATCCCCTGCTTGGTTTTGTTCTGCTTCCTATCCACATGATGATTGTTTCCTTTGAAAAACAAACAAACAAACAAAACAAAAAAAAACTGTGTTGACATAATACTGCAGATGAGCTTTGCACAAATTTTGTGTTCATGTCACACGTTAAATAATGTGAATTCTGAGTAATTTCATACTGTTTCTGTAAACTTCAGATTTCCCAGTTGAAAAGGGGCAAAGAGAACCTCAAAAAACACCTGTCTTTGGTAGAAGCACTACGCTTGGAAGACCTGAAGATACTACAAAAATCAGCAGAGATTCTTTGCAACTTGAATGTGACAACAGCTTGACCCATCTGGAGCTGTGATAGCTGTGGTAGATTGGATCTCATTTACTATGGACGTGCCTTGCTAAGCTTTTTTAATGGACCTGAGCAGCAAAGAAGACTGTAAAAATTCATCAGAAAATGCTCAGTTTTCCTTAAAGGGTCACATGGACACTAGAGGCTTATTTTGTTCTTTGCTGACCTTCTTCAGTAATACAAAAGGTTACCCCGAAGGGTAGGCGGGGGGAACAGGCACCTTTCATCACATCACATCCAAATCATGGTTGTTAGGAGCAAAACAGATTCTGGGGTAATTAGAGCAGCTTTGGGATTGTGTACTCCGGCAGTTCTAGACTTTACAGCTGCATGTGGCGCTAAGGCATGGATCATAGGGTCAAGCAGACATTCTTCAGCATGTATTTGAGTTCTGGCAATTGACAGAGAGGGAAGGGACAGAGCTACTTTTATTTGCCCTGTACTAATCATTTGCTTTTTTTCCCTGAGGTCTGTATGTATGCCTAAGACTTAGTAGTCTACGTAGTGTCAATTCATTGCTGGAGCAATAAATGTGGACCAGAGCACAGATCACCATCAGCCTCTTGGTGACTGAACCCAAATCATTTCCCTCACAGTTTCAGCTCATGTTTCTGGAACTTAAGGAAATACAAATTTCCCTCCTTTACCTTCAGAGCTTTTTCCAGACTCGCTAGTTAGTGTTCTAACTCCTCCTGCTGGGAATGAGTACTGAAAGGATGCATCATCTTTAAACTGTTTCTTATTTGGAAGACCACCCAGGCAATTCATTCTGTTTCTGTTCAGTTTGTGTGATCACAATGAGAAATATTTTTATACTGTCTTTAACAGTATAGTCTTGTGAACTGCCTTTCAGTATGAGTCCTACCTAAATATGGAAGGTCAAGCTACCTATGTATTTTAGAAGAGAGAGGATTCTTTGAGGGCATTTCCAAGTGAGGCCCTTGTTTGAGCTTTATAAGGTTCATAATTGTGCTTGCGTTGTGATTATTTTCCATTGTATGGGGAGTCACATTTTGTAGAATTTTCATTATTATTTTCAGACTTTTTTAAAAAATTGTGTTTTTAAAGAGTGTTTATTTTTGTAAATATTTTTCTACAAGACTATTCTATATATTTTTTAATAAATGAATTGTATACGGCAATAAAGATATTTTGGCTAATATTATTTAAATAAAAAAATGCAGCAAATAACTTCTAAGAAATACAAATGTTCAAATGCGCTTTCTGACTTTCTTTGGTACCTTGTGAACAAGAATGTTATTGTATAAACTTGTTAGGAGTTGAGGATTCCAAGAGTTTTCCTTGCCTTTTTTTTTTTTTTTTTTTTTTTCTCTTTTTTTCTGCCTTCATGTATTTGGATCAGGAGATACTTTGATACCTCACCTATGTGAACTGCTGTTCCTAAAGTGTAGTTATCCAGAACCTGCATAAGGCTATGTGAACATGTGATATGTTTTCTAAACAAAACAATCTGTCATCTCCAAAAATTCCTGCATCTCACTAATGTTCTGATCTTGTTGATGACATCTCCTCCTGAGCCATCTGATCCTATTGCTTTGAGGCAAGTTGAGGTTCTTCAACATATCTTCCTTATTTATTTTTTCCCCTTCTCCTTTTAGATTTACCAAACAGTGGAGCTCTGAGAAAGGCCTTTCCTTAACTAGAAAGGTATGTCGGCTGAGGTTCAAAAGACTAGGGGAACTAGAAAGTAACTGCTCTTACTCATTTTCCATGACACTGAAGACAAAAGTTCTTGGTTTTGAGGTGCCATCCTTGTAACCTCTTCCTAGTTTTAGAAAATAAGCTATTTCCATGTAGTTCACCTGAGTGCACTGAGACTTGTATTCTCAGGCTTTCTGCATGCTGACACGGTGGCTGCTTTACATCTCACAGTAGGGGACAGGGTGAATGGGTTGGGGGAAGAACTGGAGTGCCTCCAGGACCATGAAGTGTATGTATTATGTCCTTTAGACCAACTTAGTTTCATTTGCTTAAACTTTTAAGTTACATGGCACCTCGTTCTATACTCTGGTTGGCCTCATACTGAAGTACTTCAAAGGAGGAGATGACTGGATTTGGGTATGCAATCGCTGCTAATATCACCAAGAGCAATCTTCATCAGCTTGCATAAGGGTCCTTCTGTAGCACTGAACCTGGCTACAGCAGAGAGAGCAGAGTACAGAACCCAAAACTGTGGCTCTTGCCAGTTCACTTGAATTAGGTCTGCAAAAATGCTTTCAGAAGTCATGAGTGACATGAAGAGGGGGGGTAGTGACTGAGCATTCAAGTGCCAGAAGCAAGGGCTTTCAAAGGAAGTTTGAAGTCAGGTTCAAAACTATGTGAATGTGGTGACAGATACAGAAGTTTACAAGGGTTCAGAGTGCATGTACATGGAAGACAGACCTGGTGGTAGTTACCAGCCGGAAAAAAACTCTTCAGTCTTAGGTAGTTCTCTGATTTCAAAATACTTGAGGGGAGTATTGGTATTGGAGGGTATTGGTGGTAAATGTTATATACACTTGACCTGTGCTTACTCTTTTAAGGTGGTGGACACTAGGGAAAGAGCACTGGGCCAGATGGATGCTTCCTTTGAACATGTCCTGCAGTTTTTACAATTACCATTGAACCGCTTGTCTTCTTAGGTTCTTTTAGTAAGATCTTTTTCATTCTCTAAGAAAAGATGTGTTTCCAGCCATGGTAAAGCTGCTACATAGTCCCATGGTAGTCAATAGGGCCCTGCTGATTCAACCCAGCTGAGCATCCAGTTGTGTGGAAGACTGAACAGTGTTGGTTGTTTTTTTTTTTTTTTTTTTTTTTTTTTCCTTTCTTCTTTCCTTGCAAAATGGATACTAGTTTGACAGAAGTTTATTTGCTTCAGTATTGCGGGATAGGCCACACATTTATACCACCTGGTCTGAACATGGGTTCTACCTCTGTAACTCCTGCACTCCCTGAGGGACTGTAGGAAGGGGTTCTGGCAGAGCAGGATAGCAGGCAGCCTGAATTGCTTGTCTGTCTCTTGGAGGTAAACACAGCAGTAAGCCCCCAGCTTTACCCTAAGCACTGTAGCAAGTGTTCTGAATAGAGCCATGTGTGTTTAATGTCAAAGACAAAATCCTGCTCGAAGAAGTTACGGAATTGGAACTAGTGCTTTTGTAACACATCAACAGCAGTGCATTTATAACTGACGGAGCATAGGTAACAAATCAGCATATATTTATGTATATACATATATAATACGCACATACATACATGCACAGTCAGCAAAAGTTTAAAAGCTTAAATTCTTTTTTTTTTTTTTTTTTTTTTTTTTTTTTTTTTTTTTTTCAAACCTAAAACTATGTGAAATGGAGCATCCTAAGCTGGTCTAAGAGCTAGGGTGTCGGAGGAAGTAACTGTACTGGGAGTGCTTTCCAGCTGTCTTAGAGAACATTAAATCAAGTTTTCAGAGTGAAGATGCTTAGTGTCAGCCTCTACCTAGAGCCTCTTTGAGCTTCAAACATCTTAATCGTGTAGCTTTAGTGACTTGCTGTTAACGTTTGGCTCTGGCTGTTAGTTTAAAAAGGATTTTAGCTGTGATCCCAGTGTAGAAAGATGTATTTCCCTCTTGGTATAAATCTCCTCTCCAATCATATCTGCAAACCTCAGCAGTAGTAGGAATAAACCCCAGCTTTTTACCGTTGGCAATACAAACCTAGTATAGACCATGGCAGTGAGCTAGATTCTCTTCCAGCTTGTGCAGTATTACTCAAAAAGAGCTAAAGTAGGACTGCATTCTGCGACTGCATTGAAAGCACTGGGTTTTGGTAGGTGTAATGAGAGAAGCTTTATTTCCTGTGATAAGAGTGTGAGACAGAAATAGCACAGTGCCTTTTTTTTTTTTTTTTTGTCTCGGGGGGGAGGGGGGTGGAGGCATGGGGAGTAAATCCAGTGCAGTCTGAAGTCACTGAAAAATGATAAACACGAAACCTCATGATAGTATCCTTCCTGTGTCAATTTATGTAAATATGGCATGGATTTTTCTTTGATCTTCTACAGAGAGTGGCTTCTAGTTTACAGTTTTCTTCAGCTGTAATGTGTGGAGCTCATCCATCATTGCTAAGTGCCTTTAGACCTGTCTATTCAGGACAAGATAAGGGAGTATCAACTGTCATACCCTGATAATTAAAGCTTTTAGGTACACTGTGAAAACATTTCAAAGATGACATTCCCAAAGAAAGAGCTTTTAGAAGTGATGTCTCCCAGGGTATGTAGCCTGTGCCTACCTAGAAGGTAAAGAATGCCCCTGTACAAATACCACACTTTGTCATAACTTGTAGTGATTGTTTGCACTCAGTGCATCAATGACTACAGATATGAACACTAAGATTGAATAAAATTGTTCCAACAATTTTTTTTACGTTTAATTATGTATTAAATATGAAGTATAGATGTTAAAAGATTTACAAATATTGTCTTATTTTCTTTGTGAGTTTGAGCCAGCAATTGATTTCGAACCAGGTGAAATTCATGATTTTGTCTCATTTCAGTGCAAAAGCTTGGTGACTAAACTCAACTAAAAGAACTCATTTTTAATCCTATCTGTAACAAAACTTAGGTGGCATAAATCTGTTGAAGATTGGAGTAGAAAGAAAAAATATATTTCCAAGATTCACTTCTGAGTGTTTTATAAAATATTTATAATTCCAGAATTAAGGTTTAGAAAGCACTGCAATGAGCTGTATTAAGTGGAAAAAGCAATAATATTTAATGAACCCCAATCTTAATTGTGTAAAACTACTGCAATCTCTGTGTTGTCCACTAGATGATGCAACTGTACTACAGAGAAATAAGAAATTACAGTATATCTACATACAATTGTAATCCTACTTACAGCATTATGTTTTAAATAGCAGACTGCATAGTTTTCTATGGATACATTGTAGTTGGTATTAGATAAATAGTTTAAAAATTGGTTTTCTTTCTGCTGTGTTCAAGTAAAACTTGAAGTTTTATAGTCTTTTATTTTCCTTCAGTTTGATTGCATTTTAACTTTTTAGGAGTTGCTTCTTTCTCAAGTCAAATCACGTTAATGTTCCCTGAAACCATCACCCTAGATGTAACTAATATGTCAAACCATCTTTATTTTTTTAACCCTAATGGTTTAGGTAGTGGGATTGCAATGTTTGCTCACATGCCTTTTTCTTTAGAATTTAGGTGCTGGATTCATGTTTTGCACAGGTCTCTTTCAGTGAAGTCCTTTGATGTGGCTGGTTGAACTCTGATTGAAACATTGCCTCTGTGCAGCATGGTTCTGTGGACTCTACCTCGTGTCTGTTCTGTAGTGTCTAATAGCAATAAGCTGATGTTTGTGCCTTTCATTCCCTGGAGATTTCTTCCCTGCCCATTTTCATGACTGCTCATTACTTTTGATGGATACTTGTTGCCTTGCTTGTTTTCGCTGGGAATCCTGAAACAGTCAGCGTGTGTCTACACTGTGCGTCCTTAGAGCCCCTTTGGATTGTCCCAGTTGCCCTGTAGATAAAAAGAGGACTGGAAAGAAATGCTGCTTGCAAAGCTACTGTGTTCTTCTGAAACCCACTCTCCTGTTCCTTAGCTCTTTTCCCCTGCCTCCAGTGCTGCACCATACTGCAACATGTCAACCTTGGGAGCACAGGAGTGGGTTGTGCTCTAGCACCACCATGTGTATGGCAGGAGGCAGGTATTTGCAGTGTATCACTAATGTAAGATTATTTTTCCTCTTTACATAAACCTGTACTTATTCCAAGTCTGGCAGGGCCAGCTATGTTTCCAGTGCTTTACCTCTCCACAAGGATGCCAGAGCTGAGCTGGAGAAATTGGTAGAAGAGCATCGTATCCCTTGCAGATACATCCAATGGGCACTGGATGTTCTATTGCAGTAGCTCCCTCCTGCTGGGGCTGCTCTGGAAGGAGCTGGCAGTGACAGTTTGGCTCCTTTGACCTTTGGCAGGCAATGATGACTATGAAGAGGACAGAGGGACATTCTCAGCATGGGGCTGGTGCCATGCCTGTCTGTACCACCCTGCCTGGGCCAGCTTCCAGAGCCTGTATCTCTATCTCTGTCCTTAAGAAGCCAGTCCTCTTTGCAGCAAGAAAGTGCCAGTGACTTTGTGTACCCTTCCCATGACATGAGCTTTGCATGAACAAAGATGCTTGGGTGTGGGTGGGCTGGCCTGCAGAGGATGCTGGCGAGAGATCAGAAGGGACTGTGCCATCCCAAGAGGACTCACGCTGCTCTGAACAGTTTCTGAGGAGTGCTTAGATGCTGGATTAGCCAGCCACTGGCTCGGAAGTGGGAAAGCACTGTGTAAGTCCTGGGAAACTCCTAACTGCTAGAAGCACAGTGTGGTCTGGGCTCTGGAGGTGGAAGGGGAAGTGTGGGCTAGGACAGGAGGAACAGTGAGGTCCTACTGGACAGGGGATATTTGGCACCCTTATGAAGAGCACACACTCCTATTTGTCTTTTCTCTGCCTGTGAGTTCATTAGAGAACTGGACAGCACTGGTGCCCTGGTCAGGGGTTCTTTCTGTGGTGTTAGAGCGGGGCCCTAGGCTGAAGGGCAAGGGCCCTGTTTGAGCCAGAGCCACACTGACAGAGGGAGCCCTTTGGCAGTGCCGGTCCATTGGGATGTCTCTGCTCCATGCTGTTGTGTACGTGGGGATGGGAATGGATCCCTTCATGTTGTCAGGTGGGAAACCCCTCTTGTCAGTTATGCTGCTTCTGGTGTGGCAGTAAAGTCAGCCTGTCTGTCACAGAGACGCATCCAATGCATCCCATCGTAATTCACTGGTGGAGTTGCCTTGCTGTATGGGATAGGAGTTGGAGGACATGAGCTGCTCTGGCTGGGACACTCTTGGGTGTGGAGCTGTCTGGTGAGATAGGAAATGTGTGTTGGAAGAAACAGAAAGAAATGCAATCCCCTCTGGCAAGTTTCCTTCGGCATTTCCAGTGGGGTGCTTTCATGATTCAAGAGCATGCTCCAAGGCTAAGGCAGTATGGATGGTCAAAGAACTGGACTTTGAACACACAGCCAACAGAACTCACAGACTAAATCACAGAATCACAGAAGCACAGAATCGTCTAGGTTGGAAGAGACCTCCAGGATAACCGAGTTCAACCTCTGACCTAACACTAACAAGTCCTCCACTAAACCATATCCCTAAGCTCTACATCTAAACATCTTTTAAAGACCTCCAGGGATGGTGACTCAACCACTTCCCTGGGCAGCCTATTCCAGTGCCTAACAACCCTTTCAGTAAACAAGTTTTTCCTAATATCCAACCTAAAGTTGATCACTTCTCTGCCTTTTGGCTAAGATCAAGTGTAGTGTGTGTAGAGACAGTACAGTTGTGACTGCTACTTTGAGACTGCTACTTTTACATCACATTTGGTAGAGGCTGGCTAATGTGTGCAGAAAATACAGGAGAGAGGAAGGAGAGACTAGGATGGTCAGATATGCAGAGATTTTCTTTCTTGTGAATACAGGCTAAAATATCAAAAGAGAATCAGAAAATTACACATCACATGTTTTGAAGCCAACCCTGAGCATAACAATACTGGAGACATTTGCAACAGTAGGTGATTGTACTTCTCTGAAGAGGTTCCTGCCTGTGGGAATGGCCATTCCCTTTCTAGATAGAGCTAGAAAAACACCTACACTTGGCACAAGTCATGAACTACAGATCAGATTGTCTAAACCTCAGGAGACTTAATATTGTCTCTCTCCCTGGATGCTTCTGATAAAAAAACCTGAAAAATCACTTCATACCATGTCAGTTTAATTCCCTTGGCTTGAAGGGAGTTACACCTCACCTTTGATATTTGGCCTCAGGGCTTCATTAGGCATGGTTGTGGTCCAAATCTTGTTGACAGAAATCAATTGGTTTATGTGAGTTGAAGCTTAATTTTCATTTTTGTCAAGAAAAGAACACAATGTGTTGCAATTGCAGGGGAGGTATTATAGCCTGGTGGGAGGATCAGAGAGCATGACCCCTTAGTCAACTCACAATTTGCACTGGAAGCACCCAGACATAGGCAGAGCTCTTGTACTTGGGGAGGTCTGAATGCATAGGTATAGGTGAGCTCCAATACCCCTTTGTGCAGTGTGGTTGGACTGGGTAAGAGGAGGCCTTGGCTGTCCTGACACATTATGCTTGAGTTGTGGTGGGTCTAACATCCCCCAGCATGGGTGGGAGTCTCATGGTCTGGTACTTGCTCTTGAGGCAGCTCTTAATGTCCTCCAGTAACAGCACAGAGACAAAGTCACAGAGGAACAGCACCTGACAGAGCTGAAGTGCTGAGGGTAGGCCACCATATGTCTGAGTTTTGCCCCAAAAGAGTGTTGTTTAGGTAAAAAGAGCAGAATTTGGTTCTTACTATGGGATTTCCAGAGGCCAGATAGCTCCTTTGGTGCAGCAGTGTCTGACCAGCCACATGTACGCAGTCAAACAGCACAGTGGAGGCTTTTTATGTCCAACGAGACCTGCACATGCTGGTTTTCACATACACGTACCAGGCAATAGATCTGCACCTGTGCACAGCCTGATACACATCACCTGTACATGCTCTGGCCACCTGGGCAGCGTGTGTACAATAAATCCACCACCACATTCGTGCTTGTGGGACTTGCTGGCAAGTGAGTCTCTGGTTTATGCCTCCCTGAGAATAATCAGGGATATCAATAATCAAGGAGAATAATCAAAGAGTATCCAAGCTGTAATGTTCAGCCGTAGCATCAAAAGTTGGTAGAAACTCTTACCACAACATTGGCCATTTTTATTGGCTATTTCATGTATTGAAATTTATTTATTCATGTTGTTTGTGTATTCACTTATTTATTCATGTTGTTTATCATGTATTTGTTTATTCATTCATGTTGTTTATCACAACATTGGCCACTTTTATTTAAGCTTTTCAAAAACCCTGGGAGAATCACCTGATGAGGACATACACCCCCCATTCAAAAGAAGAGAAGCAGCAATGGAAAAACTATGGGTTGTGCATTCCTAATATCAAAATAAAATGTTTTCATTGAAGAAAATGTGCAGTGAACTGTGAAACAAAGATAGCCCAGACCATTGCAAAATAATACAGCATGAAAAGTGCTCTTGATGTACCCACATTCTCTGGATTTTTCCCCATTTTCCCCACTGCTTCAAGACGAATGTAAGATCTGAATCTAAGTCAATAGCAAGATGCAACTGTTAAATGTCAAGTAGGGGGGAAAATGAGAGCGTTACTTGGATAATTCAGAAAACAGCTGCTGCAGCTATGCAGCATTGTACAAGTTAGAAAAAGATGCTACTCCCCTTGGGAGGAAGAGACAAATTTCTGGTAACTTGGTGTCCTAGGGCCAACAGGCAATGCTGTTGTGATGCTGTGTGAGCCCAGGCCAGGCAGAGGTTGGGGTTGGGATACATCTGTGAGTCTGGGCTTTTGGGTCTCGGTGCCAACTGCCTTCCTGATAAACACTTGCCTGCCTCTGATGGGGCTGTATAGCTAAAGATTGTGAGGAGAACAAATATGAAACAAGGCCCTGAGACAAATGCTCATGACAGTCTTAGGCAGTAAATGTAGAGCTAAATGGACTATTCTGCTTTTAAAAGGAGAAAAAGTCAAAAGAGTACTAACAGTCATTTAAATCATTCTTTAAACACCTCATCCGGTCATATAGTTTGAGCTATTTTTCCTCATCTCCAAGCTCTCCATGACCAATAAATATTTAAAAAATATGGTATATGCTAGTTGTTGCTGGTTGCAGGTTGCAGTTTATATGTAAATCAAGTGCCCTTGACAGAAAGATCCACTGTACATCCTCTTTGCGCTCCGACCACTTTAATATTAGAGAATCATTCTCTCCATTAGTGCACTTAATTTTATGAAGAATGATGTGGAACAGGGGTATTAGCAACTCTTCCTTTGTTTATAGCTAAAATATATTTGACTGCTTAAAAGAACATGAAAACGAGTTTTGTCTTCCTTTCCTATTACTGTCAAACAAACTTCACCTCCGCGCTCAACATCACATGGAATTTGTCACTGGCAGGAAGCGTAAACCCTACCTTGTGAATATATAACTTACAGTCACTTCAGAGGGAGAAAAAAAATCCTTTCATCATGTTCAGTTTTCTTCACTGTTTTATTTCACTTAAAACATCACTCACTACCAAATGGTATTTGTCAGTAGTAATTGGCAAATGCTGGAGGCGGTTTTCAAGGCTGTCTGAATGGAAAATCTCAAAGCAGTTGTCTGCTCTGAAAGAAAATATTACATTTGATCTTTTTATGATTCTCACAGACATGATGTATGTCTGCATTCCTTAGCCTGAAGAATTATTGGTGTTTGGGTTTCTTTTCCTTTAAATGACAGGAAGTAGCACTTCACTGTTATTTTGCAGTATTGTCTGAGAATTAACCACAACATAATGGTAATGTACATTTTTTTAATGCTTTACAGAGATTCATTTTTATTAGCCATTTATTGTGGTTTTGCTTGTTGGCAAGATTCAGATACTCCCAATGATAACTGTGGCTATTGCATTTCATCTGCATCTGTATTTAGACATGCATTTCTCCTGATGTGTTCTTTCAAAAAAATGTGTCCCTCAAAATTGCCATGCAATAAATCACATTTCCTTAATGCAATTGGACAAATGTATTATTGCTCTAGTCACCTCTGCCCCTGCGCCTTTTGGTCATCAAGACAAGGGATAGATGGCATGTTACATTAACACTGTGGTTGAAGTCCACAGAGCTGGGGTTTTCCTAGTGTGAAGTAAAGCCCAACATAAAGGACTGGAGAACACAACAGTGGGTGAGTATTAACTCTGAGAGCTCGATAGCCTTCAACACTGCTGAAAATGCCACTGCTATGCTCCTCAGCATTTTAAAACCTAATGTCATGTAAAACATGTGGTAAAGCCAATTCCCATCTTGCAATCACTTTAACTTTTTTGTATATATATATATATATATATATATGTTAGTATAACAAAAATTCTGTTGTGGGGTTCTTTTTCCTCCAGTGTTGGTGATGACTAATTCTGCAGCATGCTAACAGCCTGGCAGCACAGGTCAGGCATGCGAAATGTCCCTGTACCCTGAAGGTGAATGTGGTGTTGTTAATGGCTGCAAACCTTGCATTCTGGAGAAGTCCTGAATACCCTGGCCTAGAAATTCCAAAGTGTCTGTGAACCCCAAAGTGATACATGAGCTCCCTTGGCATTGCTGCAAAGATTTTGCTCTTCCAGCCACACAGCACAGCAATGGCTGGTGGCACCATGGTGACATAAACAACACAACACTCCCTTATTCCCATGATAGGGCACCTCCAGGCTGGCCTCTTCCATCTAGGTCTGTGTGTCAGGCAAGGCTCTGCTCTTCTGCCATCTCCTGATGGCTGCTGGACAAGAGAAACTTGGCACTGGTTCAAAGTATTCCACGCAATGTCAAGATTGCTGAAATATTCTTCAGAAAGCACCTTTATTGTCACCTAAGGGCCTCGCATCTGCCTCTCATCATAAGGTATGATTATATGAAAAGAAAACCGTGCTGATTTTTGGTATTGTTTCACTTGTCTTCTGTGTTCCAGCTGTACTAAATTTAGATTTTATTTACAATAATCAGATTTATAAGAAAAAAAAAAAAAATGATTGCTCCATGAAAGCTAGAAGCCTGACTCCACAAACTGAGGCTCTAAACTCTGTGGTAAGGGAAGACTGTGGGCAAGTCTGAGGTGCTCTGCAGATTTACCTCAGTTATACAACTGAAATATTAAAATGCTGGTTATCTGCAAGAAAACTGTGATAATGGGGCTTGGTTTGCTGCAGTGAAGCAAAATGCTGTCATTCATATGGATGATACTCTGGGAAACAGTGTTCATAGTGACAGGGCTGTGTGTGTACAATGTACACACAAACGTGTACATACAATTTCCTTTTAAATGACAGCACACCTTTAAAAACAGTGCAATCCCATGGGAGGGAGAAGGATGGCTTATTTACAAACAGTGCTGTATTTACTTGGTGCCAAAATGAAATGAAATTATTTTCCCTCCACGAAGGACTGTGAGCTGTTCGAGCCCAACTGTGTGGGTTGTCCTGTGCTGCTGGTGGAAGGGGCTGTTGGGGTTGATGTATGCAAACCCGAAAGAAATGGAGTTTTGTTAATTTTGCTGCCTATGGAATAAATAGATTGTAATGCTGCACATTACTTGGTGTTTTCTCTCTTTCTCACTCATCTGCAATGAGAACTCACTCTCTCCTCTTTGCAGGGTTGTGCTCACATTCGTGCTAGGCAGAGTTCAGTACGTAATACCTTTTTCTGCAGGCTGTGACTTGAGCTATTCAGCCGCATCTGCTGTGGCTCTGATTGTCACTTTTTCACAGTTTCCAAATTAATGGTACATTGGAGATTCTGAATTCAATAGCACTATTATACAACAACGCTATGCAAGAGCATGAGCAAAATTAAATACAAGCTGGGACAGAGTCTTCTATCCCCCAAAGTTTTGTGGGCCTTTTAAAATTATTATCCGCAGGCAGTTACTGTTGTCTTCTTGTAAATCTTGTGTGAGAGTATTCAGGAATATTTTGCTTTATTTTTATCACCAATCAACAGAACAATAAATGCACGAAGAGCCATTTTTCTCTCTTCTGTTGACACATGGAGCCAAGGACTTGGGGATGTGCCTTAGAAATGACCGCAGGCTTTCACAAAACATGCGTGTCAAACCTTTTGGCCAGAAGGACAGGGCGTGATACCAGACCCAGCAGGAGAGGCCCACAGAGAGGTTAGAGTATCCTTCAGAAGAAGAAGAGCATAGGGGTGGTGGATCCAAATGAGGGCTCTGGGTCTAAGACCTGCAGGTTTGGGGGAATTTCGAGTCGGTCTGGATTCGGTAGTCCAGATCCATCTTGAGACAATGACTAATGAACAGCCCCAGCCAAACGGACCTGACAGTGCTGGAAGATACATCCTGGTAGGTCAGAGACTGGAGAAACAGGGAAAGGAAATAAGGGCTGTACAGTCTCAGTGCTGTAAATGTAGTCTGCGTAGGAGCACATGCTGAGGAAGATACTGATATGGCTGAAAAGCACACAGGAAGAGAACAGTACATGCAATACTCACAGGTTTTCATCAGAATTAGTCATGGTTTTCACATGAATAATTGTTTCTGAGTAAGCAATGAACTTTTCAACAGCAGAAGTATTTTGCAGAAATGATGGGCTGCTTTCATGTAGCACTGTATCAGAGTTTATCATGTAGCTTTCCCTGGGTGCCTGCCAAATATCTTATTAAACAACTTTTTAAATAAAACCTGTAACCTGCGCTGTGATTTAGTCATTTATTATATTTGAAAACATATTGAAGTTCCAACGAAGATCACAATTTCTTTGATTTGAAACAGTCATTATCATATTTTTAAAGTCATTTGCTATAGTTTGAATGTAATGTTTTATACTACAGAAATTCTACAAATGCATGTTGTTAAAAATTCTTACTGTTTTAATAGCTAAAATATAATTTTTATCATTGTGTGTTTGATTTTGAATGTATTTTAAGATCTGCTTCCAAATGTTCATTTCCCTATCACAATGCACATATATCTCAGCTGAATTCAGGTTGAATTGATAACAAAATTGAATTAATTCATCTTAGTGTCCCTTCCAGACAATATATGTCCATGTTCTGTAGTATAATTTCCATACTCAGGAGTCATGCAGGTCTGCAAAAAACTATCAGGAACAAAAGAAGTGTAAGTAGGAGTGATCTCTACTCTTCCAAAACCTTTATGGTCAAAATAAGCAACAAGCTTTTGTATTTGCCACGTGGGCATAGTTTATGACATTTTAACATTAAATACATGAACCAGATTCTTTCTTTCTGAATTCATGCCAACCTGAACTGTTTGGCTGTTCAAACTAACAGGGGTTAAATGCACTTCTATGCAAAATGCCCATTCTTCCAGCTCCTGTCTAACACGAGGCATTCAAATAGGAGCTAAGAGGTGCATAGACCATATTTTGGCCCTATCTTAAGGAACAGATTCACTCCTTTGCACATTTGTTCTTTGGTTGAGGCACTTTGAAGTCAATGGGATATTTGAATTTGGGATTTGGTTGCCTTCAGGATACTGGTAACACCTTGCGCCTTTTAGGTTGTGGTGTATGAAAATGCTGGTTCAGTGCTCAGATGCAGTCAAAGAGGCAAAGAGACTATTGGAGATTACAGGGAAAGCACAAGGAATGAATAGAGGATTTTTTGGCCACTGTATAACTCATGAGTATACCACTTTTTAGATAGGAATATTAGAGTATAATGTCATATACTATAATATAATGTAATATAATTTAAATTATATAACACCCACATCTTTGGTTACCACTTCTTGAATACATCAAAATTAGAAAATATAAAGCAAAGAGCAGAGATTGAAATGATCCCTACATACAGTGACTTTAAATGTGCCAATTTTCGTAAGTCTGGGAAAACAGAAAAATGGAATAGTAAAGGGTTATGATAGGAGACTATATAATCAGGAATAGTATGAGGAAGGCAGATAGGGAAAGACTATTTATTCTTTCTCAACATACAAGCAGTAGGGAGTGCCTGGTGGGATTATAAAGAAAAAAAAAAAGGGGGAATTTTTTTTCACAGTGTTGCGTAATTGCCTTATTGAACTTATTGCCTCAAGATGTCCTGGAGGCCAAAAGAATTTGGTTTCCAAAAGGGACAAGACAGGGACAGAGCCAATGATCTGGGTACAAACTAAAACAAGACCAGCATGTTATGCCATGTTTTATGCTTTTCCCTTGAGCATCTCTACTGGCTGCTGTCAGAGACTGGATGCTGGGACAAATGGCCTTAGTTCTTGTATGGAATTGACATTTATCTCTATGTTTTTATATTCAGAAATTGCCAGACTTTTTTTTTTTTTTTTTTTTTTTTTTTTTTTTTTCTGTCTACCACCTTGTAGTGGGTTTACGTGGCAAGGTTTTGGTAGGAGGGGGGCCATAGGGGTGGCTTCTGTGAGAAGGATCTAGAAGCTGCCGCATGTTTGGTAAGGGCCCCACTGCTGACCAGAGCTGAGCCAATAAGCGATGTTGTTTTGCGCCTCTGTGAGAGCATATTTAAGACAGGGAAAAAACCACTGTGCCTCTCAGCAGCTGGGAGGGTGAGAAGAGTGAGAAACAGCCTTGCAGGTGCCAAGGTCAGTGAAGAAGCAGGGGGAGAGGTGCTCCAGGCGCCGGAGCAGAAGTCCCCTGCGGCCTGTGGTGAGGACCATGGTGAAGCAGGATGTCCCCCTGCAGCCCATGGAGTACCACGGTGGAGCAGGGTTCCACGCTGCAGCCCGTGGAGGAGACCATGGTGGAGCCTGTGCCCCGAAGGAGACTGCGGCCTGTGGAAGACCCCTGCCGGAGCAGATTCCGGGCCGGACCTGCAGCCCGTGGAGAGGAGACCACGCAGGAGCAGGTGACCCGACAGGAGCTGCTGCCCGTAGGGGACCCAGGTTGGAGCAGTTTGTTCCAAAGGGATGGACCCCATGGTAGGGACCCATATATGGAGCAGTTCTTGAAGAGCTGCTGCCTGTGGGCAGCCCACGCTGGATCAGTTCAGCAAGGACTGCATCCCGTGGGTGGGACCCCACAGCACAGGGGACAAGAGTGACCGAGAAGGAGCGGCAGAGAAGAAGTGCTATAGACTGACCATAACCCCCATTCCCCCGTTCCCCTGCACCACTCGGGGGGAGGAGGTGGAAGAGGGTGGATGGGGGTGGAAGGTGCTTTTGGTTTCTTTTCTTTGTTTCTCACTTCTCTAGCTTGTTAGTAATAAGCAATAAATCTTACTTTCTCTCCATGCTGAGTCTGTTTTGCCCGTCACGATAACTATTGCGCGATCTCCTCGTCCTTATCTCAACCCTTGAGCCCCTTTCATCGTATTTTCTCCTCGCTCCTCTTTGAGGAGGGGGAGTGAGAGAGCGGTTGTGGTGGAACTCGGCTGCCCACCTGAGTAAAACCACCACACACCTCACTTGATGGTACCAATGCATATTTTGCTGTTCATTGTCTTCCATTTCCAGAATTACAAAAGTTGCATTATATGTCCATAAGCCACAAAGTGGACAGAGGAGTTGATTTGTGCTTCCTGACTGGATAGCTTGTATGTTAAACACTTATCCAAAACAGCTAAAAATGTGAGCACATGATGAAATTTTTCAGTAATACAGCTCACAATAGAGATAGTTCATCACAGATAATTTCTGAGAGGTGTCCATGGGACTAGCATATTGCTCAAGGTGCACGCTGATGGAGAGGTCGTTTCTGATTTTGCAAAATATTGAGAGACAACTACAACTAACAAACTGAATTATTCATAGCAGAATGAAGGGAAATGATACTATAGCTTCCCAGAACTACTGAATAATACTGTTGTACTGCAATTAGTGAGAAAGTTAAAAGAAAAGAATGAATTGGCACAGAGCTGTAGTTATTTCCAAAGGACAGAAAATGCAGTGCAGAGTCCACACTTTAGCAGGTGATAGGGTTGCACTTTGGAAACTTGCAGTGCCTACCCCTTTATCTACACAACCATGCTTATTGAAATGTACAAGTCTCCTGAATCTGTTTAAACCGTCCAATTTTGTGACTTAAGAAAAGTCTTAAGAATTGCTCAACATTTTTATTATTTAAATCTCGAAGAGCTTTTCTTTGGCAAATCCTTTCTGGGTTACAAATTTCATTTAGTCAGAATAAGGGGAAAGTGCTGACACTGTAACAATGTCCCCCTCCTTTTAAAAATGCACATAATTTCAAATTCTATAATGTTCAAAAGAGAAATATGACCTTTTTAGTGGATTTCAGTGTCATTTCAGTACTTTAGGATCCTGGAAATCCATCTTAAAAACAAAACTGTGTTTTATTTCTGCCTCATGGTTCTCCCTTAGATGTTTTGAGAACTAAATGCAAGTTTTAAAAAAAATTGTACTAGCAACCCTGGCTGAATATGTCTCTTACTGAAAATGTTATTTCTTAATTTAAAATTATTTGTAATAGTAAAGAGTAATGACTATTTCGTTTAAGATTCTTTGTGTGCATGGCTTGGATTTGATGCTTCCTCACTTAGCTGCAGACAAGAATATTTTTAAGAAGCCCTTGTAAAACTTGCAGGAAATATATGTGAGAATCAAATGTCACGTCTCAAGGGAGCTGAGAGCTATGTGCAATTGTTTTTAGTTTTTGACTCGTGTGATTCTACTAATGACGTGAATGATGTTTTTTTTTTTTTTTTTTTTTTTTTTTTTTTTTTTTTTTTTTTTTTTTATTTTTTTTTTTTTTTTTTTTTTTTTTTTTTTTTTTTTTTTTTTTTTTTGTCTTTTTCTGCTCTTTCCAGGATGCCTTTCCAATGAGCTTCTTCGCTGAAATAAGATTCTCCTGTTTGTAGCCCATGCATTATTTTGAGAAGAAATCAAATGAACAATTATGGAAATGTAACTCTGGGGTGCTTATGACAAGGAAAATAGGGAGCCTCATTAAACAAGGAACAGGAATCAGAAAATCTGACTTCTAGGTCTACCACCATGTGCCACCAAGAGCTACTCTTTATGTGTTTTATTTGGTTGCCTGGCTATATGAGAACTGGGGCAAAACCAGTACAGGATCCTCTGGGTGCCCTTTTGGCTCTATGGAGTGCAGATAATCACTGCCCCCAGCAACCTCTGCATGGGGTTCCATGCTCACCTTGGGGAGGAATAAAAGTGCTTGCAACACCTGTTCTGGTGAAATGATTACTCTGCTGAGCATTCAGTGGTAAGGTATGAATCACAGCATTGCACAGTGCTGTTTGCTTTCATAAAACATACATGATGCAAGAGGGGTCACATCTGATATTTGCGTATCTTTCGGCTTGTTTGAAGACCAAACCACAGCCATGTTGGGATAAAACAACTGAGGTTAGATAGTGCTAGCAGCATTCTGTTAACTCCTCTCCCAGTTTACCGCAAAAACCTCAGTGCTGATACACTTTTGCAATGTGTACAAACCAGTAGAGTAATTCAGAAAAGTAGCTTCCTGCAGTGTGCCAGTTGACTCCGGCTACATGTTGTAGTGGTGCTGCCAGCCTTAGTGGTGTGACGATGTAAGTGGGAAGACCAGTGCCTTTCCTAGAGTGGTCACATTCCTGGTGAACATGGCTACTTGGGAAAGCATGGCAGCTGAGGTTTTCAAAGGTGTGCTAGGTGTGTCCAGAGAAAACTGGTGCAATTTGAGTGCCTGACTGCCTTAGGTACCTTTGAGCACCCAAAGCAGAGGTGATATCGTGGCTTGGTCTTCCAGCAGATGTGCTGAGTCAAAGACACGTTTTAAAGACAAGAATTTTACAGTATTTTCACTGCAATAATAGTTCTTTATTACACTTCTGAATGATTTATAAGGGCTGTATCAAGGAAACAAGATATCGGATATACGTAATGGCAGCTTCTGCAAACACACCTGAGCTAGCTAGTTCAATGCTAGCTCAAAAGCCAAGCTGCAGGGAAGTAGCCTGCAGCTGTGGTCTGAGAAGGTGGTCAGTTCTTAGACAAGTAGAGATATTAATGATCCCCCAGCCTGATTAGAGCTCCATGCCTCTTGGTCATACAGTTAACTAAAACGTTTTTAGCCACCTGAGGTGGTATTGAACTGGATGTGATGGTTTTACTCGGGTGTGCGGCCGAGTTCCACCACAACCGCTCTCTCACTCCCCCTCCTCAAAGAGGAGCAAGGAGAAAATACGATGAAAGGGGCTCAAGGGTTGAGATAAGGACGAGGAGATCGCACAATAATTACCATGATGGGCAAGACAGACTCAGCATAGAGAGAAAGTAAGATTTATTGCCTATTACAAACAAGCTAGAGAAGTGAGAAACAAAGGAAAGAAACTGAAAGCACCTTCCCCCCCATCCACCTTCTTCCACCTCCTCCCCACGAGTGGTGCAGGGGAACGGGGAATGGGGGTTATGGTCAGTCTATAGCACTTCTCTGCTGCTCCTTCTCGGTCACTCTTGTCCCCTGTGCTGTGGGGTCCCACCCACGGGATGCAGTCCTTGCTGAACTGATCCAGCGTGGGCTGCCCACAGGCAGCAGCTCTTTAAGAACTGCTCCAGATATGGGTCCGTACCACGGGGTCCATCCCTTTGGAGCAAACTGCTCCAACCTGGGTCCCCCACGGGCAGCAGCTCCTGCCAGGTCACCTGCTCCTGCGTGGTCTCCTCTCCATAGCCTACAGGTCCAGCCCGGAATCTGCTCTGGCAGAGGTCTTCCACAGGCCGCAGTCTCTGTCGGGGCACAGGCTCCACCGTGGTCTCCTCCATGGGCTGCAGCGTAGAACCCTGCTCCACCGTGGTACTCCATGGGCTGCAGGGGGACAGCCTACTTCACCATGGTCCTCACCACAGGCCACAGGGGACTTCTACTCCGGCGCCTGGAGCACCTCCCCTCCCCCTTCCTCACTGACCTTGGTGCCTGCAAGGCTGTTTCTCATTCCTCTCAGCCTCCCAGCTGCTGAGAGGTGCAGCGTTGAAGTTTAAGAAGTGTTTGGACTGTGCTCAGTCGTATGGTCTGAATTCTAATTTTTGGGTAGACCTATGTGGAGCCAGGAGTTGGATTCGATGATCCTTTTGGGTCTCTTCCAACTTGACATATTTTATGAATTCTGTGATTCTACCTGAAAGTCATCTTGGTTATGCCCACAAAAAGGTAAGAACACACATTCTGACTAGTTGTACTAACACAAGCTGCTGCATTTTGGTCAGTGCTGCCTTGGGCCTCATGCTGCCTCATACAACCTATGCAAGGTTAAAAGCTACTAGGTGGGAAAGGTTTCATCTCACTCTGGTGTTGCACACACCTAGAGGCCCACATGAATCACAGAACCAAAACCTCAATGCCTCTTGCATTGTCAGGGCTTCTCCACTCTATGGCACTTTTTAATGTGAAGTCTGCAGGATATGGGCATTATCCAGGTTCACCTGGCACCTGACCACTGGAGTAGTCCCCAGTGCAGCCATATACGTTGGTTGCATGCTAACTTTGCAGATTTCTGGATGAACCTTTATAACTCAACAAAACAAATACCATTTTACCATGTCTCACCACTAAATGGTGAGAGACCGGTTCCTGCCAGTAATAGAGAACTATGCTGTGGTTTACTTTGTCTTTGGACTTAGATCTGGTGATGTGCAGGATCTTTTGGACTTGTCAGACTCCTGAACCAATTGCTTCTTATGTTACATGCATGATGCAACAGCTATGGGAGAGAGACAGGCCCTAGGACATATATGACGGGCATCATCTTAACCAGGTTTCTTAGCATCTGCAAGAGTTCTGTTGACATTTTCTGCAGAGCCCGTTCTCTCTGTGGATAGAGGATGCTGTGTTTTTCAGGGTGTCTTTGGCAGTGGCCTCAAACCTGGACCTTGGGGCCTTAAAATGTAAACTTGCTGAGATTCAGCTAAAAAAATAAAATAAAATTAAAAAATCCTAGCTCTCAAAGTAGTAGCAACAAGTCATGTGGACCACCCACTGTTCAGTGCTGCTGGAGCACCACTGTGAATGCATGTGTCTGGATGAGAATAAGACACTCCAGCAAGCATGCCTCTTCCTGTTCTGAGGTTTCTGTCTGTTTTCACTAGTTCTGAAGGGATGTGGGTGACAAGCCTCTGGAGTATTTGGAGATAACTGCATGCTTCCACTCTGAAAAGCAAACAGCTCCTTGGTGATAAGATCTTTGATTGCATACTGTGGTTTTCTGAGATGAAGGATTCTCGTGTCCTGTGCTACCTGCAAATGGAAGAGCTGCTGCCCTTGCTGATACCGTGCTCACAGGGTGTGATGTAGTTGCTCCCTGGTGAGGCAGGGAGAGCTGCATGCCCCAGTGAAGAGGGGAATGGCAGCAGGTGGCAGGGAAGAATATGAGGACTAAAGCAAGTTCATGCTCTGAGATATTAGACATAGTTTGGCAACAGTGTTATTCACTTAAATGGGCAGTGCTTTTTTTTTTTTTTTTTTTTTTTTTTTTTTTTTTTTTTTTTTTTTTTTGTATTGTAATGTTGGATGTGGAATTTACCACAGCACTTTCCAAAATAAACACACCCTCCCTATTTGCGTCATATGAATTGTCTATACCTGCTGCAATATAAAACACGATAAAGGATTAGCTCAAACAGATCATGGGGCAGGTGAGTGACAGGTTTCAGAAAGACAGCTGCTGCTGTTCTGTTGAAGTTTTCTCTGAGCTGCATGCGCCACTACAAGACAGAATTTGATAATTTTACTCCCTGTAAACGTAAGACTCTTGCTCCACAAGTAATTCTCCTGCCACCTGTTAAATGCTCTTCCACATCTTCTCTCAAGATAATCTCACTTGTAAACACAACATTAATCTTCGTACCAGTGAGTCAGAGGTACACCTCCACAGTCCAGGTCATCACCTTCTGTCTAAACAAAAATCTTGGCTGCCTCTTGGCAATCTTCTTATGGGCGTCTAGCTGTCAGCTCAACAGCAACCTAACTGGAAGTGTACAACAGCATTATTTTGCCTGTCATTCAGTTTATAATCAACATATTGATATGGGGCCAATTTATTCTCCTGTTAAAACACCAGCAAAATTCCCCCAGAATAAAAATCAAAAAGCTTGAAAGATATTCAGGAACAACTTCAATACTTTACCCTAGCTTTAATAGGTTTTTATCTGCTAACTGCAAACTAGATTACACACGGGATGGGATGCCTGTATCTGTCAAGCCACTTCATTATCGCTCCTTTGCTTTGCTGCTCACAAATAATTGCACCTGTTTCCTTGTATTTCTTGCCTGCATGTCTCTTGATCCATACTCCAGCTGTAAACTTTTTGGAGCATGGGAGACTTTTTATGGGCTATGTTGTATAGTACTGAATGCATTTGGGTCCTAGTCCAAGAGGAAGCCTTGAGAACTCTTAAAAAAAAAGTATTTCCACACAAATTCCCTAAAAAGCAATGGGGAATATTGTCTACTAAAGCAGGATACAGGGTCAGAGCTTGGTCATTCTTTAACTTGATGGTCTTTGGTCTTTTGAAATTAATTTAAAAAGGGGGGGGGGAGGGGGGCTTGTGTCCTTAATTTGGCTCTCATTTATACAAAAAACATTACTACTTATATTGAAGGATCTTCTGTGCAAGTGCACTGCTGCTATGAAGCACTCTGGGGTTTCTTGCCATTGCGGGCACCTAGGGACACAGGCTATGTCTGAAACTTTTGAACTGCTTCAACCTCCAGTGCTTAAATGTCTCTGCAATTTATCTGGAATACTGTTCAAAAATAATCTTTCTGGGTGGTTTTCAACCTAGGGCATTTTTCCTCTGTTCCAAGGCACAACTGCGGGGAAAGGGCCACTTTTGCTAATACTTTTGTTAATTATTGTAGCCTACAACAGATTCCCTTTGCACAATATCACTACCCTTTTGTCATTCAGAGGGCAGGCAGCAAAGGCAATTTTAGGTTTATTTGCAAAGCAAATGACTATGTGAACAAATATATGTATAACTTCACAATTCAGGCAACAGCTGACACTATGCTCAGCCAGAACTGTTATGATAGGAATCAGCCTGCAAATCCCATATTATTTATAATAAAATGGGCTTAGATATCGAGTGGCCAGTATGTGTCCTTGCTCTGGGCCTTCAGCAAGCTCCTTCAAGGGCCTGGTATATTTCCAGAGCCGTGTGATCTGCTACCTAGCTACTGAGCTGCTGGAGCATGTAATTTAGGCTTTCCAAGCATCTTGTACTGACATGCTTCCTGAATCTGAGGCAGGTCAGATTTTCCATTTATATCCTCCTGGGTTCAACTGACAATAAATTAAGGAACAGCTAGCCTTATTAAAATAAATAAATAAATAAATCTTAACACATTGAAAAGCAGAAGAGACACAGACCCAAGGGAAATAATGGACTCTTGAATGCCATTCTGCAAGAACTTGTCTGATCACTATGACAGTTAAATCTCTTCCTTCATGGTTGCCCTGCTCTCTCCCTTATCCTTTCTTAACAGAGAACATTCTTGTGTCTTATCCACCATGGCCACTGTCTCCATCCATGTACTTCCTTTGCTCAGTTTCCAGGCTTCTTTTCTCCTTTGCTCTTACATCTGTATTAAAAATTGTTCCAAGTCACTATAGTTTAAAACCTTGACTCATTAGCTCCAGCCTCCAGCACTGCTGGCCCTTTGCTCCTCTATCACCATTTTCTGGACTTTGGTTGAATATTACATCCCTGTTTTGAAATGCATGCTGTACACTGCCACTGAAGATTACTTTCAAAGAGAGGTTGCCTTTGCTTTCACTAACAAGAGTAGCACCTGTAATATCTCACAATCATTTTCTTAATTCTTCATCTGTTGAAATCACATAAACATGTTGGCTTATTAGAGAGCAGGCCTCAAGGCTACAGGAAGATGTGGTCAGAGAAAACATACTAGAGTTTTGACTTTGCTATTTGGACCAATTTTCACGTCCATCACATGTTTAGTAAAACATCCCCTAGATCACCATTCACTGCTTTGGGTTTCAGAAGTCAATTTTTGTCTGGACACATGGAAGAATTCAAAGGCACAGGGTCCCCTCCTGTTGTTCTGGCACATGATCTTGTTTCGGAAGCCCTGAGGTTCAGGCAGAGGAATAGAATGGCTAGGTTTATTTTCACTGTTGGGAACGGGCTGTGGTAGCTCAGCAACGAAAGCTGGAAACACAAAAGATAGGACGGCTGCCCACCCGCTTTGTAAACTCTGCGCAGGTGGCTGAAAATAATACCTGAGCAAATATCACCAGTCACTTCTGAAACTTTCATTGTATGAACATTTGCTGTAGGTGGTTCACATATCCATTGGCGTTTGCTTGGCAAACAACCTGGTTTGGAACAAAAGAAAAAGACTTCCAAGGAACAATTATGCATTAATTAACCTTACAGATAATGTTATCAGTGTTACTTTTTCTGCCATTTAGAACTGTAACACCGTTCTCCACTTTAATCTTAATGCTGACAGTATGTGAGAAGCTTTAGCATTTAAAGGTGGTGAATTTTTAGCCTGCATGTTTTGAAGACCCTTTAGTAGCTTCCAATTGTCTTGTGATCTCTGAAAAACAAATGTTTTCAGCAGTCTGCAAGACTGTGTTTTCACAGAATTGGAGAATGAGTTGGAGTCCAGTTGATCAGGCAGCAAACTGCACAGTGTCTGTCCAGCTCTCCGATTCTCTTCCATGACTGTGGGCAATCTTCTAATGTTTTGTGCATCTTGATTTTCCTCTGTAAAACTGGAAAGCTACATTGATTGTCCTATCCTCTGAGAACCAGAAAGTTGCCTGTAGAAAGATGTTTCATGGATACATGCTTATTCCTGTAGGCAGGTTTAATTCAAATAGGTAATTCATATATATATATATATTTTTCAAACCCTGTTATAAATAAAAATTTATTAATATAAAGTGAAGTTGTCTAGTGGGTGGCCTGGGGAAAGCTCTAACTGAAAAAAAATGGCCTTCAGCCTCACTGTTGATAGGGAGGGTGTTTGGACAAGTAATTATCAATTGCTTTATTCACAAAGAAAGGGCTTTGCACCAAAGCCTTACCCTGTTTTAGATTGTTTTGTCTTTCCCTGTTCAAGCTCAGTCCTGAGTGATTAGTTCTGGAGTTTTGGTGCAGGCCTGTCTTACATATTAAACAGTTCAGGATGCTTAATTAAGATCTTCAGGAAGAAAATTGTTTGCAGCTTGATTTTGAGAGGCCCACCGACAATCCTTTTAATTCTCACAGTTTAGCACAAAATAGTCCTGATTCCTGAACAAGACACCTGACTACTTTAGGGCGAATAAGAAATAGAAAGATAATTTGAAATAGGCCATAAAGATATTTTTGGTAAATATATGACAAGGACTTCATAACATTTTAAAATGCTATACATTTCCTTGCACTGTGGAGACACTGTATTTTCAGGGCCTCAAGTGCTGAAGGGGTTCCTCTAGGATCAGACTCCTACAGAACAACAACAACAACAAAGAACTCAAAGCCGTTTTTGAAAACCTCAAGCTAATTTAACCTTTTCTGCTCTGTTTCACTTGAGCTGTGAGGTAACTGAGTGAGTGAGGATGAGCCCATTGCAAGCTACTTTTGTCCACTGTGTAGCCCTGAGACTGTCCCCAGCTCAGCACTGTCCCCTTCATGGCTATACTCTGTGCTAAGACTTGGCTCTGCCCTTTCAAGTCCCACTCCCTCCTTGTCTCCTGCTCCACAGGGAATGCATGTTTAGTGTTTTGGATATCTGCAGCTGTACCCAGAGGCTGAAGGGAAGGAGCCTTCCTCCTCTGCAGCACTCCAGATGCTCATCATGCCACAGCTGTATCTGCCACTTGCATGACTGCTGTGGACAGCAAGTTTAACTGAGGATGGAACCAAGGCTCCTTGATCCCCAGGTTATAAGTAATGAAAAGGCTAACACTAGATAGTGATATTCCCATGAGGTGATAGTCTGCCTTTAAAATACCTTTAAAATACCTTTGTTATACATCTGCCAAGTAGCCAGAGCTTCATGCTCATAGATTTGAAAAGGTTTTTTTTTTTTTTTTTTTTTTTTTTTTTTTAACAGGAGAAAAACATCTCTGGGAATAATTTAATCTCTGTCAGCTGAAGCATTGCTTGTGCTAACATTTAGGGATTCTCAAAAACTGACTTTTCAGGCCCTTTCCCCCAGGGCTGAAAGAACTGAGGATTGCAGTGCTCTTCACCTTCAACTGATAAATATTTTAAGCTTTGAGCTTCCTTTTGAAAATACATTCACAGAAGCAAAGGCTGAGCTCGAAACACAGTGGATCTTGTTCCCGAGGCCAGCCTCCCATTGTGCTCTGGCACTTTGTGCTCTTGGATGAGTGTGAGCCTAAAATGGTGGGCATGGACCAAGTGGCTGCCCAGGGACTCCTGCTTGCAGAAAGCCCCCTGTCCTTGCACATCAGCACAGGAGGGACATGGGTGCTCCAGAGCATATGTTCTGTGCTATCAGAGGTACGATACTGATTGCAACAACCACCCCAAGGACTTCATATCACCACAAGGAGATATTGATCACTAGTAGACTCACTGGTGAAAGTAAAAACACAGCAAGAAACAGTTCTAGTTCTGCAGTTATGCTTTATTTATTTATTTATTTTAAATTTCATGGTTAAAAATGTGCTGGGTAGCTTTCCCTTATTAGTTAATTAGAGGTCAGATGTTTGTACTTAGCATTTATATTTTTCTTGGTTGGTAAAGCCCTAGAATATAGTAATTTATCTCTCTCTTTCAGCATATGTCTCTGAGATTACTGGAAATGCTCACCCTCTGAAGAATCCACTATAAATAAGACTTTTTAGGAGCCCTCAGGAAGGAAACAGTGTGACTTGAGGAACCACTGCTAGCTGACATTCCATACACTTTGAAGGCCAAATGTGTATGGAGTTTGCTGCTTCCCCAGCTTTTCTTAGAAAATCATGTGCTTGTAGCCTTTGCAGTCATCATTTCATTAAAGACATTCCCTATAAACCTTTATGCTCATATATGTGTGGCCACAGGCATAAATAGGCTGGATCTGGCCCAGCGTACAGAATGCTAACACCACAAACTTTAAAGTACCCTGCAGTTGAACCAGGAGTGGCCTCTTTTTCTCCTGATAAACACCAAGTAAATTGGAGATATCAGTTAAATACCAATCTGTTTTCCTGGTGTGGTGGTTATTTCTGAATGGGGCATAAAGGAGATTTGGAAAAATTCTCTGGCATCACTCAGGAAAACAGCCGAAATGACGCCCATTCTGGTGTTCTGCAGAGATAACAAGCTTCCACAGAAACACAGAATGGTTGGGATTGGAAGGGACCTATGGAGATCATCTAGTCCAACCTCCAGCTGGACACTTGTGTCCCTCTTGTGTAGTTCCTAAAATTCAAAGTGTGCATTGGTTATGGAAACTTTTGACCCCTTCTTCATAATACTGCTTTAGAGCATTACATAGTCAAGAAAAGGTATTATTTGTGTTATTCTGCAATTAGACCCATTCCTGAGTTGAAACAGAGTGATCGTTGTGTATGGTTTAAATCTACAGACACCGTTATCTATGTAAAACTGGCCTTTGGGTTTGTGTGAAAAAATACAAGTTTTAGTGGAAGGTCTCTGTGTCTGCCTGTTCAGTGAATGAGGCAGAAGCCTGGGTCGCCTTGGTCACCTCCAGCACAAACCAGGCCCTTACCCCATGGAGAATCAGGGAAAATGGTCTCCATCCCACACATGTGGACTCGAGCCTTGTGTTACTGTAGGGGCAGAGGCTGAGCCTGGGCCCAGCAGCCTGGCCTGTGCCTCCCCCTCCATGTCCCTGAGCTTGGCTCCCACCCGTGTGTGTGCCATGGCATTGTTCACAAGGTCTCCGGCCCTATTTACCCAGCTGGTGTCAGTGCAGATCGCTGCTTGGGTTGGTCTACAGAAAGATTTGCCTGAAAGGTTTGCATATTCCAAGAAACCGCAGTGATTAAGTACACATGAAAGAAAGCATTATGATGAATAATCAGGACATAATCAATGATACCCTTTTTGCATTATAAATGATGACGCTTACACTCAACAGCTTTTAGGGAGAGTGTGGGCGTGACAGTTTGAAAAACAGTCTATAGCATGACATGAGACCTGTCAACTCTTAAATGAAGTAATTAATGATCTGCTAAGCGTGCGGACTTTAAATGTGTCAGTTATTTTTCTGAAATGTCTCAGGAGTAAAAAATTATTTACCATTTATCATTCTTATTAGTAAAAACTCAGAATGAGAATACACAAGAGCTATGACAAGTAACACTAAAGGTTATGACAAAAATGATTTGTGCTTTTATCAGTAATAAAAATAAATAAATCAAACCTCCTTTCAACATTCCTCTCATTCAACATCCTCTTCAAGGTGTCAGTTTTGAGGTAGATAGTTTTCTTTTTGTTTATAGGGGCTGGCTATATTTTAGGATATTTTCTTCAAGATCAGTGCCAGATGCTTAAAAATGAGGATCAAAAGAAAAAATTGGATTAATTTATTCTGCTGTATGACTGATACTAATCCTGCAGTTATGTGACCCTTATTTTAGGACTTGACTGGTAGCAAAGAAGGACAACTTTCAATTTGAAAGGAAGTTTAATAAAACATCAGTTTTCAGGTATTTTTCAAGTCTCGGGGGGAAGCCAGATCTGGACCTCCCAGTATTTCCTTGTTCTGCTTATATCTGCACCTAGTCCATTAGCTGGGGCTAACTAACCATTGCAGCTGTGTTATTTTTTATCATTTTAATTTTCAACAGCAATTCATAGGACATGGGAAAGGAAAAATTTCTTCTCCACGGAAGAACTTTAAATACCTTATTTTACTTCATAGGTTAAACAGAGTTTAATACTACCAATACTCTGAATTACAGGCTATGGTGATAGTGCCAGAAGGTCGGGGCATGGGGATTTCTCATCCCAGACATGGTAAGGGCAGTTTGTCTATTCAAACTTCCATCTGTTGATACAATCCACTTTCTGGTGTGCCCCCCTTTACTAGCAGATACTTCTCGAAGCCTAAACTAAGTATGTCTAAAATTTGTCTCTTGGTCTTCTCTCACAACTAGCATTAACAAAGCGTGCCTCTTTTTCAGATTTTGTTCCTTTCTGCCATGCTTTGGGGTTCATAAAGTGGGATATTTGGTAGCTGGTGGGGAGTTGGGAGTCTGAGAGGGCTTCTGTCACCTCAGCCTCTACACATATTTGGCCTAAAATAACCCTTTAAATTGTTTTCTAGAATTTAATAGCATTGGTGGTTTCAAGTCAAGCTGTTAACAACATGCCCCATAACTATATGACAATTCTCCACAAATCCCATTGTCCAATTCGTTTGAATCTTTGCTCAGGTGACAGTTTTAGTTGTGTAATTTTATTGTAATAGATGGATGCTGCATTTGGTGTATTCATGCCCCTTCCTTGGGAAAGCTGTATGGTAAGAAGATCTCAGAGACATATAATTGCATAAGCAGTGTGTGGCGTTGCCCGGATAGGTGTGATATAAAGACAAAGTCCTCATCAAAAACTGATTTACTCTGTCTATGGATACAACTACCAACTTTGGATGAGTTCTTCTATTGTCTAAAATAACCACACCTTAGGCCTTTTTTTTTTTTTTTTTCACTGATTGTTACTGGCATTTCTCTCTCTCTTATTTTTTTCATTATTATATATATATATAATTAATATTATCTCCTTTCTATCTTTTAGCTGTATTTGTTTAATCTGTTCTTGCCTTCCTCTGTCCTTCCATAATATTTGGATCCTCATTATTCAGTCTACTCTTGTTTTTTCAATGCTTTCTTTGCTCTTTCTTTTCTGTCTGCTAGTTCTTCCTCCTTTGTTCTTTAAGATCCTTCATATCTTTCCTTCACATACCTATGACAGCATGGGCTCAAGCATCTTCAGGGTCCTTCTGCTTTGGTTAGTAGGACCCCTTGCTGTTATTCCCCTCTTGGGTCTCTGCCAGTAAGTGCATACACAATGCCTGTCTCATCAATGCCATAGGAGAGGGACTGGGGGGAGTTGCAAGCTTATACACCTGTGGAGGTTTCCCCTTCATCCCCTAAAAACATGTAAAAGGAGGGCAAGAAGAGCTCTCAAAAAGTAGGGCAGCATTGGTGTGTTTCATAATGCTGATAATTGCAAATGTGCCAGGGTAGATGGGATGCTTTCATTGAACAGGGGAACACCACTTAACTCTTCCATTTTATTTATTTATTTATTTATTTGTTTGTTTGTTTGTTTATTTATTTATTCACAGTGGTTTTCCCTTAGAGATAGCCCAGAAAAAATGTTGCATCCCTGTGAGTGTTGTGTGTGCTTAGTGCTGGGAGGTCAACGGCATCCTAGCCAGTCCACGGGGAACTGTCTCCTCCCACATGGTTTGAAGAGAGGCTGGAGGTATAAAAGGAGGTGTCTGCAAAAAAATAAAAGAACTAGATAACAAATGAATTGTAACTGTTGTTGTAAATTAAGGAGGTTCCTGATGGGTGAAATAAATGCTTGGGATAATTCCAAATTAGTGTTAATGTGTCAGTGGAAGCAAATACAGAGTCTTTCATTGTCTTCCTCAGACAACACTACGGGTTTGTGTTTTGGTACAGTAAATCTCACCTTTTATATGATTTTGAGTCCTGAATGTTAAAATAAACAAGGCACAGAAAAGGTGCAGTTTAATCTCTCTAATGACAGCCAGAATATAACGTGAAGATCAAGAGATTATAATTTAACAAAGACCATTTCCTAAGTGTTATCTTAAGATCATATTTACCTTGTGCATGCACGATGAAATCTCATGTAGATGCTTTAATAAATGAAAGGAAAGAGAAAAGGTGTTGAAATGTTGTCTGGAGCACTTTGTGCCAGGACTCATAATCATGAAAAACTAACTTTAATCCTGGTTTAAAGTCCAAAGGTATTATTTTGTTTAGACCTCTGTCTTACAATATCCATGCAGCCAATGATGGTGTTTTTGCCAGCTCATGGTAACAAGATTTCCATAAAGACTAACACCTGCATCTTGCATGGCTAGGTGGATATTTCCTTCTTAGGGATGAATAAATGATGCAGGTGTGCTTCCTCAGTCTTCTTCCAGGAGCCCTGTCTGGGGGCAGGCAGACCTGCCCATGTCTGCCAGCAGAGCATGCCAGCAGGGTGCCTCCAGCTCTGAGCTCAGACTATCAGCATGGCAGCCAGGTCTGACAGCTGCCTCATTTGCCCTGCTTCCCCTAGACCACTTTCCAAACGGAACTGGTACAAATAGAGCAGACTTAATTTTCTAGATGCTGTGTGTTTCCTATAATACAAAAGCATCAATACATTTTTAATCCAAACATTTGCTTGAATTCATTTGTTATTGCTTTCATGACCATTTCCTGGCCTCCTAGATCTTCATAGCAATTATCCAGCACATATCCATGGCCTTTATTCTCTATGGAACAGTTGCTCTTGGTTACTTCAGCCAAGCTGGCTGCTTCACTGGGCTAGATGCAAGCATATACACAGAGAAGACTGTCCTGGAGAGGAGCAACTTTGTCAGAGGAGGCAGGACAAGGGAAAGGCAGGAGTGAGGCTAGTGTCTTGCCCAGGGTCAGGAAGCTGGCTCATGGCAGAGTCCAGAAATGTAATCCAGTTTTCTTCAGTCTCCGATAAATGTCCATATTTGGCAGTCCCTAACTGAGGTAATCCCTCATTGGTTTAGTTAGGGAATTTAGTAAATGGAAGTAATTAGATGTAAACTGTCCTGGCATCTGGCTGTAGGGTGCAGGTCAGATAACAAGGAAGTTTGTGCTAGTGGGCAAGATGAGTTTAGAAGATTGGTTTCTCCCACCTGGATATGCAAGTTACTTTATGAGTTTAAGTCATACAGAAGAAAAATGCAAAATGCATCAGCAATAAACTACAATTAAAAAAAAAAAAAAAAAAAGCATGAAAACATAAAAGCAATGGCATCACAGAAAACATATGTTTTGATAAATGTATTTCACAGGTTGGTGTTTACTGTGAATTGTGAAAATATATGAACATCCAACTGTAGGATTCAAATGCATAAGATCAATGAAATCTAATTTCCTGTCACCTACAGACAGATCCAAAACCCCACAGAAATGAGTTAAAAGCCTTCCTACAAATTTCAGCAGGACTCATATCAGAATCCATATATCTGCACACAAAAAGATGGGTGCACCTTAAGTGGCAGAGAGCAAAACTAATTTCTTCAGGTGTTGAAGGATGGGCTATACCATATTGTGTGTAAGCCAGAGGGCTGTCAGCTCCAGCTAGTGCATTATGACCAGCTCTGCAAATTCACTAACTCTATACGCTAGAAAGCATTATGTTTTAAGTAGTTAGTACGGCTACTAACACAGTCTTTTTTTTTTTTATTTTTTAAGTATAGTAATTTGTAATGTTAACCCACAGAAATTTCTGTTCCTCTGACAGTAATATGTGAGAAGCTGGTGGATATGCCTAACAGAAATCTTTTGTTTTTCATTCCTTCTTTTGTTAGTTCACCTGACTCTTTCACTTCAGTTTATATAACTTACAATTTAGGCAATAAATAACAGCATACAGTAAAATAATAACTATTTTCTCCTATAATGTCAGTGGAATAATTTTGCTTTGGAATAGTCTACAAAGGCTTCTCATTGCATCACATATTCAGGTAAACTCATCCTGTGAATCATAATGTGCACCTCATAATTTGGAGGGAAGCTTACCACTGGTTTAAGCCAAGTAAAGTTAAGAAAAACCAAACAGGTTTTTGATATGTCCTTGAGTGGGCTTTGAATGAAACCCAGAGTCACTCTCCTGTCCTGTCTGTGCCCCCCCCCCCCCCCTTTTTTTTTTCAGATGTATGAGCCATTTTCCAGTGTCTTGTAAATAATATGGTGTATTTACTATGATGCAAGATAAACTGGACTTCTGGTCTTCCTTTTCAGGACTGTTGTAGCACCATGTAATATCCATGAAGGTCAGGATACCTCTTTCCAAAGCTTCTAGGTTACTGGCATCATTGTCTGCAGGTACTGGCATGGGTATCTGCACTGATATTAATACCACATTGCCCTCAACAAGATGCAGTGTTTGGTAATTCATTTCATTTAGTACTTTCCAAAATAACAAGCTTGAGTTTTGATTTGATGCAGTTGTGCTGAATTTTTCTTTATTCTTTATTCACCATGAATATCTATAGCTTTTATCAACCATCTAGTTCAATCCTTGCTTTCTCATGTTAAATCATACACAAGTCAATAAGAAAGAAATAAATAATAATAAAATAATGATCCCTGTTCTCTCTGAAGCTGACACAGACGTGCTCACTGGGATGTATGTTTCATATTTCATTAGAATGTGTAGCTATGCCAAGCATCAGGATCTGAATGAAAATCCCAGTTTCTTGCATGAAAGATAACCTTGAGTTTACTGAAGCTTTATTATTATTATTATTATTATTATTATTATTGTTCTATGTTTGCAAGTTAGAAAACAAGAGCAAACACTTCTGGGAATATGTCTGAGTAACTGAGAATTCAATAGGAATTCTGTGATATGCTGTGCTATGCTAGCCTGATACATCCCCACACATTTTTCCATATAGAGCTTTGCTGTATTGCCTTATTCTGGACTGTTTTGCATAGTGCTTCTTTGTGGCAGTGTTTAGGCTCTGTGCTGACCAAAGAATCCCGCACTGGTTTCTGTATTCAGCCTGATCTCAGCATGATCTGGCTGGACCTGCTCTAAGCAAGGGGTTGGGCTGGAGCCTCCCAAGGTCCCTTCCAACCTGAATTATTCTAGGGTTCTCTAAAATCATGTACTATTTTCTCTTTTCTCTGGTAGAAGTATTACAGCAGAACACGCTAAACAGCATATTTAGGTGTAAAAACCATCAACATTAGCAAGGACATCTTGATACTGCTGGAGGCTAGGATTCAGCAGCAGTATAGGCTGTCTGATCAGTTGTTCCCAAATGGCTGAACTTTGAGGAAGAACAAGTAGTTTTTACACAAAAGATTCCCCTTGCTTTTTGGTGAGGAAAGACTGAAAATGAAATATATCTTTCATTGCAAACCTTGTCAATGACATGTCAGACTGTAACCACAGTGGTATAAAAACTGGAACATCATGGTCGCAGTCTCTGCTGAACTTATTCTGAGCCTTTTAAGAGTCTGTCAGTCCCCAATGCCAGCACAAAGAGGATGCAAGGGAGACTAGTTTTCTAACTTGGCTACCTAGCTGAGGTTTACCTCTTTGCTATGATGCCCAGAGCAGTATGTTCTGCAAAATAATGCTCTGAAGAGGCTCCCAAATGTTGGTGAGTATATCCTGTTATCCTCTGTTTGGACTGAAGCATTTAGGAAGTAGTTTGGGCCCCACCAGGTGTTTTCCATTAGAAGCTGAAGCTTGAATCAATGTCTTATGTCTTTGGATCTAGCAAGGGTAGCATCTTTGCAACAGATTCAAGCCTTTTCTGACAGTGTTTGCCTTAAAAACTCACTTTCTCAACTTTTCATTCTCTGTCATGCTGCCACAGTGCCCGCATTTGGTGCTTCCTTGCTGCCTTCTTTGTTAGCTTTTCTGTTGTTATTTTTTTTTCTGCTATTGCTTCTCTGAATTCCCAGCAAAAGACTAAAAGAAAAGCTAGCTCCAGTGATCAATAAAGCTGAATGTCTACGTGCTCTATATCAGTCCCAAATGCTTTTTAACCACATGGTTTCTACTCAGGACTGGCTCTATGGGAAGGTTTTGACCAAGAGTGGATGCTCTCACTCTCTTAGTCACCTGGCTCTATAATAGCTTCTTTACACACCTCTGCATCAAACCTGGGCATTAGTTACACTTACCACTAATTTAACCTGCAACAACATTTTTGGCATTCCATTGACTTAAAGCAGCCTATGTTTTATCTTTCTCTGATTTTTTTTTTTTTTTTTTTCTTTTTTCTAATGTACAAACTGTTGGTGAGACATTTTGTATCAGTACTTCATACACACCAAACCCTGGGCCTGTCTGTGCAGACAACATACCTGGGCTGTGGTTCTCTGTGTTGTGCAAAAAATGTGTAAAAGCACATGTTTTGCACCACCAGCACTGTCTGGAGAAGGCTGTGTAATACATCTCTGCTGCATGAAGAGAAATACAGCTTCAGCAGAAAGTCATTGCTCCAGAAAAAAAGCATACTGCTATGCCGTTGCCCTCTGATGGGCACTGATTTGCTGTCCTAGGAGAGAACAAATACTCCCGAAGGGCTGCTGAAATCTGAGCGCACACTGCCTGCTGTGATGGTGGGGCGGGAGCTCTGTTTGGAGCTGTGGGAGTGGTAAGTCACACAAACAGGTCTTGACTTCCAGACTGGTGATGTGGTGGGATCCATTTTGTTGTTTCACTTCAAAGTGTGTTGTTTACTCAGGTGACCTACAAATTAGGTGTGTGATGAGCATTGGCTGAAAAAAAAAAAAAAAGACTATCAGATTGACATTACAGCCGTGGGTTTTCTCAAAGTACTCAGCTTGCGGAAATGATTCTGTTTTGCATCTGCTCTAACCAGCAGTAAACCTAGTGTGGAAAACAATGCAACACTCCTGAAAACCAAATGAGGCCTCTTTCTTCTGAAGATGACAGTTGAGTCTATTTTTTTTTTATGATGTCTTTTAAGGCTGCTAAATTGTTGTCTAATCCTTACCTCAGGGCTAAAAGCCTTTCAAGAGAACAAACACATGTAATATCAAAAAGGAAAGGTCTGTGCTGCACACTCTCCAAAGCAGCTTGTGTGCAGATAACTCCTCAGAGGTTGCACTCAGATGAGCAAATGTGACAGAAGTGCATTCAGTAATAACAATATCCTCAATCAAAGGCATCAGCTGCTCTCATGTGCACTAAGCCTGACTTCTGAAGTCTTTGAAAGAATGAAAATTGGCACATGTGGACACTGCGCGGCATTTGCAAGGAGGTTTGTGAGTATCTTCATGTTATCAGAAAAGAGAGTCTGGGAGAATTTGAGATGTTTCAACTTCCTGGCCCCCAAAATTACAACATTTCACCATTTCACTCTTTTTTTTTTTTTTTTTTTTTTTTTCTTCTACATGGTTGGATTATACCACTTTGTAGCAGATTTATTATTTAATTAATTATGTTAACAGAGATATTTTATCCCATATACATGATAATAATTAAATTTCACAGATCTCAAATACTTCTTTTACCTGAAATATATGTATATATATTTTAAACCTGATTTTTAAAATGAACTGCCAGGGGGCTTCTTTCTACTCTCCAGAAGTAGAGTTGTATCTGTTTGGGCGGACTAGCCAGTCTTAGTTTTCAGAAATCTCTTGGCAAAATCAAAAAGAAATGCCTCAGGATAACATTTTTTAAACATATTTAAAAGTTTATCAGGATGATGGGGGGACTTGGTCCCTCATCAGATGTGCAGAAGGAACCTCAAGTGCTTTCTTTCAAGGTTGGACATCAAGGGCCCGGCACCCGCTGCTGCATGAGAAGCTGGATGTGGACAAGGTGATGGGTCCCTTGGTCAGGGATTGTGGGCAAAAAGGTGTGTGTCCCTCCACTGTCAGATGAGCAGACTTCAGACCTGAAGTTGTGTCTGGTCCAACTGAGTATTGACTATAGCGGGACTCCTCCATCCTCTGACCTCCTCTTGGTGAGGAGTTCCTGGTGTGGGCATTCCTGACAGTGGATGCAAATTTGCTTTCTGATATATCCTACAGTGTTCACTGGAAAGTTGCTGTCTTGATGAGCATTTTTGCCAGTAAAATCACTTATGAGAACACGCATTCAAGTAGTCATAGGAAATTCATTTAAATAGTCAAATGAATTTTCATGGGAACTTTCTATTTACTCAGAAATTTAAACATCAATAATTATTTAATGAGTAGCTCCATGTACCCAGGAAATAGGTACTCATGAACTTACTAATGAATTACTCATGAAATGGGTAATCAGAGTATGCATTCACTTTTTAAAATATATATAGCACACTTAATTTGGAAAATAATGCTTCACCCACTGTGGATGGAGGGTGATTGGAGGCTTTGGAGCAGATCTAAAGCATGCTTCCTGTTTGTCTCTTGCCAAGACAATGCCTGAGCCTCAGGAAGTAGTGCTTTAGAGTTAGGTGCCTTGGTGTTGCCTTATGATAATGGGCTCACCTTGGTGTTAGTGCTGTCAGTGCTACCTTTGCAGCACACCCATATATAATTCCTGTATGTATTTACTACACATGAGAGGTATAATTCACATTAATGATAGACACAAAGGCTTTTCTTCTTTTTCTGGCCAAAAATGTAAGAGTGATTTGTATCATTCCTCTGCTAAATAAACACAAAACTCTTCCAAAGTGTGGTCCTACTGCAAGCCTTGCAATATTTACACTGTGGAGAAACCAGTTTGTCTTTTAATGTCTTTGCAGAGAAACATGGCTGAAAAATTAATTACCATGCAGTGAGGAAGCAGATCAGTAAAGGAAAGCAACGGGAGAGGAATGTTAGCCACATTAGGACACTGCTTGGCTCAGCATATTGAAGTTGAAACCCCACTTTTAATTCTCTTGCACACAAAAGCAAAATAACCCCAAGACCCTCAGTGATATGCCGGTGCCTGTCCATCCTTTCCAGTTACTCCATTTACACATATTTTCTGGTTTGTGTTTCAGAATTTGTTTGGCAGAATAAAAAAGGCATTGGAAAAGCCAGCAGACAAACCCTCCACATTTCATTCATGTTTTTAAGCACAGGTGTAAAGCAGTTAAAGCCAAGCTGAAGCCAAAGAGGGCAGCCGAAAGCACATCTGGGTTTCACGAGGTGCCTGGCCGCATGGCAGACCCCTTGGCTCAGGGTGAGCAGCGCCAGGGCTGTGCAAGTGTCTTAGAGGCTGAACCACGACCGTGGTCAGACCTCCCACATCCAGGAGTGCAAGGGGCAAGCAACTGGCCCCCAACATGTGCTGCTGGGAGAAGTTCCCAGTCTGCCCCCCTGTTGCTTCCACCCTCTGGTTTTTATCACACATTCTGGCTGTGTATGGAGTCCTTCTGGAAGAGCCGTCCTCAAAAGATGATTGTCATTGGAAAGAGCTAATTCATCTAGAACAACGCATTGTTATTCTCAGCCAGGAGCTATATACAAGTGGTGATATCTAAGACTGTTTTGCTTTAAATTTGCATCCTCTCTTAGTTTGAATTAATTTTCTGAAAGTTGACAACCTCATAACCTCAGAGATTTGTGGGGGTCTAACAGATTTGGAACCAGGCCCCAGAGATTCATATCTGAAATTACTGACGTACATGGTCACAAATTTACCACTTGTGTCTCTTTGCTGGTAATTTGTTTACCGACAGAACTGCACATTTTTCCCCACGGGTCTGTGATAAAGTTAATATGGGAAAGAGCTGGTCAGTGGAATTGGTTAAAAAAAGCAGTAGTAAGTTTTCTGTCTCCATGTACATTTTCCATCAAGTCAAAGCATTATTTAAAATGTAAACTGAAAAAAAAAAAAAAAAAGAGGAAAAAAAA
>CM021765.1:110580456-110674577 GCA_011076525.1 Nettapus auritus | reverse complement strand
AGAAAGAAAGAAAGAAAGAAAGAAAGAAAGAAAGAAAGAAAGAAAAAAGAACAGTTTTTCTGCTTGCATATAACTCCAGCACTCATACATGGAGTCAGGGTAGTCACCATCTGCTAAACATATTGCTTAAAATATCTTATTGCTTATGTTTTAATAGGTTATATATTAAATTCTGAACTCCTAAATAAAGATAGAACATCATTCTTGGATGTTATCATGGAGATCTCAGTGGTTCCACACCATCAGTGCTACTTAAAAGTTGGGTAAGATATACAGATTTTTCAATTATTGTATCAAAAACTTCCAGTAACTTCATATCTATTTTTCAACCTATTTGGTTGTTTGGGATTTGGGAAACTTTATTATTAAAAGGAGACTGTTTTTTCATAAAGTCTGCATGCTGATTAAAGAAAATGGCTATTTTAAACCCAGCACATTTTACTCAGGAATTGAATGAGTTTCAGCTAGAATAAAACTTTGATGAAGCAATAGCATAAAATCGGGGTCAGTCTCAGAATCAGATTTAAGTGTGTTTCTGTAAAAGCTCATTTCCAGTATTTTCCTGCATTAGCCTGATCTGGTCACTAGATGTTGCTAGGTGTCTATGTTAGTAGTCGTTTTGGCTGATTTAGCTACACGACTTTGCCGGTATAAGGAGAGAACATTACTATCAGTAGTAATGCAAGCGGTTATTTCCCTCAGTTTATAAATTTTAGCAACAAAAAAGCCCCCATTTTCCCCCTTTCACAAGTGAGCCGTGTCCTCCTGTATTAATGAACTCTACTGAGCAAAGCAGATCACCCCGTCATCTGAATCCTGAATGTCATTTTTAACACTTCAGTTGTTTTAGGAAATGGTATTTTCCATGTAGAAACAAATAGTTAGGCAAACAGTCCTTATCACCGAGGACCTGAGTGTGGCCACTGAGGACCTGCCAGCCCGATCTTGTTGTGTGCCACCTGGCCAGGGCATCTCCAGCCTCCCCATGCGTGCTGCTGCTGGAGAGCTGGTCCTCCTGAGAGGTTTCTACTCTGTGGCTTCCCAGGTAAAACATGAGTCATATTCCAAGTACATCACTGCTTCCCCATGGTGCTGGATAAGGATGTATATACATAAATATATGTAAACTAGGTGTATGGGTCTCTTTAATTACTGATTACTGGCATTCTAGGAAAGGATATTCTATATTGGGTGTCAGGAGGATTGTGGGTTATGTTCACATAAGAAAGATGAGATTGCTATCCTCTTTCATATGGCTAGTGCTTAGGAAAGGCAAAAGGATTGTCACTGTCCTCCAGCACGGAGTCACCAGATACCTGTAGAGTTAATATTCATATATTCCCTTAACAAAAGTGCTCCATAAATCAATGAAAAGCTTTGTATCTCAGATGGTAACTTCCACACCATTGGGCTCATGTAAGTTGAGAAGGTTTCCTTTTTTTTTTTTTTTTTTTTAAACTGCTGAATCATGTCCTTTTTCTCAGTCCTTTCCCACATCAACAGCAGTTATAGAAGTCTTGAAACCAGTGTAGCGAATTAGTAGAATTAGTGGATAACAGTAATAATAACAGTAATAATAAGTACTCAACAAAGTTGTGCAAAAGTAAATCCTATTTCACTGAAATCGTTGAATTCTTAACTTTAAACTAAATTTTGAATTGGAGATTAAAACATACATTTTGAGGAAAAGATACAGAACAGTTTTGAATAATAAGGAAGTGTGGAGTAAAGCATTTATATAACTAAATTTGGACTAAATATAGTTTTACCAGTTAAAATGCCCTCCTGCTTTTCTTAAATGCACTTGAATGCTTTGTGTCAGAAGCAGTGCTGTTCCCCCCCCCCCGTGCATTCACAGTGGGTGTAATTCCTCCAGCCAGGCTTCGGCTGCTTCAGGGTCTGGGTGTGATGGGATCCAGCAGTTCTTCAGCCTGCCAGCTCTGGCAGAAGTGATTCATCCCATCCTGAGAGAGGTGACACGGATCATTGGCAGGATGAATTTACCTGGGCACATGTCCGTCTCTGCTGACGATGAGGGAAGACCAAAAGGCTGGCTTACAAAATGTCTGACTTCTGGGAGGCTGAAATTAGTTGAAACGAGGCTGAGTCTTTCTATAAAAAATGCGAAGGCATGGCAGCCAGTGATTTTCTTTCCTTCTTACATGTACTCTTGTTGAAAATACTGAAACAAAATGTGCTGCTTTTTTTGATGGCATTATTTCCTAAAATGAGTAACACCAGAGTGGCTATTCGTTCAAAATTCTCGAGGGTTCAGGAAAGAAGGGGAGAGAAAGAATAAATATTTCTGATCAGGGTAAATAGGCAGCACGGAACCTGGAAAAAATGGAGAAAGGAAAGGCTCAGAGGAAACCTTGAGAAGAAGCAGAAAATACCCAGAATGAATCTGAAAACTTTGAATGAAACACATTTTTTTGATTAAATTATATCTGTCTGATGAAAAACAGGGTCTCTATTTTGCTAAAAACCAGCTATCATCAGAAAGAGCTCACCGAATTGGGCTATCTGAATATTTTAATTTATCACTGTTCTGTACCTTAGAAATATCATTTGTTTCTACTTTCCTGCACAAGAAAGATAGTTTACATGAATCGGTCTGAAAGACAGGAAAAGTCTGAGACCATGCTATTTAATTTAATTTATTCATTTAAGTACAAGAAGTACACAAGTGTTAAAGACCAGGAGTCTAGGAAAAGGTATATATTATAGGGCTGGTAAGCATGCAGAAGACTGGTAATCACAGCATTCAGAGATCAGTATAATTTCCTTCAGTAACGCCCACTTACATTGCTCTCCATTTTTCCTTTACTAAGGGGACTGCAAGTATATATGCTTTGCATCTCTCCTGATAATCTCTTGTAATTGAGTCTGAGACCATATTCAGCACAAGCTCCCCCCAAAAACATCCACTTTGCTCCAGGATTAATTTGGGGGACAACTGTTTCTCTTGCATTGCTGGGAGAAAGGGAAACAACATTGTCTGGTGTTTTTTTTTTTAGCCTGCAATCAGTGCACATCTGTGGGTTTCTGGTCTATATTTAAGAGGTCTGCTAAAGGTAACAGAATCAATCAAACACAAGCAACTGAAAAACACTTGCCTATGAAATTGGTATACTAGCAGGCAAAATAAGGAAACTCTTTGTCTCTTATTTCATCTTCCCCCAACCTGATAAGGAACCTATAAAGTTGGGCTTTGTGATGTGCTTTCTTATATACATTAGTCATCATTGGGGTGCATGATGCTGCTGCTCTTTTTCTTTTGCAGGAGGAGTGACCGAAGCACAGAAAGGCACAGTGACATACCAAAGGCTGCACAAGTTGTTCTGTGCCTTGCCTGTATTTAACTGTCTCTGTTAAAGGATGGTTTTGCTTCAAAATGGGCAAAGCTTTTGACACAAGCTCTCTCTCTGGGTTTCAGTGCCGTATTGCCTTGGTGAGGAGCATGTGGCGAGGCAGCCAGGAGTCAGTCCCTGCTGGGGACATGGGTGCATCCAGGCTCTTTCCAAGGCAGATGGAGGGATGTGGAGTCCAATCGGATGCCCAGGGGAAATGGCACAGTTTTCCGTTTTGCTTCCTCTCCTCATCCTGGTGCTTGGCTGCTCATTCGCTACCCCTCTGCTCGCTTTTCTGCACATCACCTTTCCCTGCCTCTGAGCATGGGAGAGCTCAGCAGCCTGGGTGGGTGCTGCTGGGGGGCGTGCAGACCCCAGTGACAGCTTGTCAGGGCTCAGGGTTCCCCTGCAGTGCAGCTGCCAGGTTGGCTGTGCTTTCCTGCAGGAGTCTGCTTCCCAAAATTGCTGAACATAACATTTTTTCCCAGACCTCCTGACTTTTCAATGCACACACCTTTGGAAAACTGCTTTTCTGCAATAACTGTGCTATGCACAGCTATGCCCATGTGATATTTATACTACTTTTTGTTGTTGTTCTTTTTGTTAAAATTCAAAGAATGGGAAGGAAAAATGAGAACTTATATCTCAAACTAAATTTTGCATGTATGGAGGGAACCCTACAGGTTAAAATGTGTTAAGTCTCCACACAGTTAACAACATGTCACTTCGTGAGAGAATTTTCATAATTAATGAACTGGTTCAATTTGCTCTGCTGCTTGACTTTGATTAATACATTTTTGAGTGTTCCCACTGGGACTCTGTCCAGTTTGTTTAGTAAGCTCTTATGTCTATATCCAGTTCATGTGCATGGATCAAAGTGTTGGCACCAAATACTGGCAATATTAGGCTATGGTACAGCCATTCTGACTCCACTTGAAAAGAAGATAGCAATATATCTTAAACCAAGTTCTTTGTGACTCATTTGAAAAAAAAAAAAAAGGGGGGGGGGGAGAAATTTCACACTGCATTGTGTAGAAATGCTGTGATTTAAAAGTTCATCTCACGCAAGCTTTGCCAATTAAAGAGGTATTTATCAATCCAGACAGTAATTGTGTGGACCCGAACTGGCAATTTGCTCAATATTAAGTAGCGAGCTGCAAACCTCCCATAATTAACAAACCTAACGAACATCAGCCTCCTCTGCCCAGCCACTGTTGTGGGCTGATCCTGCAATCACGCTCTGGGCACCCCCAGTCTCAATGCCCCACATCTTAGAGGGGGCTGAGCCCTGTGGGGATCCCGTGGACCCCCATGGGGGGGGGGGGGGGGGGGAGGTGCTGGGGCAGCATTTTCCTCCCAGACGCCCTGGGGTGTGTAACATGTTTGAGAGTGGGTGTGTGAATGTTGCCGTGCGTGACTGTGAGTGCGCTGGGCAGAGGGGAGGTTTTGGCATTTGGCTTCGCAGCCTGGGTGTTAACTTGGGGCTGTCTGGGACCTATCCTGCAGGCTGACATGTGAAGCCAAAGCACTTCCCTGACTCTTTTTCTCAGGGTAAATGTCATCTCCAGAGAGCTGGAGGCACAAAAAGGATCAGTGGCAGTGTCAGAAAGTCCTCGGAGAAATCCTTTGTAGCGAGAAAATCTGAGAAGGCTCTAAGCAAGTTTCCAGCTAATACTGTGTATATATCCACATCAGCTCAGAGCTCCCGACCTTTGGCTCACGGCACCGTGCTTCCAAATTACGGCAGTTGAAGAAGTATATATTGAGCCTATAGAGTTTAAATTAATTAGAGAAATTCCCCTGGGCTCAATCTCCGCTTTCCCTGGGGGTGGTGGGGAGCAGGCAGTTAATCACCAGCAGTAACGAACTGTCGTGCCTGCTGCCCTGGTTTTGTTCAGACGTTATAAGGCTGAATGATATTGGATAATGAACAATGGGAGACAAGCTGATGGAAACACAGAAAACACTGGCAGATTTAAGTGCACATTGTTTAGCCAGGAGTAGGAGAACAGCCTCAGAAAAAAAAAAAAAAAAGTATTCTTTTTAACTTTTCCCATGGGGTTCTTGCTCCCATAAGACTCCAGGGGGTTTTATAGCTGTTTATTCCTGCTCTGTGAGGACGCCAAGGCAGCGTTTGTATCTAGCAGCTCCATCTGCAGCATTTATCTTACAATTTATGTCTTGTCATTTAAGCACTTGTAAGCAGTCTTCTGCCCAGCGAAAACAAAGCATATAACATGCTGAACATAGTAAATAAACCCTGCAAATAACTTGCGGGGATGAGTCCTCATTCATTCAGTGCTTTTAGCCATGTGGTTATTTTCATTGCATACGTTACAGGTGACTTGCCAGCAAATTATGAGTTTGTTAATGGCCGTTTTCCTCTGCCACATATTGAAAGAAATATAAACCCAAACCATGCACTAAATCAAGCACGCTGTCCAGCACGGTGTCCACACAGATTTGTCTATCACTAGCTGCATACTTGAGGGACTCCCTCCTTTTAAAACCCTGGTCTGTAAGCACTTTCTCTCCTGAAAGAACTTGGTTAACTCTGATAACATAAGAACGAGGTACAGATCCATATTTTCATAACTGTGTGCAATATAAAGCAGCCCATTTGGCCTGTGGTGGCTTTTAAACTTTCTTTTATGTGTGGTATATACAAGTACTGAAGCAGAGTGAAAAAGTGCTTTCTCATTTTTAGCATTTATTTAGTTAGTTACTTAGTTGGCAGACGGTTTTCAAGGGTTTCTTTTACTCTTTGCCCTGACTACTGATCAGCCAGTCATTTTCTTCTCTTCTACATTTATCTCACACTAGTACAGATATGGGGTATTTAAAAAAAATTAGAAACAAAAAATGAGGAAAATATAGTGCTGTCAGGAAGACAGAATCAGGTGTGAGGGATAAAAGAAGTTAAACGCGGAAGTCTTTTTTAACAAACTAGCTAGATTTCAAACGTGTATTCTGCCTCTAGTAAATCCTCACAATACTCCAGGGACTGCCAGTGACGGTATCACAATCCAGCAGCAGAGGGAGGGCTGTGAATTTGGGCTGTCTTTTGAGGTTTAGTTTTGTTCTCCATCTATTGCAGCATAGTATCTCATAGTATCTCAACTGTACTAACTGTAATTCTGGGACAATGCTACCTTCTTGTTTATCAGTTTAGCAGCACATTCTCTTCCTTTTTTTTCCCAGCATTTTGGCCAATGGCTACCAATTCGGCAGTGGAGAAGTTTCAAGGGATGGGAGCAGTTAGCTCCTTGCCCTGTGCTTAAGCCCATTATAAAACTGTAAGCAAACCCAAAGACTGCTGTGCTACTGTTGAATATGTAGTAACTACTCTTTACTGGATGACCTCTAGGATCGTAGAATCACAGAATCATCAAGGTTGGAAAAGACCTCCAAGATCATCTGGTCTAACCATCCCTGTACCACCAATGTCACCCACTAAACCATGTCCCTAAGCACCACTTCCAACCTTTCCTTGACCACCACCAGGGACAGTGACTCTACCACCTTCCTGGGCAACCTATTCCAATGGATACATTCAAGCCCCTTAGGGGGAGGGATCAGGGCCTGTAAGGGCCTGTCAAGCGCTGTATCCTTGCCCTCTCTGAGGTCCATACTAAGGGCACAAGGCATCCCATATGCAAGGTCTTTTGTCATTATAAATCAGTTATGGTTGCTTTAACTGGATTCTTCCCTGGTATTTACCACAGATGCTCTATACATCCTCTCAGTTCAGGCATGCCGAGGGCCCAGCTCTGCTCACAGAATAGTAAATGGTCAGCCCTCTTCTCAGTGCGGGTTACAGCATAATGAGCGGCCAGCCCTCTTCCCAGAGCTGGCTGGTGTTGGATCTCTCCAGGCACTTGTATGTGTTATAATAATGCTGTAGGGGGGTCAGATTTCATTCTGTACTTTTCACTCCAGGACACATTCACATCTGCCTTCTGTCCTCCTGAGAATTCAAATGTGGAGAGAACTGTAATGCCAGGAAAACTTCTGACAATCTTAGATCCTCCAAGAAAAGCGGATGTTGCTTTTTGTGTTATTGTCACCTTATGTAGGCCCTTCCTCCAAAAGAAAACATGAGCTTTTAGAGCAGATAGGATTTTAAAAAGGGGAAATACCAAGATATTTAAGAGAAAAGGAAAATTGGCATCAATGACTGGAAAAGCCAATGAAGTCCTGGAAACAAAATTAACAAGGCTGCTGTCTCTTCTGATACAAGAAGCAGGGAGGCAGGAAGGGAGCAAAAATTAAACTAGCAGATGGAAGATTTACAGTCAACACCAGAATCCCAGCCCAGTGTGGGGCGAAGCCGTGGAGCTTACTGTCCCAGAGCAGTGGTGACAATAGGAACTTGCTGTGTTCAAAGGGAGAAAGGTGATGTATGGGAGCAATCTCCATCCCAGCCTCTATGCCTCCAAGGGAGGCTCGCAAAGTGTGCCAGGGAGTTGCTGGCACAGGACAACTCTGGTTTTATACTCCAGTAGCAGGTGCCTGCTACTGGCTATTGCCAAGGACAAGATATTCAGTTAAACAAACATTTTATCTGACCCAGTGCAGCTACCTTTTAAAGCTTTATGAGAAAGACAAGCAGTGCAGGTGCTACTGCTTACAAAAGCAGATGAAGTCAAATTCACATATTGGAAGGCTAAGGCCAGGACCTAGAGCTGCTTTAACATCTGTGAGCATCAATACTTTGCACCTTGCTTCCAAATCATGCTGGGAAAGCCTGCAATACCCTCCAGAGGTCTGGATGTTGCTTTTCTGATTTGTGCATCCAATCCTGCTCAGGTCTTTGATACACAACGGTTCCACAAAGAAGGCCAAACCCATGGTCAGGACCTTTACAGTCCTGTCACTTAAAATTACAGGAAATCCAAAGTCTGGTTAGGCTGCTGATAAATAAAGTAGCTTCTCTAAATAAATTGAAGAGTAAATGGGATAGTGCAACACTGCAGTAGTTTAGCCCAGGCACAGCAACTTAATATGTTTTACTACGAAGCCGAGGTGCTGTTTCCAGTTCAACCTAATATGGATCTTACTACTTGAGGGAAAGCAGGGTGTTAACTTAAAAAATGCTGTGCTAACTTCTCTGGTTGCAGAAGCATGTGCAGAAAAAGTAGTGTTGATCATAACAGGATCTGTCGCTGTCATCTGCTAATGAAACACTGCAATTGTCATTCTGTGCTTCCAAGAATAAAGGAGAAGGACTGGTGCTATTTCTCTGCTTCTTGCAGAACACAAAGGTCAGTGACACACAAAAAATGGCATTTCATTAACTAGACATTTGTATTATAAACATTATTCCCAGACACAGGAAAGTCCCAAAAATCTGAGTCACTGGTGTTTGAATAGATGTTTTGTGAGGCTAAGTGTGGGCCTTTATAAATAAAGTATTGATGGAATAAACAGTCAGTGTGTATCAGAAAGGGAAAGTTTTCTATATACACACGCGGTTTTCATAAAACAGTGACATGACTTAGGAGGTTTTTTTTTTTTTTTTTTCCAAGTGAGTAATACTATCAGGAAATTTATTCTAACCTGCACCTTTGCTGACTGCTAGCCTAAGATATGCATTTTGTACTTGGTGTATATTCACCTCAGCTCATACATGTGCCTAGTTTACATCTCTTTAATCTTCCTTCCTCTTGATCTTAGATGTGATAATGAGCCTAAAAGATAATTTTGAGCTACCGTGATGATTCAAGATGTTTCTGTAGTTTGGAAAGAAAGGAAGATGAATCTCAGATCTTTAAAACTCGAAGCCAGGTTTTGTTACTTGAAAACTCAGAGCTGTGCCTGGTGATTCCAGGCAAGCTCTTTCCCGTGCAAGCTTTCCTTGAAGGCACTTTTCACTGAATATTAGGATAACATGACTCAAAACTTAGCAGCTAGAATCAGGGGACTCTCAGGTTTGTGTCCTGCCCCACCAGAGTTGGCAGGATAAGTAGCATGAAGTACTGGGAAGGCAGATATAGCTGTTGTTGCATCCTACTGAGGGTACCTACATCTGGTACCTGAGCAGGCTAATGTTGAGCTCCTGAGGTTGGGCTCCTTCAGAAGCTCTGCTTTGCTTCCTGCTCCTTCACCTCTTGTTCTTGCTGTGGTTTCAAGGAGAGCCTCTACTCATGCATTTACACAGCACCTGGTGCCTCATCACTGAAGGTGTCCCTGGGTGAGGATTATTGTAGAAAACAAAAAGCCAAAACAGATTATAAAATTTTCTTGTGCCTCCTTTTTTTACAGTGTGTTCACTTTTCATTGTGTCTACGGCCTGATGAAATTGGCCTGACTCTCTGCTGCCTTGCATGGTGCTGTCCTTGTGGTTGTGGAAAAGGGGTGCCAAGAGATCTTCGGCGTCAACAGGATTTTGCTGCAGACAGATGTGCTGTAGCAGTCCTACTGCCTTCCTCTGCTAGACACATTGGCAAGGATTTCCTACTATTTCCTTGAGAGTGGGAGAGTGCTTCTCCCATTGAGATCATTAAGCCCTCTGAACTTACGGGTCCAACTCTGCTTTCATTTGAGACTAGGAAAAGGATGAGAGAGAAAAGCAGCAGCGTTGGGAATGACAGCTCTTTGCAATTGCAAACTGGCTGACAGCAGCAGATTAAAATGTGCGAAGAGGCAAAAGAACATCAGGTTATAAAGCCAGTTTTAATGTTGGATGGCTTAAAGCAAACTGCACTTCAGCATTGTTTTATATTTCTTTCTTTCATATACCCCAGGAGAGTGGATGACAGGCATACTGCAAGAACTATTAGTTTCTCTGGTAGATCAACTTGGAAGAGAAATTCCTGCAGGGAAACCAGGGGTAGTAAGTGCAGATATGATTCCTGTGCTGGGACTTTAAATGTCAGGGCTTTGCCTACCCACCTTGCCAGGGCAGTGTCAGGAGGTTTGGGGGGAACATCCTGAGAACAAGCAAGGCATTCTGTTTTCTCTATCACAGGAGAGTATCTCTTCTTTCCTGTTGGTGGGTTTCTTTAATTAATCTTTAATTATAGCAGATGTTTTGCTTTTGTATATAAAGCTGAAGCATGTAAAAAGTTATTGGAGTCATGCAAAGATATAAACAGACACTAGTCTGTCAATCTACTTATCTTTCTTACATGGTTATACTATTTAGGAACAAAACAAGTAACACTAGGCCCACAAGTGGCTGCTAAAAAGACATTTTCCCAACACTGCTAATAGGAAAGTGTGTTTTGGGATGTGGTAACAACCCAAATAATAACAAAACAGAAATAGCCTATTTGCATGGATTTCATTTGCTTGCCTTTTACTTCATTGGGCAATTTGGGGCCAAGATTTTAGGCACAACTTCAATCAGCCAAGAATAAAAATAAAAACTCCTATCCAGAGGGCATGAGCACTTAAACACAACTGTGGGAAATGTCGTTTGCAGAAGAACACTTCCTTTCTTTATGAAGTGTGCTGGAGATGTGAAAGGGCACTGTGTGAAAAGACAGAAGAGCCAGGTGACCAGAGTTTTCATGAGTGTGCTTCTTCCTCCAGGTGATTGGCCTTGATGGGCTCTACAGGGTCCCCTCCTGATTTCCTTCATGCTCTCAGGTGCTGGCCCTCATCATGAGGTGGCTTTGTTGTATTGGGAGGTGCCCGTCAGCAAAGGGGCAGGTCAGCATGGTCTCCAGCTATATCTGCAGCTAGCTGGTTTGCAGGTATCTGGCAGGAGTGTGAGCACTGCAATGACCTGCATTTCAGGCACTTCACCCAGTATCAAGAGGTGGTTTTGACAAAATTATGCTTTTCCAAAGTCTACCTTTCTTTCAGAGAAGAGATGGCACTGGTAACGTCACATCCTTCCTTCCCTGCACAGGGCACCCATTCCTGCTGACAGGGATGGGCTCCTCTTGCATGAGCTGCCACCTTCCCCAAAGGAGATAGGGCTGGGGATGTGGACATAGACTGGGGACAGGCCAGCTCCTCCCTCTGCTGAGGCCCAGGGAAGCCTCTGAAGGGAAGGAGTGGCTAAGTGGCAAGGTTAGCCCTTCATTACCCTCTGCTTTTAGCAGGGCAGGTGGTCCTGTGCTGCCCTGAGACCTGTTCTTGTATGTACTGTGTGTTAATACACTTAACGTGAAGTGAACGTCCTGGAGCGTTGCACTGCTCTGGTGTCTTCAGGATGCAGCCTCATTCACAGTGGAGATTGGTGGGTTTCTATGATCTCTCTTTTAAATAGGAATGTCAAAATAACGCCTCTTCCGTTCATCTCAGCAGAATACACATTGCCTAGGTTTCCCTACTGGCCACAGGTGAGTTATTGCACATTGGTCCTCTCAGCTCAAAGTCTGAGAGCGCTATACTTCATCCCTTACTTTGCAACATTTGCACAACACATGACTGGGTGAGCATATGATTATAAGGAGTTATTATTATTATTATTATTTTCAGAGTGGCCTAATAAATTTTTAAAGGCTTTTGATAGATGTAAGCAGGTGAGATTTAATAAGGTTTCTAGAAAACAAAGCATCAGTCTTGCAGAGTGCATTTTGAAAAGGCACCAAGGGTGACAACCCTGTGATCACCCGTAAGGGTCTAAATAAGCTCTGAATTGCTATGGAGTGAGGATCTTCCTCCATCCCAAGTAATATAAACCTCTGTGTTCCTTGGTGCAAGGGCTGTAAACACCTCATACGCACACTTGCCACTAGCTGTTCAGCTTGACTGCATTGCCATAAGCATGAACAATGCACGTGCCTAGTACGTGCTCTGCCCCCATGATATGGGATGAAATTGTGTGTTCATCATGGAGAAACTGATTTATACAAAATGAAGACATTGTATGTTCTTCCAAAGACTTTCTAACTTCAAACTAAACCCAAACAGTTTTTGAATCATCCCACCATTTTTCTTCCATTTTCTTACTCTGGGTCCTGCCGGTGAGTGAAAATGTATGTCATGCAAGAGGAAAAGGTGAAGTGGAACATCTGGAGCATCTTCAAAGAGAAGGTCTCAGAAGTCTCACAGGAAAAAGTGTGTCTATGAGATCTTCAATCTTTCTTTTACTAAGATAAGAAGTTTTAACCTCAGTGAAAGTTTTGAGCTTTTCCTCTGTTATTATTTTCCCCTTTTTTAGAAAAGAATAGCTTAAGAATAGCTCTTTGAGATGAACCCAAGCAATGTAGATGTTGTGTTAATGGGCAAAGGAAATGAGATGGTGAACAATTTACAGTTTCCTACGGCCAGAATAACTTACCTCCCCTAGCACAGGAATGTTATTGATTTCTGTCTTCAGTGCTTCTATCTGTGAGATAGAAACCTCATGGGTTTCATAGTGTAAATACTGAGTCAAATTTAATGTTTCTGTCAATCAGTGATCTGGACACAAATTTTGCAAACATTCACTTAAATCTCTAGGAGACAAAGAGTTACAGAGCTCTCTGAGAAGAAGATGGAGAATTTTACCTTAAGATACAGTTTATGATTTATTTACCTTTTTTTCTTCAGTGGCTGGGCTGAGATTCAGGACAAATCCCTGTAAGAACTGAGAATGATCTTGGGCCTTACTGTCTTTAAAACAATCCATTTCTAATGTACCTTTTCTAATTGAAATCTAAGGTGTGGTGACTTTAAGAACAATTTAGCTCAATAACACTTTGCAACAGGTATACAATTTTTCTGTGTGGAGCTGATAAGAACAACAATGAGCTGCAGGTGTCAGGTATTAGACATGGCAAAAAATGCTCTACATGTTCTACTTGGTTTATACAAAGGCATATGTTGAATAAAGCAAAATATTCACACTAGAGGATCAAAGCTTATGGACTTCAGTCAAGCATTTACAAATAAATAAAAGTATTACAATGATAACAAATATGAACTTCCAAGTTAGTGTTTAGAAACATGGGAAAATATTAAGCTGTTCTGTATTTAATATTAACTTGAGCCTGGAAAAGGTAAGACTTGAAAAGCCTGTGCAATGAGCAAGTGTTGCTTTTAGTTTTTTTGAGCTTTCTTTCCTAAAGACAGCACATGGAACCATGCTCTCTGTCCACCTTAAAACTGAGTGAATTTCATCTAAAATTGTAGAGAAAGCTAAGATCTTAAACACATGATGTTCTTTAGATATTTATGAAATTGAAAGCTGAGTGGAGGAGAGAGATGTGCATTAACGCTCCCACTGAGTGGAGGGCCAGGGCACAAACTCCACAGTTACATGCTCTGTTTGGATTGCAAGCTAGCTGGTCTGCAAAGTTCAGGCTACAGCCTCTTCCATGTTCTTGTTAGCTAGCAATAGCATTTCAGAGAGCAGATGGATCTAAGGTCTAGTGGCATGGAGAGAAATCACAGATATGGCAGAAGGAGTAATGGCAAGGAAGAGAGAATACAAGTTGTGCTACTGCAGCCTTGAGGGAACTGTAGGGATGGGGACAGGCACAAGTCTATAAAAAAAACTGGCTTTATTAGTACTTCTGCTCAAAGTATGGCTTACAAAATATTATGTTAAGACTCTAAATCTTGCACCTGAGATGTGCAATACCAAAGGAAGTAAATGCATTGAAATTCATTGAGTCTGTTAACTTCTCAACATTTTGTATCAATCCCAGTCAACAAAAGTGTTGTTGGTCTAGCAGTGAAGGAATGTGGTGAAGACTGATGATTCTTGGGGTAGCGCTTTAGTAGATTATTTATTCTCAAACTTAGGGAAGTGTAAAAAATCAGAAGGCGAAAGTTCTGGGGGGATTACATATGATTACATGAATATTACACAAACATGCCACGATTCAAATTTCATTAAGGTAGCAGAAAGACTCCCATTGTTTCCCTGGAAGATAGCTAGACTGGACAAACAAAACAATTTAGAGCAAGTCATTTGCAACTTTGTTTCAACTGTGATGATTCTAGCCATGTATAAGCTTTGCTGATAATTATGATCTAATATGAGAAGGAGAGGAGAGGAATCCCAACTACCTTCCTCAGAATCATAGTAGATTATGGCCACTTACATGCATGACAGAAACCCACCTGGGATCTGGATTTGTACTTTTGCTCTGGCTTTCCAAGACTACTTCTTCTACAGCTTTAGTCGTGAGACTGAGAGAAAGATAACTGCTTTTTAAAAAAATTATTTTTATTTTTATTATTATTTTTTAATGTCTTATTTCTCCAATTGTCTGTAAACAAGCACTGATATAAAAGGGAAGTGGAATGTAACAGTGTTTTTTTCTACTACCAGTAAATGAAAGATAATAAAGAATCAAGTCTCATAGTATCATGATACAAAGAGCTGTGAAGACTGAACTTCAATCATCAGGAAAAAAAAAAAAAGAAGTTAGTGAACCAGAATTTCAGGATGTGTAAATCATAGAAGCTTTATTGCAGTCAACAGATCTTCATTCTTTTCACCTCCTTTTAAGTGATTTATATAGCAGGAAAGCAGACATAGCAGGGTGCAGAACTCTCTGGCCTATCTCTCAAATATTTAGCCTGCCCTAGAGTTGTCTGAAACCAGAGATACCAAGAGCTGCCAAGTCTGGAATTTGTATTATGTTAAATCCTGTATTGTTCCCCTTGTGTGGTGGTGTGATTGCTACATGCCCCTGTTTCTTTTAGGTGGTAACAAACTGTAAAACAGCCTTCACAGGAATGGCAAGTTCAGCTGTAGTCCTGAATCAGGAAAATAATTTTTCTGCTTAAGCTGTTGCATTCAGTTCCAAAAGCCCAGGCAGCTTTGCTGCTGTGTATGCCTCCAATCTCACTTATGATGCCTCCCCTTGTGGCTGCTGTGCTGTTGGCAGCATCACTGTCTCCTGTTCCTTTTGCCTGGCCATTATCTATGATGTTTTCCATTAAACTCCTGTATGTTCCCAGTGCTCCTTACACTCTCCATGTTCAAAACCATCCCAGAGGCCTACTACCGCTCCTGTTAGTGATTCACTGCTCGTATTTTTTCCTCTCTCTCTCTTTTTTTTTTTTTTTTTTTTTTTTTTTTTCCCCCCTCTGGTTGTTTTGACGCTTGTGTGGTAATCTACACTAGGGAAAGGGTCACTGGAAAAACATAGAAAATGTACATCTGCTTCTTAAGGGCACAAAAATGAAATACCGGAGATGAAAAATGATCTAGAAAAATACATTCTGAAAAGTGAGATTCAGATTCTCAAACTGTTCCTGTGTTGATATTTCTCCAGAGAGAAATGTTGTTAGAAACTTGGCCCACTTGCATGTAATTCTAGAGTCTGATCTACTGATGTTTATCATCTGCTAACATGATTCTGTAATTCTGAGACTTAATTTAACACTCAGGTTTTATTAACCGCTGCTCAATGTTAATTGTTTGGTTAAGGTATGGAAAAGTCAGGACTCTGCTGAGTGAGAGTTAGTATGGTTTGACAGAAAGCCTCCTTGTGTCCACAGTGCATGGATTTCCTACTCAGATATGACATGGAAAAGGGGGCTGTTTGTAAATTAGGTCAGAAATATTCCTTACACAACACAATGGGGGTGTCAGCATATCTCACAGGCTTTGATTCTGAATTTCCTTGAGGTAATGTCAATAGAAAAACTTTGTTAAAAAATAGAGGCTTCCCTGTATTTATCAAGGTGTTATTTAGTTGAAGCTGTTAGCTATTAAAGGCCAACAGCTTTCCAAAATTGTCAGAGTGAGATGAATTTCTTGTCCTGTCCTGTCCTGTCCTGTCCTCTCCTTTCCTCTGCTCTCCTCTGCTCTCCTCTCCCTTCATCAGACATTGATGTTCATTAGATGTTAGTGACCACCGCAGACAGAAGTAATCTTTCCCCACAAAACATTATTTATTAATTAATTAGTGACTTCAATGTGCCTCAAAAATATCATTATAATTCATATGCCATGCTATGATAGTTTTTATTCTCTTCTAGAACAAATAAAAAATTGCAAAACATTTTTAAGTATTTATGATGGTCTTGTTTTTCCTAGAAAATAAAATATTTGGAAGAAAGTCTAATTTAGCAGTATTGGGAATAGCCATTTTTGTCTGTAAAAAATAAGACTCAATTATTACCACTGCTAACTTCTTCTATCCCTATCTTAACAAGCGAATGACATATTATTGGCTATAGCCTGTAACTAATTTTCCTTGGCTGCAGTCACATAATATCTATTTAGAAAATGTTGAATATTCGCCCTCTTAATAAACTCCTAGAGATGTATATCAGTGTGAACACTTAAAAATTAGAACAACTAAAATGATTTACCATTTTACAAAATCAAGCTGCAAGATCCATGGGAGAAACAAGGTAGTTATATTACGTCTGAAAACTATCTGTTTTTATGTCACCAGTTACTGTTACACATTGATTGAACTGAGATTTTGTCCTGAAAAATTATTGTTGTTACTACTTTGTAGTATTCCTGGGTTTATTCAGGAAGTAATTTCAAGCTGAAGGGGGACAGCAAAAGTGCTTTCATATGGTATTTCTTGGGTGTAGCATGATTTTCTTAAAGCAAATATGTACTGACTGAAAGATGTTTGTTTGTACAGTATCTATCCCTTGGGCCTAATGTTCCAAAAAGAGAGTGATGAAGTTAGCATGTGAGTTGCCACCCTTGTACATGTTGAGCTTTTTAGTCATTTGTGCAATATGGGAAAGCCCATGAAAAATCTTAATGTGTATAGTATTTTGAAAAACATCATAGTGTTGCCCTTACAAAAAAGCATAATTTTTGGAGAGGGAGGAAGAAAGCTAGTGTTCCAATATCTTCATCCATCAGTGTTTTTGCTCTGAAATTATTGCCATGTGTAGCAGAGAAAAGGTAGGGAGATTTGTATCCTGAAAAAAAATAAATGCACAGATTAGTGGTGTGATCCATCACGTTAAGAATTGCTTTCAGCCATACGTAACCTTTAAAAATGAAATCTAGCTATTGATTTAGATCAATACTCTTCATCACTTGAAAAGTGTTTAAGTAGATTCCCTCTCGTTCTTTCAAATTCAAGGTTTCCAGCCCAGTTTGGGTCAGAGCACATTGATCTACCATTTTAGTATTAAATTCATTTTTAGCTAAGACACTGATAAAAAGGATAACTGCCTATCCAACAAACGAAAAGCTCTACATAATCAAATTTGGAATAAGACTGACTATGCTGGTAGAGGAAAACTATTCACATCAGTAAACAGATGAAAATCTTTGCAGATATCATGACAAAATATGGACAAAATAGGAGTTCAGGTAGAAATAATTTACCCCAAAAGAGAATAAGAATAGCAGAGAAATGGAATAAGTTAGCAGAGAAAACAATTTCACAAGTGTAAATCATTTTAAATGTCTGCTTCTACTTGTTTCTGAAAAAAGGTAAAGTTTAGAAAGTATAATACTAGAATAAAGAAGCTGAATTAAGCTATTCAGTGCATGGCATCTGTAGGGGAAATCTTTTGTGCCAACTTGGGCAAAATTGGCTTCATATTTGTACCTATGAATGTAGACTACACATTAATCTTATGCAAAATAATGAATCTTTGCAAAAGATTACTGGATTAATTACCTTGTGAACAAATGTTTTCTAAACTTTATGGCTGGTTAGCCAGGTCAAGCCAAATCATTCTAAGACCATGTATTTATGGTCCAGGTTTCAGAAGATAATTCTCCTTCTTTGTGAAATTAATTAATTTTTCATAAATGAGCCTCCCTTTATATACACCTAAAATATGTTTTCTGTAAACTTTCAGGTGAGCAAACTGACAAGTTCATGAAAATCAAGCAACTACTGCCTGTATCGATATCAATTTGAATGTGCAAATAATACTAAAAAATACTTTCCCTTTTAAAAGCTTAAACCCAAATGCTTTGATATGTTTGATTTTCTGTCCAAATCAACAGATGTATTTTCCATTGGCTTCAACAAGCTCTGGCTAGGGACTTTGTGTTCACAGTTTTCATTTCCTGGCTTGCCTGAAGGTGTTTGATGTAGCATGCTCCTTCTCCCTGCTTGGGTTGTAGCAGTACTGATGCTCAGAAAGTGAAGCTTTTCCAGGTATTTCTCATCCTAGACTTTTCCTTTGGACCTTCAATACAAGAGTGTAGAAGAGAGAGCACTTGTGGATGGTATTTTACCACTTCAACAAAAATCATGCAAAGGACAGGGGCTCTTATTAACTTCACTAAAATGTGGCCAGCATGGGGTAAAATATCCCTGCAGGCAAGAAAAGCTGAGCTGCCACATTGAAGTCACTGCCTCCTTTTGGTCATTAAGTTGAGCTGCTAATTTTAGTTGTCAATACCGAGCTGTTCCTAGACCAATTTTGCTGTGCAGACCTATGTTAATGTAGCAAGACACCTGTCGAGCCAAGAGGACCATAAACGTATACACAAACTGACCATCTCACTGTAACTCAATCTGTCTCTTGTGTTCAGTAACTCATGAGAGTATAGACCTTAAGTCCTGTGATACAGCACAAGTTAACAGAGAAGTGTCCACTAACCAGTAAATGCTGTTTTACTACTTTAAATTATAGTAGTGAGACTTAAATACATCATACCACCTAAAGCTTTCTAGTAAAATATATTGTGTTGTAGTGATTTATGCACTGTGAGTTGTAGACAAACAGCTGTAGATATCTTTGATATTTACTAAAAACAGAGCTTGTTTTTTGATGAAGTTTTGAAACACTAAATTGCGCAGACCAAACTTACAGTGGAGTTTCTTGCAACCCTTTTCATGTACAGTAAATGAGAGCACATCCTTTGCCAGGTGGGTTTCTACCTTTTTTTTTTTTTTTTTTTAATTTTATGTTATTGATAAAAGAGCCCCTGGATTTTATTTACTTGGTTAACGTTAGATATGGAAAAGGTGAAAAATTACAAATTTACGAATGCATCTTACACATTAGAGATGACTGGCACTTCAGGCAGCAGGCTACTTGATTTATTCTGATTTTATTGCAATTGACTCAGTGGGAAGTACTTTGCCTACTCTCTTTATATTAAGTCTTTTGGAACTGCTATGTTCACATCTGGGAGCAGCAGTAAGAGCCTAAAACTGCTCTTTTTGCTGTTTGGAGAAAAGCAAGAAATGCCAAGCATTATGTGTCTTGGACCTTGGCAACAAATGGGAGAAGGTTATTGTCAGAGTTTATTTTAGGAGAACCAAGTTCATCATTTACAATGCCCTGTTTTGTGTTATTGGATGCTGAATAAACATATAAGAAGGACATAAAAAGTACAGCCCCTTCCTATAGGAGCTGATGAAATACCCAAAAGTAGAACAAAAGTCAAAGCAACAATGATATTTATAAACAGGAAAAAGACAGCTACCCACATGGTCTATCGCCAAATTAAAGCTTTTTTTTTTTTTTTTTTTTTTTGAAAATGAACTGTGTGTACTGGTTTCTGACCACTGAGCAATACTTTATCTTCTGCATAGCTATGCTTCTTTAAAAGGCACGTGATCACACAACCATCTGTTGCTGGAGTGTAGAAGGACAGGAGGATTCAGTGCTAAAGATAATTGTGATAAATTGCCTGAAATCCTTTAGGCTTTCCAATGTTTTTACTTTCCCTCCTGAAGAAAAAAAAAAAAAGAAGTGCAGATAATGGTTTCTTTCTTCTCTTTATATGCCAGTCATAATACATCACCCTATGTTTTTGTCTTGTATTCAAACAACTGATATCTCAGCATTTCTATTACTGCAGTATCATTAGAGTTTGCTGCATTTAGGGCTCGTGCAGGGTGCTCTGTGCTACCCAAAATGCAAAGAAGGCTGTGCCGCTCTATAAAACTTTTTGTTATGTAGATCTCATAACTCAGTGAGTTAATCCAGATTTTTGAAAGAATTCAGCCTCCCTTCAAGCATGTGAATAAGGTTCAGGTTTGCAGAACTGCTCTGGACCCAACAGCACTTATGAAAACATTTAGTTAAAGGCTTTTTTTTCCCCCAGAACAGCTCCTCACACAACACATTCGTATTACTTCATCACTGGAGTCCTGGCCTCATATTTTATTACCTAAGTAAAAACTGAACATTTTTGTAATCTGGCTCATACTCTATCTAGTGAGAGTTGCTTTCCTCAACTTAGATGGTTTCGGGTATCACTTTTTGTAATACCTTTTTCCACAACTTTCTGTTGGGGAGATGCATATTCCTAGGCCACCCGTGTGTGGAAGGAAGTGGATCATGTTGCACTGAGGTTTTTTTTTTCATGCTCTCTTCCCATTCATTTGCCATGAGTGTTTGTATGCATTGCTTCTGGGCTGCTTGGTTATTGATGGGGAAGACTGAAACACTCAGGGGAATAGGGGATACTCCATTAAGCCACTTACAGCTTTGGAAGAGCATACATAAAGGTTACTTAAGGCCACTGCTAGATGTCCTCCATAGAACTGGCTTTTACCTCATTTTCTTGTCTCACACACACCTTGCGCACACAGTGAAAAAGGAAATAACAGCTCTGAACTTCTTGCATGTGAATCTAGCATTTGTCAGACTTTTAATTCCAGACTTCAATTTTTTTTTTTTATTGTTTTTTTTATTTTTTTTTTTTTCTGGTCTGAAATGAAGAGAGATTCACCAAAGACAATGGGAAGATCTTTCTTTGGCTTCAGCAAGTCCAGGATTTGTGGTCAACATCAAAACGGAAATTGTTAAAAAGGGGTCTTGAGTGAAAAGGAAAAATATGTGTGTGAAGCTGAGAGCCCCATTTATAAGCTGCGCTTGAGTTTTGAAGATGATGAATGACCTTTCAATTTTCAGTTTAAGAATATTACTTATTGTTCTCCTAGGAGGTACTCTTTAAACCATTCATTGTTGTTCTCAGGCTGCAGCTTTTATTTTCTTTACTTTGGCAATGCAAAAGCCTCTCAAAATTGGTAAGAATGGCTATAAGATATTGTTTGTTTCCATCTCTCCCTGACCAACGCCGAGCCTGGGAAGATCCAGCTCCTGACCATCAGGGCAGACATGAGGTCAAGGAGATACATGGTGTGTGTTAGAAAAACAGCCTGAATGCTCTGCATGGTGCCTCTTCTCTGTTCTCCAGGGTTCAGTGAAGAATACAAGCTAACTAGTAGCATGGACCAGACCTTTGTGTCACTGAGCCAGCCTGGGGCTCTGTGGGATGTGACTCAGGGGTGTTATTAGCTGCAGGTAAACAGCTAAACTTGGTGACAAACAGTAGGGCATGGAGTCACCAGCCAAGCAGCTCCCACCCCGGGCACATCAGTGCCAACCATTATGGGACGTGACCCAACAGCTTATTTTCTGATATTTCTTCTTATGAGTGTGTCTCAGCCCAGATTCTTTCGCAAATATTGTTGCTCCCATTTCTTTGTTCCATCAATAGGATTACTTAAGAAAGGAAGCATGGCATGTCTGTTGTGTATACAACCAGTGGGTCAGGATGAGATGTTTGGATTACTCCCTTTAAAGGTTTTTTAGAGATGTAGACCATTCTGTGCTCAGACAATAATGCTGCATTTCCTCAGCTGGCGTCACCACACACTTTTAGCTCTTTCACTTGCATGTCAAGGATAGTACCTGACAAATATTAATATAAAGCAGAGAATGTATGAGTGCATCCCTTTATTCCTCTCTGCGTTTCTGCAATTCCTTCCAACTCACAGAAATAAATTTTACTTACAATGACATTGATGTAAATCCAAGGCAACTCATGGGACACCGCCACGTGCATCACTTTGCTTCCTACTTGGCTTAGAAAAAGGGTACTGAATACATTTTTTACTTCATTTTTAAGGTCAGTTGGGAAAAACAACAACAACAAAAACAACAACAAGAATCCAACACATTTTATTAACATATAAAAAGCTTATTAAAATACCCCCTACTTCAGAATGACTATTGCAAATAGCTTCCATTGTGTTGCTGAAGTTAAACACTGACATAGCTGCACTATTTTCCATGCAGTTGTAGCAGGGAGATAGAAAAAGACATTCATATTACCTACCCTTTTCAGCAAATTCTGTCCTAGGCTTCTCATCTATGAAAAGCAGAAATATTTCTGTCCTAGCTCATGGAATTACTCTTGTAAAACACAGGTGGTTCACCTGAATAAAAACAAACAAACAAACAAACAAAAACCAACAACAACAGAAAGATAAGAATCAAACCCTAGTTCCTGAGTTTACAATCTGTTTTTATGTGCACAGCAGGAAATATATTTTTTTTAAATCCTGGGTATTTCCAAACATCTGACTTCTCAGAGGAGTAAAAATGCAATCAAAGTATTTCCTTTCAAAGCTGCATCACTTTATGATTAGTCAAGGGGTTTTTGTAACATGAATATCCATTTCAGAAATGTTTTCTATTACATCTGTTTATTTTTTTTTAGCAATCCAATTAAATCTCTCTTTCATCAGAATGGAAAATTTGGTGCAGCTCATTTAAATATATGTATCTCATGGTATGCATTTACTACTATAGCAAATGTTTAAATATTTTCTCAGTTAGCTTTATGCCTGTCTATGCTACAATAGATCAGGATTTGACCCCAGCAATTATGACTATCCTTTCCAGAATGTCCTTTGGTTCCCTTTCCTTCAAATATAAAAGTTTTTGTATGATGCATACAGTATCATAGATTTTATTAGCCTAAAAGATCCCTGGCACATCTGGATGCACAATTTGGATCAGCTCATGATTTAAGATCCTTGTCATTTTCCCTCATCTTATGCACTTTACTGTATGTACATGTGCTGATACACTTTATCCAATATATTTTAAATACAGACCTTTAAAAAATAAATTATTGCCTCAATCCCACGATTCAGAAATGTTCCAGTGTTTATGGAATGGTTTTGTCCAGATTAAAGGACAGAGATTTACATTCTTTTACTTTAATTTCTTATGGGTTAAATTAACACAGAAGGAGTCTTGCAACCTTCCTGCTCCTTTTTGCAATCGCTCCTGACAATCAAGTCAAACCCTACTGTAATATGAATATTCTGGGCAAAACTGAGGACCTGCACCCCTGGGCAGATGTCCCCCGTTGTTTGCTCTCTCAGAGTGGCTGGAAGTGTCATCTCACTGCAGCACAGCTTCCTGCAGCTGCTGCTCCCTTGGCTTGACACCCACTCCACGTGCCCCATGTGTAAGTTTTGTGGTTAGTCTTGTTATTAATGTCACTCCTCCACAATCCTCCCTCAAGACTGCCATGTTCCTGTTGGGCAGCTACATGGGAACCTGCGCCAAGGTGCAGCTGTGGTGCTGGTAGGACAGCACAGTTGCTGTGGAGGCCTTTTTTGGGTGGGAGATGGAGGCTGGTGGAGGGCTGGAGGATATACCATGTTGTCAGTGGCTGAGGCACATTGTCCTTCCATGTAGCAAATGGAGTAATGAGTCTGGTTTTGCATAATGGTAGCTTTTTGCACAGGCAGCCAGCATCTGACCTTTCTTTCAAGACATACTGGCAAAAGAGTAGGTTTCTTTCCTAGTTTGTTCTTCCAAAAGAGGGGGGTGGACAACCATAGGTTTGCAACATATCTTTTACAATAGGTGAAAAATGCTGATGGGAAGCAAGGAGAAATCCTCAAAAGCAGAAGTGCTGAACGTTTTTGCCCACTGCTTGGAGCAAAATGGTAATATGGATGCCAGAACAAGTATTCAACATATTGAAGTGCCTTTGAGAAGCTCCTCAAGTGAAGAACAGGAGAATTAGAGACCATATATGGGGCTGTTGTGGAAGGGCTAGAGCTGCTGGTGGGGACCCCATGGGCTCCTGCTGCACCACTGAGCCTGTTGGCCTCCTTGTTTCTCCTGGAGTTGGCATACTGACTTTGGTGCTTCACATTCGTGTTCAAAAGGAAAAGTTCACCCACTAGCTCGCTACCCGGTCCCTAGAAAATGCATTTTCATGTTGTGTCCCTCAACACCTCTTCCCATGTGGCCTTGATCCCACCAGGCAGGCATGCTTGGGGCAGGGCAGGAGCTGCTGAGGGGGGCCGCTGCTGAGGGGGGCAAGTGTGTAGCTTTGGCTGAGGGGCTGGGAAGCCTGATGTGCAGATGGTCCCAGCGTTATTTGGACTGGCTCTCGCTCCTCTTGTCACTCATCAAGACTGCTGAGGGCTGGCAGCAGTGCAGAGGAGCACTGGGCTGAGCAGCCCAGCCAAGGGAGGAGCTGGTGCTACTGGGAACGGCGGCTGTCCTGGGAGAGCAGGAAAAACTGCAGGCGCCAGAGAAGGGACGTCAGGGCTCTCTCGGAAATTCAGGACTCTTGTGCTGGGGGTGGGGGGAATAAAGACTCAGTAAACCTTTCCCCTTGCAAACGTGTTGTTACTGTTGGCAAAACACTGGGGTTGCAACATTTTGATTGCTTCTGCTAAGACGTGAGCTGTGCGCACTCTTCTGAGAACACCTTAAAATAAAGGCTGACTTTGGCAATAACAACATGCTTGTAAATAAAGAGGTTTACTTTTGAGAAATGTTATCCCTAACTGGAAGCATTTGAGCAGAGCCCCTGAGGCTATTTTCCTTTCTGCTGTATACAGAATAAAGATTCACAAGCAGGTCATGAAACTTTTTGCTTTCTCATTTACTGGGCATACCTGAAATCACTGCCTTGCAATCCTGTGCTGCTTTCCAGCCAGGACAGTATGTGCATATATAGCAGAAGTGCACACTGAGCAACAGGGATTGGGTTCAGAGCTAGCTTTAATTGACACAGTAAATTAGTTATGTAAGACAGCATCAGTGGGCATGTGTGCAAGCTGAAATAATTTGGTAGGAGAGGACTGTAGCAAGAAAGGATTTGGTAGAATTTTGCCACCTCCTTGGATGCCTTGATTTGAGAAGCAGTATCTGGCATTATATTTTAGTACATGTTTTGTCTCCAAACAGCTCTGCTGAACACTGAAAACCTACGCTGCAAACCTCAGTCCATTGGCAGAGTGTCATGGCTACTGCTGGACTGTGTTCTCATATGTTACGTAAAGTCATGGGAAAGAAGACGAAGAAAACACTCTCTAGGTTAGGTTGCCAGCAGATCCAAAGACAAAAGCCAGCTTTAACTTCAGGCCAAAAGCTTGGGACTGACTATTTGAAACTTTGTAAGATAGACACCGCTGGTTTAGAGTCTTTAAGCAGCACATCCCAAGTAAACCACAACAAAAGCTTGAAGATGAAAGGTCAGACCTGTGAAGTGCTATTTGTTTTCACTGAAACTTCATCTCCCACTCACCCCCAGCCTAACCAGCAGCGGAATCAATTACCACTTGTCAGGCTGAAACCTGACCCCAGAAATGAAAGAAGGACATGACCTCTGGGGGGAAAGGAAACCACGAATGAACCACTTTCTCCTTCAATGAAGGGTTAACAGGACTGATCCTCTTCTTCCCCCCTTTAAGAAAAGATCAATACCACTGTACTGTACATTTACTCTTCCTTTCATCAGGGATGGCCAGTAGGACAGTGAGGTTATTGAGATTAGGTTTCATAAATTACTCCATTTAATAATTGAAGACAAAGAGGTTCCATGCATTTTAATAGCATTTAGCGTAACCATTCACATTTGTAGGACTCATAATAGATCAATTTCAACTGCCATTACCACTTGAGGTAATGGTGCTTCCACTTACCAAGTTTCTGTTAAGTATAAGATCAGCTTGTCAAAAAGTGGTCAGGTTTAAGGCAATATCCCCTACCCTCCCATTTTAGACAAGTCCTGAAGGGCATTCCCAATGGAGTATCTACGACACACTTAGGACATCTCTATCAGTTCAGCTTGCCTTGCACCTGCTGTGGCATCTGAGAAGTCTTTCATTTCTACGTATAAAAAGATATAAGAGCATTACTTCTGACATGCAGGACCAGACTATCCTTCATTTAGAGCACCAGAAGTGAATGTGGGCAGGACAGGAGGAACATCTTATGTTTCCATTTCTGAATGTGAGGAAATAACCACTAGGCATGGGAATGAAAAAAAAATCTATCTTCTTGGGAAGGGTAAGAGGTCCATTTGAGTAATGGGACTTAAGTAGCTTGTGGTCAACACCAGCTAACAATGTTTTACTGGATTAAAGTCCATATTTTAAACATACTACCACCCCCCACTAAGACCAAATCTGCCTTCTCTATTTGACTGTTCGAGTTTGTTAGCATTCACACTACATTTGAAATTATCTAATTTTGACTACATTCTTGTTTCTCGACTTTACACACACCCTCCAGGGAGACGTCTATGGCCATCTTAGATTCGCATTTGTTGCATACTGGTGTTGGCCTTGACTTTAATCTGTCTGTACACTTTGCTGGGCTATATTTTCCCTGAGTTATATTATTTCTGTCATAAAGGATTCACATTTTTGCATGGCCAGCCTTTAACCCCACAGCCCTGGCTCATTTCAAGGTCTTCAGGGTCTCTCATCATGCTTTTTGCTATTTTTTTCTAATAAAGGGATACCAACAAAGACATAAGCAACCACTCCATGGTAGATAAGACACAGATATTGCACTTGTGGTATGTGTTGGGTGCTGAGCACAGCCCACACAGCAGTCTGAAGAAAGAGTGTCTGAATGCACACAAACACACACTTTATTTTTTAAGGGCCACTGCCAGGACCATGCTGATGCATCAAGCATAGACAACTACTTGGCGTCAGCCATTTCTCAAGCATTTTCTCCTCCCATACTTTATAGAAAATGTTCCCAATTTGCCTTTTCATTTCTATGCTTCTATATGTAAACAAAGACATATTCTTTTATTTTATTTTTTTATTTTTATTTTTATTTTTTCTGTACTTTGGGGTTTAATTATCTACATTTTTCCTATAAAGATCTGCCAGGGAAACCATGTTTTTGAATCTTCTTGTCCTTCTGTCCCATCAATAAAGCACTCACCCAGTTTTCCTTGCTGCCTCTGCCTCAGGAAAGAAGAAAATTCTTAAGGATATTAATTGTGGAAACATCATCAAATCCAAGTGAGTAAATAGAAACTACTTCTCTTCTCCCATTCCCTCTCCCTTCCCCTTTGCACTGAAAAGCAAACAAACTAGGCAGAATTATGAAGGAGGCAGGAAATGAAGACAAGGAGGGACAATTCAGAAAATAAAAGATATTTTATTGAGCTTCACAGAAGATTGTCTTCTGTGGTTCTGATTTTACAATCTGGCACTATGCTGGTGATAAGTTGATTTAGAAAAGCATTTGTGCATAGTGGAGGGTTCTAGGGGGAAAACCTCTCCACTTCTATATTAAATCAACTGAGCGTGCCAAACATGAGCAAGCAAATATGGCAAGGTTGTCCTCTGAGCCACTGCACTGTGTTTGGAGAACAGGTAGGATGTGATCTGGCATGGATCAAGTCAAGAAGGAGAAAATTCAGAAGCTTGTGAAACCTCAGATGTGAGTTTCTTACCTTCTTGTGGCCTTCATCTTTCTAGTCTGCGTTTGTGAGCGAGGTGATGTGTTCTAGCAACCTTAACCCTAGCTATGACTTCTTGAAGGCAGTGGAATAGCCCCCCAACTCAGAATTTCTTTTGGACTCACAGAGTAGTGATACATACAGTTTAATTAATCAATCATGACAAAAAAAGTTTTGCTTTCCACCTGAGTCTGGCACAGCTTCTAATGAAAAAGATGAGTGCAAAGTCACTTTGGAAGGATTGAAATGCTTAATATTTGTCAGCTACACCCTGCTATAAATACATTCATTTACAAAATATGTCAGCAAATGAACCAGTGAGAGGAAAGTCTTAGAACTGCAAAAATACATCTTTTTGGAGAAATATTTTAGAACTTTTGGACTTTAAAAAACAGTAACTGTTTTTCAAAGGAAATGTCTGAAAATTCTACAAAAACATGTTTTTTTCCAAATAGTTGTGATTTTTGGCATAAAAAGATAACACAAAAAGAAGTCTCAGACTTAATACCTACTTGGCTGTACACCCCATTCTATGATGGATGGATCCTTCGGCAGGCATCTTTAGGCCCTGAATTTCCCTTTTCCAAGGCTCCTCCTGTTTCAAGGGTTGGATATACTCCTCTCTCTCTCTCTTTTTTTTTTTTTTTTTTTTTTTAGGTCTCCAGAGTCTCAGCTCTACTTCCTCTTGCTCTTTGCTCCACTTTATGAGGCCAGACTCCTTCTTAAAGATTTACTGACCACCCTTTCTTCCCTGCCAAAAAGCCAGGTGTCTTGGCACATTGTGGGGCGTTTACCCCATGGTTCTGAGGCTGTGAAGTGGCCATACTGGGTGAACTGTGCACCTTTCCACCACTTTCACATTTGCTTTTGGCCCCACAGATGTCTCCTGGACTGCTGGCTGACTTGGATGCTGACGTGGAACCTTGGTACTTGAGATAGAAAAAGAAAATGACTGGGGTGTTACTGCCACACACAGCCGTTATTTTTTCCATGGGCACTACCACCTCTTCTCAGAAGGACCAAGAGATTGACCAACACCTCCCATTTTCTATCCAGCTCTCATGCTGTGTTTTAGCAGTATCTTTTCCCCAGCTATTCCCTTTCATATTCCAGATACCAAAATTCATCATCTTCTTTGGTCTAGGAAATACCTGAAAACTGATCAAGATTTCTCTTAATGCTATCCATTGTTGGTAGATTTTCTCTTCAATTGTTTTTTTTCTCAGCTTGTTCTGTGCTGTTCCTTTTGAACTGTTGCTTTTGAAAAATATTTGCCTGCCTGTGAAGATCCCTGCTAGAACATTTATGGTCAGCAAATCCAAAACCTGTGTGAGCAGCACTGGAGTATGGACTTTATATCCATGAATGCTTCTTTTGCCAGCATTTGTCCTGTTTTACTCCTTTTGTCTTGTCACATGTCTGGGTGATCAAGTGACTGCCCCATCATAATTACTAATCCTGATTTACTTTGTCTCAGGCAGATTGGGGCACAGGGGACACAGTTTAAGAAAGCTCTTAAGCATGTGGTTTTCTCTGTCCCTGTTGCAAAATAAAACCAATTTCCTGAGCTGGATGTAGGGAATGGTGGAGACACAAAGAGATCTCCCCATCGCCTGCAAAAGAGGAAGAACTACTTCTATCCTATGCAGATGCTCATATGCCTAAATTAAACTTAGATCTGACATTTGGATGGGGAAGAGAGGATGGAAAATGATCAGTGTGATTTTTGTTACATAATCCTTTGCTCTGTGCTTTGTTGCTATTCAGGATTGCTCAGGGGAGATAATTCAGCTCATCTGTCACTGTCTTCTCCGTGTCCTTACTGGATATGCTAGGGACAGACAGGTCTCTGGCACTGAGTTTGAATCAAGTGGATTGGCTGTATTCATGCTGTTGAGCTGACCATCCTTTGGCAGGAGCCTTGGCTTTGAGAGAGCTAGTTAGGGTGGTCCAAAAGAGAGCCAGAGAATTTAAGCAGTCTGGGCTATCACAGCCCTGGTGTTCCAGCTTCTTCCTGGGCACTCAGTCTGTGGTGTAGACACATGCAACCCCCTTGCCAAGAAGTGCATCTGGACGATGTTGCATGACCAGAATTAGGGTCTGGCTTTGTTTAAAGTAGTTCTCCTGTACTGAAGGCGAGGTAGTGACAGCAATATGCATTGTATGAAAAGCTGTGTAGCATAGTCGATAATTATCAGTTAATCCTTAGTAGTATGAACAGCCAATATGTCTACAAAGTTGTTTTCCTTTTATTTGGTGAGGAATTCTGAGAAAAGATTGCCACAAATATAAACTATGCAATGTAAACATTTCCAGGGATCACTTTCCTGATCCTGAGGAGAATCAGAAAAGGTTTTAGTTTTCCTGGAAATTAATATTTTACAAGTGGACAGAAGAGGCTGCATCTGCAGAATTGCAAACTTTCCAGGAGGGCGTGATGAGTCATGAGATTGAAAACAAACTTCTCCTGCACTCACGAGGATTAACTTTGCTAAAACAATCTTGGCTACCTGTGGATTCAGCCTGTGTCATAGCTGTTATGGGAGTGACAGTAAAATAAGTGCCTTTGTGTTGCTTCTCTTCAAGGTGTATTCAGGATTCATATGGCAAGGGGCTGTTCTCAGACCTAAGGTGTTAGGCTTGGCTCTGCAGCTCACACGTGGCAAACTGCCAGTTTCATGAGGTCTCGGCTAGGAGGGAGAAAGGTATATCACTGCCTAGTCCTATTCACAAGCTGTTTATTGGATTTGGCCGGGAAGTATGCAGCTAGATAAGCTGAATGAAGCAAAATTCTTGAGTGCATTAACATCCATTTTTAAATTCAAGTGATGTTTAGAGAGAGCCACCTGACTGTAGTGCGTACACACTGGTCAGATTCATGTTTGTAAACAAATACCCATTGCAGAAATATTATAGAGAAGAAAAAGAAGTAGATTCTTTTTTAAGTAAATGTTAGAAGTTTTAATTGAAATTGTATTTGACTAAAAACCTCACTGGAGTGATGACTTTAAATTAGTCATCCTACACCATAATTTAAATTCCCACATTGCTTATTGTAATCAATTCACGTGCATTGTTTTCTTCTCTAGTATAAAAGATAAGGCAGTATAATGGATGTCACATAGTGACCTTTTGAGCCCTGTTACGATTTAGATAACAGGTTTTAGTCATGACTTCATTTACTGCACAGATGACTGAAGTGTGGAACTGGAAGGGTTGATTCCCAAAATATGAACCTCGATATCATTGGAAAAGTATATATACATATATATATATATATTTCCCTTTGATGTAGTCACTCTGCTTGTGGGTTAGGAAATAGGCTTAATTAGTAGGAATCCACTGTAGTGAGTGGGTAGTATTTTGTTAGGGTAAGATTTAAATGACTTGCAATGTAGACGTGCACACCTTAGTAGCTCCCATGAGGGTCCCTTTGTAGTCAGTGGGGGAAAAAAAAAAAAAGCACTACCAAGGTGTTTTTCTTTTTTCTCTGAAGCTAAGGCATGAAACAGGTGAACTGTAAGGTAAGATGAACTGTGCCTTAACATTGTAGGGCTTCACTGAGAGTAAGAGGAGTCTGACATGAGCCTCAGTGAATCCCACCCCTTCTGATTGTTACTGTGCAAGTCCAGGTCATTAGCAGGGAGAATTTGCATCATTGTCAAAATGCTTACTACACAGTAGAAGCAAAGGAATGTGCCTAATAGCCTCTGTGCATGGTATTGTTCATGGAAATACTGCCCAGGAAATGATGATACCATCATACTTGGACTTTGATATGCCTTAATATTTGTGCCTTATTTTTACCATATAAGTGAAATAATCCTCACAGCCTCCTGCTTTTATCTCCCCTTTAGAGATGGTGAAACTGGAGCAGAGGCACATCAGAAACCAGAGATGCTGAGCTTCCTCAGATTTCAAGGGAAAGGATGTCCCAGAGTGACTCAATCAGTGTTTCGAATGCCCCAACATCATTTCTGGCAATCTGTCTGTGGTAATACTTGGGATGATACAAAATGCACCCTTCTCCATTTGGAAGAGAAGAAGGTGATGAAACCACATCCTCGGGCTTAAACTAGAAGTACATATATTTGTGCATATTATCTCATTTCCTCTGTGTGATTTCTGAGGCCATGCATGGAGGTCATTGCCTAGTCAACAAGCACTGGTTTCACTCTCGAAGGCACTGCTGTTCCTGAATTTGTTTGTCTTAAAAGACACCATGAATTCCTACCACCCTCTACCCTAGTCCCCTGGAAATTTTCAGCACCTTGCAAGTGCAAACGTCTGAAGAACATTTTCAGTGGTAACTGGCTTTTTTAAGGCTATTTCCATGTGTCAACACCTTCCTGAAAATTGATGAGCTGTGTTTGGCTGTACTGAAAATCTTCATAAGAATCACTGCCTACAAGCAGCTTGAGTACAGGTTTGGATCTTAAAAAAGCCTTGATTTATACTTTGTAAAACAGTGCTTAGAAGTCCATTTGATATCTATATACATAGATAACTGTAACATTAATTACAGTGTGGCTTAGATATATATATATATTTTCCTCAAGAACAATACATCTAAATAGAAAAGCAATAGAAAGGTAGCATAGAATTGCCTGTATTTTTTGGGGGGGAGATCAATGTCATATTTGCAGAAAAATGCTGAATTATCTCCACTAAAAAGCTATGTGTTTTATGTGTGCCACATGGCTACAAGGGTTTCAAACAAAAACTCCCTAATCCCCTTTCTGATGGTGAAACTGCTTGGATTTTTAATTTTGAAATAATTTTTCATTTCAAAACTTGGCTAATGTTAATTTAAAAAGGTCGAGATGTCTAATGCAACTGAAACCACCCAAAACAAAATTCCTTTTTTATCTCTTTTCTTTTTTCTTTTTTCTTTTCTTTTCTTTTCTTTTCTTTTCTTTTCTTTTCTTTTCTTTTCTTTTCTTTTCTTTTCTTTTCTTTTCTTTTCTTTTCTTTTCTTTTCTTTTCTTTTCTTTCCTTTCCTTTCCTTTCCTTTCCTTTCCTTTCCTTTCCTTTCCTTTCCTTTCCTTTCCTTTCCTTTCCTTTCCCCTTTCCTTTCCTTTCCCCTTTCCTTTCCTTTCCTTTCCTTTCCTTTCCTTTCCTTTCCTTTCCTTTCCTTTCCTTTCCTTTCCTATTTATTCTATTCTATTTTAGCAAGGAAGTGACATTTAAAAAATTTCAGATTGATCTTAAGCATGAGGTCTTGCTTTTCTCTTGTCTTTTCAGGTTGCTTCTGAGTCAAAAAGTCAATTATTTATCACTATTTTACTGATGGGGAAATGAAACAGAGAAGAAAGGACTTGTCTTAGTCACATGGGAAGTCTGTGGCAGCTCTGGGTAAGGAGCCTAGGATCCCACGTCCCAGTGCAGCAGTTCAAAGCTTCAACCACAAAATAAACAAAACAGTCAAGCTCTTTTTATAGCTGGAAACCATTGCTGACATATGTCGAAAGACCTGCTTGGATTCTCACACTTAGAGCATATAAAAGTGATATAACTTCTCAGCCAGATGGCAGTCACTTGCTCTGGGTTAGAAATATCGATTTTAACATGAACTGTGAGTTTTACATAGCCTGTTCATGCTCAGAACCCCCTGTCACTCAAACCCAAGGACCTCTCCATCCACTGGGATGAACCCATGCATGCCACTCTCCTTTCATGCTGAAGAAAACATATTCCATCACTAACCCCAGTGCTGCCCAGAACTTAGACTAATCCATGATAAAGGAAGGTGGCAGTCACTTGTAATGACTGTGGGTCTTATTTTGAAGTCTGTGATGGGAGCAGCACCCATGGAGGCTCAAAAGGGATGCTGGTAGATCATATAATTTTGAGAGGAAGTGACATCAGAGCTGAATGACAGGGCTTTAATTGTATGCATTATTTAGTGTGTGATATTGTTGTGGGGAGGGACTGCACACTGAAGAAGATATTTTCTGAAGGAAAATAAAGGAAGGCAGAACAGCTGATTAGTTACTATTATCAGACGCTAATGGGTGTCATGTTGATAAGATGGTAACCAGATAGCATGTAGAAAGGATTTTAGTGCTAAGTACTCTATTGCCTTTGTGAGATGCCTCATTACTGCACTTGGATCCCCTCCTCTATAAATTTTTAATGACCTCACCATTTTTCATGTAACACTTCACTCTTTGCTTTGCTCTCCTTTTTGTCCTGTTCAGGATCTCATCTGAAGTGGAAATGCATTGTGTGCTGAGGTGTGGAGACGCCAGTTTATCGTCCTGAAGCACACAGCCCTCCCAAGAAGACAGGAAAGAGAGAAAGATTCCCAGATTCAGCTTCAAATGTTCATTGCAGGGACTGACAGTAAAGGAGTTTTATTATCTGTTCTGTGGTGGCTAAGAGTTTCCATGTAAAGTTATGTGATAGATATAGCACATTTATGGGGTGACACCATTGCCAAGGGCCCCTTCATGGGTATGGAGACTGCGAGCTGGAGTCTCAGACCCCTGTGTTCCCTCCAGTGCTAGGGGGGCTTTTAAGGGAGCTGAGCATAACCTGGGGGTGGCTTCCAGGAGGAAGGCAGTAGGTGGAGTACGGAGAGCACCTCGCAGGCCAGCATCCTCCTCCTGGCCATAGTGGCAAGGCTCAGAGAGAGAACCAAGGGGAAATCACAGCGCCTGTGGGCTTGCTCTGGTCTTCATCAAGGGCTGAATTATCCCAACAAGCCAGAGAGGAGGTAAAATTTATACCATTGTCTCATTGCCCTGTGATACCACCAGCACAGGAGAAGAAGGAAAGTTCCTTACTTGGACTCACAGTCAGTGTCTCCTAAAAACAGAGCTGCAGATATTAGCCCTGCTCACTATGAGACCTTTTCAGAACATGGTGGTTAGAAAAATGCGTGCTAATTAGTCAAAGGAACAGCAACCAGTGCCTAATAGTAAGAGTCAATAAACTCCCTTGTAAATGAGGTACATTGGGAATGGGTATTCTCTCTATAGCCTTATTTATCTCCAGTGATGCAACTGATGAGGACCCAGATCATTGTTGTAGGAGGAAGGACAATGTGGCTGAAAAAGTGCCTTGAGTCTTTCAGATAGTGTGTTGCACTTTTGGATTTGTTTATAAACTAGGTTTGGATAGAGCTTGGACCTTCCATCTGAAACCATCTGGAGGAAAATGCTTTTGCTTTCGGCTGGTTTGGGCTGTGTTCCTGCCCTGCCACGTGGAGCTCCTGAGCCTGGGGGTTGGGCTTGGCAAATGCAGCCTCCTGTCATGAAACCCACAGCTGCGGGCAGAATGGCTTCTCTTTGACATTTCTCAAGTGAGTAAGACCTGTCTGGAATTTCTGAAGGAGTTTATGCTATCTTGGGCTTCCACTGCCTGCTGCAGAAACAGTTTTTCTATGGTATTATCATAGCAAATTTTCCATGGATCGATCATCACCACCATTGCTTCCCCTATAGATAATGCATATCTGGGAATAAAGCTCTTCAAGGCAGCTACCCAGGCTTTCCTCTTTGAAAGGGTCTTTTCTGAAAGATGACACATATGGACTCACATCTTAATTTTTATTTATTTTGTTCTCTGAAAACATCTGAGTCACACTTGTGTGAATAACAGGACACATTAAGGAGCAAATGATATGTCTGTTACAAGTGAGCTCACTGTCCCAGCTTGCTAGACAAATGTTTATACATTCAAATAAGCAGCACACTCAGCTCCTGGGCTGATCTGCACATGACACCCAATGTGCTGTTTGGTTACATCATGGTGATGCTGAGCATGACGTGCACCAGTGGTAACAAGTGGGAGAACAAAGCTGTAGAGCAGTGTGCAGTCTCTGGCAAGGTACTGCACGCTCGAGGAAACTGGCTGCTGGGAGCAGGAGTGGGGAAAAATTATGTTCACAGGGCAAAATTTAGCTCCAGAAATCCAGTCTCCTTCCCTTCCCTTCCCTTCCCTTCCCTTCCCTTCCCTTCCCTTCCCTTCCCTTCCCCTCCCTTCCCTTCCTTTATTTTTATTATTATTATTATTATTTCCCAGAACATCTCTCTTTGCTAGAAAGCCTATCTAGTAAAAAAAAGTCACCTAAGAGCTTGGAGACAGAAAATGAAATTTTTGTCTTGTGGACAACTGGAAAATTGTTTAGTTTTCTACTTTGGAATGGTTATCAACAATTCCAGTCTACCCTATTTCTAGAAAACAACCCTTCTGAAGAAGGAGCTGTGCAAACACAGAACAAAAAAGATAGCTATTACCTGAGAAAACTAAGAAAACTCTGATAAATGTTGGGATAACTACATTATTGCATTATTCCCACCTTCATTTTGCATGATAAATGTTTATACCAAAAGAATATCAAATACTAAATACGAAGAATCATTTGATCCTAATTTTCTGTGTTTATTTTTTATTTATTTTTATTTTATTTGGAATTAAAAATGACAAGTATATTTAAAATTCTCTGGTCTTTTAATTAAGAGACTTTTAAAAGTCTCTTAATTCATGGCACCTCATGAATACTTAAACTAATTGTTTGTGAAAATAACATTACACTCTTTCTTTTACTAGACAGCAACCTCAGCTAAATCCTCCTCCTTCCTGTTGACCTGAGATTTTAGGATTTAATCTGCTCACCTTTTCCAATCCTCCAAAACAATTCCACAACACTGTTTCAAACTGACCAATATTCTTAGACATTGTCATCTCTGACATTATTGTCAGAGGCCAGATTGAACCTGATGGGTGTCTAGGAATTTGCAACTCTCAACTACTGTTTAAGTTCTAAGATAGTTACTAATGACAGAGCTAGAAATGAGATCCTAATAAATCAAACTGTTACGAATATTTAAAACCTACAAAATTTCAACCACAGAAAAATGTGTGCTCCCACCACTCCAGGGAAACTGTAGATCTGCCTGACCTGTTGAAGTCAGCTGTGCTTTACTCCCAGCACAGGACTTTTCCCCTTTCATCTGACAGTTTGGTGTCCTCAGGAGCATCATGGGTATTCATGTGCCAAGGCCAGCAGCGTGCCCCAGTGCTCAAATATGAAACAGCCAGGCAGGTCTCTGGGGAGCCCTGTGAGAAGTGAAGAATCCCCCTCCAAAGACGTGGAGTGGCTCCAAGGAGACTCCTTTGCTAATTCTCCTGCTTCTCACTGCCAAAGAGCACCTCACTGGCTACATTAATCTGCAAGATCTATCTTACTTTAACCGTATTGAAAAGGACTGATGTTTTGGGGTTGTGCTGTGCTATATTAAAATCCATATTTCAAACAATAAATGCTTTCCATTTATCCAGGCTAGTCTCTTTTCTACTGAGCCAAACTTTCAGGCAGTTAGCTAAACCTTTCAGTAATATGAAGCACCTTTTTCATCTTGTGCCAACACTGTAATGCCTCCAATAATTTATGTTTAATTTTTAATACAGTTATCTATCATGAGTAATTATGTGGGCTGCTCACAATATTCCATTTTCTGTTATGTGGTTTTTCTGAAGATTGTGGACTTAAAAAAATACAGAATAGTACTACTTTCTGTTGGATTTCCTCTAAAAAAGAAATATTGAGGCATATTTGAAGATACTGTAAGTTAGACCCTGAGAAGTCCCTTGCTCTGTCTTTAGATCAACTGATAGCAGTGTGAGAAGCAGCATAAGCTGCTGTGATTTATGCACTGCACAGCCAGAAAAAAAGGGCTGAGGAGAGTTCATTCACAGGGAGGTTTGGCTGGTGCTTGCATGGGGGGCTCAGGCTTTGGGGAGAAAATGTCACTGCAGCTACTGGTAGTGCACATCAGTACTGGGACAGGCATTAACTTTCATCTCCAGAAGCTAAGTAAAAGCTTGTCCTATCCCAGATTTACCAAACTTTCCATCTAACTTACTTTCTCCTCCAAGCTCATAAAAGCGTCGCTCTCAACACCTCACGGCTGTGCGCCCCTGTTGCTTGGGGCGTGAACCTGCTGCAGTCACTGTAATTACCCAGTCATGCCTAGAGGGACTGCCATAACACTGCTGGCACTCTTCTGTAACATTCAGTAACTCCAGGGCTGGAGGGGTGTAATACTTTCTAGTGGCAAAATGGAAAATGTCCACTCCTGGCCCAGAGCTGCTTGCACCAGGAGAAGCCACCAAATGTTTGCCTGCCTTGAGTGACAGCCTGGTTTACATGTGCAGTAGGAGCAGCTGGTTTCATTAATCTGTATTTGGTAATAAACATTGATATGGGTACCAGATCTGTCTGAAGGACTGGAAACTGAACTCCTAGGGGCCATATTGTTTTCTGTCCAAATCTACATTTTGAGATGTCTGTACTATTTCTTTCACTCAGGAGCTCTCTCTATGAGCACTGCTCTTTTGGGAGGGAAAAAAATGGTTCTCTCTCTCTCTCTTTTTTTTTTTTTTTTTTTTTTTTTTTTTTTTTTTTTTTTTTTTTTTTCCCCTGGCCAGACCACAGCTTGTCCTGACATGCTCTCTGCTCTGGGAATTGGGAGTGGGATGTGTATAGGACTGCTAACGGAAACCTACACCAAGTATCTGAGCACTAGATACTTGTCAGGGACATTTTCAGCCTCTGTGTTGGTGAAGGGGCCCTGGACAATAGTGCTCTTTGCTCTTCTGAAATGGAATTGTTTCATGAGTGAATGGTTCATCAAACTCACACAGGTTGTCAAAGTTTACAGCTGTCTTTGTTCAGAAAAAAAATGTTAAAATGCATTTATCCTCACAACAGAAAAGCATAAATTGCTTGTTCTTATCTGAATACCTGAGTGAATGAATGATTTTCTCCATATACAATAACTATTCGCATGGAGAAGATGTGGGTGAAACCAAATCACTTCTCCATTACAGAATTTGCACAGACAGTGCAATAATGGACAGAAACACTTGCCAATAAAATATTTTCTGTATACAATTTCTTCATGTCTGGCTGCTGAGTCCTGATCCTCAGAGAAGATCCAGGCAATACCTTCAAAATCCAGACCTTCTTGGAAACTCAAACTAGTAGTCAAAGATGCTGCACTGGATGGTTTCACTACATTTGTTGCTGTAGTCCACCCCAAGTAGCATCACTCCATGAGTTCTGCTGGTGTGTTTTTAGGAGCTTTCCTGCCAAGCTGTGGCATTTAGGTTACTCTCAGAGCTGTTTCTTCCTGAGCAAATGTAATATATTGCTCACTGAGTCTTTGTCAGACCCAAAGGAGGCCTTGTCTGCCCACAGATTTATCAGTTTTTAATCCCAATATTCTTTGAATGAATAAAGGATATTATCTGTCCTTATGAATGCTGTGAATATCATTGGAGATCAGTAACTAAAATATAGTCATCAAAAGCAAAGGGCTGCAGGCTTGGCCTCTTCAAAGTCAAAGGTAAAGCTTCCCTTGATGTCAGCATCACAAGATTTAAACGAGATAAAAATACAGTTTATTTTGGTAGCAGTTCAAGATTTACGCATCATATCAGATGTTTCACCACATATGTAGGTAGCATTGAATAATACAAGATGTGCAGGTAAATCTAAGGCTGTAATTCAATCAAATACTTTTGTTGATGTCTTAACCTGACAGTCAAACAACTTAAGTAGTTTATGACCAGCAGTAGAACTCCCTTGATTGAATTACTGCATAGCCATTCAATTGCATAAATGCATTGTTATTTATATGGCGTGCCAAAGACTGATTTTAAAGTTACCAATAGCAGGCTATAACTAATGGAGAAAGAGCAGTGCGGTATTACAGTGCCCCTTAAGCAAGGAAAATGAATGATGTGCACTGTGTTCTGTGCTCATGTAAAAATAATTGTTGTAGTACTGTAGGGAATTAATTCCTTAGTATTCATTAAAGAAAGGAGAACTTGAGGTTGTTAGTAAGAAATAGTTCCTGGCCTCTATACCAGAGTGTAGGACCTGAGTGATTTCCATTATTGTTAGGCACCTGACTATAGATCAGATCCACATTTTTTTTTTTTTTTTTTATAATTCTGGACTTAAAGGAAAAGAGATGAAAAAAGGTGAAAATGGGCACAACAGATGTGCATGCTATAATTACAACACAAATACAGTTCTGTACAAAGGATAAAGGGGGTTTACAGAGGTCTCTCTTGCTCTCAGCACCCCTGTGCACAGGGAAGGTGCTGAGCCTCAAGCACCAATGCTGGTGAAACCCCTTACACTGACAGGTGGGAGTTCTGCTGCTGCAGCCCAGCTCTGCTCTCTTGCATCCTCCCAGGGGCTGCAGGTTTTCTGCTCTCTTCTTTTGCTAGAGAACTAGATAGCTTTACCAGGGGAGGGTCTAGAGAGCATGCACATTCAAATCAACCTTTTTCAGAGGTGGTCAAAACTGCTCAATAGCAGCATAAGCTGTCTGTATCATGGGCTGTCATGGCAAATTGGAGCTGACAGCTAGAAACTGCTCACATAGATTTCCTATTGCTCCTTTTAACCAGCCTGTATTAAATTGCACCAAAAGGGCTGACAGCCTTAAAATCCATGCCATTATATCACATTAAGGGCTACAAAAATCTGCCTGCTTTCACAAATTTCAAAGTCAATTGATATATAAGCCTAGTAGACATCCTATAGCCTAGAGACACAGTACAACCAGCACACGTATGTGCGTGTTCATTCTGCCTCCAGGACCATCTGCAATTCTCAACTATTGCCCCATATCAACATTTCCGAGAATCCTATACATAAAGGAAATTCTTTTAATATAGGAAAAATAACTACAGGCATGAATATTTCCTTCTGGAAGCCTTCTGACAGGACACAGTTTTTGAAGGCAGTATTATTACTTATCTTGGACTCATTAATTACAAGAGTAGCCTGTATATGTATGAACATTGCCATTGAGGAAAAAGATACTGCTTGTTTCAGTAAGGTGTGAAGATGAATACTTGCATGTCAGGTAGAATAAGGACTCAGTCACGTGTATCCTAGCAGACAAGACAGCAGTATAGCCTCTGAAATACAGAATTTTAGAATATATTAAAATGCTGGTGAGGATAAAAGCAGAAAATACATACACGTATGTGAAAGAAATTGTATGACATTGTCCTTTCTCAGTCATGAGATTTTATTTAAGCAAACATAATTCTTAACATACAACTTCTTCAAAATTCTTCATCTAAAACAACTCCATCACCTCAACAAAATTACTGAGCACAACAGACAGTATTCCATAATCAGCTCAGCACAGAAATGCTCATGCCAGTATGCTGGTGGCAAAATCATCTTTTTTCATAAAGCTGGTGATACATTGCCATTGTCATTCCCTGGTTAGTTGTGGAGGTGGGACTGAACTGGGATGAATTATGGCTCTGCTCCTTTGGTCTTTATATCAAGCGTGTTGCTCTTGTTATCCTGATTGTTATAAAGTCAGCAGACTGTCACTTCCTAGGGAAAACCAGCAGAAGATAATTTCTTTTTAGGTCTTGAACTATCCCCCTCTGGATTCAAGTGAATATAAATAATAGATATCAAGGACTGGTAGATAAGCAAGCTATCTCACACATGTAGAACCTTGAAAACTAATCAAACTTCCTTCCTGAAAAGGACTTTTATTGGAAATCAGATGACCCTTAGTTTGACATTTGAGAAAAAAAAGCAGTTAAGGGTACTTAAGCCATGCTCCTCTTGTCTCCTTTCATCAGGGAAGAAGAAAGAACATTATTCATGTCATCCATGTCACATATTTAAAAGTCCTTTGCATTATCAAACCTCAGCACATGCAAAACATGCAGCACACAAAAGCAGTTAAATTTGACATTGTATATATTGTGATTTCATCAGTTCCTTTGGTTGCTGAAGTTTGGAGCAGTCTGCTCTGAATCCTGAGAAGAGCAGCGGGACTTCCATGGGTCACCTCAGCCAGTTGCAATGGCAGCCTGACCTTGGCATTACTTGAAAGAAAAATGATCTCTTCTAAGATTGGGAGGGCCGACACACTAGCCTTCAAAACTCTGTGGTCTAATAAAGTAGATAAACCCTCTGCAGAGGAAAATAAACAATTAACAGAACTGGTTATGTCCTCAACTGTGTTGGAGAGATTACATCACACATACACACATTATACACACAAACGCACACATTATATAAGGATGGATCCTAGTTTTATACTTCATATCCAGAAATCAATTTTTCCATATATACATGTTGGTTCAGCTATTTATTTATCTTTAAAGTGCTTGATTTAGTTGGACTAAATGATTTTAGAGGTCTTTTCCAACCTGAATGATTGTATGATTCTATGATTTGGAGAGTAATAGGATGTGATTTTAGGAACTGAACTATGGATGGCTTTCCTGGATTTCAATTTTTGTCACAGTCAAATATTCTGAAAGCTGTGTGTTTAGGAGTCACCCTTAAGGTCATTGTTGACTTCTCCAATCTGATGTTGTGTCAAGGACTAATACTGATTTTATAGGGGTGTGATAATTTCCATTGTGTAATTCAATACCAGTAACAATGAAAAATCAGGTCAGTTGATATCAATATTGCTAAAAAAAAGGTCCTTGCACTGAGCAAGAGGGTCAGCTGTGGCTTTCCTTCAGATCATAAAAAGCAGAATGTCTCAAAAGCAGCCTGGGAGGTCATTTGTGACTCAGAGCTCTGCACCAGTAAAAGCACTGGTTCTCCCTCACCCATGAGAGCCATCAGTCTATTCAGGCTAAAGTCCCAGTGATTTAAGAGCATTTCCATTCAGTAGGCCAAAATTCTTTGGCCTCTTCTCTTTACACACCCCACAAGGCACTTGAAATTGCGGTGTCTGATTTTATGCACCAACTCATGTAAACATATTCACTATTTATATCACTAGCAACTGTAACAAAGATTTAATCCTCAAGTTTCCAGGGAGGGAAGAGCTGCGTATATTCCAGCTCTGCTGCCTTCAGTAGATCTTCTCCAAATAGATGCTGGGTTGGTGCCAAGAAAGTGGTCCATCCTTGATTGAACACTGTCTGCATAGCTTGGACAAATTTGTGTACAGCTGATTTTTTCTACGTTAGGATTAATGGGGCATAAGCAAGCCTTACAGCTAACAATCAGGTTGTTTCAATCAGTCATGACAATCAACAGCCCTGTAGGAAACATGGTTATCAGACACACATTACAGAAATGTGATGAGTAGTTAAATGAACTAACAACTCTTAATGAAATAAAACTTTTCTGTACTGCTTTCTGCATTTATCCAGTCTGAGCACAACATCTTTCAACAATAGACTTAGTTATGTTCCAGTGTAATTTCACTTTAAATATCACATTTTTTTTTTTTTCCTGTTTTATTGCTTCAAACAATGTCAATCAAATGGATTTGAACTTTTGGCTGGAATACTTAAGTTGTTGAAAATGTTACAGACCACAGTATGCATAACCGCAGTAACAGATTTTTTTTTCTGTGTTGCATAAATTAATTCAAAATCTAAAGTAATTTTAAAGTAGTAAATACATAATGATCACGTAGGACTTGCTGAATTAAGAAGGTACTGAAGTCAAAGTGATGATAAAAACTTCCAGAGTCTAAACAAACTTGGAAGAGAATCATTAAATCAATGCTGGTTTTAACTTTATTTTTCTTACCAAAAGAAAAAAAAAAAAAGGTCATGAATTCTTATCAAGCTTCCTTAAAGGACAGCTTGGCATTGGCTCTGACTTCTTAAAATTAAAATTATATTGATTTTCCATTTTATTAAATAAATGTTTCTCTCTGAGCTTGCTTTAGGAAAAGAAAAATGTTTTCAGTGCAATTTTCTGTCCAGCCATTGCCTGGATTTTGACTGTGGAATGCACATCCACATCAAGATTAAGAGACAAAGGGATTACTGAGGGCAGCACTTGCTCCAAGTTCCCGGTGGCACGATGCAAGTTTCACCCTCGCAGACATGCAAACAAAATGCAAGTGCTGTCATGTTACCTAGCACCACACTTCCTTAAAGAACTGTCCACAGATGTTTACATTCATGTTGAGGAAAGAAATCGGTGTGGCACTGTAGAAGACCTTCCCTCTCTGTCCCCCCTACCCGTGCACCCCACTGTGAACTGCCCCGAGAGCTTCTCCTGCAGCTTGTTAAGCATGAATCGACGCTAGTGCTCCTACTGGTACAGTCTGTCTCCTGCTTCCAAATTTATTTTATACATGCACTGCTAAAAATGATAGCTGTATGAAAGTGGAACTTTGAACACCGTTGAATCCTTCTAGATTAAAACTGTTAACTTCTACATGGGCAAAGTTACAAATTATATCCATTAGGACTCCTTGGCTTCTTTTGGATCTTTGTAGTTTAGGAAGAGTAGGAAGACCCTTTCTAAATCTGTCAGCTATTAAAAATATCCTTTGACCTCAGGGGCAAAGAAACATTTCTGAACTGAAAAGATTAACCCACACTGTCCTTGTGCTATATATTGAGGATGGAGAACCAATAGCTGCTGAGGTGAAGCATGTAGTGGAATTTGGTGCAAGATGCCTTACTGCCTTCCTGTTCTTATGTAGTGGACAGTTTTCCTATAAGATAAGGGAAGAGCTCCTGACAGGTCAGTATTGAATAAGATGGTCTCCAAAGGAGCTATTAGTACTTTCTGTAATGCTGTGTGATTGAAAATGAATGATTTGGTAAGATAGCTGATAGCTATTGCATTATTTGCATTAAGGATTTTAAGACAAAATTTAGGCCCCAGGGAGGTTCCAAAAAACCTTTATTTGTTTGAAAAGTTAGTTAAGATTGTTAAGCAACATAACATTTTTATCCCATTGTATAATTTACAAAACTTAAGCACTGAAGAGCAAGGAAATGAATAATTAAGCAAGATCATTAATCTCACACTATCCACATGATAAACACAATTATCAATCTTATCAACTCTGTAGAAATGAACATTTCATCACAAAACAAGGACTATCACTCTGACTCTAGCTACAAAATATTTCACCAAAAACATAAAATAAAACTATCCTGAAATACACAATTAGCTGTGAAGGCATCAGTGACACAGATTGACAGGGCCACATGCAAATCTGATTTCAGTAAGATTCAGTCTTGTATTCCAGTTTTTCCTGATTTTCTGCATTTTTTTTTTCCTTGTCAAATTCCTGTGTCAGTTGGTAAGTACAGTTACTAGGTAACATTTTTAAAGAAAAGCACTATGATACCAAATTAAGGATAAAGCAATAGAAAAACGCTCCACAGGGAACAGCTAAGGCTGTTTTGCTGTGGTGTAATAGCTAATTCCTTGAAGCAGACATAATAGTGGATGAGTTACTGAGTTCACTGAAATCAAAAGAGGCAGGGCCTCACATGTTCCAACTGCCATCCTCTGTAAAGCTCAAGATTGGAAAAAGTCTAAATTCTGGCCACGGTAAAGCTGAGCTCCCAAAGTGTGGAGGACAAGGTCACTGTGCCAACTCTTCCTGCCAAAGTGCAGAAGACATTTTGGGATTTAATAAGTTACAGCTATAGCCTGTAGTAACCGTTGGGATGCAACACCATCCGCTGAAACAACCTCCTGCCAAGCTCCCTGGGGGGCTCATATGGGTATGTAGGTGGTGGGAAATCAGCCACAGATGGCACTGTTTGAACTGTCTGAGCGTTTTAGATTTACCTACTGGCCAATATGGAATGAGCAATGTCCTCATCTATCCATTTTCTTACTTTAAAATGCCTGGCTTTTGCAAATGGCATGAGAGGTGAGTAATTTTTGACTGTTACATACCAGGTTTAACAAGCTTTTGAACCAAAATTATTTACTTTTCTGTGATGGAATTGGGAGAAAATGGAAGGTTAAAAAGAGCTGCCTGAAATCATGCTCTTTTGTCATATGTTTGAGACAGATTTTTGGTAGAAACAAAGTAATACCATGAGCTCTGTTTCGGAAGCATTGGCCACATTTAATAAGGGAAATATAATTTTAGCTTTTGAAAAAATAATAATTTATTTCCAGATTCATTCTTTTTCACTGGAATTACATAAGAAAACACCTTCTCCCTGGTATTTTTGACAGGAAATTCCAAGAAACTGAGCTTTCCTACCTTATGGTATTTCCAAAAAAACATACTCTCCTCCATTATTTTATTTAGGAGCAGCTAAAAATAGCTTTTCTTGAGTTACAATGTTTGTAGCAAAATACTTGAGAATATCCTTCCTAGACTTGCCAGCTGTGTGGATACTCCAAATTACACTTAATTTGTTGTAGTATTGCTTACATGAAACATTCACATAAAGCTTTTATAAACATGATTCTGGGATTTTTTATTTATTCATTTATATATATTTTAAATTTTAATTAATTAATTATTTAATTAACTTATTTTTCTTGGATAGCAAAGGGAATGTGATGTTCCTGGCTATGTGTTTTTTTTTTTTTTTTTTTTTTCACCTGGACTCATCGGTTCAGAAATAGATTTCAGGAGCCTAATGTCTGTGTTTTTCTCCACTGATAAATGCAGATTCTTCTTGAGGGCTTTCTGCTCCAGATGCTATAGAGAAAGTTGAGATTCCCTGCTCTGCGTTGACCTGGTAGCATCCCAAGTTATGGGAACTGCCAAAACTGCAATCACTTCCTTTCTCTTTCTCTATTTTTTTTTTTTTCTCTAGCTCTTTTCCTTTCCCACTGACATTTCACATTTTATCTTCTAACGGATTGTTTCTCATCTCCTCCCTCTTCCCCCTCAACCGCAGGACCTTTACCTTTCCCAGAGAAGGCTCCTAAACCTCTAGGGTTGCTTATCTGTGCTTCATGGTCCTGTTTCAAGTAATTTGATTGAATTCAAAGATGTCAGAATCTCAGCTCTTAGAACTTAATGTAATTTTGCTTGTTTTCAGTTTCAAACATGGTCATGTTCTATGCCTTGAAGAGTTTCCCATGCAAGCTGCACTGGAACCACATGTGAGCAAGTAATTATAGGTAAACCCCAGCCCCTCTGTGGTCTGTTGAGGCTCTCCTGGAGACATGTCTCTGTCCCCTTGCTTTTACTGAGCTCCAGCAAGATGTAATTAAGGGCACATACTCCAAAGCAGAACTTGAGGATTGCTTGGCCTTCTCTGCATTCCTGTGCAAATTGTGCAGAGCTGTTTGGAGCTGGGGATGGATTTTGTCCACAGTCATCAGGGCAGGGCATGGCAGCCTGGGCTGTCCCACCACCCCAGCCAGCAGCAGAGCTCCTCCATGGGAACAGGGCTGGCCATGATGTGGGTCTGGCTCTGTGGGGCCCATGGTCAGGCATGGCAGGGCTGTGGGGAGCTGGAGCCAACCTCAGCCCTGCAGAGGCCTTGGGCTGGGACTGATGGTCCTGCTACTGATGTAGGGCCAGGCAAGTGGGGAGGCAGGGCTGGTGGTGCCACCAGGGCCTGGACATGAACATCAGCGAGCAACTAAGCCTTGAGGAGTTGCAGTGCTTGGAGTGAGAGGGGAGGCTGGGAGAGCCAGCGTCCCCAAGAGCATTCATGGAAGGACAAGGCTGCAGAGGCTTCCTGCAATGTGGCAGGGGAAGCTAGTGGCTGGCAGGGCACATGGAGGGGAGGGTCCTTGTCCCTAGCCAAGCCAAGGGGTTTCAGTAGGGTTGGAATTCCTGTCTGGCTCCTAGGAGAAGGCTCTTCCTTGCTAAGCCTACCAGATCCTCTTCTCACAGCCAAGACAGTATGAGGACTTGCAATGATCATGCTGCAGGCCATTAGCAATTCTTGTACATCAGGTGACTTATTAATATCTTATCTGACAAGTCAGATTTAAATGCATGTTGAAAAATGACTTTATACTGTCGGAGCTCATTAGGTTTTATGCGCAAAACAAAATCATTATTCAGGTATTTGGAACTGCTTTACTAAAGTGGGCATCTATTGAATATCCTCAAAGCAATTCTTCCTTCTAATATGGTAATTCGTTATCTGTATTTAATTATCTGCAAGGTGAAAGGTTTCTGGGTAGTGTTGTTCAGCAATAGCCCAATGGAAATTTTTAAGTACTTTCACTCTGGGCTGACTGTCTTTACAGATCAATCTTACTGCTAATGACAACCAATACTTTCAGATGTGATTACAGACTAGCTCCATCTTTTCATGAGCCGAGACTCTGTGGAATCATATGTATTGATCTTTTTAATAGAAGTCAAGAAAAATGAAATTACCGTGGCTTCTTTTTGCAAAACTATGATAAATGGGAACTTGGAAAGTTACAGAAGATTTTTTTTTTTCTGTTGTGGATTATTTTAATCACTAAAAATGATGGTCTTTTTAATAATGTTTGTCTTTCCATTATGCACATTTGCAGGAAAGCCAAAACTTATTTTGGTATTACTTTATATAACCACATTTAAGCAAAGACATGTCAGAATTGCCTTCTGGTATATTTAGGTAACTATGAAGTAGACTGGGCAAAAGGAGAAAGCTGCTTTTAGATTCCAAGAGATTGTATTTTCTCAACATCTCAACTTTAATCCAATTTTTAGAACAGTGTTTTGGATGTTTACAATCAAGTATTGATTTGTTTCTTATATAGATCTTACCCTTCATTGCATGTAATATTTTGAGAAGAGATTTTACATATGTACATTTTCTTTCTTCTTAGAAGTCTTACTCTAGCTTTCACCTATGCAATTTTCAGTGGAAATATATTTCACATGGTTCTGCCTCTTGCTTCATTCCTTTCTTCATGTTTATAAACCTTTAGCATTTTATTAAAAAAAAAAGCGCCTGTTGTACTCTGCCCCTGTCTTAGCAGACAGTGTTTTGACTTTATATTATTGCTATGAACCACACTGAGAATAACATTTTCAAGTTTGCTTGCCATTCTTGTGTCAATAGAATGGAAATAAAAATGTGTTAGGTCCCACGTTAATTGTAGCTATGCCTCTTAGATAAATTTCATTGCAAAGGTAGTGACTGAGATAAATCTTAGTGACACAATGGCAGAAGAAAAGATGGATAAATCATTGCAGCAGTGGAAGATATATACTAGTGGCTCTCACTGGTATTAATGGAAGCTGGAAGATACACACATGACCAACATATTTAAAAGCAGAGGCACTGGCAACTTTCCTCAGTTTGAAGGGCAGTGTCATGTTCTCTTATTGCCTGATTGATCTCTAATTCTCTTCAATCATCTGTGTTGTAAATCCATGCTCTTTTCAGACATATTTCCACAAAGCAATTTCCTACTTTTCTAATAACCCCCCATAATTTTTTAACTTCCTCTTTACTTTTCATTATGCCTCTTGTCACCGCAGTCTTCTATACCCAATCATTTAGTTTTATTGCTGTCCTTGAAACTCAATATTTTTCAGTCAGATTACTTTCTGAACACTTTGTAACCTGTATCTCACCAGATTTAACATCTTTTTTGCATGTAGTCATGATACACAAATCTTATGTTTGGTTCAGGAAGTTTCTAAATTTTATATTATTGGGAGGGTACTTCAAGTGCACTATATGTATGCCTTGCTTTGTTTCTGCTCTTTTCATAACCTCCTGCTAATGTCCATTGTTGGAGACATGTTACTGAGCTGTTTTGGATAGACACAGCTGACAGCTGACAGCTCTATTCCATAGTATTCTTGCTCTAGCTGTTCTCGCTGAGTCTAGTTTTCTTTGAATATCCTGTTCACAGGAATTATTATACTCAGAGGATTAAAAAACCAAAACAACAAAAAACCAAAAACCAAAACCACCAAATCAACCAACCAGACAACCAAAAAACCAACACTCCAAGTTCTCACTAATTACAGTTTTATACTATATCTTTTTGTGATTGACTAGATCTTTTAAAAGTAAGCTTTCACATTTCATATATCTGGGGTCTGTAGTACAGATGGACTAAAGCAGGTGATAAAAACATTTTTTGACATGCTGTATTCAGCTGCAGAAGATCCATTACTTAAATGAGAAATCTGAGTTAAAAAAGCTATCATCTAATAATTTCTTTAGGTATACCTTACTATTTTCATTAAAAACATTGAATAATGTTTCAGAATGTCTTGCAGCCATTCCTGCTCAGTCAAAACCATCAAGGGTTTTCTGTAGCTTCCTGAGACTTTGTTTTACAAAATTGTGTATGACTGATTTTACCTAGGAAATATATCCCTTCGTTACTTAATGAAGATGTGAAATTAACCACATTAGGAAGATGACTGTACAATTACATTGCAAAATATTTATTTTAGTATATCTGGAGAAGTCAAGTTATTCTGCCTGTAAAAAAAACATTTCTTGGAAAAATAATGGATTGTCTCAAAGATGCCTTTTATTGAACACTAGGAGCTTATTTGTTGCATTAGCATGTTGAAATAGAATATACTAATATTGCCAGTTGATGATTGCCAATCATCAACTGAAAGATGATTAAAATTGTTGAAGTAGTTCTGTGAAACAGTGGCTTTGTCATAGATTTTTTTTCTGCCATGTAATATGTAATACATAGACAGTATAAATGTTCTTCCATCCCGTTTATCTGAGTTTTCAGCTCATTTGTTTAGGTTAAATATTTTTCTTAGCATGCATAGTAGGACACAAGCACTAAAATTTGTTATACCATGTCCAGAACAATCTGGATTAAATTACTCAACCATTCAGTTTAATCCATCTAACACTTATGCACATAAGTGAATCTGCTTTTGTGAATATATTCTTTAAGCTCAAAAGTCCAACTACTCCTGTGCTTATGTGTGACTGGATCCCTTAAGGAATCTCCTTATTTACTTGAATGAAACAAATAAGCTCTCTTTGATGACCCATATCAATTGTGTGTCAAGAGAAGTAAGACTGTTCTGTTTCTTTGAGGTTTTGAAACCTTTTCTTCTGTAATGTACACTTTTATGACATGAGTCTGAAACAAAGGTTAGTGTAGAAATAGTGGTTTACATGTAGAATAGTTTGTAGGATCAGACAGGATGTCATTTTATTTATTTTTCCTTGCTGTGGCTGAGTTTCTCATCTGAGCAAGAAGGAAAGACTGGTGAATTGAGGTATGACAACCTTAACTAGGGTGATGTAAGCTAGAGACAGTTTTCAGCATGTGTTTTCTCAGCTCCTCTTAATTACTTTTTTTTTTTTTTTTTTTTTTTTTTTTTTAACGCAATCAGTCTACCTCCATACATAATAAATGTACTAGTTCCTTGGCTAGAGTGAGAAAGAGGAGGTGATGTGCCTTCTTTCTGACTAACTCTAACTGTTGAAAAACTTGCCTCTAGATCTCCTTGAAATCTTTTGCACAGCTCAGAGAGAAATTCATCAGTTTTGCTTGCTTAGAGCTTTATTGTCATTCTTTAGCACTGTTGCTGTTAGGTATGTGCAGCACCCTGGTTGTGTGACAGCCAGTCTATTCCATTTCTAAGGACTTTGCATATTATTATGGAATCTGAGAGGTCAGTACCAAAGCTTATAGCATACTCCAGATGTACGCAGCAGTTATTGCTAAAATGTCAGCATTTTCTTGAAATTAGTATGTAGTGGTATCAAAGATCCACTGTTACATCTTCCCTGAATGACAGAGAAAATAGTTTATCTATCTATCTGTCTGTCTATCTATCCATCCATCTTCTATAGGTAGTGCTGTTCAGAAAATTTTGTCAATGATAAATTTTAATTTTTACCAAATTGTAATAGGATCTTGTATTATAATCAGGAAAGAAAGAAAGGTGATTGTGGAAAAGAAGATGAAAAATACAATATATATATATAACATATATATAATATATATGTTAATTGAGGATGTGAAGGAGGAAGGGAAGAGAATGAAGGCTTTTGACAGAAAAGATGAGAGAGACAAGGGCTGAACAATGACAGTGAGAAGATAAATCATCTTCCACCAGACATCCTGAGTGCTGCCGAAGCTTTACAAAGAGTTACATCCTACAAGACTAGGTAGCTATGAAAATGAACTTCATGCAGTTCATCTGAGGTGGTCCCTTTCTCCAACTTAAGTGATGCTTAAATGAAATCTGTGAGCTGAGTTGCATTTACAATATTTAAGACTAGATTTAGATTATCTTGGAAAGATCTGATATTCTGATATGGCAATGAAACAGTTAAATATGTTCTGTGTATCCCCTGAGGAGTAATTCAAACCCTAGTTATTTAAAATGGGAAAATATTTGGGCTGGTAAAGAATTTTTTCCATTCAACTATTTTTTTTATGGAAAAGTGTTTTTTTTTTTTTTTTTTTGATGAAACAATATTTTTCAAAAATGAAAAGTCTTTAATGGAAATCATCTGTCTGCTTTTTTTGTGTGTGTGGAAAATCTTGGCTTTTTATTGAAAGAAGAAATTATAAAGAAGACAGAAAAAGAGTATTTCAAGAAAGATCCCCATATTTGGAATGTAGAGGTGACTACACATTAGTTAAACATTCTGCTGGCTAATAAGTCGTTCCAACTAACAAATGTCAAAGCTGGTATTGTCCAAAAGAGCACTCAGTCCTGTGCATGTATAAGAGTAAGTGGTCAGAACAGTACTGAAACATCTCTCTAGTGCGGGTTCCTACTCTGCTTCCGTTGGAATAAACGAAAATATTCTTATTGACTACTGTAGGAAGAGAACTGAGGTCTGGGGTCTAGGGCTTGCATGAATACACTCTGTGCTAAGGAAATGAATGTTAGACTGACTGCAGCCAATATCCAACAAAGGAAAATTCATGTCTACAAATGGAAATATGACAGTTGGCAACAGACTCTAACAGAAATTGTTTTCCCTCTAGAATTTGATAACTGTTAATTCTTCATGTACTTGGCTCCCTTCAATGAACACACTGCTTTTCACTGATAAGGAATTCATATTGTTAAACTCTACATGAACTCAAAAAATATTAATGTGTAAATGCTTACCAGCAAATATGAACAGCAAATGTCAGAGAAAATTTAATAATTGAGCATAATAAAATAAGCTTGTTTTTGGAATCTTGCTTTATATGTTTCTGAAAGAACAATCACTCTTCCAAAATCTAAGTCAGGAATGAAATGTAGTGTATGGCTAATTGGGAAAGGATCGATGGATTTACAAAGCCATAGTAGTTCTTCTGAAGAAACAGTATTTTAAAGCAGTGTTGATTTAACAGTGTGCTTGGTTTATCTGTCTGTCTGCCTGGTGAGGGACAGAATATTTAATACAATACTGTGGTAAAGATTTGACCTTGATGAGAGGTATGGTTGGTCAACTGATCTCTTGTGTGAGGCTCTGAGTGAGGAAAGATGTTGATCTGAAATGAATGCTGACAAAACCTTTGTGTCACTGTAGCCTACCATGACATACTTCATTTACACAAATGACTTCACATTTGTTATGTTAGAAATGGTTTATAACATTAAAATGCATGAATAGTACTATTCTTTGTCTGTCTATCTAAATGAATCAATGATGACTCAATTAGCTCCAGCCTACTCCTGCTTCCTGTGAAGGAGCAAAGGAAAGAGAAATGGCAGCAACTCCACAGCCAGGCACATACTGAGGAACACAGCTCATGGGTATGTCTGAAGAAGGTGAAAGGAGAGGAAAGAAGGAAAGAAGGAAATAAGGAAGGAAGGAAGGAAGGAAGGAAGGAAGGAAGGAAGGAAAGAAAAAGAAAAAGAAAGAAAGAAAGAAAGAAAGAAAGAAAGAAAGAAAGAAAGAAAGGAAGGAAGGAAGGAAGGAAGGAAGGAAGGAAGGAAGGAAGGAAGGAAGAAAGAAAGAAAGAAAGAAAGAGAGAAAGAAAGAGAGAAAGAAAGAAAGAAAGAAAAAGGAAATAAAGTACCACAAAACTGGAGCAGATAAAACAGGAAATTGACACAGGGTATACTGTAAGACACAGGTGTTCAGGTATGTAGATTGAAATAAAGGGGGAGAAGGAGGCAGAGAGGTCAGAAACCTCAGAGAGATTAGCAGAGGAGAAAATGGTTGTGTGTATGGGCTTTGAAGAGGATGGGATTGGCAAAGAAGGCAATGGAGACAAGAGCAAATATAAAGGTGACCTTAGCTGATCATCTGTTTGTCAAATTCAGAAGTTCCATTGCAAATTATGGACAAATTCTTGAAAGATGGCCCCATCGTTTTGTAGCATGGAAAGCAATAGGTAAGTGATGGGCCACTATTCCACCTTTAATTAGAGAAAAGCTTGACAAACTCTGCAGCAAAACATGCTTGCACTTGCTAGAAAACCAGATCCAGCTTCCTGATAAGGCCTGCCTCATCTATTCTATTCCAGGGCTGCAGAGAATCCTGTCTTTCTGCAGGAAGTCCAGCAGAAACCTGAGGCCAGTGAAGATGAAACTCACTTCCCATCCCACCCCACCCCACCCCACCCCACCCCACCCCACCCCACCCCATCCCATCCCATCCCATCCCATATCCCATATCCCATATCCCATATCCCATATCCCATATCCCATATCCTCCTGTCTCTCAGCCTGCTCATTGTGTGCCTTCAGAAATGTCTCACTTAGGTCTCTCTTGTTTTTGTTTTCATGGTAGGATGAGCAGAACTACCACCACTGTGACATTTGTGCCACATTGTGCTTTCCTTCTCAGCAGGAACTGTGTGTTATTCCAGTTACTTTAAAGATGTCCTGTGCTGTTTACATGGCATGCACCAGTACTGCAATATACAGAAACTTCCACTCTCTTTTCAGTTTTCTTGGATCAGGTTGAAACAGTAAGTTAGAACATTTTTTTACTATTCATTTTCTCTTGTTGAAGAGTTAGTTTGCAGTCTCTTTTATTTATTTATTTATTTATTTTTCCCTAGCAATACAATGAAGAAACAGGTGGCAAGTATCAGGACAATGTCTGAAAAATGCAGTCCAAATGAAATCTTCTTTCCTGTAACATCTCATGGTATCTGTGGACTATAAAATTTAATCAGATGATGAAAAAGAAATGGCAAACTTTGCATTTGACATGATCTCTCTTTGTATTTTCCTTCTAATTATTTCCATATGCATCTCATCTGAAAAAGTATTTTTCATCTGTTTCTTCATCCTGAATAGTCCTATACTATTCTTGAATAAGGGTGAGACAGCCTTAGCCAAAATCTTTGTGAGAATGCAGTGCTGAAAAGCACTTCATTTAGCTGTGAAGTGAGAATAGTGGGGAGAGGCTAGACCTAGTTTTAGGGTGGCTGTCCACATTTTCTGTTTATGAATGTGAAATCCAAGCTAATAGGATATGCTTGATTTCAGAACCCCTTCAGCATGTCAAGGTGTGTTATTCTTAATTGCAGACCATGTCTACATTTCTTTTTTCTTCTGATGAGGACCTATTCATAGAATTTCTGAATAGTAGCAAATATTGCATGTTAAACACAACAAGAATAGGTTACCACTGGCAACTTTCTTATAGCTGCTTCAGACTTCAGTCTTCTGCAGGGTCATAACATCTGCTATGCATTTATAGAGTTCCTACTAATATATTAAAAAGAGTAGATTTATTATGTGAGTGCCAAATTCTGGAGATTTTTCCACGTGCTGAAACTGGTCAGTGGGTTATCCTGAAAAAGCTAAATATAGCTATTTCTATATGTTTTGCATATAGTGTCTTGCTCAGTACTGCTATTTTGATCACTCAGCTCAAACCAGACTCCACAGCAAACAATGGAAAACCTCCTTTTGTTTGTAGGACTGGGCCTCAAGGCTTATTTCAGTCCCAGTGAAACCATGTGCAAGGAAATTTACTCCTATGCATGTTTCTGGAACCAGAATACAAGCTGGTAGGAAAGGTTTCAAGGGAACTTACCCAAGTCTTAAAAACAGAAACTTTTTTTTTTTTTTATTATTATTATTTTTTAAAATTTATTTATTTTTTAAGTGAGAATGAACCGACTTTAGGAAAGCATTTATAATGAGAAAAGCTATTGAGGTACAGGCTAGACTCTCTGGTCTTAAGCTAAGCACCTTAGAGCTGCCTGGTAATTCAGGGTGTCAGCTGAAATGAAGGATGTACATCTAGCAAGCCCTCTGGATGCATTTTGTATGAAGTCCCTTGCTGGGCAGAAGCAGAAGCTGTCTCTGCAGCACTGTTATCTGACCAATTGTGATTTAGGTGAATGAGGACCAAGAAACCAAAATCCCATTCCCCACATCCTGAAGATGTGTTGTGAGTGGCAGGCTCCTGGCTACTTTTACAGAGCATCCCCTTCCCACTAGCTCATCATGGAAGTTTCAGCTCTTTTTGTCTCCTAAAAGATGTCTGTGGGATGGGAAAATAGCTTCCCCTTTTCTGCACTGGTCACAACCCTTAGTGAAAACAGCAAGGGCTGGTAATGCAGATTTCTTGTGCCTCTTCTGTTATGATCTTTATTTGCCTGGTGGGTGGATGGCGATGACATTTCCCTCCAGGAAAATATTAACTGCATAACCTTTTCCCTCTCTCAGCTCACCATCATCATCGTTGTCAGCATTGTCAGATGTTAAGTGCCCCAGTTTGAAGTCAGCAGATACTCCTCCTGTCTGGGCCAGCAGCACTGGCAGCAACGCCCTGGTGATCCTAGCCTCCTGAGTGCCACTCTTTGTGAGACTGCTAGCCATGTTTGACAAAAAAATAAATGTTTTTCATGTACAACTAAGGAAATCTTTGGTCAAGATAAACAGCTTCACCCCCCCCCACTCCCCACTTGCCTGCTGCCAGGAAGCTCTAAATAGAGTCTCTGTGTCTCTGTAGTAGTCTTTTTTTTTTTTTTTTTTTTTTTTTTTTTTTAATAACTTCACTTTGGAGCTCAGTTTTGAACTCTAAGCCAGAAAGTCTAAGCTGTGTTGGAACTGCTGAAAGGCCACAGACCTTGCTAAAAGTTCAGGTATTTCAAAGCCCTAAGAACACATGTTACCATTTACATCACACATTTAGAGAGAGAAACTCTGCTGATGCCTTCTCTCTCCCTCTGATAAGACCATCTTTGCCCAGTGAAAAATTATCTGAAAAATAGCCTTTTGTGCTTTGTTCCCACCAAGACTTTATCAACTGCAGCAGTGTGTGGTGAATCTCATGGCAGCCAGTTCTTCTGTCATTACAAAGGCGGTAGCATTCTGGCCTGTGCATTTGCAGGAGGAAAGGTGAAGAGCCAAGCAGAACACTGAATTTGTTCTTAAAAAGTCAAACAAAACCAAGTCCCTTTGTGATCTTTGCAGCCTGGTTCATGAATTCTGAGTACTAGGAAAACTGAAGAGTTAGAAATGCAGCTTTGCTGAGCAGCTCACATGTTTGGGGGTATACAGAAGGGTATAACACATGCTGAAAGGAAAATCAGCTATAACGGAATGTGTGTGCAGAAGTATTTTTTAGCATTTTTTTTTTTTTAAATTCAAGGTTTTTCTGTGGATTATGAAAAGATAAGAAATGGCTGTAGTAGTGCAGGCAAAAGCAGAAGTACTAGACTGAATTGTGCATAATTTCTTGTCTTGCTGAGAGTGCAGATTGCCCCATCATGGCTATAAGAAGACAACAGGGCCTGGAAAGTAGCAGAGAATCTGGGTGTGAAGATGAAAAGGGAGACAAGATGTAATTACAAAAACTAGGGAGTCAGGCAGGGGACAAGACTTAGATGCTGGTCAGGGGCTTGTGAGAGGAGGAGCAGAGGAAATGGATGCAAGGGCTGGAATGATGGAGGTGAAGTAGCTGGTGATAACGGGAACAGCTATGAAAAGAGAAGTGTGATTAGAAGGGGAAGGAGGGCTAGGAACAAATATTCAAGCAATAAGGAGAAGGCAAATGGATAATAATATCTCTAAAAATATAGTTGGGAAATCAGTTCATGAGTAGTCCTTTTTTTTTTTTTTTTTTTTTTTTTTTTTTTTCCTTTCAAAGTTAGTTACTATTAACAGATGTTGAATAATGTTGCACAATGCCCATATGTATTTGGTTTCCTCTATCCTATTCCTGGCATAAAATGTCTACTTCATCGTGTGAGAAAAAGCTACTTTGCTATCATCACATGCCAGGAAAGAGTGCTAGAAATATTTCCCTAGGAATGGACTAGAGATGCCCTCTTCTCACCTGCATTGCTCTGTGATCCCTTTTCATACCAGAACCAGGTGATTTTATTTGACTGCCTTTCCTAGAATTTTCATCTATAGAGATATCTTCTAATAGAAACCTCTGAAGTCTCACCTGCTGTTATAGATCATCCTGGTAACAACAGGATTTCTTGCAGGTGCCCTGTTTCTCAGAGACATTTCAGTCCTACAGTGTATGCACAGCAGCCACTGTATGTAAAGCTACCCAGAGGAAGACCTGTGGTGGATTTCCTTCCCCTAAGCTTGTCCCTTGAGTGAGGGCCCTAAGGATGAGCCAGGATTGTGTCTTCCAGCTGCAGGTGTTTTGCTTTGTTCAACAAAGCAAGTGCTTAGAACAAGGAAGGATACAGCTCTGCCAAATATATGTGGTGGAACCAGGCTCCCCACTTTCCTGATCCTCTGCTCTGTCTGATGCTACAGGGAATTAATCACACTTCCTGTGGTGTCTCACACTTAAAAACACTGCCTTCCATATTTACACAGAGAATTGAGCACAAAAAAAAAAGAGGAAAAAAAAGAAAAAAAAAAAAGAAAAAAAAAAAGAGGGAACTATAGTTAGCCTTTGCACATGCTTCATGGCGTTTCCCTTTGCTCAACCATTCAGTTAAAAAATAAAGGAGTACATGAGAGTTGGCAGATGGTTCCTGGAATGAAGGCTAGGACAGAAATTAGTGGGAAGAAAGCTTGGACAAAGTAAGTGCCAGTCAGGAGAGGTACAAGAAAATCTCATGTTTTGAAACTCTTAGTGAATTCTCAAAGACTCTGTGCAGGTTTTCTTTGTCAGGTTGGGTAATTATCTCCCAAAACACTCATCAAGTTGTACTATAATAGCACTGCCTTCTGGGGAAAGCCCAGGTGAACTTTTTCTTGGGAAGGGGCATAAAAATGCTTCTAACATCATGCTTAGATTCAAGGATAGCAACAAATGCCGGTCTTGTGGAAACATTTTATTTTAATTCCACAATATCCTCTTATGTAAACACTGAAACACATTGAATCAATTTTTCAAACAAACTTGTAAAATCAGAAAATACACTAGACTCTGATAGGCAGCAGCATTAATTACCATGAGCACAAAGAGGCATTTAAACATTGAAGCATTTTGGCAAAAATACAAATGACTTATTTTCCTTCCATGCCCTTGAAAATAGCTTTTCTAAACTCTGAGCTTCCTATGATGGAGAGTTCACCATTAATCACCTTTATGACATCTCGTATGTAGGCTGTGGATAAATCCATGGGCCCTAATCAACCACTTTCCTGAGGAAATTGGCCAAATCCCGACTCTTTGAGGAGGGAGGCGGGGGATGAATCACAACAACTTTGCTATTCAGACAAATCTCTTTTCAAGTGCCCTTAAAGCTTTTTTTCATATACAGTGAAGACAGCCACACAGGAAACAATAATAGTTTAATCTCTTGAAAAATTTCCTTCCTGCACTGCAGCAGCTTTTCAGACAGGTAGTCAAAGCACGCCAAAGAAAATTAGCAACAGCCGATGCCAAGAGCAGGCTGTTACGTTAGCCTTTTAGCTCTGTCCCTTTTCCTTCCATGCAAGCAGAGAACAAGAAACTACTCATCTCCCTGACTAAACACCCTCTGAGCTACAGTTTGCCGTGCATTAGTAACACTTACGGGCCTTGGGAACTGATAATGCAGAAGAGAAGACACAGAGGGATGGGTCCTGCAAACACTTACTGTAGTACCTCTACCATGAATAGCCTCACTGATTCACATCCCTGGCCTACAAAGAGAACTGTGTTTGTAGCCTCCCACACACGTGCATACTTACTTGTAAGTACTTGCAGTATTTTTACAAGTTGTCCACTGTGGGATTTTTTTTTTTTTTTTCTTATGAGTTTTTCTTCTTCCTGACTTGAAATTCTCCATTGTTTAATAGTGAGTAAGGAGGAAGAGAAAAAATCCTTGTGATGTAGAGCTGGGTATGAGTCAGGGTAAGGCATCACAACATAGATTTTTTTTCTGCTTGGGGAATTGTTTTGCCTTTTATTTATTTATTTATTTATTTATTTATTTGGTGCATGCAGCAGGCTGCATTCTCAGTTATCAATTAGTACTGCAGTGGCATAACAGGTTAGCATGGACCCTGAGGTACAGAACAAAATGAGACTTTACCTCTGGCAAAAAGCTAGCTTTTGCCCTTATCCTTGTAGACTGGTGCCTGGTAAAATTACATTGTCCATAATCTTGATGATAGTATCACTGTTTGAACCAGATTCCAATGTTTACACATCTATAGTACTGTTATACAGTACTTTTATCCCTGTTATATAGGGAAGTATGAAAAAAAATAGTTAATATGTAGCACTCTGTACATACTTGGGACTCTCAGAGTATAAAATGATAGCAAAAAAAGTTAGGATGGTGGGAAAAAATGAATTATATTTTAAATGTGCTGCATTGCAAACTCTAATGTTAAAGTAAAGCATTTGACTGCTTTCAGCACACAGCTTTCAATTTGTCAGCTCTGTGTTACTCAGACTGTTGATAGACTTTTATAATATCTATATGTACAAATAATTTTGTTTTGAGTTCATATTAAAAGAGCAGAAAAGCACACTTGCTGAATCATTTTCTAGAAATAGTTGCAATGTGCAACAAGAGTGCCTGCTTATTTTATGGGAAATAGAAAAAACAGGGCTAAATCCTGTTCCCAGAAAAAATGGGGTTGTAAATTGAAGAGAAGCACATTGGAGCAGGAGGAAAGACCTTTGGAAAAAGTGAAAGGCCAAGCTAACCAGTGTGGCAATAGCAGATGCAACAGCCGCTTCTCTCTCCTGTGATTTTCTCTGGAGCAGAAGAAGAGAAGGCCTTATGAAATCCTTCTGGCAGGGTAAAATTTGGCATGTTCCATGAGCCAGCTTCATGTTGTCCTCCTCACCAAGACATGGTATGCTCTTTGGTACTGTGTTGAAGAAGGCTAGAACACCTCAGCTATGTTAGGTCTACTTAGGTGTCAGATCAGTAAGCTTATGGGTCCATCTTTAGTTCACTGCTGGACAAGTTTTCCTCTTCACTTCTGTTCTCTGGAGGCTCCCCCCAGTCCAGGGTCTTTTTTGGTTTTCACAGGATTTTGTAAAAAGAACAGATTTGTAGTTAGTGCATCACCAGTATCCAGGGATACCTTGGGTTGTCAAACCATGTTATCTCAAGAAAAGAGTGAAGAAAACCAACTCCTGCTGTAAATCAAAGGATTAATGCTGTATTGCTAGGAAATTTGCTTCAATTTCTTCACCACACCGCATGCTGAGTAGCTGTTAATTGCACTTAGTGACAAAGATTCTCCTTGATATTTGCTCGATACAAGGGTGAATCCTTGTTACTGTGTGCAAAACCCAGCCGTTCCCTGTCACATTTTCAAGCCAGTACAACAGGCTCCGCATGTGCCATTGGAAGAAATGAGAAGGTGTCTTCACAGAATCACAGAATCAGTCTTTGTTTCTTCAGCATCAGTATGCATAACAGTGACTTCACATCTGTGCACTTTCTGAATATTTTAATTACATAATGGCATCAGTGAAAGATCTACATGTACTTGTTATTTTTCCCATAATGTGTCTAATTGTACTTCAGTTATGTTATGGAAACAGTATACACTTGCAGTGACAAACTTGACACAAGTCAGATGATGAGATATTTTCCATCGGTATTTTTAATGCTTCCTGTTAATAGAATAAAGTGTCATAAAACTATACTTGTTTTTCCTGAGCTGTACTTTCTTCTCTTTAAAAAAAACATGTCGTCTTGATTTTGCAAAACAATAAGAAGAGAGTAAGTAGCTATACTGGCTATGTCTTAAAGAAGAAAAAACTTTCCAAAGAGAGATTGCTTTTTCTTCCCAGAAAGAAAATGTCCTGCTGAGCAGGGGCCGGATCCAATGCCCACAGAAGTCAGTGGAAGAACTCCCACTGATGACAGTGGGTGTTGGATGAAGTCCCATCTCATTCTCATGTTTAAAGACTGAAAAACAAGTTGCCAAGTTCTAATGAGTACAGTGAAAGCCTTGTGTTATATAAGTTAGTTACAATAGATTATTGCAACCATTAAGAAAAGCTGATTATTTTTATTAAAAGCATATTTTGTTGGTTCCTTTCAAGCTGTTCCCAAAGCCTACACATATCTTTCTTCACTTTGCTTTTCTGAATCTCTGTTTTATAAACAAAACACAAATAAAAACATGATTTCCTGTTGGTTGTTGCAGAAAGACTGTGGATTTGTTCTTTACATGGGAAAACGTTCGTTTGCTGAACACATGCGACAGCACATGGCCTTGTTCAAACATCCTATCAAATTAAAAGCAGATTCTAGCTCCAACGTTCCAGATGAAGGGCATGGGTCTGGGACAGGCACTCTCGTGAAATTGCATTGCATTTAAGAGGACAGTGATCAAAGCACTGCACCTCATACAATGAGTGAGTGGCGAATCTGTCTTATCTGAACAGCAAGGAATAATTATAGAGAATCATTTGATCTTCCACTAAGATAATCCTCACAATTATGATGCTGATTGAACAGGTTCTTCTGTTTCAGGGAAGTTAACATGTATACTCAGTGCTGCAAAGTACTTACCAGATGTTATTAAAATGGCATTCTGACACCTCAGGAACTGACATCTTCTCAGTGTACGTTTTTGCTGATCACTCCCTGCTCAGACTTGTGCCATCCTGACAACAAGTGAGATGCTTTCTGCAGATCCAGGATGGGCAATCCTAAACTCTCAGTTGTTCTGTGAGTCTGGGTATGACAAAGGCAGTTCAGGTGCCTGGTTAATGCGACTTTAAAATCAAGTGAATAGACCAGACTTTTGCCCTCAGTATGTGCTTGTCTTTTGAAATAGAGTTAACTTTTGCAAGCCATAGATTGATTTCACGGATATATTATGAAACAGAAAACTTAAAAATAGAATTCACCTCTGCTGTTAACAAGTTTTGACCTTTGCTCACATTTGTTGGGGAAAGTAGCTCATAGTACCAATTAACATGAATTATTAACTCCTACATTAATAATTAATCTATTAGAGGGCTAAAGGCATCAGTCTTTGCCAGCTAACACTATTGAGAGAAAATGAAGAGAACAACACAGCCCTAATTATAACAGCTTAATGAGGATGTCTGGAAGATCTGATGTGATTCAGTCAGTCTAAATGCTCTTTATTTCCTCTCTGAAACCACACTGGGTGCAAAGAATCAGGCAGTTAACTACAGTTCCTGTAGTGCAGGGTTTCTTCCTACTTTCCAAAGAGAGGAAGCCCACTAAGGAGAGCTCAATTTAGATATTATTAAGGACTGACGGAGTATGCCATTGCCTAAACAATATGAATGCTGTCTCTCAGTAATGAACTGTTCTAGCAGTGTCTGAATCACTAATAGCTTGAATAGGCTGCTAAGAAAATTCTCTGTCTCAGAATTGCGCTGTGCAGTGATTTCTTGATTTCACAGGATCCTTTCTTTTTTAAGCTGTGTTTGGTCTTGAACTACAACTATTGATGGTAATGTGGTGGCACTGCTTGACTTCTCTCTACACATCTCAGAATGCAACGGCAATAACAATGAGATCTAGTATAGTTAATCAAGAAACTTTCATCCAACAGAAAACTGTTGAGTTGTTTTCTTGCACAGATACAGGTGCACCTAGTCCATCCTGTCCCCATCTATCTCAGGCAATTGTCACATTTCTTGTTTGTGGAACTAGTCACATTTCTTTCCTCTCCCACTGCTCTCTGACACTAAGAAATTTTCCTGGGATTCTTTGCTTAAATGCTGTCTTTGCTAATTCACATTTTCTCTTTTTTGTACAAACATTGTTCGTTAACATACAGATTTTTTTGCTCCTCCTCATGAAGTTTATGGACAACATCTATAGAACTGTGCCATATTCATTTAGTTATATTGTAAAGTTGAGGTCTCTTTAAATCTGCACTTGTTTCCCAGGCTCTCAGTCATCCTGATCATCCTAATAATGCTTCTTTGCGTATATTCTGGTCTGAGGTCATGTCATCTTCACTCCTCACATTCTCCTTGAAACCTGCTTATATTTTCAGGTATATCTTCAGATGTAGGAATGGCAGCAGTGATATAAGACTGTGTCATGTACTGCTGCCCTTGTGAGACACTGGGTTTGTTTTTAATTAAAACATAGGTTAATTAAAACATAGGTGAATTAAAAACATAGGGGAAACTCACACCTTTAAGCTTCTCCATGACCCTTTTTTTTTTTTTTTTTCTTTTTTCTTTTTTTTTAAATTTTTTTGGTCGAAGATGTTTTCAGTTTAAAAACTGCTGGACTATGCAATAATACTTCACTTTTTGGGCTTTGGTCCACATATCACAAAGGTTTGCTGAACAAATAAGCAGTACTAGAATGACTTAGAATGACTAAGATGAACATTAAATTAATCAGACAATGCTCTTGGGGGAAATTGCCACTAATTTCAGCTTTTTCATCTCCCAGAAATCAATTATTATTATGTTTATTGATATTGTACTTGTCACTACTTTCAGTATTTTTGCTGTGGTGACAGAGTCTGAGAGAAGAAATAGGTGAGGAAAGATATAGTAAACCACGTACAGCCTCTTCCTAAGGCATAAGAACTTGGTAAGTAGCTATGTGTGAATCAATAGATAAGAGTAATAGGAAATATGGGAAAGTTTTACATATGCATGCATTTTTTTTGATGAAAAACATTTACCCAGCACTACTCACAAGTTCTTTGGAATGCAGCTAAGACTTAAAGATGTTTGTGACACATCAGAAAACATTTATAAACGCCACTGATTTTAGCACATGAAATATAAAGAAAGCATAAAAGACTTTTTCTGAGCAGAGAGAATTCTGGTGTTTAAATGCCTCCCTGAAGGACTTCACAAATACTTCCGTTCCCAAATATGAATACAATTATTCATGAAATAAGTATAAGGTGCTGAAACTTCAGTTTGATATGTCAATAAGGTAACTCTGAAAATGGGATAATAAATATGCCAGGGTGAAATACAGCACCAGTGGCAACCAAAGGAAAAGTGGTTTCTAAAGGCATTGTGTCAGGTCCTCTGCTGGCGATTCCTCATTCAGTAGTGGTGCCAGTTTTGGGCCCCATGATGACAAATTCATGTTGCAATGCACCTCCTTATTATCTCCATGAATGCCACAATGACAGAACATGATGACTGCTGTGCAGTCCATGAAGGGAGTTAAGTTAACTCATCTGAGTGTTTCTCTTCTGAAAATACAGCATTTTCTGTCAAGAATCTGTTGGACTTGCTGAGGAAATCTATTGGATTTGCTTACTCTATAAACTGTGTAAAAAGCATCAGACTTTGGCATTTTGAAATTAGGACTAATTTCATTTATAGTAGGATTCAGGACAAAGAAGAGTTAGTGTTAAAATATTAAAGTCATGACTTCTCATTAAATCAGGCTTCCTACTTTGCAACCACTATGTTCAACTTTGGAGTTTAAGAAGAAATTTTATTTTAATCATAAAATATAGAAAATATTTCTACAGTTACAAACTAAAAACAACCATTACTATGGCAGCCACCGAATACTCCTATAAATCTTATTAATGAAATGCCAATATAGGAACCCTCAAATCACAATACAAGAGTCAACACTTAACCTTTCCACAGGATAAAAAGGTAACTAAAGCCTGCTGCAAGTGAAGATGCACCTCTATTAGATTTAGAAATTGTCATTCAATTATTTTTTATTATTATTATTTTTTTTGTGTGTGGTTTTAACAGCATTAAATGTGTGCCCCATTGGCACTGGCAGGCATATGTTCTTTTTTATCTCTATAATATTTAATTTAGAGCGTACTCATTCTGTGTGACTGAGATGTGAGAAGTGAAGAAGGGATTATGAACTCCTTATGATTATGACACAGCCTTTTGCTAACGGGGCTATATGGCGTCTGGGACCCAGACAAGTAGATTTTGCCCAGTACTTCTGCACTACATGTTGTAGGCATTAGCTTGATGAGTACCAGCACTTTGCCTTCATGAGTTGAGTCAACATGCCCAAGGGGAACAAGCTCCCTAACAGGTCAGACAAATGTGTGCTCACCTGAAATCAAGATAAAATTAATCACCATCTAATAGATGGATTTCTGCTTCTCATTATCACATTTATGCTGTTCCTTCAGATGAAATGAATGTGATTTTTCATACTGGGAGACGGATGAATCCGTCTTATAGTTAGTACACTTGCAAAGACAGGTTCATTTTCTTATTCTACAACTTTATTTCTTTTGTGCCTTTGAACAAGACTGTCAATTTCATAGATAATTCGGAAAGTCATTCCAGTTGGAAACTTTATCACCAGTTTTCCTGTGCTCAGTGAAACGGGGTACCTCTACAGTGTGATGCAAATGTTCAGTGGGCTGAGTTACTTGCTAGGGTCCTGTCTCTCTTAATTATAAAGGAAGCACCATGCAAGTAAGCTCCTAACTTAGGCAACCTGCTGTGAATCCTGGAAATCATTTCTGTGTAGGAGACATAGAAGATGTGAGTTGAGAGAAAATGACTTTGAGAGAAAGACTTTGTAGCAAAGTCCTGACTGTAAAGACACACACTTTGGAAACTTTCTCTATCCTTACTATGTGGTTGGGAAGCACTTAACAGGGCATAGATCTCGTTCCTCCTGTTTCCAGTGTTTTGCCTATTTTGACTTGATGTTGAACTCTGCAAACACATGCAGACTCTATTAAAGATACTTTGCTATCCAAAGCAGTTATATCCTTAATGGTCCTTTTCTCTGAACAGCACTAATTTATCTGCAAGTTATCTAAAGACCCTGCCATTCCTGCATATGTCAACATAGGTACACTGGTGAAAAGACTAGCCTTATGTAAGTTCTTCAAGCCTGTTCACATCTCTAAGAAAGTTCTTCATAACACCGATAGGAACCCTGAAGGCAGGGTTGTAAAAACACATTTTAAAACACATGCTGAAATATTATAGGAAATCTTAGAGTAACAATTGTTTGGCTGAAATTCTCCTTCCTTGCATTGTCCATTATGAAGCCTGACGTTGCTGTTGGAACAGATTTTGCTTCTGTGGGTAGAAATTAATCAAGTGACTGGATCTCAGGCTTCTGATGTGAGAAATAACTTTCAAAAATAGTTATTTATGCATTTCTCTTAGAGGTAATTATTTTTAGGCATTGACATTTTCTTAAGATGGAAAGTCCTCTTAGCTTCATTTATAACCTAGACCTAACCTGGTGACTAGCCAGCTGTGTAGTTTAAGTTGGCATTACCTAATAGGGGTGTACCTCATGAGTCAAACAAATGGCTTTTTCCCTCTGCCATCAAATGCTAAACCTCCCTACATTTGCTTTAGAATAGATGGATCTTGCATAATTAACACTCTGGACTTGTACATACAGTAGATGAGGGAAGAATTTAATTTTTAAAATAAATTATGTGAAGACCTGTCAAAGAGTTGGGAACAATTTAGGCAGTGTACCTTCAATATACTAACACCCTGGATGCATGGATCTAGCCCTGAGCACTGAATGCTCCTCACAGAAGCCACTACCACTAAAAGAGAGGGGAGGAACTTTGTACTGTTACTTCCTTTCTTTCTGTTTTGATGCAGTTCAAAATTTCAGGAGGACTGATGAAAATTTGTCTTACCTTTCATATTTTTTTTTGAAGTCTAATATTCCTTTATGGGATCTCTTCTCTTAGGAATAATACTATCCTGCATTAAGCTCTTTCTACCCTTCTGGATAGAATCTCAGATTATGCCCTCCCTCAGAATCATTTATACTCTACTCACTCTCTATCCTTTCCTCATTCCCTAGTTTTGATCTTTGTTTAGCTATTTCATTCTTTGTATAATAAATAAATAAAAGTCTACTCTCTTTTAAAGGAAGCATTAGTTCATTGACAAGGCAATATTTTTGTCTTGTAAAATATAGGTAAAATAAAATGGATTAATTATTACTCAAAGAGTTTTGTGTGTACTTTAGTCCCACAGGAATACTGTAGAAAATACTGTATTTTCCAAAGAATCTTATAAATTTGAAACAATGACATTTTTGCAGTTAGTGCTTAAGATAAATTGTCAAAAAAACCCTCAGCCTTATCCCCTGCAAATATCTGACAGACTCCCAAGGTCCTTATGAAGTGCCTTCACTCTACTTTTCCAGTGGTGGCTCCAAAACATTCAATAGAATGTCCCCATGAGGAATGATTATCCTGAAAAATTCAGTAGAAAAAATATCATGAAGGAGAACAGAAGCATTGGAAGCTGATGAAATTGCATATGGATCATTTACTGATAAATCCTGGGAAGAAAAGTATTTCTGTCCACATTTTCTACTTAAGACATGTATGTGGATGAAGAACACTATGACCAAAAGCAGTAGGAGATGACTTTGCAAAAATAAAACTTAATGGAATTAAATCCATTTTACATCCATTGCATCCATAAATCCAGGAAGAAGGGCTGGTGAAGCAAGAAGATATTTTGTTTCTAACATCTACAAATCTTGACTTTTATTTGGTCATAACTGAAGCCAATAGGAGAAGAAAAATAAATAAATAAATAAAAGGATAGGAGAAAAAAAAAGAGATATTATATGGTTGCTATGATCAACCACTTTTTTTTTTTTTTTTTTTTTTTTTTTCTTTTTTTTCTTTTTTGACCTTGCTCTGATGTTATAATACATGAGTAAAGAAGCAGCCATTATCCAAAATATGGTAGGAAACATCATCTAATCACCTGTAAGAGACTTGAGCAACATAATGATTAAGAAGTGGTAGATTAGTCAAGCTTGGTCATTCTTATATATCTTAGCCAATATTTACAACATAGCACCTTAACTGTCTAAACAATAAATAATTACAAGACTTCATATCACCATTAGAAGTGGATAACAACTAAAAAATAATGGTGTTTCTGATGCTTGCAAGAAAATACTTGTAAAGAGAAGTAATATATTGTAGGTCATTTTGTATGGAAAGTTAAAAGTGGAAAGGGAAGGGAGAGTGTTTTTTTTTTTTTTTTTTTTTTTTTTTTTACCTGTTAAATGTAAAAGCAATATTGAATAGTTAAATGTCAAACTTGAAAGCTATTTTCTTTACTTATCAAAATGTCCCAATTTGTTGGCACATAGACGACTCAGAGAACAGCAATAGTTGCTAACAGAAGAGTACGACGTATTTTTTTTTTCCACTAAATTAAAATCTGAGCATAGTATAAGCCATTAAGATGAACAGAGAAGAAAACTGTCTCAGAACTGAATGCTATACCAGCCACATGCAAGGGAGAATGAACATTTTCATGTATGCTGTCTTAGAACAAGCTAAGCGTATGTAAAGAGTTGGCATTCAATCACCTTATGAAAAATACATCGATTTCTAAAAAACCAATAACACCAGAACTAAGGAGCTGTAAAGGGATATTGAGGGGCTAGGGAAGATGTTTAAATTAAAAAAGCCCTATAAGAGCAAATAGTAGGAGCAAAATATCCCCCATTTTTGGTGAGAAGACCAGATTCAAAAATTCTGGAGAAACACTAAAATGAAGGAAATTTTCTGACCTTTCCCTGCTGGAGGAAGACCCTGCACATAGCTTGCAGACTACATTTTGGAGAGGAGCACCAGAACAGCTTCCCAGGCCCCAGAATGTTGAAGCAGGGTTCCTTTGCCAGCCAAAGTAGCTCCTCCCATGCGCGTTTTGAGGCAGTGGAGGGTGGTGGGTGCGTTTCAGGCTCCTTCAGCACCGGCCTCCCAGTGGACAGTTCCCCACCGCCACAGCCACGTGAGGCCAGTTGGAGGTCCTTGGCCAACTGTGCTCTATGGCACAGGCAGAACGACAAGGAGCACCACAGAGAAAGGCAAAAGAAGCAGGCAAAGGCAATTCCACCACTCTGAGCTTCTTATGTGTGGGTGGAGCAGGGAGAGAAATAAGGTAGAGACCACAAGCACAAAGCTTGACTTAAGTTTGTGAGGAAAAGTCAGAGGGACAAGTGCTGTGAGTTATGGGTGAGAACTAAGCTGTGCGGTTACACACTAAGTTAGAAACGTCTTACCGTTAAGAGGGCATAATACTTGAGAAGAATTTCAAGGAAGTAAGAACATTTTGAGGGGAAGTTTTTTTAAGAGAAGGGTGAAGACACAGTAGATGGGATCTTTTGTATGAGCTATTACTTCATATTAATTCATGAACTTAGTACCATGAACCCTGATTCAATATTCTTGTCACTGTGAGGATGGAAAACACTGTTCTAATGGCTTGACTTAGAAAAGCTGGAGTGAGGGCAGGTCTTTGTCAACACTTTCTTCAGTAAGTGTTAGGAGTGCTGGCATCTTCTGTGGAAATGTGCTGGAGCTAGTGAAAAAAGTCAAGCTTACATCAGGAGCTCCATGCTTGCTATATGCAGGATCAGCACAGACACCCTCCTTTACTGGGTGCATAGAGGGAGCTGCATGTACTTTTCTGTAAAAATCCAGACCCATTTTATCACCTATAGTAGCTCAAATACTCTTCATTACAGACCCATTTTAAATCTCCTTGGAGAGTGGGGTCATCTTTCTGAATAAATTATCATAACAAACTATGAAATCCCTTCACTCACTGCACACTGCCAGGCTGTGCCTTGATTCACTCTTTCCAGTACCTGCTTTGGCTTTCACCCCAGTCCCCATATGATTAGGATGCACATAGAGCAGAAGGCCAGCTGCGTGTCAATACTGCAGTCATACTCACTCTCTTTTCCTTTCTGGCTCTGAAATCTTTATTGAATTTTCATTCATCATTATGAGGGATTCCTTCAGTACTGGAAAGGTGCCATTTAGATGTGAGCATATTCAGTCAAAGCAGCTTAAACTCTTAATTTATTGCTTGTTAAACACACCAGTTTTGCTATCAGGGTCGCTTCTGCTGAGGTAGTACTGACTAGCTCTCAGAAAAGGCTAGTGTAGGAGCCAGGAGTGGAAAGCATGAGAATGTAAAAGGCTGTGGTCCTTATCTCCTAACTGTGGAGGTGGATATACACAGTGACTGGGTGTAGAAGAGCACTGGACCTCACAGGTAGCTTTCAAATCCTGTTTCTGTTGTAAGTGCATGACTGTGCAATGAAGCCCACCTCTAGCTCAGGTGTCAACCTGCAATCAGAGCAACCTTCAAAAATTAGCTCTGGTAAGAAAAAACTGTGTGTTTTGCCACTGTGAGTTTACTTCTGGCACCCACATGGCACACATGAAAATATTTCATGAAATTCCCAATAATTTTTTGAGACTCTTCCTTAAAAGTATGGTGAATACCCCAGTTTTCATTACTATTATTATTATTATTATTATTATTATTATTATTATTATTATTAGAAAGAGAATCCCTGGAAATGATCAAAGTTTCCCAAAGCTCTTCACTTTTAAGAACAAATATTCTTCATTTTCTTCTTTTGGATGAAGAATAAAATTTTCATATAAATTTCTCAGGCAGAAACCACATCTGACAGGAAATGCTGCTGTCTTTTATAGGTGTTCCTTGACAGTGGTGGCCAGGGTGCTGAATAAAGGACATTTCTCAATTCCAGTACCCATCTGTGGCTACGACAGAGTTGGAGGAACAGCCCTCTGAGTATATTTAACCATTTATTTTCCATGTCACATCACTTTAGAGAGGTTTTGCTTATTGTTGGTTTAATTAGGGTGTTTGTCTGCATTTTAATAGTTTCTCCCTTTTTTGATTTGAAAAATGGAGCTAAAGAGTAGTTTTAAAATAAGCTCTATGAGACCGGCACAGGAAAAAGTCACTCACCGTATTTTACTTTTGGTTTTGATTCCCCTGGAAATTCAGGTGAAATCAGAAGAGTTTCTTTATTTTTATCAAAAATGACATGGAGTTAATTATAAACAGAAATAAAATGTTAGTCCAGGTTGAAAGATATGAAAATGCAAGCTAAAGGCAAGAACACTAAAAAATGAACTGTTTTTAATGTCCAGTTTTGAAAAAATAAAAAAAGGCTACTATTAGCAACATATATATGACTAGAGATTTTTGTTTTAAGAGATGACTTTACCCTGACAGAATCCATTTAATTTCGAAAATCATTAATGAAATTAAAAAGAACAACCTGTTTTAAGAAAGTGTACTCTAATGCACTGCTTTTCATCATAACTTTATAGCTCTACAGTAAGTCTGTTTTGCACTGCGCAGACCCCTGCTTGACACTTGAACTGTGGCAAAGGTTTTTGAGTTTACAGTGCCCTGTTCCCTAGCCAGAGGTTACTGCTGTCACAGGGTCATTTGCCTGAGTCAGAAAAAAAACACTAAAGATGCTTTGTGAAATTTCTTCAGATATTTCCTTCTAATGACCACTTATAGTTTTCTTTTTCAAGGTATTATGTCTGTCTCCCTCTTCCTTTCAAAGAGACCTTTGCATCATTCTGGGGTCAGTAAATGATTGTGGAACATTTGCTTCTTTGGATGTTTAAAAATCCTGAAAGTGATTGCTCCTGCTCTGGCAGTCTCCTAATTCAGGCTTTACATACACACACTGACACACACACAGACAGAAACACACACACACAAAAATTGATCCTCTTCTTCAATGTCATAAATTTTAATGTAGTTTAACATACTGAGTTGTCACCGATTTGATTTTCTGGGTCAAGGAGTTCAGCCTCCTTTAATCACTGTGTCCATAGCTCTCCATTACACTCAATAAGCTCTTCTGTGCAATTTAAACTGTGCACCATTAAGTTACAATCTTTGCCTCAGCTTTCCCTCCAGTGTTTCCTTGGCTGAACTTATTACAAGTTTCTGCTTAGGGCTTTAAGGAGCTTTCTTCAGCCAATTTATGGTAAATTTGATGCTTTTTAAATATTTGCAGTGACTATGAAGGAATCCCATGCTTCTAACAGGAATTTGGATGTCAGCTAACAATACGTGATGTTAAAGATCCTGCTGCTTCCACAGTTGTCTGCAGTTGTTGTTGTTTATTTGTTTGTTTGTTTTTCCCCAGACATCTTTATGCAGTTCTGCCAACCCCCGGATTCTTGACTCAAAGACTTTCTGAAGCAAAGATTATATGAGCAAAAATAGACTGTGCCAAAGACACTGGCTATGTCCACGCTACAATGTAGTGATCTTCCAGCTACTTTGAGATGGAGTAGCTTGAGCATTAGAGGAAATCTAGCTGCATTTCACTTTGGTATCTGTGACACATGGCTTTATGGCTTTAAAGACCTGGTAATGCAGGCAACTTTTCAGGCAGGGCTTGCTGGGTAATAAGCTCAGATTTAGTTTATGCTGAGCTCAACAACCTTTGGCCCTGATCTCCATCAGCATTGTTAAGCCTGGACCTGGTTTCTTCAGAGTTTTCTGTCACCTGTGTGCTGCTTATACACCAACAGTAAGTTGACTCCTATCCTTTGAAAATAAATGCAAAGTCACTGGGGTCTTTTCTGTACATTAAGGTAAGCCAGCTTGTGTGTGCAGACAAGCAAACAATAAGAGTTCATGGTAGGAGTGTTTTTTGTCTCTTTGCATGGCTTTTATGAGAGCCGGGAACACTAGAAAAAAGATAGTGGGAAAAGGACAGGGACTTTTTCGGATCTGCTTTTGCTCCCTGAGAGTTATGCAGAAGATCATGTGGAGAAGCAAGGGATTCATACACATAATGCTGTACTTTTTTACAGGAACTAGTCAGCATGGGAAATATTTGTAAGGTTTATTTTTATTTTTATTTTTAATCAATAATTTAGAATGGGTAACCTCCCCATATAACTTTCAAAAACACACCAACCATGGCAGTTTTATACATTTCATTCTGAATCAAACAATAATCCCTGAAAATCTTAGGTTTGAAGAAAACAGCAAAACTACCTATACAATTAGGAGGTATGGACTCCCTTGTTTAATGAATAAGGCAAGAAACAAAATACATTATATAATTTTCCAGCTGTCCAGCCATATCATTCTAAAGTAATGTTTTTATCATTTTTAAATAGTATGATACACTGGAATTTAGAATACAAATAAGATTTCTGTGATATGGAGTCCAAGCCCCACACATAACAGCACAGTATATCTTCATTAACAAGAAACATTTCTATTGATTTCATTTTGCAATGTTTCATATTACACATAACAAATATGTATGGTCACCTAAATGAATTATTGCAATTCAATTTGGAATGATTGCATAAGGTTATTGTATTATCTCTAGGATGCTTTAGTCTCTGGGTGTCAAAACTGTTTTTATTTAATGGAATAACATGGGAAAGTTAATCAGAGTAGGTTAACCTCTATGGAACTCAAGGTCACAAACACTTAGCCTCAGCTGTAAATGGGGAGCTTCCGTTATTTATTTATTTATTTTATTTATTTATTTATTTATTTTTTTAACTTGGAAAACATACCTATGCAAGAGGAAAAGACAATGTGGGGATTCTTAACAGACTCAGTCCTGACAAAAGCCTCATTGGGCTTTCCAGCAGGAAATATATTTTTTTTCCACAGAAATATCCTGTGAGGCAATTACTATTAAAAAAGAAAAATCTTCACAACAATCAAGTATTTCCCAGGAAATTTATTTATTTGACATCTGTTTGAAGTTTTACATTGCTGGAAATTAAATTATTGTTTTTAAGAAGACCTTTGGTGTTATGTTAAGATTACAATATACATAGCTGGTCTTCATATTGTTTCACCATCACTTTGCTTTTCCTTCTTTGTCCTATTTACTTCATCTGTCTTTCTCTCTCACAACAGGCTAATATTTTGAAATTGAGTCAGAAATTACTTTTTGTCTCCTTGTGTCTGCACTGTGCTTAGTACAGCCTGTCTAGGTAAGGCCTGGTACAACTGCTAGAAGAGAAAGAAGCATGAGCAACTCTGGAGTCAAGTGTGTACATCAGGAGTAAAACAATTCAATAAAGAAAATAAATTGCCCATTTCAGGGGTGGTAAGAAATAAATCTGATCTGCAGATTTCTTGAAGGGTGTATTTCCTTTGCAGTTATTTATCACCATGCCAGTGTCAGAAGGCATCAAATCATATTAAATACATTCCATATTTAACAGGTCTACTCCATCACAGGAGAGGAGGGGTGGTAGGATCCTTCTCGATCCAGTAGGCTGAGAAGCTACTGTGCAAGTTAGTTAGCTTTGGACTTGCCTCCCCACACTCTGGCTGTGAGTTGGGTGCTGAGTCTAAGCTTGTCTTCCTGGCTTATTTATAGTCACCAGTGAGAGATGGCTTAATATAGAATGTATTTCTCTTTGTGTAGAAGGGTTCATAATAGGACATTTTGTTCCTGTCCTCACAGGCCACAGAATACTTCCCAGTATCCTCTCTAAAAGGAAAGACCTTTCATCTGAAGATAATGGGCCACAGGAAGAGAAGTGACCAATGGCTCCTTCAGCTCTGCATTTAAAACTCACCATGATCTGGCTGGTCTGTGTGAACAGAGGCAAGTCCAACTCTGGTCTGAATCTAGGGAGGGTCTTGTTTTTTCTCCTGAGCAATGTACATAGTGTTACTGGGCATGTCAACCCTTCTGCTAATTGGTAACAGGGGAGGCAAGAAACTAAAAGGTCATTTGATAAACAGCCTACTAGCTGAGACAGGTGTCCACAATCTTTAATGCTTTTGCTACTATCCAGTCTTTTCCGTAACATCATTCCCTTGGATTTTCATACTGGTGGGACAGTGATGGGCAGAAAAGACCACACAAAAAGGTTACTCTCTGTTCTTCCATGTAACAGTTTCTTTCAGGCAAATCATTTCACACTGGTCTGTATACTAAATCTGACTCTGCTGCCCAGAACATCAACATCACCATAGTGGGATAGGGCAAAGGTTTATCTGAGCTTGGTATTTGGCCTTTGAGAGTGACCAGTAGCAAACTTTTACGTAAGGACATCAGAGGGAATGGACAGATGAGGTAATCCTTCTATGGCATATATATCCTTCTGTCTTCTGAGATGACCCTGCCTCTCCCTCTTTAGACCAACCAGCTGGGGTTGCCCAGCACAGAGTTTGTTGAACGAGAACCAACAAAGTGCTTCTTGTTCAGGCTCAGCTGCTCTGCCTGCCAAATGTGCAGCTGCAGTACAGCCTCCCCTCTCCAAAGCCACAGAGTTTTGGGTAACCATCAATACTGAGTCCTCAGCTGATGACAATAAATAGACACAGAATCCCTGAGCTCTCTTGCAAACAAAAAAGAGCTGCTGCATGTCACTGTCATGCAACAAATGATTTCCGTTCACCCAGAGGTTTGACTGAATTTCAATCACAGATTTAAAGAGTAAGCCTTGGTTTACTCAGGGGAATGGGGCTGTTTTCAGTGGTCAGCAAAAGAAAGGCCTGGACTGTTCATTAATATTTTAAAAAGCCAAACACCAAGATGACATAATGAATGATACATCGTCTCTGCTGCCTACATTAAGGTAAACCAATCAGGAGTTTTATAACTGGGGTTCAGTTAAAGGAAAGCTCCCTCAGATCCCAGCAATGATCAAGTTTCTTTCCCCTAGAACTGGTGGCCAGATCCTCCACTGGTTTTCCTCACTCTGGCTGCCTAGAAGCTGTTGTTTCTCTGAGAAGCCTTTGAATTCTGTGCTGGCAAGCACAGGTATATCTTGGAGGTGTGCATCAACCCTACTCTAGAGAACAGACTTTGGTTTTGTTGGTAAAGCTGTGAGGTTTTGAATTAGACCCCTACATAGAATAATAAATACTCATCCAGAAATTTGCATGTGCATGGCAATGATGACAACACCTTTATAGAAAAACAATGTTAGCAAGATGAAAAAGTAAACATACAAAAATTAATTTGGTACATTTGCTTGACAAAATGTTGGTCCATTGCTTAAAATTCACCCTTGTTTTTATCTTTAATCACTGGAATGTCCAGAGCAAAGTATCTGGTTGCCTAAGCTTGCATACTTCTCTTGAGATTTATATAGTGACTATTTATCTGCATAAATCTTCTGCGTGTAGGCACACTATTAAGCAGAGACTTTTGGCAATCTCTCAGTCTAACTGCTGCACTGGGTCTGCAGAGAGTAACCAGTTCAGGCCCAGCACAACTGCCATGCTCAAAATAGAGGGTTTTTCTGCATGTGTTCACTGTAAAGCTTTCTATAGGATAGGATAGGATAGGACAGGACAGGACAGGACAGAATAGTTTAGTTCAGCTGGAGGGGACTTTGGTCATGGTGTCCAATTGCCTGATTGCTCCAGGGCTAACCAAAAGATAAAGCATGTTACTGAGGACATTGTCTAAATGCCTCTTGAACACTGATGGACATGGGGCATCAACCACCCCTCTAGAAAGCCTGTTCCAGTGTTTGGCCACCCTCACAGTAAAGAAATTGAAACAGTAAAGAAAGGAAACTCCTAATATCCAGCCTGAGCTTTCCCTGGAGCATCTTTATGCTATTCCTGCATATCCTGTCATCGGTGACCAGGGAGCAGAGGCCGGCACCTCCCTCCCCACTTCCCCTTCTCAGGGAGTCATAGAGCAATGAGGTCGCCTCTCAGCCTTCTTTTCTCCAGGCTGGACAACCCGAGTCCTCAGCCCCTCCTCATAGGACATGCTTGCCAGCCCTTCTGCCAGCTTCATTGCCCTCCTCTGGTTGCTTTCAAGGACCTTAATATCCTTTTTATATTGTGGAGCCCAAAACTGCCCACAATATCCAAGGTGAGGCCACACCTGTGCTAAATACAGAGGGAGAAGCACTTCTTTTGACAAGCTTGCTATGCTCTGTTTAATGTACCCCACAACGTGGTTTGCCCTCTTGGCTGCCAGGGCATGCTGCTGGCTCTTTTTTAGATGTCTGATGCCACAAATTTAGGCAAATATTCTTACATATTCTTTATAAAGTGCGGTATAGTAGGCAAGCAACTCTTCTGACACTTCAGGTTTACTTTCTTATTTTGTAAGTCTATACTCTGAATTTTACAGGACAAAACCATTGGCTTTCAATTCCTGAGGTGGTACTGATGTTGTTACTGACAGATTCAGAAACCTGACACCTCTACACTTGTTTGTTTAATGCGAAATAAATAGGCAGGCATTAAGATAAATGTTTCACAGAATTTGAATGATATTAATTCAATAAAATAGTCGATAGCTGAAAACCACTGCATTTTCTGAGAGCATGTGGATGCCAGCACAGAGACCTTGTGGAGAGACCTGTTTTCTCCTGCTACCCCGTTGTCCACTGGTGTGGAGGTGTGGAAGGGTGTGAGGTGTGATTCTAACTCAGCGTTCCTGAAAAGCTACTATTTTTGTCTGAAATTTTTAAAGAAATCTTCTACTCTACCTGAGATTGCTTAAAGAGTTCATCTTCTAGAGAGGAGTAAAAAACCTTCTCATTGTTTGTTGGTACTAGTCAATGTAAAAATTGAGGTGTTTTATGGTAATAATATACACATTAATGTTCTTAGCCACCCAGTTTTCAAGTGTGTTAGGGAAATAGTTATGAGATGCCAAAGGCTGCAACTGCATACTTAGCACTGAGACTGCCCAGCTAGATTTTAGGTGCTTGGTGATCAGGACCAGTGGGCTCTGGGAAGATTTACTGGGGAGAGAGAGACTCTGCAAATGTAATTTGGATATAATTCAAATTTCATTTTCACCCTAGTTGTGGAGAGGCAATGAGCACTTCATAATGCTAAAAGTTCCAATTTTTCAGTAAAAAAATGGGCAAATAGGTGAAATAGAGAAAGAAGGAAAGGAAGGTTTCTGTGAAAAGTGATACCATATTTTTTCTATTAAGGGAAAACTGAAAAATTGTGGATTGATACAAATAAGATGAACTGAGACAGGTTGTTTTCCCAGTGAAGTTAAAAAAACGCATAATTCAGCAAAGCAATAGAAATGTCAGCACCAGCTGGTGATTCAACTAATGGAATGGGGGGTTCAGCATTCTTCTCCCCAGTAAATCAAAGACTAAATTTGAAATTATGGACTCATTTATTAATTCATACTTCTAAGATGCTTACAAAGTCCCGTTCTATCTGTTGATAAAATTTATGCTAAACCACTTTTATGTCCTTACTGGAAGTGCACATAAGTAAGAAGAGTAAACGGGCAGCTCATTATTATAATTAATTTTTTATATATATTCTCTGTGTACATGTATTACAGACAAAAGAAAAAAACAAAAACAACTTCTCAAGGAATAGGGCACATATATACAAGCGCATTTATCAAGAAAGTCTGTATTGCATCTGACTTATAGACACTATTTCTCAAATTTCTCTTTTTTTTTTTTTGGATAATCACTGTGAAGTTGGAAGCAGGCTGGCTAAGAATTTTGCTTATTGCAAATTTGCTTTTGCCTTTGATTAGAGGAAAGTTTCACAGAATTCAGAGATTTTCATCAGACCCATCTGTGGTCTGGAAATCTCTGACCATTTGGACTGCAGGAGTTTGTCCAAAAAATGTAAACAAAAAGAAAACTCAGTTCTGCCTGAAGGGACTAAACAATGAATTTCAAATGAAAATCTTACTAAAACTTCTGGATGATGTGGTTACCCTTATGTAGGACTCACAGAGGAATGATACTGTGTGTTGACAAAAAGTAAACATTCTTCCTCACAACAAAAACCCCATGCAAAGGTGAAAATAGCCTCCTTCACAGAGATACAATCTATGTTGAATTTCTTCTTTTATTTATTTTTATTAATATTTATTTATTTATTTATTTATTTTGCAAGCCTCCCCCTCTGTTTTTGTTGTTTCCCCCGTCCGCTGAGTTCTCCGACAGTCCTCACTGTCTGCTGAGGTTTCTTTTCTAGCCCTCCACCCCTCTCCATCTTGTCCCTTCTCTGTGTCCACAACTTTCAGGTTCAGTAGAATAAGCATTACATACCAGCTTATGTACTGACTTGCAAAAGTGTCAACACTTCTAGATCAAGGTTTAGAAGGAAGTATTCTGTTAAAAGCTTATCTCCAGAAAAACACACACTGTACCTAGTATGGTCAAAGTCAGGAGACCATTGTGAAGTTAAAATATGGGACTCATACACATCCTTTCCAAATGACTTACAATGCTATATGACTTTACCTTGTATTATCACTTCCTAAGGTCCATAAAATGTTTAAGGTTTACTTTTTCACAGGCCCAGTCTTTCATCAAAAAACCTCCATGACTGTTGAGAGGCAGAATGGCAGAATCTGCCTTTGTAGGACAGCATTAATAAATTATATGTGTAAAGTCTTCAATATTTCTGTATTAATTGCTAAAGATTAAACTCTGTCCACATGGAAATAATCAACAAAATGCCACTTGATCTGAGTGGGCCAGGATCTCCTCTTCAGTATTAGGCCTCAGAGATAGGGACAGATGAATGCCAATGTAGATTTCTGATCATGGGAGCCATAAGGCATCATTTTCTTTTATTTTTTTTTTAATGTTTCTGTGTAAGCTGTCCAAAGGACAGCTTAGTCAGGAGCTCCTTCAATCCCCTTCTTTAGCTTTTCACAGAGCAATTTTGTGGCAAGTTTTACATGTGGAAAATTTCATTCCTGAACTAGAAACCTCTAAATATAAATTCTGACTTGCTTTAAAAGGCACTTCCCAGTTATCTCAGCTCTGTTTCAAATGCTTAAGATCATTTCCTTGATTTTGTTTTAATTGTGCAGATAGCCATTATGCTCTATTACTTTTTCCATGGGTTAAGAGGAGAGGACAAAGAGAAATTTCAGTGGATGAAAAGATGGATTTCTCTGTTCCTATGTATTTCCTCAGAAATAAATGAAAATGCTTCATAGGGAGGATAAATTGACCAATTAGTAAACATAATGCATAGAAAACATTATAAGATTGCAGATGCTGTAATCTGACGGGAACCTCTTCATCTCAAAAGAGGAACATGATGAAGTTCTAATTATTCTGCAATTGGAAGGTCTGATAAATGAAACTGTCCATCCCGAAAATATGCAGAGTATCTAACATGCATCTGATCTTGAATTTTAAATCAATAGGGTTTAATATTTCACTAGTGATCATACATTTTAAAATCAATGTTGTCAGTGTTGGTGATACTCTCCTACAGAAGAGATTGTTGCAAGTCAAAGAGATTGAAACAAACATTCAAGGATGAACTAACGAAAGCTGCTTCAAAAGTCTTTTATTTTTTTATTTTTATTTTTTTATTTTTTATTTAAAGAAGTGAAAACTGTCTTACATAGAGACTTAAAAGTTAGGTCTTATATTTTTGAACTAGTAGGGCAAAGTAGAGCCATCACAAAACACAAGGGAAAACATATTTTCAGTAACTTGTGGTATATAGACCACTTAGAAAAGGAGCTGTTCAGATCCATATTGTTACTTATTTGGGGAAACAAACTCTTACTCTAGATGTTCAAAACCTGGTGTACCAATAGGCACCTGCCAGTATGAACTTCACTGTGAAACACTGCCATATTTTGGAAATTGGGTGAGCTATCCAAGGTTCTCTAAGTGCCTCTCTTCATCACGGCTTTCTTACACCATCCAGCATGTTTCTGATGACATCATCTTCTGTCCACAATCCTCTCTCTTTTAATGTGTTCCTCCCACGACTACTGTGCAAGAGATGGACTTCAACAACTAAAGGATGTTTTAGTTTGTTTTGAAGGAGTATTGATATGGTGTGATGGGTTGGTCCCAAACACTATCCCTTCAGTCCAAAGCAAAGCTTTCCTATGTTTTCTTGACCTTTGGCACCAACACTTTGTGAAGGGAGGAAAGGTTTTGTCCCCGAGTGCAGATCATTTTATGGCCTGAGTGAGCCTGGAACTGAAGGAGACTTTTTCCTGTGTTTTGACCAAAAGAAGAGATTGTTGTAGGAGATATATCAAGAAAATGACAAAGATTACTGTGGAAGTGCAGGACCCAGAAAGCAATGAACCATATTACAGCAGGCACTCTGGCTACCTAGATATATTCCTAAACAGCATACTCTGGATTGTTGCAGGTCCTTAGAGAGATGATAACTTGCAAATATGGCAGTCTTACCTTCAGATCCTGAATTCCCTGACACTGAATTCTTCTTCCCAGAAAGCAAAGAGGAGCTTGAAGATTCATCCATTTCTTGCTTTTAAAGTGACTGTAGATATGGTAACACAGGAGCTGAGAGAAATTATTTGGTTATATTTCTTTAGTAACTATTCTACTATCCTTGCAGTTCCTTGTACTTAGTTATTTTTCCTGGTTTTGGTATTTTATTTTTCTGCAAGGTAAAGAAAGCTGTTAAAAAGGAATAGCTTACAAAATATTCTTCTTCTGCTAACTGGTTTCTGGATGGCAAATACCTAGGCATCCTTAACCTAAATAAAGAACACAAACAATGCTACCTTCTTGGGAGATTACTGTATATTTTTCCACCCCAATAAAATAGAAGTAAGGTTTTCATAAATGCAAATTATCCCTAGCTTGAGAAATTGCATTTTCTATGTTTCTGATTATTTTTACATTTAGAGTTCACCTAAACTTGATTCTACAAACTGATGCCACTACCAAAGATAGTATGCATGCTCTTAGCATCATTTGGTGCTTGTAGTTTCATAGTTCTCACTGTGTCATTCCAAACACTGAGAAATTCTTCCTTGCATTTTTTTTTTTTTTTTTTTAATTTATTCTATAGCTAATGGGAAGAGAATCAGAGGCAAGCAGAACAAATCTTACTCTATGTTAAGTGTTTTTCTGAACTCACACCCTCATTTACTCAAATGAACAGCATTGCCCTTTTTCTTGCTGGTCAGAAAGAAAGACAGCAGAGACAGATGTCTAAATGCTGTTTATTTACTCCATTACCTGCTATAGGCTGTGAGCACTATTTCTTATTGTTATCATGGCTATGATGTTTAGACAAGTGACGATGCGGTTGTCGTAGCAATATCACCATAGGGCTAATATTAACAAAGATGTCAGTCAAAGTGAAGTAAAAAGATAAAAGACAGTAAATAAATTTTGTTCTTTCCTTGTTTTGCCTCATTTACTGTGTTTCATTCTCTTAGCTCCCTTCTCAGCTCATAACTCTTCTGTTTAGCCTGGAAATTTCAAGACTCATCTGCAGCTAACTGACCGTGACTGTAGTCTGTTAGAGAATGGATATCATAAGTATATTAATCGCCATGTGGTGCTTTCCCACTGGGAAAAGACATTTTTAATATGTGTACATTAATAATAGGACCTTTTTGTATCTCTGTAGAAAGATATCACAGTCCTGATGATTTTTTATATTGGTACACTAAGTTTTCACTTGCAGAGGTATAGGAAAAGAAAATCAGCCCTTGTTTATCTTTCTACTCTGTGACAGGCAGTAAACAAAGGAAAGTTGTAATGCTATTGCTGTCTGTAGATGTGGACTACACAGCACAGTCGTATAAATGAATGTTGGAGAGATTCAGGATTAAGGCAAATAGAGGAAAGGTCTTGCCAGGAAAATTTTGCCTTGCATCTCATCTGTGCTGTATGTGTAATGATTACAGTGTCTGGGCCTCATTCACTTACGTAAGGTTAAGACTATGCCTACCTAGCAAAATGAAATGCAATTATCCACACCAAAAAACTATGAGCCTGTTTGCTGGTATTACCTTGACCTGGTACGTTATCTGTCTCCCAGGCAATTCTCAGCCACAGCTCAGGGTTAGCGAGGGCAGGGGAATGCTCTCACTTCATAGCAGAGAGGAGGCTGTGTCACTTCCTCACTGGCTCCCTGGTATGGTCCTTCAATACCCTCCAACCAGGCCTGTTCATCTCCTCTTGGTGTTATACCATAGAAGTCACACTCTTACTATTTTTGGTGGTCTCAGATAAAAAAAAAAAAAAGAGCAGCATGTCACTGAGGTGGGTCCAGACAATACTGTTAATGGCAACTGTCCTGCCATGGCTGAGGAGGGAGGGGGAAGAATCACAGGGACAGAGCTCTGCCTGGATTTGCTTTGTTTTCTTCAGTGTGATTACAAGACTGTCATCTTACATGAGCATGACATAAAGTAAACAACAATGGCTGATGTAGAGAGGATAGCAACATAAGTCCTTCTGATTGACAGCTTTTCCCTTAATTACTTTTGATCTCCCAGCCTTGAAGACTAGGGCCAAAACAAGGAGGACTTCGGAGGCTATAATTCAGCAAAAATACAAAACTTTGTCACAAATCTTTCCTGGTTGGCACATCAGCTGGGATTTGACAATTGATTAGCTAATATATCAAAAGCTCTTAGCTTGTGTCTTTTGTAATGGATAAGCTCCTAATACTTATCATAATTTTTGTTGTTGGTCCTTACTAATTTTCATTTTCTTTTGGTTCATAAACCTAATTACTAAATTTAACAGTCACACAATTACTATAAAAATCACTGAGTTCTCCCTTTCTCGGAAAGAGTTATAACTCTTCTACCTTTGTGTTACTAGCACACATGCTACATTTTACACCAGTTATTAATGCATAAAAGAGAGGATGGTTCCAAGTTGGGACGTAATTACGCCCCTAGTAACTCCTCAACAATCAAAACTTTCTTGTTTCAGCAAATTTCAGTCATCTTTCTTTAACTAGTTTCTTATGGTCCTTTAATAATCTTCAACTGTTTCTATTACCTAATAATCTCTCATACAGCACTAAATCAAATGTTTTCCTGAAATATGAGTAGATCCAGCGGACTGCACAGACTTAAAACTGAATAAATCAGTCATCATATTATGTGAAAGGTATTAAGTTAGTCTGAAATTATTATCTTTTCAAATACCATGTTGATTTAACAAAGTTTCTTATTTTCTTCTAATGTTTTATGTATTCTTTCCTTCAAAATTCATTGTAAAGCTTTACATTTTTCTCAAGTCAGACTAATGAATCCAGAATTATGTAAGTTAGATGGGGGAAAACTCCTTAAGGGTTTTTTTTTTTTTTTTTTTTTTTTTTTTTTTTTTTTCTGTGAAGATTTGCTATTATCACTGATATGACAGTTTTATTGAAAGTCCTTCCTAACAATGCCCAACTGTATGCAATTTCACTTGCCTTATCCTGCTGCATTCTGGGTTGGACATTGCGGTTTCTCAAACTAAAGGATATGAAGATCTTTTGAATCTTGTTTACTCTTACTCTTAGAAGATTGACTGTTTCTTTTCCTATATATTCATTCTCATTAGCCATCCTTCATTTTTCCCATCTTCTGTATTCAGTGATCCTTAAAGAACATGACACATTTTTTTTTTTTTTTAATATTTTGTAGTTTCTTTACACTACTTTTAGTCCTTAATCTATCCTCTCCACATAATCGACCCTGCTTCTCTCCTCCCCACCCCTTGTTCTCTCTTTATTTACATCACTGAAGAACATTTTGCTGTTTTCCTTTCCCTCACGAAATATAACTAAATTTGGATTTTGGAATCTTTCACTTCATCCCTATGCTTCCTGACATCCAGGGTGCAGCTGTCCATGCTTCAGCTTTTTTTCCTTCCTTGCCCTGCGGCTGCTCTTATGCAGTGAAACAAGTTGGGCTCTTGCTTACAATTTTGTGTGCAATCCCCATGCTTTCAGAAGAAAGGGAGGTGAGTGGATTTCTTTGCCCTTCTATTGTTCATCTCAGTTGTCTGATGTTAAGTCATGCCTGTCACGTTTGTAATGATGCAACAGAACAGAACACTTTCCAAAAACAAAGCATAAATCCTACAAACATATTCACCTCATGAATTTCTTCTTCCAAGCACTGACACTAGTTTCTTTGCTTAAAATTATGTTATTGCAAGTGGGTGACTAAGGCATTAGCATGCATATATATAATACTACATCAGTAAGCTGTTCAAGCCAATCTGAGTTCCATACCTTAGTGGAAGAATTAAGAAGCCTGACTCCATTTCCATTATGCATTAACATCTTTTTGAGGGGAGGTAACTCTTTTCTAACCGTGCAGTCCAGGCTGAAGCCCAGCAGACCTGTTTTTACTTTTATGGACATATCAAGGTGAATTCTACAGAGGTCAACGGAGTAAGAGGGAAATTAAAGGATTACCATGGTAAGAAACACATTTTGAAGCAGCCTTTTTAAGGTAGGTTCAAGGTTAATTGAGTCTGGGTGTGGGCTTTAGAAGAAAGCAAGTTGTCCTTTTTTTTTTTTTTTTTTTTTTTTTTAGTTATTGTGGTTGCAGCTGAGCAGGAAAAACAATGTCTGTGTTAATACAATTACTTTCTTCTGGTTTGCCTCCATTTTGGATCTGCAACCCTTTTGACGTATTCAGAAACACTACTTTGGAGGTAATATTAAGTAACAAAGTCCTGTCTGGAATCAGTTTTGTACACTCAGAAAGGAGGTGAAGGTTTATCTCGTATTATGTCTTCCCTTATCTAGAGATACACCAAACGGTACAAGTACCACTAGGCATTCTGTTATTGATCCACAGATTTCCCTTTCCACAGTGGTTACCAGCCATGTCCTTTGCTGCTAACCCCATGTCATTTGTGGCTAGAAAATGAAGACACCCAAGTGTGCTATTGTCAGTCCCAGTCCTCAGCCAGACTGTAACTCTGGAGCCTGGGGAAGCCTAAGTCTGCAAGTCTATGACGCCTGGCTCAAAGAGCAACCTCAGTGTCGCCAGGCAGCAAGACGACAAAATGAATTTCTATGATGCAAAAATTAGAGTTGATTGATACTACTAATAAAATGTCATATCTTATAGATGTGGAAGGACCACAGTGCCAGTGATAAAGTGAGATTGGTCAGGTCTGACAAACATGCATCAGAGCTGTATTATTGACAGTGGGGGATAGTATTGATTGAGCTGCCAAGCTTATCATATTACACAATTATGATATTAGATTTACATTTTTAATTCTTTTAGGAGAAATTGGCCCAAGGCAATTACGAGAGAGAAATGCTGTGTTGGAGCCTGCTGGTCCAAAAAGAAGAAATCAGAAGCTTTTAGGAAGAAGCAACCATTGTCAAAGAAAAGTTTTGCCTAACATACTCATGACAAGGAAACAATGGAAAATAAAAAATTAATAAAGCTTTAAAGGATTTGTTCCCAACAGTGTTGTCTCAGGGGACAAAAAGCCAAAATAAGATGACCCTGAAACCTGGGCTAAAAAAAATGGGCCCTAAAGGCTGTTTGCTTTATAGAGATCACCCCCCCACACCTACCCCTCCACACTCCCAAAACTGACCATTCGTGGAGTCATGGGGTGTTTGTACAGACAATGTCTTCTCTTTCAAAGAGCACAGTATGGAAAGGAGTCTCCAGATCTTTCAATCTTAGGCCTCATCTCTTTGCAGAAGCTACCCAAGCTGGGGGCTCTTTTGCAAGTTGGTGATTTAGTGCCCAGAAAGATGGATGAATTGGACATAATCTTTTCTCTTCACTGGAAAGTTCATTGCACAAAGTGGTTTTAGGAGTTAATTTCCTCAAGATTCTCTCCTTGGAGGAAATCTCTTGAGACTAAGCCATTGGCCTAACACTGACTTGGCTCACTGCAGGTCCTAAGAACTGGACATGAGGCTGCCTTTGTGCTATATCCATGAAACAGACACTGAATGTTGTTATGCTTCATTTTCACTATTAAATTGAAAGAATAAGGTTTTCAAAACATCTCAAGACCTGTAGATGAAACCTCTTGATTATTAGGTTTTTAACTACATCTTTTTTGTTGTATCTGATCACAGACATTTTCTGGGCTAAGGAATATAAACAGATTCAGTGATGTTATATTAACTGTCTTCCCAGTCCCAGTTTATCTGCACCTAGCTAGCTCTTTTTCTTGTTAACAGTCAATCTTTTGATTTGGAGCTCCTTGTTGATTTGCATCCAGGGACCACTTTTCATTCTTTTCTGGAGACAAGAAATAACACAACCTTATGATCTTATAAGGAAAGGATGATTTCAAGGGCAAATTTTCTTTCAGAGATCTACAAAAAGGCAGCAAATACTTCTTTGGAAGATCAGCCAAGTAATGTCAATGAAATCCCTAAGGCATAAAGGAAAATTAAAGAGGAAGAAAGAAGCAAGTAGCATGTAGCTACATTGGCCTTCAGCTGCCAAGATGAGATCCAGAAATTTCCCACAGCTCAAGGCTAGTGCACAGCTGGATTAAGGTTCAGGCCCACCATTAACATCTCAGAAAACTAGCTGAAATATGCCTTTCTGTATTTAATGAATCACACTGCAAATATCCGTGGTTTGAAACAGAAGTAAGAAGCTGGGTTAGGGATAAAAAGGGGTCCCTGACCTCTCCTCAGCCTTCTGAAACCTCTGACCTTGGCAGAAGGCCTGCATTACCCAGCTCCTGTGCTCACCACCACAGTAAGAGGAAATGCTGCAGTTGTTCTGTACTCACCGTTAATGTGCTTCTAACTTAGCCACGACACTGGTGTGATAACTTATGTGGGACTATAGATTTAATGAGAGGACAGGCTATTGGTACTGATAAATGCACCTTTTAGGTCAATGTCTTCAGTATTTAATGCCAAGACATGTCTGGGGGCTGGTCAGGGCTTCTGAGACCCACAGGAAACAGTTCTGCTCTGCAAATTACAGGAACATGCACCACAAATAAAGACTCTGGGAAAAGTTTTTGTTAGGATTAAAGGATGATGTTACAGAAATACTTTCTAGTGCCATACCACCACTATTATTTCAAGATAAGGGACAAACTACATATTAGAACAATGCTTAACTAGGTCATGTGAAAGAGATCATCATCTTAAAAATTCATTCTCTACCAATTCAATTTTTATTTACAATTTTGATTCAAAAAATTGGAAGAACTTTCAGAATACAGAATACAGATTATTCAATATGTGTATTGTTTAGATTGTATATTTGACAGTGCTCATGGTCTGTTCATGATGTAATGGTCCTCGTGGTGTGCTCACGTGTAATGGGGCTCATATGTGTGTTCATGGTCATCCTTTCATGGTGTATTATTCTGCTCCCCTTTTGGATTGCATGAGTCTTTCAAAGAACAGCATGGTGGGAGGACATATTTAAATAAATTATGGTTTTTAAGTGATTGGTAAAGGTCAAAGGCATCCAGGAACAAGTGAAGTTCCTAGGATTCTTAAATGCTTTCTTTTCCCTTAGTGATTTTTTCCTTTTGCCGCAGTTGATGACAAGCTTTTTTTATGAGAATGTTAATTTCCATCATTGTATTAAAATAGTTTCTAGAGATGCCCACTTTAAAAATATTTTATGTTTATGTATTCATTTTATGAAATGTAATAATTTCTGTGGTTCTTGTCCAGAGAAAATATTTAAGCTTTAAATTCAGCAGGACTTGTATGGAACAATGGGGTTTATATACTTTCCTAAATCACGATCCTTTCTGTCCATTCTGAGCTGAGATGTATGTTTTTCTTTTACAGGTACTGCATACATATGACATGCGGCAGACAAGTTGTTTTGGTTTTGTCAAATGCATTGTGTTTTGCAAACAATAGAACCAGAAGATCATAAAGGAGAAATAGCTACTCATCAACATATATCATCTAATGTTAAAACTTAAAAAGATAACACATTCTGTGGCCAGCTTCCTCTATATCAATTCAGCTATCATAGCAGATGAAGAAAGCCAATCAAAATAAAAACAAACTCTGACAGTGATAATATCATAGGTAGTAAGAGACCTCAGATGGTCTATTGAGAGACCCAAGCTCATGTGGTGTATTAATCACCAGTGCAGCAATACAGAAGAGAAGGGGGGAGAGGTGGGAGGGGAGCAGCCTTAAATGACCTCTCCTATCTACTCCAGGGAGGCAACTGCTGCTACTCTTTCTTCATTCTCTTTCACAGCTGATCCACAGTAAGACCATAATAAAAGGCTACAGAAACCAGCTGCCCAAACAAACAAAAGCATAAACAATATAAATTGAATTCATACACACACACACATACAGAAGAGCCTCAACACTTACAAAATATGGACGTTTCATTGAGAATCAGCTCACATGAAGAGAATTTTTGCAAAAGTTGGCCGGAGTAAAACTTCAGTGTCATGAAACTTTTAAGGTTCCAGAAATGTTTTTGTTCCATTCTGGAATGAAAACAAAACTTTTAGAACATTTTTGTGACTTGGAATTGTGTCAATTTTTTTCAGATTGAAAAACTCCAGGTTTTGGTTCAGGCTTGTCTCTGCTTCTAGTCAGAAACCCTGAGCTTCAGAAATCTTTGTCAAAACCAATATGTTTCCACAGAATATTGCAGCTTTGATAAACAACATATTTTAATAAAATGACATTTTGTTGAAAATTTTCCAGCCAGCTCTAACTGCAGCCTTTGTGAGATTGGGCAATTGGGCGTTATTAATATTGCTAAAGCTTTCTTTTCAAAGGCCACCGAAGCTCTTGATGATCACTGGACATAAGGAATTAATTACTTGGGAGGGGGAAGATGGGAAGAGGGTGAGGGGGTTAGCAATGTGGTTTATTGGACCCAGGCATGGATAGTAACAAAGCTGCCCACTGTCAGGTCGCAAATAGTATCTTTTGTTTTCAATATATTTATTTAAAAAAAAAAAAAAAAAAAAAAAAAAAAAAAAAAAAGCCACACCTCATCTGGCTGTATTCTCATCCCACATGAGAACTGGGGCTTCCCAGACAGTACTGGGGCAACTTGTTGTCAGACACGGGCCTGATCCTGCCACTGCTCTGGCTGTGGTTAACCACACAGCAGCCAAGGATGTTGCAGAGCTGTGAAATCTCTGCATGCAGGGAACTGTGGTCAAGCCCAGTTTCTGCTTTTGCATCAGAGCTTTGTAGAGCTCCTTGGGATGGGATGGGATGGGATGGGATGGGATGGGATGGGATGGGATGGTGGGAGAAAGCATCACCTTTTGTCCAAGTTGAGGGATGCATTTCTAATCCTTCTCTATACTTACCTCCCTGCACTGCCAAGAGTTTGGCAATGGAGAGTTTCTTCACTGGCTGGAGGAAAGGTGTTTGCTTGGAAATGCATAGTGTGTACAGGAAGCAACTGCTGGGCTTCTGCTCTGTGGGATGTACCATCGGGAAATGGCCTGCAGGTGTTTGTGCAGGGGATCTTCCTGACGCTTGCCAACCCCCTAAGAAAGGACTGAATATGTGTTTGTGGGAACATGGGTGTTCAATGAGAAGGTCACTCTGCTAGAAACACTGGAGACTTTGGCAACACTGTGCGATGGATAGGATTCCCTCTAAGACGGGTGGGCACGGAAACTAGACTGTTCACATTATTTATTTTTTTTTCATCTGCTACACCTGGGGGAAATAAGAGGAAAAAAAAACAACTACAAGAAGAGTCTGTGACCTTCCTTTCCTTTCTGGTGTAACGGTGTCAGCTTTACTTGCCCTACAGAGCAATTAGTACTGAAAAGGCCATACACTTCCCTCCTCCCTTGGGTTTTCACACACTAGCCATGGTTCTAACACCTCCTGTGCCAACAAATCCTCAGGAAAAACAGTTTGGCTGTAGAATATAATTGGTGTGCACAGCTTTGATCACTACCATTTTACATACTGAGTTCATCGCAAAACATTCTTGTTAGGTGGCTGTAAAAACCAGTGCACTACAAGAACGGTGGGACGTTTCCTCCTTCATCTTCACTGGAAGTTAATATGTAGGCAATTACTGCATCTTAAAACACATTCATTTGTACTGCAGGATGCAGAAGGTTTTTTAAGAGTTTTTTGTTAATTATTGATGTATCAGATCAGAAGCTATCTTCACCTTCTTATTTTACAAAAATAACTCTCCAATTTTCAGGGTAAGGTCATGTACGTACACATGGGTAAACCATTTACTTGGCTAAGATGTAGTTATGAGAAAAGTAGTTGTGCCAGTTACACCTTTGATTTTCAAGAGTAGGGAGACAGGCTATTGTCAAACCTCATCGGGCTCCAAGTGATATTATTGCAGCGCTCCTCATGTCAGCTGGAGCACACTTATTTCCTGTTGATAGTATATAGCTGATGGCAGATAATTGTACTGACAAATTTAGAGACATCAGGGAGAGTTAAGATCCAGAGTGTTATGAAAGAAGAAGGAGGAAGAAGCTGTGGTTTCACTGACAAGCAAAAGCCACAGGGAGACAGACACTGGGCCTAGGCAGATAACATCCATTTACGGCTTTGGTAAGCTCCTTCATGGTTTGTATTAGTTCACATTTCAACCACAATGTTCAGTGAAGATCACAATATGTGGCTGCCATTACCAAGTTACTTTAGAAATAATCCTTATGACGCTCTGTCTGCAGATCATACGACCTTCCCATGACAAAAGATGGTGAGCCAGAAAAATCATATTTGTGCCAGCTCTTTTTGCTGTTAATTTCTATACATGAATATGCAGGAGAACTGGGGGAAAGAATGACAAAAAATGTTTGCATCCATGGCATATGCCTCATGAGATGAGGCAGCCAGAACTCACAGTTGCCTTTATTTGAACAATAATTCAGGTGAAAATGACTTTTAGCACAAATTCGTGGGTAAATGACTTGGCTAAAAATAGGTACAGGAAAACCCAGATGAAAATATAAGGCAAAGAATGTTTTGGCTAAGGATCTGTTGTAGGAGATGAGGAAGGAATTGGTCATTATAACCTTCTCCTGACACCAAAGGGATGCTTGACTTATTGCTGAACTTGGAGATTTTAGTTTTCAGCTGAAACTGTAGCTGGCTTTGGTCTTATCAGTCATGCAGTGATGCATTGGTAAGAAGGTAAAATGAACTGGTCCTATATACACAATAAGAACTATGGAAAAAGTGAACAGTTGTCAAGATATAACACAGGATTTGTAAGTGAAGTATTTGGCATTTTTTTCTCACTTATTACTATGTGCCAGGCATTTGCAGAAGAATGTTTTTGTGTGGTTGACTCTCTCTCTGAGGGATGCTTAAATCCTTACACAAATCTGATTTAGTATCATTAAACTAAATCGGAGCGATGAGAGTTTGCATGAAATGCTAGTTATTTTTCTGGTTCCAACTAGAAAATAGATGCAATTAAAATTAATTTTAAGTAAAATTCTCCCTTTTCAGATAAGGTGACAAAAAGACAAGGAACATAATGCCTTCAGTCATTCAAGTCCTCTAAGTCCTAGTCAATAAGTTTATAGCTTTTCAGCTCTTCTGCTCTTAACATAACTTAAAAGCACTGGAGTGAAAAAATAGGATAACAAGTGCTCCTGCTATAACAAGACTATTAATTTCATTGATTTTCTAAGAGGAAAACCCCCAGCTAAAATTCAGGAAAGAGATTAATACTACTACCTTTTAATAATATTAACTTTCTTAAAATCAATATTTTTTCTCATATTACACTATACTTTGCTACATACCAGCCAGTATACAAGTAACGATAATCGATACAGAGCCTGTGTATTTGCAAGGACCTTTTCAAAGGCTGGTGTAGTGGACAAGATTAGCCAAATCTGTCCTGAAATATCACAGTGCCAGTTTGACCTTAAAACAAAAAGAAACTGCTGTTGGAAGCTCCAGATCCTCCTGAGGGCTTTTTGGTACAAACATCTAGGTTTGTGATACTGATGATGGTTAATGTGTCATGATGGAAGTGTCACTTTTGGCCATGTTGGAGTCAATGGTTTCTGTAACAGCATGCACTGTGTTGCAGAGGACAAAATGTAGACTCTTGTTAAAATTTTGCAATTGAATTGGTTGAAAGTTTGGGGTGATTTCCTGCCTTGAGTAGAGTTCATTGATATTCTGGATACAGAATCACAGAATCACAGCATGGTTGGGATTAGAAGGGACCTCTGGACCTTGTGCAGACAAGGTCCTGCATCATGCCCAGACAGCTCCTGAAGATTACCAAGGACGGAGACTTCACAATCGCTCTGGGCAATCTGTGCCAGTGCTCGGTCACCCTCACGGGTCCCAACATTCAGATGGAGCCTCCTGTGTTCCAGTTTGTGCCCACTGCCTCTTATCTTGGCACTGGGCACAGCTGAAAGGAGTTTGGCTTCATTCTCTTTCCACCCTCCTTTTTATATACATCAGCAGGATCATCTCTGAGCCTTCTCTTCTCCAGGCTAAACAGTTCCGATGTCTTTCCCTATAGGAGAGATGCTTCAGTCCCTTAATAATCATAATGTCCCTTTGCTGGACTCTCTCCAGTAGCTTCCTGTCTCTCCTGTACCAGGGAGCCCAGAACTGAACACAGTACTCCAGGGCTGGCCTCACCAGTGATGAGTAGAGGGGAAGGATCACCTCCTTTGACCTGATGACAATACTTTCCCCAAGGTAACATTAGCTGTTCTTGGCAGCAAAGACATATTGCTGGCTCATGTTCAAATTAGTGTCCAGAGGACTCTAGAGCCTTACCTGCAAAGCAAATACTTTTTGTAAGTATGCAAATACAAATACTTCTCCAGCATTCCTTGAAGGAGGAATATCTGTCCCCTGGAAGTGACAAAATTAATTCAAAAAATTGAATCTCCCCTCCCCTCTCCTCTCCTCTCCTCTCCTCTCCTCTCCTCTCCTCTCCTCTCCTCTCCTCTCCTCTCCTCTCCTCTCCTCTCCTCTCCTCTCCTCTCCTCTCCTCTCCT
>CM021765.1:110555919-110580446 GCA_011076525.1 Nettapus auritus | reverse complement strand
CTCTCCTCTCCTCTCCTCTCCTCTCCTCTCCTCTCCTCTCCTCTCCTTCAGCAACACTTTGTACAAAGAGACCCACATACTATTTCAAGAAGTAGCCTCATTTCACTTACCAGCAAGTGTATGCAGCCCAAGCACGTTATGGTCCTGTGGGAAACCTCAGGTAGGGATCCCTTTCTGAACCATGTTATATTACCACTCCGCAATGTGGTCAGTGAATCAGGACATTTCACAGCCACTGCCTTCCAGGTGGCCACAATGAAACTCAGTGGCCTGTCATATTGCTATTACAAACCTTGTGACTGGGTACATGTTGGATAAATCAAGGGGAGTCTCCTGCTCAGGTTCATCCTCTAACATGTCCCACTACTTTAAAATTTGTGCTATTGTCACAGGCTTTAAACGTGTCTTATCTCTCTACAGCCTTTAAGATGTAAGAGGAATATGGAGGGTATGTTTTCATTGTGGTGTTTTCTGGCAGTCATCCGCTTATGTTGTCTAGTTGGAAAAATACAATATTTGGGTTATCTGCCTAAAATAAGTTTTGAGAAACAATATTGGGATAATTGTGTAATATATATACATAGGTATATATTTTTTTCTAGACAGACAATCTAGCATTTAGGGTCATATGAAGATCCAGATTAGGCAAGGGAGGTTTCCTGCAGGAATGAGGTGGGCCCGAAGGCAGGGCCACAGGCCAAGTATTTACAGTTATCATCTGAATTTAGCGTCCATCTCCAATTTCACCTCTAGGGTGCATTTGGTATTGTTGGAAACAGAACTTTGGAAAAGTAGCTGGAAAACTTCAGATCTTGTAGGCTGGTTCTCCTACTTCTGCCATCCTCATCCCTTACCAGAGCAAAGCACTTTGCAATGACTGTTATGGGTTACAGTGTGGGTGTATATATATACATATATGTATATATATATATATCCAGAGAGTAGACACTGCCTACACCTGATTGTAAGTGTAGGAATATACCTATGATATAAAGAAAAGATGCAGCCTGTCACTGAATCTCATGTTGAGCATCTCCTTTCCCTCTCAGTGTGACCTAAATTCAGCTAACAGTTGGCCATGGTAAAATATTTGTGTGCTCAATCTTACTGAAGTCCCAGGAATGCAGTGAGAATTGACTGTAGAAATAATACAGAGAAAAGTTCTTGTTCTTCACAGTCTTCTTACCAATTATTAACATGTGCTAAATGTTGTTATGAAAGTTTTGTCAATAAACATTTTCTTCAGAGAATGATGCTTTAATGAATGTGAGTTTTCATTATGACAATGTGACAAGACCATGAGAAATTATCTTGTATACCTTTTAAAACCATTTCATTGTAAAGATTCAGTTTTCTGAGGAAAAAAATATTTCTATCTTGGAAGAAAAAAGGTCCTTCTCATTTGCAGGAATAAATGATATGCCTGAAGTTAAACAGTTACTTTGGATATGCCAAATGTTCCCTCTCTCTTTTTTTTTTTTTTTTTTTTTTTTTTTTCCCACATGACTTACTAGTGGTTTTCCCATCTCTTAGAAGAGTGGCATTAGACACATTATATGGTGATTTTCTGCCCTCTGAAAAGAGTACCTCTCATATGAAGAGCATTGCCTGCATCTCGCTGTACTGTCATCCAGCTAGGTGGAGTTAAACTTTAAAATGATGAATTGATTGTTTTGGAAATCTTTGTGCATTTTGTTGTACCTCTGAGTGAATCTTGGGAATGGGGATTTAAACACTGGGGCAAGGCACCGAGCTGAACCTCGGCTAGCAGTTACTGATCCTTCTGCGGTGTGTAACAGTTAATATTGTGATGCAGAAGAGGAAGGTGAAAAGAAAAAGCAGAGAGTGGAATTTTGGCAGAGTTAGGAACACCTTACCTATTTTAATTCGTAGTCTCTTTCCCTGTCTCCTCAGTCCCTAAGCGTTTCTGCTTTCTTTATATGGCCGTGGTATTGCAGACTGTTTATGGTAGTGGGGTGTGTGCAAGCAATTTAGTTAAGAAGAAGAAAAACTATCAATTTTCCATGTGATGCTGATATATATTCAATGAAAAACATCCTACTGATTTTTTGTGTAAGAACATACTGCACTGCTTTCACACTTGTCAAGAAAACTTAAAGGAAAAAAGAAGACGACAGTAATCAGAGGCTGTTCAAACAGCAGACTGGGGTCCATAATGGTAAATCTCAAAGTTGTTCTTCACATTAGCATTTTTCTTCATTTTTCCTAGCTTTTAATCAGCATTCCCATTTCTCTGGGACGTAGCATGTCTCACCTGGGCAGTAAGCACTGCTGCCTTTCCTACCCTTGCTACTGGGAGTGGTGGCAGGGTTAAAGCTTAGCCAGGCCTCCTTCAAAAACCCAGTTCCTGACTAAGTCCTGCCTGTGGCAAAACACAGCTGTGAATGGCAGGAGGTAGTGACAGGCTGGATTTCATGGAGCTGGTGGCCGTGACTAAACAATTTGCAGTGCATACATGCACACACGCAGAAAGTGAAATTCTTTATCTGCCCAGCTTCGGGAGGCACTGCTCCCCAAATGAACGATTAATGCTTGAAAAAAGTCTGAAAAATGGGTATCCCTTTGACCTTTTGAAGGTTTGTCATTTAGTTGACATACCCATTACCTCAAAAATCAAATGTGTTTGTCTAAACATTATTCTGATGTTTGGTTTGGGCACCAAAGGTCAGACAGCTGACCACTAACTCGCTGACAGTGATCAATTCAGTCTGAAATCTTGTCACTTTCCCTGTTTATTCTGCTATCCATCTCTGCTTTGCCAGCCACCACTGCCACTTTCTGCTGTTGAGGCGCTTTTAAACCTAACAATAATCCAATTTAGAATTGATCAATGGGAATGTGTGGTCAGTAAGCAAAATGACAAAGTCTGCATACAACCGCTGACCACAATCTGGTGGTATTTTACATAGGGCTGATTGCAAACTTAATATATGTAAACGGCTCAGACCACAACTGTTCCAGCAAAGAAGAGGTGGTAGGGACTGAGGTTTTGAATGTTCAGGGCTGACACTCATCTGGTGCCACAAATCCGTGCAGTCCTCTGGCTCCGTAGACAGCTGCCTGTGCTCATTCTGGTGCAGAAGCACTTCCCACAGGCAATGGAGGTGTCCCAGGTTTTACCACGGTGAGTTTCCAATCAAATTCTGCTGCTCTGAAATCCAGCCTTGTCAGTGGGAGAAGTTTCTGGTAATTGTTAGGAAGATCTCCGAAGAAAAAAGCCCAGTGCTCCACACTGAGCTGTAAGCACAAAGTAACAAGGAGAGAGGAGGGTTTCCAGTCCTCAGTGTTTATACGCTTATTGTTTAAAGGGAAGGCAGATGAAGTACTACAGGTTTGCTCCCTTCATTTTAGTCAGGTAACTCCAAGGGACAGTACAGCAAGAAGAAGGAACAACAATTAAAATACTAATTATTTGGCTTGCATGGAGAAAAGCATGATGCCCAAATAAATGCATCCGAGATAGATCAAAATGATACTTCAGTAAAAATCTGGTGCAAAAACCAACCAACCAAATACAACCCAGCCCAGATTTTTAGGCACTTTTAAAACATTTTTATCATCGCTTCTGCATGCCTTAGGAGACCCCTCAATCTTCAGACGCAGCTCACAGGCCACAATGTTGCATGACAAATGATCAAAAAGTGAAACACTATTGTACATTGTATATAACAACATTTTTCATTAGCTGCTAAGCCTAACCCTTAAATCTACCTGTATGGTGCTGTGCAGGACAGAAGACTCCAGTCTTCTAAACATTACACCTAAGCCTTGACAGGGGAGACTGATTCACAAAACTTGCTCACTTTAGCTCTTCAAAGTGTATTTTGAAGTTTTACTGGGAAGGAGAAAAGGATTCTACTTCAAATATTTGTCTGCAATCATGTTCAAATTGTGAGTATACCTATGCCCAAATGCTCAACACTGGAGTACACCATACATCAGTGTATGTAGAGCAATGCTCCCACACCCTGTGTTATGTGGAGTAGTGAGTTCACCACACGCTCATTTCCTCTGCTGAGATTGCTGAGATTAAGCTTTCTCAGCTGTGGAACAATTTTTTTTTTTTTTTTTTTTTTTTTTTTTTTCTGCGTCCCAAATGCCAGTCTTTTTTTCTACTCTGATCTATTCACTGTGACTGCCAGATAGAGTTTATTTTTGAAGGAATTTGTACTCATCTACGTGTCCATCCTTCTCTTCTTCCAGGTTTCAAGTGTCACCTTCATGGTGAGGACTGGTTTATGAGGTGCATGTGCACAGGCTATGCTACTTGTGTGCAAGTCACTTCTCCAAGCATTGGTCTGCACTTGTAAGTTGCTGTACCTCTGCTGTCATTGTTGACCTGTGGCAGTCAGTCAAGAAGAAGAACATGCTCTACCCATAGCATTTACGGTGATCAGCATATCCCTTGGGAAATGCTGGCTGATACCAATCTCTTCATGCAATAACATCCCTTCATGCAAGTAAAAGAACATGGCAGAGACAGCACTAGATCATATGGCTTCTCTTTGCTTTGATTTGGAAGTGGGGCAGGCTGGTGGTCTGAGCCTTGGCTGCAGTTTCCACCCTCAGACTGTGGGGGCTTAGTGCTGTGAAATGCCCCCTCCTTGAAGTGAGGAGGGGCGACATGATCCATGTGTTAGGAGGGCTTCTCTTCTGGCTGCTCTCCAAGGGACAGGTGAGGCTATGTACTCTTGGCACAGCCACAGGCCCAAACAATTCTTGGAGTGTCTGCTCCAATAGGCATGACATGGCATCACTGATGATAGGAGGAGATGGTGTCATTGGTGCTGTTTTGTCTGCTGTGGTTGGCTTTTGGTGTGCTGCTTGGGCAGCATTTCCCTTTGCTGTGCTCTCCAAGAGATCTCCAGACTTGTGACATGGAGGCCATCCATGCCTTCAGCATCCTTGCAACTTGCTGGTGCCAGTCTTTTCTTGGCAGACTCAGAGATTTTAGGTCTCCTGCAGCCTACCATGGATGATTTTGATAAGACATTTTCTGAAGGCTGGTGGAAAAAAAGTTTGGACTCTTCTTGAGAAGGGCACCAAAATTTCCCAGAGCATTGTGGACCCTTGACTCATTCTTTTACTCTGAAATTGCCCTTTTATTGTGTCTCTGTTTAATCCTGCAAAATTTATGAGGCAGACTCCAGTCTCTCTCAGCCAAGTCGAGGGACAAAGTTTCAGGCCTGCCAGAATTTTTTTTTTTTTTTTTTTTTTTTTTTTTTTCTTTTCTATTGTTTCTCCACCCTCCTTAGTCATGGTGAAGAGTAAAAGGAAAATTGCCTTTTCAACAGGCATGGCAGACTAACTTCAGATAAATAGGTCCTTGAGATGATCTTTCAAATCTCTTGTATTCAATTCTTCTTTTTGCTGAACTTTCCTCCCAGTCCTCATCCCAGTTGAAGTAACCTTTCCCTGACATCCTGCTTTGACAGGAAGATAAACATGTTTACTTTTGATAGGATGAAGTAAAATTAATTTCTTATTTGAACATTCTCCTAAGAGTTCAACTGCAGATACTCTGGCTGAGTACTCTACAAAGCAAATCAGCTGTATATCATTTGAGTATGTATGTAACTTGGGTATGGGCATGTAACTTCAATATCTGGGGATGGGGGTTGTCTTTTAATGTAGAATCAGTGTACTTAGCTATGTGCAATGACGTTCAAATGCTTCAAAGACTGCTCCTGAGATGTGTACATAGAAATAAAGGACTTAGCTGGGATTATTACAAAATATTTTTAACATGTATTCTCACAATTTTTTAAAGTTATGTGCTCTGTCTGAGTTTGTGTGTGTATTAATTTGAACAGACACTTCGGACAGCAGCTTTGCTTATTTTCGCACAAGCCTTCATACTTGTGGATCAGAACCACTGAAAACTGGGTTTACTGCCTGATCCCTTAGAGCACATTTGATCTGTCTATTGTTAGTTCCATAAATGTTATTGAAATCACTGTTTATGTAGTTCTAGCATCTTACATACACCAGGAGAACTGTCTACCTGTAAAGCTGGCTAGGTTGCAGCACACCACAGGTAAGTCAGAAAATAAATGGGGATTCTTCAGACAGTAGTGGAAGCACTGTTAAATTTCTGAATTTGCAGAGGGCTATTAAAAATTAGGATGAAAAAACTCATAGGACATGATTAATAGTTCTTAAGTAAAAATGATTTGCTCTGTGTTGCTTCATGCAGATTCCTGATGTGTAAGATCATGGGTGGTATAAATTTATGTAGGTTCATGGAATACAGGGGGTTTATATTAATAAGTGATAATGCCATTGCTCCAAGCCCATGTATTTTAACTGGTTACCAGGTTATTCACCCCCCTCAGCACTCCCCTTTTCTGTTTTCAAAATAATGTTTTAGAAGTTAAAGTTTATTCATTAGAAAATAATTGTGATTAACTCTCAACATTGTTATGCTTATACTTATGTTGCCAGAGATCCAGGGATGGACTGCATAAAAATAAAAGCTTTTCATGTACTATTTCTTTTTTTCTTCATTTTTAAGCATATTTCTCTGATTGAAAAGATCAGATAATGTTGTAGTACAGCAGATTTAGATTCACATCAGTTTTGCTTATTTAAAACTATGCTCAGATCATATTTTCTTATTTTCATCCTATTCAACAGACATTAGTTTGTTGTTAAAATAATAAGACATCTCAGCAATACATTCTTCCTTTGAAAGCCTGTTCAATATATTTTTAGAATGTAATTAAACCATATCAGTGCAATGACAGCAAATAGACGACCTTTAAATTATTTCAGTATAGCTGAGTGCATAACCATTTCTCTTATACCTTGAGAAAATGCTTTGTAAATTAATTATAAATTAAGTGTGGCAAGCTCTTTTTGGTTTTCATTTTAGATGTATTATTTACTTGGTTGCTGTAGAGCAAAGGATATGAATAGATGTATACTTTGTCCCAACATCTGTCTGACTAGGAAGTTTTTTGTAGCTGATCTTTAAAAATGAAAACAGTGAACAATGCATGTCAGATGATTAAGATAAGTGACCAATGTCAACACACTTTTTTCTAACCTTGTGTTTGTGCCATGGGGTGTGAACATACGGAATACATAGCTCTGTATGACTGACCTCCCTGAGCCATTGCTGATGAGGTTGTCACCTCCAGCTCATCCATAGAATAGCATGGCCAACACCAGATCAAACTGCTCACTTACTGTGTTCTGCAAAGGCTAACTTCTCAGAGCAGGACTTTGGCCAAGACACTTGCATTTTGAATCCAAGGTGCACATGCAATGCGGACAGAAGCTATGTCTCTTGGGAAAATTTTCTTTTTTCTTTTTACTGACGGGGAGAAGCCCAGATAACAGGGGATGACCATCAAGATGAAGGTCCAGAACCAAAGCAACAGAGGCCTGAGTGGTTGGTCTTTGCACAGAAAAGGGAGATGATGCCCATTAATTTAGCTTGTAAACTGTTACCATTGACTCTTATCTGCACAGCTTAGTGACACAAGTCTTGGGAAGTCAGTGGGCTCTGTCCTGACATGGGAACTACTACAATGACAGTAATAGATGAAGCTTTTGAAACACTTTGGGGAATAGTGTTGCATGATATAGAAGTACATCTAAAGACTGCCTCATCAGCCTTTGACTCAATAACTAAGTACAGAGTGGGGATTTGTACACATCTGAAAAAAGATTGGATGTGGGTGATGATAATTGAAATGAAATTAAAGCCAGGTATTTAATCTTTAGCAGGATTTTTAAAGTCATTAATTCAAGAAAGAAGTAAGACTGCTTCATAACAAAGCACCTCAAATAAATGATTTTGATTTATTTTTGTGTATGGGGAACATATACTATGTCTCAAGTAGCTTTATGCTGGATATACTTTATAACTGAATCAAGGTTATGGTTCACTGCCATACAGTATACTTAGCTTTTGTTCTTGTTCATTTATTTATTTATTTATCCATTCATTTTATTTATTTATTTATTTTATTTTTTTGGTTGCTCTTTCTCCCTTGGCTGTTTCCAGCAATTTGAGTGTTTCCACTGCACTGTTCATGTCAAAGATTTCCATTAAGGGCATGACCTTATGATGATAAAAAATTTTAGCTTTGTTTTAAGTGGTGGGAAAGGGGCAATAGGGCTTACATGATGAATGATGCTCATGAACTTTTACACGTCCAAAAACCATTTATGAAGCAAACCCAGAGAAAAGCAAGATGAGGGGCTTCCTGTATGACTGCAATAGAGCACTACAAGTGAAACATGGACATTTTGCTCCACTTATCCTCAATGAAAAAACATTGATTAAAACTTAAGGTTAAACAGGCTTTTTTTTTTTTTTTTTTTTTTTTTTTTTTTTTTTTTACCTACTTGGTATTATTTCAAACTGGTTATCTAATTCATAATGTTCATGCTGTAAGTTAGACTATGCAACAAGCTTCTGGCAAAGCTAAATGCATAGCTAAAATGGCTATACAAGGAAAAGCATTCTCTCCTTTGTTCCAGTAACTTAGCATTTATTTTCAACCAAAGGCAGCAAGCTGCTCACCACAGTTCCTTGCCCAAACCAAAAGATCTTTACTTTAAACATTATCAGCTGTGCCCTACAGAGCTGCCACAATTCCTGACAGATGGTGGATATCTATACACTTCATTGTTTCTATTAAGCTGTGTGGGGATTCTGGGTGAGTAATATTCTACTATGACTTGGAACCAGCCAAACTGGGAAAATTCAGTGACAGCACTGTAAGCCACAAGTTACATTAAGTATTGCAGCCTATATACAGTCTAGTACACAATGTGATACACTTGCCTGAAAACCACTGAAACATAGAAAAATGACATTAAAATATCATAACTTTTTTAAACAAACTTCTGAATTTCCTCATTTTTATTAATGTTTTTTTGACCTGAGCTTCTGTGGTTTAATTTCCTGTGGGTATCAAATAACAGTGAATCAAGTGAAGACCTTAACCTTTAGTCCCTTTTGCATTTAAAGCTGTCTCATCTTGACAGTGTTTTAACTGGTGTTAATTCCTCTCCCTTTCTTCCCTCTCCTCCCTTAATCCTTGCTGTTTAATATTGTACAATATCAACCTGCTCCCTATACTAAATTGGGCTGCCTTTATTAATTGGATGGATTTTGAACACCACTAACATAACAGAGAAAGTGAGTAGTTTTAGCCTAGTTTTAGATATGGTTAGATAGAATTTGTTTTGCACAAGTGTTCTGGGACTCCTCCTTGCGCCACACAGAGCAGCAATGGTACTGTCTGACACAGATAATTCGATTTACCTTATATTGTGCCATGGGAATGAAAAGAAATGCATGGTTATATCTTTTTTTTTTTTTTTTTTTTTTTTTTTTTTTTTTTTTTTTTTTTCCCTACAGTTTTCCTCAATTTGCCTTTCCATTATTGTATTTTAAAAATCTTTCTGTGGAGCTGACTTTGACAAACAAGTGATCTAGACCTTACCCTGTCAACGTTTTGTGTGTCTTTCTTTCTAAATAGAACCTGTAAATAGCATAAGCTATGGTACACCAGTAAATATTTTTTTACTTGCTTGCTTGCCTCGAGGGCAATACCCCAGGAAAACAGACATCTGCTAAAGCCAAGGGCTCAGGCCAGAGCACAGCCTTTTAATGAGACCGAGCTTCCATGTGCTAGCATCAGTACTAACAAACATCACTTACTCCTTTTGCATTCTTTGACTTAAGGACTTCAGCAGTCCTAGAAAAATGTAGCATGAGTGCTTAGAAACACTTGTTCCATGGGGCTGGGATCTGGGGTGTTTTTCCTCTTAGTGGGAAGAGCTAATGGAGGGGACCCAGTGTCGCTGGACATTCTTTAATCATCCCTGGTGTTCTGCACTTCCATATCTTGGCAGCAAAATATCTCCAGGGCCACTGGCATGTCCTTCTTACTGTTCCTTTCTCCAGGTCTGTGGAACCCACAAGGCATCCAAACCTAGAAGCCATTTCAGGGCAGCAGCTGCCAGGAACAGTTTCCTGGGATGAGCGGGTTTTGTGTAATTTTTCTTTTTTTTTTTTTTTTTTTTTTTTTTTTTTTTTTTTTTTCAAGCTATGGAGACTGAAATAGCTTGGCATTTTCACATTATTGGCTTTTGTTTGTGGAGCCTGCAAGCTATTTTAATTTTTGGTTTCTATCTATCATGGGGATTTTTACATTTCGTTCCTCTAAATATGTAGAGTGTTTTTTTTTTTTTTTTTTTTCCTTTTCACCAAGTTCAAAAGGGATTTGAGGATTTCTGTTTTTCTGAAGGGGAGCTTATACCTTTCACAATATTTTCTATCTTTCTTCATTTTAGCTGCTGACATGCCAGTTTTCAGTTTGCTTGGCCTGCTCTGTCTTGACTTTCACCTGTGGTTCTGTTATTAGAGACATCTGAAAATGCTAAAGCTAGACATTCTCTGAAACTCAGGATGCTTTGACTCAAACTTTCAAGAGTGCTTAAGGCAGACTTCTCCACCCCTCCACAAGGACTTGCTCATTTTTCTCTTGGGTCTCCTGCAGACTGTGGTCTGCAGAGAGGTCTGGGGAGATCTGGAGAGGTCTGCACCGAGGCAGAACTGCACTGGAGCGTTTCCCAACTGTCTGGATGCACTCTTTTTAAGGGAGCTTAGCACACATTCCCTGCCTGCATTTCTTCTCTTGGCCTTTTGGTGTCATTCTGTGATTAACAAGGAGAGCAAAGAGCCTTGTAATTGCTACTCCACTCTTTCTTTCGCAGCAAAGCAGAGTTTGTAGCAAATGATGATACCTGATAAAAATGCATTGAGCATGATGAATCTTATAAAAGTTAAAAATGGTGCTAAGCCTATATATTGGGCCCAGTTCCTAGAGGGCACTAAGAAAGGTGTACCCATCTACTTGAGACACTAAGATGACTTCATATTTAGGTATGTGACACTTAACTATAAATCAGATGAGGTGAAATGCTAAGCAGACTCCTTCCTATATAACTCAGCCCATGCACTGAAGGACATCCCTGAGGATTGTGTGGGCCAGATGTGGTGGCACTGATGGCCACTTGGCACAGTCTGGATGTGGGGAGGATGACACAACTGCTGGAAATATGGGAAAAAAGTGCAAGAGTGCTTCTGTTAAAAAGGAGGACTTGGAAATTGAAGTCTAAGAGATGAGTTGGGCAGGGGAAGGTACTATCTGATTAGCTACCGAGGGGCTGTAGCGTAATGAAAATATGCAAACTGGAAATCATTTTTCTCCATTTCCCCAGGATAACAAAAAGTTTGTGCTCCAGTACACATTCCTATGTCTTGTGGAGAGAAGATGAGCATGACAAGGCTGAGCACTTAGGGGAATGAAAAGCCTGGTAGAGCTGTACCAACGATAGCTATTTTTTTAGCTTGCTGATTGGTCTGGAGGGAAAAGAAAGGTGGTGACGTTTTCCTAACAGTTAAAAAAAAAAAAAAAAAAAAAAAAAAAAAAGTCATATGGACCATTTCCTTTGATCTAGAAGAAAATATTCCAGCACTCAGAGATGTGTGTGTATGAGGGCATAGTGCAGTCTTTAAGGAGAGCTGCATCTGGTCTATCACATGCAAAATCCATATCCATTTAGCAAATACTTCAGCACATTTGCTTGTATGGATGGCTGCATGTTCGTACAGCTTCTTCCTCTTTAAACAATAGAGATTGCAAGCCCTGGATATTCTCTGTAAAATGCTTTTTTCTGCTCTGAAAGCTGAGCCCTGTCTTCTTTCACGCAGGGTGGCTACTCATGCTGTTTTAGAGGATGAACTTCCCCATCCCTCTGCTTGCCCAGAGAGGCAACAGAGAGCTGCTGACAGCCAACTGTGTCTGCCGTGTTTCATTCCCGCATGTCTTGGGGAAATTGTGGCTCGGCTATACAAGGCTTCCTCAGTTTCTTTATGGTGTTACTGATGTGGGCTCTGATGCCATTCCTGCTTCAAATTAAATTTTTGCAGGATTTTGCCTCCTTGATTGAAGGATTTTTTTTTTTTTTTTTTTTTTGGTATTATTTTTATTATTTTAGATTCCTTTAAATGGTGCAGATGAATAGAGTGCATTTCATTGAACATGCTTGAGCAGGTGTGTCGTGGTTGTGTGGATAGACCTGACTGGCCAGTCTCTGCAAACTCAGACTGAACTTTACTTTGTGACTGCAGAGAAATTGCTCAACACTTGAGTCTGTTAGTCTGAAATGCCTAATAGCTGTTTCAGGTTCTACAAAATTGGGAGGCACTTGAGAAATGATAATGCAATCCTGCTAACAGCTCGGAAAGGAATCATTTCTTTTCTATGGAGCTATACTGCAGAAGACAATTTAGTTTGCCCTCTTCCTGAGACCTGCTCTACCAGCTAAAGGCATGTAGGAAAGCATTTGTGGTAGAGCATAAAAACATTTTTTTTTTTTTTTCCTTTTCTAATGAGCTCTTTTCAAAAAGTAGTTGCTTTCTTTGAGTACAAACAAATATTTATAGCCATCGGTATGGGCTCTGCTTGAATATATGTTTTAAGTAATGCCAGAATGAACTTCATATTCCTTTAGACATTCATTAAATATTTCCAGAACTTTTGGAAATATCATAAAAATGGTCTTTTTTTTTTTTTTTTTTAGCTTTATTGTTTTTTTTTTTTTTTCACCCTTCCTTTTGTGAATATGTCTGTCTTTAGGAATAGGTACAAAACTGATACTTCGGCTACCAAGCATTCAGTTCTGAAGTGTATCAGATTAAAAATACTAAGAAAAAATCAAACAACCAAACCAAACAACCAAACAAAAAACAACAACCAAACCCTCTAAGGAACTTGGACTAATCTGCATTTTTGCTGCTTTTATTTCACAACTTGAAACTCTCAACATGGTGGAAAACACTTATGAGATTCTTCTTTGAAAAACGATTCATCCTCCATTGGATCATCCAGAATTTTTCCAGCACACAGGAAAGGCCTGACACTGGCACTTCCTCTGCCATAACCAAGATGCTGAAGAATAAGCGTGCTGATTCTGTTTCCAAAACATTTTGTGACCCAAATGCAGAGCCTGAGCGGCGGGACCAATTATATAAAAAGGTCTCAGTATGCTCCAGAACATACTTGCAGCTATTTCCAGGAATAAGATTCAGCCAGTCTTTCCTTACTTCATAATAATGGCAGCAAAGTTTGAAAACCACTGGATTTTAGTACATGCATAACACTGAAGAAGATCTCCCCAGCCCATTTAAGGCAATCACAAGGCTCTCATTAACTTCCACAGATTTGGAATTGGCTTCAGTCATCTCAGCTAGTATCTTCCTCTGCGTCAGGCTTGTGGGCCTGTGCCCACACCAGTTCTGCAGAGATCGCTTGGTTTTTCTGGGCTCCCATGAGATGCTACAGCGGGCATCCCTGCAGCCATTGCATAGACAAGCTGGAAAGTGCGCTGCAGAACTTGTGTGGCATGGCCTTGTTCTGCCCCAGTCCTGCTGCCTCGCTAGCTCTGGAAAATTCATGTGGTTCAGGACAGAGGGCTTGACAGATCTCTTTAGATAATTTTTTGTTTTTTTGGATGTATTTGTAATCATAGAATCACAGAACAGTTTGGGTTGGAAGGGCCCTTAAAGACCATCCAGTTCCAACCCCCTGCAATGGGCAGGGACACCTCCCACCAGACCAGGTTGCCCAAAGCCCTGTCCAGCCTGTCCTTGAATACCTCCAGGGATGGGGCATCCACAGCTTCTCTGTGCAACCTGTGCCAGTGCCTCACCACCCTCTGAGTGAAGAATTTCCTCCTAAGCTCTAATCTAAATCTCCCCTCTTTTAGTTTAAAACCATTTCCTCTTGTCTTATCATTATCTGACCGAGCAAAAAGTTGCTCTCCTTTTATTTATTTATTTATTTATTTATTTTTATTATTATTATTTTTTTTTTATAAGCCCCTGTTAAGCAATGAGAGGCTGCATTGAGATGTCCCCAGAGCTTTCTCTTCTTCAGGCTGAACATTGATAGCTCTCAGCCATTCTTCATAGTAGAGGTGCTCCAGCCTTCTGAGCATTTTTATGGCACTCTTCTGGTCCCATTCTAACAGGTCCACATCATTCTTGTGCTGAGGGACCCAGACCTGGATGCAGCACTCCAGGTGGGACCTCACAAAGGCAGAGAAGAGGGCTACAATCACCTCCCTCCACTTGCTGGCCACTCCTTTGTTGATGGAGTCCAGGACCCGGTTGGCCTTTTGGGCTGCAAGTGCAAACTGCTGGTTCATGTTACAATTTTCATCCACCAGAACCCCAAGTTCTTCTCTTCAGGGCTGCTCTCAGTGAGTTCCTCTCCCAGTTTGCACTCATGTCTGGGATTGCCCCAACCCAGGTACAGCACATTACACCTGGACTTGTTGAACCTCATTAGGTTCACATGGGCCCACTTCTCCAGCATGTCCAGATCCCTTTGGGTGACATCCCTTCCTTCTGTTGTATCAACTGTACCACTCAGCTTGGTGTCACCGGCAAACTTGATGAGGGTGCAATTGATCCCATCGTCTATGTAATTGATAAAGATATTAAACAGTACTGGTCCCAGGACAGACCCTTATCTTTTATCTTAAGGCCTTTCCTCCAACCCTTCAGACCCCTCCATGCTGATAACATGCTGACAAGTGTCTTCTGGAAGAGTTTTTTGTGTTTCTTTCTCCGTCTGCTTTTCAGCAATAATCTGTCATATTGCAGGAAGAAAAATACGCATTATTATTATTATTATTATTATTATTATTATTTATCCTGTAGCAAGGTGCTGGCCTCTTTCCATAAACATTATTCTCTGCAATGATGGAAGACAGAAGTACTTTTCTGAACCAATTCTAATCTTAAAGTATAGAGTTTGGTTTGAGGTTTCATGCTGAGGTTTGGAGTGACTCATATTTTGCAAACAGGTCTACTATGTCTCTTAGAGTTACACCACCTATTTAAGGTAGAAATATGCAAGCTAGTACATAATGCATACTGCCTGCATGCTCCAAACCACAAGTTGCTCAAAAAAGCCAGAGTGGTGAATCCTGCTGGGAAAGTTCAAAATAATGAAAGAACAGTCACTTCTCGCTGTATTGCTGTCTATGACAGCTATATTTGTGATGGCAAGTCACATGGGGAATATAAAACTAAAATATAGTTAATACAAGCCTTCAGTTGGTTACTCAAATGTTCTGTCAGTACCTTCTGCTGTGATTTTAGTGCTGTTGATCTTACAGAAAACATGCAGCCTATTTGGAAAGAAAGTAGGTATTTTGTATTCTTTTGCTCAGAACATTGCTTTATGCTTTACAATTCAGGACATTCATTCTGCCAGTAACTTGCTTAGTTCCTACCATGAATGAATACATTGCTGTCTTTTAAAACAGGTAACATGAAGAGGGTTATTTTACCTTTAAAGAGATTTTTGCTGCATACCTCTAGATTTTGCAGAATGACAACAATAAAACATCAGAAAAAGCAACAGAGGAAAGCGTAGTGCTAATGGAAACAGACATATTTTTCCACGCTCTTTAAGAAAAACAAAGGCAGCTGCCACTTTTTGTTGAATGATATCTCTGATTGGACTGAATCTGTTCTGTGCTATTCTTTTGCTCTAATGGGGGCAAATAAAATATTCTTTTGTATAACCCAGGGGAGTAGTTAGCCATCTCCTCTTAATTTGAGTGATCTTTAGATTTCTTATATGAGGTTCTGAATCAGACAAAGTGCTCAGAGTCAGCTCTTATCTCTACATAGTAAATAAGGTTGAAATTTAAAAAAGGCCATTAGCAATCAATACGGTTGGGAGATTTAATTTCCAGCACATGCTTGTTTCGTTTTACTGTGATATACCCTAAGAGTTCCAGGGGATTATTTCCTTATTATTACATTTGCAACATTTTATTTTTTTTTATGTTAACCTGCCCTTTTCTGCTCACACTGTTTGCTGTTTGACTGATGTGCTCTTGTGGTGCTGCTACCTTGCTGACGGGGCAATGGAAAGTGGTCCCACTGGTGCAGAGACAAGGCTGTGGCATCTTGTGGCTAGTATGCTGAGGGAATTATGAAAAAGAAGAATGGCTAGACCCCTCCCTTGAGATGGGAAGTACTCCTTGTCTGCCAGCTTGGGAGTTAGAGCCAATTCACTGTTCTGAGTTCTCCATCCATGGCAGAAAAATAGAAGCCATTCAAGTGCAGCTCCCTCAACTCTTCTTCAGGATAAAATGCAGCAGTGTAATAAAATGGTTCAATAATACGGCACATTTTCTGTAATGTAATAGACCAAATGTTGGGGAAGACATTGGAATTGCTCACGCCTGTCATTCTCTTTAGGGATAACACTATTTTATCTTAAAACTAAAGTCAGATACACACACACACACACACACAAAGGAATGCAGGATACATTGGCAAAAGTGGTGGTAAATTCGTGCTGTGAAGTCAAAGGTGCAGCTTGATAGCTGTGACTAGTCTATGTCTGATGCAATGTGGGTTTGCCATTCCAACTCTACAGAGCAGAAAGACAAGCTAAACGAAACAAGGGTGAAAGCTGTCTTTTTCCATAAATACTCAATACTTCTTGTGATGTGTCCAGAAGCAGCCCCCATCAGGCAAGATGAGTATTTCACTCAGAAAAATCAGAAAACTATCCATCATATAGCAGTTCTGGCTTTATGCTAATGGTTTTAATGAGATATATAAACAGTATTTGGCTTTAATGTCAACTATCCAATGTTATGACATTGATTTGAGGATTAAATATAAAAGGAAAGAGTCACAAATATGACTTCATTTAGTCTGTATTCTGCAAGGGAATATTATGAAAGCCAAAGAAATTTACCCCAAGTAAAGTTAAATTCATATCAAGTCTCTCAAAATAAATGTTTTTGCTGTACATTGATTACAGAATTTTCAGATAATATATCAAACACTTCTAGAAATAATATTCTATTCATCAAGATTATTTTGAAAGCAAATCATGTCCTACAGTCCATTGAAACAGATTTGGCTCTGTGTGCTCTTAAGGGTAAAAATATCTTTCATTTAGCTTGTACAACATCTTTGAAGCATAAAATTGATACAACCAAATATATAAAGCCTCTGTTATGGTGTTTCATTAGATCTATTACATCTATACAGGAACAGTTTAAATTTGCACTTTTAAAATGTGTTCTTAAGCTAGTTCATTACTAACTTCATTTTTTAACTTTGTCAAGACCTGATAATTTAAAAATCTAACTTAGACTGTGGCCCAGTTCTCTCTTTGTGTAAGCTGAATCTAGGTATTTGCTAACAGTTATGAATTAATGCCGCCTATAAAACATGTGGTGCATATTGTGCCATATATTTGTCTGGCAGGTAGGCAGCGCGTCCCTTCAGCGATGATCCTTTAGTGCGTAAGCAGAAAAAGCCTGAACATGGAACACTTGCTCTGAAAACCTGCTTATTGATATCATGTATCCCGTCTTCCAAAGGGCATTTTTTCTCTCTGTGAACAGCACAGACCACAAGTGGAGTCCCAGGGCTTTGAACGAAAGACTGGAGCCTATCATAGGCAAGAATGGATTGAAAGGTCAGTTTTTCTGGGTGTTGCTTCTTGAAGCGATGATAGTGCTGTATATATCAAACATTTAAAGGACAATGAATGTTTTAGTTGTGGGTTAAAGTGCGTATTAATAGCTTATTAATATGGTCAGGAGGTTTTCCTAAAAGCCCCCTCAGCTAGGAATACTGTGGATCGCTCTTATTGTTTGTAAAGGACAGTATCTTTTTAAGCTTTTTTTCTGCCTGTCTTGTATTTAGGAACTTCATTAAATTAAAATATTTTGTTTAATTTATGCATGCATTTTTATATGTAAACTCCCAAAACAATGATTGAAAATCCATCTAAGAAACCCCTGTGGATTATCAAAAGACAGTTTTATATTTTTCTTGGTAACGTCTTTAAATCTGAGCCAGGTAAGATATAAAGGTTAAGGAAAAAAAATAACAAAACAAAAAAACCAACAACCCATAACACTGAATAAAAAGGTTCTTAACCTAATTAAAGTTAATGGGCCCTAAATTGGCATGAGTTTGTAATCATCCCTAACAAGAATTAAATTTGCAGCTGATAAGATGGGAGAGGCTACAAGCATATTTGAAAGTCAGGATTAAAATTAAATACAATCTTGATAAACAAGAAAAATAATCGGAAAAAAAAAAAAAAAAAAAAAAACAAAAAAAAAAAAAAAAAAAAGAATTTCACCTGATAGAGACAGAGGCAATTACACTAAGATAAGAGCAACCAATCGCAAAAACACAAGAGGGGAAAGATGGGCTAGGCAGCGGCTGGGCCAGTAGCACCTGGGAGGCTGGTGCCAGCCATGAAACAAATGCAGGGGTGGCTCAGCACCAGCTCCTCCTTGTGCCCAGAGGGTCCCACAGGTCTGTCATGGGAGCTGGTGGGCTCCAGCAAAGCCACCCTGGGTTTGATCCACCTGCCCAAAGACAGGCAGAAAACGTACAACAACACACAGGCTTCAAACTGCTTCTCAGGTCTGAGCATCTTCCTCAGCAGAGAACCATCCTCAGAGAAGAGACAAATCACTGCTTTGGCATTTTTGGATGTGAGCACTGATATTTTAATGGTTATGAAACACAGCTGTTTTGTTCTAAATGAAACATGCTGCTGAGCTGGAAGTCATCATTAGCTTCAATTGGACCCTTTTCCTGAGTACAAATGGGATAAAATTACTGGGTTAAAACACTGGCTTATATTCTCATTAATTCTTGACTGCTTCCTTGATAAAGCGAATCTCCCTGTCCAGTCTGTACATCCTCACATTTAGGGGTACTGTGGCAGCATGGCCTCACTTAGTGACCATCTTGTCACACGTTTGGTATAAAAAACAGACAAAAATAATCATACCAACATCTCAAAATTTATAATTACTTTTTCTCTAATCTCTACAATTTCATAAAACAGAATTATTAATGCTTATTTTATTCTATTGTTATTTCTTGCAAAAACAATTGTATCTTCAAAAGTTGCTACATATTTGTCTTGAACATTGGACAGGTATTGAGAATTTGGGTGACATTCCAAAGCTTTCTCAATTTCTCTTTATTTCTGAGGTAAATTTTATCTTAGATGCCAGATGTAATACATGACTTCAGCAAAATATTGTAATAATTTTAAAGGAATAAGGCAATAACAACAAAGGTAATGTGATAAATTTCTGTTCTAAGAAAAAATCTTTCTAAGCAGAATTTTCATTGATAGGATAACCTGCAGGCTAGGACTCCATCATAGAATAAATGATAAGAATATCACTTTTAAAAGCGGTTATAATCATCATATCTTACAGTCTAACTTTCTAATGCTATTTTTCAGTGGTTTGGAGAGTGTTGAAAGAGGTGTACAACTTTTTAGAAGACAAAGATGCAGCTTCATTCTGGAAACTTAGAGATATTCCCCCAAAGCCTTTGTTTGCCCTAATATTCCATAATGTTAGGCTTTTAGAGTCAATAACCCATTAGTAATCAAGAGATGTATCATTTATTAATTATGCACCATATTAATATTTAATCTTTTGGGTTGCCGAGCATATTTCTAAATCTACTTTTTAATTACATTAAAAAAAAATAAATCTTCAAGGCAACCATTAGAAAAGTCATTTTTCTGCGCATTATGACTTCAATTACTTTGAAACAGCTGTCTGTGAACTCTTTGTGATGGTACAGTACTTGGTAAAATGGCCATCTCAGCTCATCCAGGCTCTTCACTCATTTGAAAGCTAATTGAATATTAGAGCAAAGGGAATGTTACAAAGAATTTCCTATGAGCACTAAAGTACTCTGGAATTAGACCTGGAAGCATGGTGCCAACTGCCTGCCACCGCCCACTTGGCAAGAGGATGCCAGCTGGTGGTAAACAACGATCTGCCTCTAGCCCCAGTTGTGATTCCTGGCTTGGCACACAAGGTGAAACAGAGGTATTAAAATGCCTTTCTGCCTCTGAAATTGGCATGGAAGAGCCAGAGGGATTCGATAGTTGCTCCATGTTCTTGGAAGTGCCCAGATGAAGGACGTGCAGGTGGGGTGGGCTTGCTCAGAGAGGCTGTTTGATACGCACCCTGCTCTCCCCTTGGAGCTCTCTCAGATGGGTGCAGACTGTGTGAAATCCCAGGTCTCGAGCCCTGTGCTCAGCAACCTGCCTGGAAAAGCAGAGGTTTCCTCCACAGCTTTGCAATATTATTAATAATGATAATGACATTAGAGTAGACTGGTGCCCCATCAGTCAGCTAGGCATGTGCAAAGACAAGAAAAAGTACTTTGTTTCCCAAAAGATCAAGTCTGATGAACCATTTCGTTTAAGTGCCATTTTTCCTTGACACTCCTTGAATCTGTCAGGGGAAAGTTTCAGTTGCAAGCCACTCACAAGGAGGCTTCATATGATTTCATTTGTCAAAATCTTAGTTTGAAAAATTAATAAAGGAAATGTCTTCCCCTTTCTCTGTACCTCACCTCCTCCATCTGCACGTGCAAAGCATTTGCCCATATATGATAACCAGCTCTGACTGTTTGGGTAGCAATAAAGGAGAGAGTTTGTTTAAAAGATGTGGGTTTTGGAAGGAAACTTTCTATGCTTATATAATAATATCAGAAATACCCTCTAGAAATACATCCTCTCATTCATAGAGCAGCAAGTTATGTACAAAGAAAACAATCTAGTTGTTCTTAACACTGTGTTTATTGGACTATTCAGCAGAATAAGGACAACCAGGAAAGTCAGGATGAATTACCTACAGGGTTGAAGTCAGTCTACATAAAGAATATATATTAAATCCCAAAGGGTATATTCTTTCTAGGAGCATAATGGCCTTGGTTCAGTTAAACTCCTTCTGCTTTTCACTCCAAACCAAGAAAGAGAAGTTCTGAGTGTGTTTAAATGAGGCGAACACACACCTGAAATAAAAGGGTGTCTGGAGTCTGACTCTGGCTGAAGCTCTGGATATTGCATATGACCCGGGCAACACTTAATAATGAACTCAAAACCAAACAGGAATTACAAGAAAGAAGTCTAATGCCTAATTACATGAAAAGTTTTACATTCAAATCCAGAGCTTATAATGACTTCTACTCTAAAACTAGATTCTGTCCTTTCTTAGAATGAAGTATTAATACAAAGAGGTCTTTATAAAGATATTTTAAGTGGATATCATCTGTGTCACCAACAGAAAAATATTCTTTCACAAATCTTCTTGTGTCAAGCTACATAAATAAAATTCAGAAATGAGGAGAGATTCTTGTGTTTCTATCACTTGCATATTACTAAAACTCTTTTAAAACTATACATACATATATATCTGGCTTAGAGTCCATTAGAACTCTTAAAGGATATAACCTGTCAAAGATGGATCGTGCTTTAGCTCCTGAAAGGGGACAATATTTGTGGATGCCTGGCCTCCTGGGTTCAATTCTCTTTTCCCAACCATTGACACTCTTTATTGCTCTCAACAACTTCTCTTTCCCTCCATTTTCCCATGTGGGCCTATTAATTTATGAAGTGATGGTGAGTCACTTAATGATGCTGATGACAGGAAGAGTGCCATGGAAGTAGCCAAGCATAATTTCCCCAGGGAGGAGGTCAGAATGGGGCGTGGGGGATGTTTCTGTTGGGGGACTGGGGGTTTGTTGTCCCAGCAAGCAATGCTGGCAAGACGGTGCTCAGAAAGCAGCTTCCAGGAGCCCAGAAGGGAAAGCAGTTCCTCAGGATTGTTAACTTGTCTCTCGATTGGTCCTGTTTTGTCTTGGTGTTAATGCTACACATACCTGGCAGAGGAAAGTAATATCGATACATATCCTCCATTACATATCTGATTAAAATGAAGGCTGATTTTTCCATTAAGCTATGCAATAGCCAGTTCCTTGAGTTTTCACAAGACATTAAAGGAATGAAGCATTATCAAAAAGCTGTTCTGTTACAAAAGCACACTGATCAATGCTGAGAACATTGGTTATAAATTATTCAGATTTTGTTATAAACTACTCAGATCTTAAAAAGACCCAAACCCTAAGGGTCTGCAGCACTGGCAGCTGGATACAAAAGCGTGACTGCGCCACCTGGGAAGTACCAACAAAATATGCTGCATCTTGCAGCATCCAAACAGATACAGCAGAGAAATGCCTGTTTCAGTGGATTATAGGAAATAAATCACCAAGTGGCCTTGCCCTCAATAGAACCTGATCTCTGTAACTTGTTGTGCATTCTTCCTTCACCACATATTAATTTTTAATGAAAACATTTCAAAATAAAGTCATAATGTGAGTCATAAATCACAAAACGGTGGTAATAAACCACTTTGGTTTATATTAGCTCTGTGCAGATGATACTTAAGCATTTCCACCATTAGCAGGGAATATGTGAGCATTCTCCACACAACATTTCCCCTATTACTTCCATCTTAAATTGTGGAAATGTGGGAAACAAAGCCAGTTCCAATCAACCTCTAGGTCACTATTTATTCTCTTAATTGAATGATCATATGCTAACGAGAGAAGATTTTTAGCACTTTTCTGACAGCTGCAAACATTTTTCAGTGACAGAATTGTAAAAACAATGCTGTCAGCTACAGCTGAAATGGAAAATGGAAAGAGAAGGGAAAGGAGGGAGAGGCATGGTTAACTGACATGAGGGCTAGACAAAAATGAATATTGCCATTCTATTATCACGTAGTACACAGGCAGATCAACCAACCCTAACGGGTCACCTCTTGTTAAAAAGAGGACCCATGCTATTGATCTGTAATACAGAATATAAATAGTTTCTTGCACACCTGTAATTACTTTTGCAGGTTATGCTGAACTCTGCTTCTTGATGGTCTCTTCCCCATACTGTGGACCTTACTAGGACCTGTAGTAAATATGTAAGAGGAATATGTCTGAAGATCTAGACTTGACAAGCCACAAAATGCAAGTATATGGGGTTCTAGGTGTCTGGAGACTGCACAGAACAGCCCTTCATTGCTGGATTGGCTTTCCAGACATGGATTTGTTTTCAGAACTTGCAATGTAAGTGCAATGATTCAGTCTGGCAATGATTCAGTCTGGAAACGTAAGGGTGCCCTGACTAGAGCAGAGAATTAGAAAAGACTGATAAAGGCTACTACCTGCCTCTCACCAGAAGCCTCTTCTTGCTTAAGCTTGTACAGAATAGACCTTATGCTTTTGTCTAATACAAATGAAGGGTCTGCATTGGAATAAATAAGATTACTTGTAGCCATCAATTGTGCTTTATCAATTCTCAAGTTTTAAGAATTTACATAATAATTCCCTTGGCAAATTTTACATTTGTTTTCTTCTCTACTTCCAAGCATGCAAGAATCCTGGGGCCCATAACCCATGATGATCTCCTAATTGGACAAAATGGAATTTCCATTTTGAGTTATCCTTGTGTGTTTCCGGACCCTGAGTAATAAGAAGTTTATTTTCACACCTGCATCCACAGTCTTCTGAGGGACTTTGGGAAGGCTGGAGTATAAATTAACATTAACAATAAGCAAATATATCATTTCTGGTTTTGGAGAGGGAGTCATACCACCAGTATCTAGAGAAAAGAGCAAATAATATAAGTTTGAATACAGTCTGAGGCACTGTGACTGAAGAATTTACACAGAAGTCTTGGCTGCATGTATTAATTGTGAAAATAGCCATATCTTGATAAAACAATGTTTTAATACCTTAAGAATGTGTCTACCATCAGTCAGATCTAGAAAACACCATATAAGTTGACTTAAATGCAAAAGCAACTGAGGTCTTGAGGGTTTAAAGACATTTAAATAGTCTTTCTGCTCTGTTCCAGTGGAGCAGAGCTGGTTTCTGTAAACAGAGAGCTCAGCGCAGAGGAGCTGTCTGCACTGGCCTGCTAACTGCTCCTCTGCCTCCGTGGGGCCACCTTTCCCACTGCTAGGTCTGGACTCACTAGGATCTGACTCCACTCAGGCCCAGTCCTCTCTGGGCAGGAACAACAGCAAGTGAAAACTGTTGGATGGCACCTTTCTCTTAGGCTTACCTCTCCAGCTAGCTATAGGGTTTGAACTCTAATGAGGTGGAAAAATGGTATGGTTATAGTGATTTTATTACAAGCACCAAATGAAAAAGATTGTCAGAAAACAGTCTTTTTGATGGAGGATTCTGGTTAAGGGTAGGGAGGCCACACTGATGAATTTTACCTTTCACAAAATTAAGAAGATGTAGGGACAGAACAGGTCATTGGAAGGGCCCTTAGGAAGACATCTAATACTCCTTCCAGACTCAAGGAGGAGCAACTGTGCCAAGGCCATTTCCTAAGAGATGGTCTCAACATCATCCTGAAGATTTCCAGTGATAAGATTTCCCAGCTTATCCAGGCAGCCTGATCTCTTGCTTGTGTCTAATAACGTCTAAGAGAAATTTTTACCTTCTTCCTTCCGTGCTTATTTTTCTTTATGTTGTGGGAAAAAAAAAAAAAAAAGAAAAAAAGAAAAAAGAAAAAAAAAAAAAA
>CM021765.1:110508989-110555519 GCA_011076525.1 Nettapus auritus | reverse complement strand
ATTATATATTATATATCATATTATTGTATAATATATACTATATTATACAATAATATAATATATATACTATATATAAAATTATATATATATTATATTATATGATTATATATAATTAATCCTTAATACTTAAGTCTTAATTCTTAACATTTAATTACCTTAATTCTTAATACTTAATTATCTTACACACTCCATTGTCAATGGACTCCACTGTGTCCCAATATATGCTTGCTATTTTTTGCAGAAAATCTACCATACACAGCATTACCTCATTCACATGCACCTCTATGTGCTTACCTGCTGGGTCTAGAAAATATGAGGTGCTTTCACAATGTCACCCTTTGGTAATGAGTTTTTGTCACTCATAACTTAAGTTAGCTTCAAGAGTGTCAAGTGCCTGAGCTCAGTCACTATGCAAATCTTGGCTCTTCAGCTATACAAGCTCCACCTTGGTTTGTGCTAGACCAGTGTCCTTACTCTTTCTTGTATAAAGGCCACACTAAGCTCACATATAGGGTAGAGATTGAAGGCAAGGCTGTTTGTATTTTTGAAAGCACCCAACTGGCAGGTGCAGGTTATAATAGCCCACTTCATGCCAGCAGGGCCTTTCATCAGTGGCATGGGATCAAGTTGCTTTGCTTTGGTCTGCAAAGAGGTGACTCCAGCTCCAGGGTGGCCACACAGAGCAGTTCTTCCTGCCAGGCACATCCCTGTGGAGATTTTCTCTCCACTGTGCAACAGGTACAAATCTAGTTTACAGAGTTAGTAGAGGAAAAGCAGTAATGAAGAGGGATGAAACAAACTCAGCAGTAAAAAGAAGACTAGAGCAGGAGATGTAAAGAGATGACTTTTACCTTAGGAATGCAAAGGAGAAAGGTGAGAGCAGAAGTTCTTCATTAAAAATAGAAAACTCAGTGCTTCTTCCAAGTGGGCTCCACTGGGCTAGAAAAGGAAAAGAAAGCTGCTGCTTGAATTTGCTCATGTTCCTTTTTCACCATGCCTGAGAATTGAGGTCAATAAGAAATCTATGCTGTGTACTGGCAGGAACCAAATGTGGTTCTCTTTACCTTCTTCACTTAGATTTCTTGTTGCAACAGGAACTTGGTCCAAAGACCACTGAGGTATGAATGTATAAGCTCTGTTTGGCTTTGAACCAGGCATGGGCAGTGGCATTTTAAGCGTGTGATATAATTATCAAACAAACAACAATCACTTATTTTTCAGATGGTGTTCTGGAACCATTAACAATGTTGTCATTTTCCTCAATGTGAACATGCAATTATTGATTTAAATGCTAAAGAGTGCATATGTATCTTAAAAAACTCCCAAACTCCTTACAATTCAGAGAAACACAGTCAGACTTCTTTCCATGTTTTACGCACCCCTTATGTTAAATCTGTTTTAAGCAATACCTAATATGTAGCAAGAAACAACCTCAGTAAATATGTCCCTGCACTGCTAAAATTTTGCAGCAGTTTCTTTAAAAATATATATTTTCTCATGATAACAATTTTGAAAATGATTGCTGGAAGGTAATATATATGCAATTAAATTAGCATGTTTTAGCACAACAAGCAATAAACTGCTTAACACTGAGCCCCTGTGAATTAAAAGCCGGAACAGCATTGGACAAAAGTCAAGGTTATGCTGACACGTTTATTTCTCAGTAAATGAAGACTGTTTAGTTTTAATGCATCTGTGGTTAGCAATAGTTTCAAAAGATCAATGTAAATTCATTTTGAACTAGTAAATAATGTCTTAATGAGACTTCTGACAGCATGCTTTCACACCTTATGGTTCCTTACCTTTAAAAATGCCCAAAGGTGAACCTAGTTTTCCTGGCATTTTACAATAAACAAATAACATCATGCTGTATTTTATGACTTCTGTCTGAACTGTATTTGGGGGAACTGCAATTTGGTTTTAACAACTCCAAAACTCTGCTCGTTCAGTCCACAGTATGTTACTGTTCTTTTCCTACAATGGCTTAACTCTGACTCGGGGTAAAAAAAAAAAAAAAAAAAAAAAGAAGAAGGTAAATGAACCCTTCTTTTTCTGTCACATGAAGTAACTTCCATGAAATGAAGTGCAGGATTAACCATGAACTGCTGATGGTATTATGACATAAACCATCTGCCACACAGAAACTTGCCAGTGTTTATAAATACACGCTTTCATTTTCTAACTGGAAACCCAACTCAGGTCTTGTGTAGGTCTGTCTGAGACCCTCTACTGGTATTTCATAGGAGTTGAAACATGCACTGTGAATCTGTTGTGGTAGGGATGAAGGCTTTAGAACATGAGTTGTCATGTTGTTTAGAACAGGAGATGGCATCATCACTCACAGCAGTAAGGCCAAAACGATGCGGTGCAGGTTGTCCCCAAAGAGCTGTGAGATCAGTGTTTCTAACACAGCACTGCTGGATATTGAGAATCTGTGTCTTGCAGAAGGGCACATGTTTATCAAAAGTGTGGCCTCAGGTCAACATGTTTGTGAAGTCAGATGATTCAGGTTGCAGTTCAGCAGTCCTCCCAGTGGCATCAGTGACTTCCTCAAGGCTGGTCACATGGCCGACATCATGCATCTGTTTTCTGACTCAGGGTGGGGATTAGAGCCAACACTACAGGTCTGAAGGGAAAACAGGAAACATAAATCTTTCATAAATTTAAAGAATTTTCTGAATATAATGGCAAAACTTGCATATAACAGAGTTTCAAAGCCTGACACCTTGCAACTTGCCAGGTCTGTAAAGGAGTACTCTGGCAGTCATGTATACAGAAATACACCCCTTACTAATGATATACAGCTCCCTTATCCTAGCTTTAATAAAGTGGCAAGAATAATAAACTGGATCTTAAAACTGTCATGTCCTTGTGACTGCTATCCATCCTTGACCTTGAAGCAACATAATTCAGAGGACGGGATTGCTAAATCTGGCAGGAAATACACGTTTCTTTGGCTCTGGTCTTCTGGTGAAGCAACCTGCTGTTTCATGAACAATTCCTGAGGGAAAGCACACGTGTCCTCAAACCTACTTCGCGGTTGGTTCCTCTTCTGGTTCTTCCTCCAGGGGACACAGCATGAGTGGGGGGAAAGGGAGCTCCTCACAGTGCACCTGCCCTCATTGGGCTATGGATGTACTCTAAGGCCCTAATAAAAAGTTTACACTTTCCTTAATAAGGATGCTAGGGTGTTCTTACAGATATTTCAATAAGATTCTTCATTGATTTTAATGGATGTGTGACAGGGCCCTTGTCTCTTCAGACAATTCATCCCAGTGAAGGCTAATGCTTGTTGGCAATGTGATCTTTTGGTAAGGCAATGAAGGATCCCGATTCTGTACCTTCAGCTGGACATTTGCCATGATTATTGATATTCCCTGATATTTCATTTACTTCCTTGTTTTCTGAAAGACTCTACTAATGTTGTCATTCAAATCAGCTGTATTTTATAGGGCATTTTGAACAACCTTGGTAAAGACTGCAAAAGTATCTGAAAAACTTCCATGTAAAATTGATGGATCTCAATGGAGTCCTAACCTGACTCCACAGGTCTTCTGGTAGTATTCACTTTTGGGATTACATCTCAAAGCATGGCCTACAACTTGTAGAAAAGGATGAACTGGGAAGAGGTTAATAATGAGTATGTAATTTCAATTGAGTGGAAAAGTAAGTGGAAAGATTGTGTAGGTACAGATGCTGTGTGAGGTGTGCAGCTTTGAGAATCAAAGCCTGAAACAGAATAATCCAATCCCTCAAGCACATCACCATCAAAAATAAAATAAAATAAAATAAAATAAAATGAAATAAAAAACTTCCCAAACTGGAAATAAATGAATCAACCTAATCAACCTAGCAGGGAGAATTAAAATAAAGAGTTCATAAAGCTCTTCAAGGAACTTTTCCAAAAATGTAAAGACAAAGTCTTGAAAAGTGACCAAATAAAACCTGTGCCAGCAATTATAGTTAAAGAAAACAATTACTCTTCTAAAAGTAAAAAAGTCAAACTACCACCAGGGGTTTACAATAATAATAATTCACAGCAATTCCAGCAGTCTTGCAGAAGATGAAAACAGGGAAGGTGATGTGGAAATGCTGGCTTATTTACCTACATTCATTTTGTTTGAGGGATTTTCTCAGTTTGACCCATAGCAGCCTTTGAGAAAGAAATTAAGCTGCGTTTAAGTTCCTTTCCATAAAACTCCCCCCTCCCTTTTTTTTTTTTTTTTTTTTTTTTTTTTTTTTTCCCCCGACATTGAAAGATTCACAACTTCTTCAGAAAATCATTCTTTAGAAAGTGTACAGATATGCCTTTTGCGGTCTCAGGAGCTTTTTTGTTCATTAACCCAATTTTGAATCATAGATGAGACTATCCAACTGTAACCAAAACTATATGGTAAACTAACTGGCATACAAACACTACAAAAAGAGAAATTAAGTTCTCTGCTGCTTTAAATACATACACAAAGCAGCCCAAGAAATGGCCACACACTAAGGTGCCAAGAAGATATGCCTGTATGCAACAGCAAACTGTCTTTTTCAAAAGGAAAATGAGCTGCAAAAAGGTCCAAACCAGCTTCATTACTGCCTTTCCATTGTTTTTAGTGTGACTGCCTGTTTTCTGTTTGATGCCATGACAATAAAGTCAAGCTTTATCCCCATCTTGAAATATCACTGAAGCATTTGCACGGACCCCTTTCTATGGGAGGGGATGTGGGCAGGTTCTTGCATGCTTGGTTCATTGGGCAGGGGTGCAGAAAAGGCCTTTTTAAGAGGAAAATGTGCAGCAGCACAAGGGCAAAAGTCTCTTTGGGGGTTCTGTTGTGTTGTCCACAGCACACTCCTGCAAAACAAAGCACCCAAAGGAGACCAGTGATCTAAGGACTACTGAGATAAGTCATATTTCTATGGACTTCAGTAGGCCCAAGGTCTTTGCCCCCTTTAGTTTTCCAGACCAGCTTTAGTTTCTGTTAGTTCAGTACGTTTTGCCTGCACCTCTGCAGGAGTGCAGTTGATCCAAGAGGTCATGTGTTTTTAGCAGCTTTATGACACCCCACCTCTAACCTTGACTTGCAGGGATGCAGGATTATGAACCTGCCCCTGACTGTATAACTGGACCATAGAGTTAACAAGACACCAGTGAATTTGCTAATGAACTTGCCCAGAAGGTACAGGAAAGGGTCAGTTCTGCATTTTCCCCAAGACAAATTGAACCATAAATTTTACAAGTTTTTGTTGACATTAATTGGGTTACACTTGTGTAAGAAATTCTTCTTTCTTGCTCATTTGTCTTGCGAGTTGTTTGAAGTGCCAAATATTTCTGCCATGCCAGTCACTCAGCCATGTGATTTCCAGGCTTAACAATTTCTCTGAGACACCACAGACTCAAACCTCACTGTAGTTTATTGCTCAATAAAAAACAAAAACTTCAGATATTACACCAGACTGCAGTTCTCAGAGGGTCAAAGCAAAACTCCCATTTAAAGAAAATTTTCTCCCAGCCTCCTCCTTTTTTTATTAGTCCTTTATTCACATCTCAAAACCACTGGGCCTTGAACAAAAGACTCTTTTCAGAACAGTCACTTCTGTTCAAGATTAAGTGAAGTGATTTATTACATTTATGTAGTGTTAGGCAGTGATCATTCAGATGTTAAATTAATGGACGTTTCCTCACCAGTTCCTGTAGTACTGTTAATGTACCATTTGATCCAGAGTACATGAAATAATCCCCCTGCTAGCTCTGGAGAAAGAGCTGTCCTTTGTCACTGTTGTTAATCCCTCACAGGGTGAGTTGCCGTGACTGGACGTAGACGGACCTGAGGGAGTTTTGCATTCCAACTCTATCAAAGGCAGAGTTGCCTTCTCTGTGCCATGCTCTGGGGAAATTTTTACATTCCTAGGAGCCAGTCCCACAAGCAGTCACTCTTGTGTATAGGTAGGCCAATTGGTGAGAAACCCTAGAAACCTGGGCATAGAAAGGTGGAAGGTACAGACCTTGGGATTGAGCACCCCAGTGCTGCAAACTGGTGCATCACCGTCTGAGGTAATGACCCATGGGATCTGCAAACTCATTCTTCAGGATGTTGGAAAAATGCTTGCTGTTAGAAAGGAGATGCTGGGTGCCTACTTCAGTCACTGGAGGGTTTGAGAGGTTTTTAGGAATGAATGTCTTCTGGAAAAAAGACAGAAGGAACAATAAAGGTAATTTTAGTTGCAGCTCTTTGAGTGAGACCCTGCATTAAGTAGAGATACAAATGTGAGCTTACCTTAGCTAATGTAAGGACAGCACAAAGTGACTTTTCCACTATATCCAAAAGGGGGGAATCTTTGAAGGAATGTACTTCAAGTGACTGACTACTACCTATGGAAGAAAAGTAGCACATAGAGGGGTTACTTTTAGTATTGTTGTTCTATTTGTCCTGGTATAAGCTTATTTGTTGCAGTCAAATTCTCCAGTCCAGTGTGCCAGACTCTTAAATGTGTTTGCTTTTAACTGGAAAAGCATTGATATTCTGCCATCCTTAAAAAAAATGCGGGTTTCAAAATCTCTGTGATCTCTGTGCTTGTCAGGGCAGAGGTCCAAGCAGAACAGCTTGGTCTGAGAGGATGAGGGAGTGGTTTACCACCAAGCAGGATCTCTCTGTACAAGATTTCAACTCGGTGTATTTAACAGTGAGCTGCCATGACATGATGACTCACCTTGGAGAGATGTCCAGGGTAGTCCTAGAGAAGCCAGTTATGGTCAGGTCCATGTTTAGGCTTATGCAGGTTTCTGCTCAGGCTGACGTAGCCTTGGGGAGGTTCACAGTGTACCAGCCCTGTCAGACTGCAGCACTAACCCTGCCTCTGCTACCTGAACTAGCTGTGGTACTTCTTTGTGGCACTTGGTTGTGTAACTGCCACTGCTGCTAATCTGCTCATAGGCTTACAGGTTTTTAGATCCTCTCATTCATCAAAGCCATTAAATAGAATTTGACTTTTACACGTAACCTCAGCCTCTTCTTACTGAGCAAATTCACTTTTGTTGCACAGAGCATGTGTGCTTTCCAGTGTGCCTGAGAAGCAGATGAAGCACAGGGAGCTGTTATCCAATGACATGTCACATGGACAGAAATGCATGCTTAAATACTCTGAATTAGGTTGGTTTCCTGACTACCGAGGCAATGCACTTATGTGTGTGCTTAAATTTAAATATGTGGTTAAGTCTTATTCATGCCAATGAAATCTAAGCATGTGCTTAAAGTTGAGCAGTTTATTGAATTGTGGCAAAACTGAGCAGCCTTTGTAGAATTAATTAATCTATCTGAGCTACTTTTAATGTATGTGACCCAAAGAGAACTGTATGGCTTCTGTGTGATCTTTAAACATATCTTTCAGTTAAATCACGGATCTAGACACAAATGGTAGTATACAGTATATGGATTTATGACATTCCCTGGAGGATTCTGGGTCAATAAAGCAGTGAATGGATTACAAAGAGGCCTCTAAAGTGTTTGCTGGAATTCACAAGGAATGAATGAATTACTGTTTGTTTTATGACTAGAAAACATCTTTCTATGGATGCTGTGGATCAGACTGACTGACAGAAATAACGTGCTTTTGCTGTGTTTTGAACAACTGTATTTATTGTATACAGGCCAGAAGTAAAAAAAATAAATGGGAAAAAGAATGTCATAGTACTACACTGTTAAAATAGACTGGAAAATAATATAAGCTCAATGCAAATGACTATTTATTACTCAGCATGGTTATTTTTTCTGCAGTAACTCAGAGGCTTCCACCAGGACCGGTGCTCCACTATTAGATGTATATGATGCAAGAAGCTTCACACGTGAACCTTATTTAAATACCTGGTTTACAAAGCTTTAATTTTAAAGTCATCTTTTTTTTTTTTTTTTTTCTAAACAGCTAGAAGAACAAGTGGTGAGCCTGATGTATAGCAGGATCTTTTATCTCCAGCTGGCATAGAAACATTTTGTGTAGATACAACCAAAGACAAGACAAAACAAGCAAAAGATATGAAGTGAAAAACCACACCAAAATAAAGCAAAACAACAACCCACCAAATAAATAAATAAATAAAAAATAAATAAATCAGCAAAGTTGTTCTGAAGGGTGAGAGGGCAAAGAAACCTCAGGTCAGTCCAACACTTTCAACCATAAGGCCAGGTCCCTTGCTGCATGCATGAGCTCCAGTCCTGTGTCCTCTCTGTCCTTGCAGTTCTGGTCAGTTGGACAGAGGGGATCTACCATTGCTTGCCCCAAAGTTCTTTATAGGATAATTAGGCTTCACAACTGGTGAGCTTAAGTAGCAAGAGGGCCAAGTTGCTCCCTCACTTCTTATCCAACTGGTAGTGATGAGATTGCTGGTGTCCCTATGCCCCCTTGTCCCATCTCTTGCTGGAGGCAATGGGGATGCTCTTTGCTGTGCCTGGCTTGGCCATCCAGGGCACACCTGGATGTTGAAGGGTGGCAGATGAGGGACAGGTTAGTCCTCTGGAGATATTTTTGCTTTTCTGAGGTATGGCTCATACCACCAACAAAGAAAGAATATTTAGTCTTTGATTCCTGTCTTGTATGCTGTTCGTGGTCCTGGGGATGAACAGAGACTCACTGAAATTCGACGGCTTGGCTTTTACTCTACTTTAAATTTAAATTCCATAACAGATTTCTGTAGGAAAGATTTCAGTGCTGTACTGTGATTGCTATACCCAGACAGCAGTGTTAGTTACCTTGCAGCTGTCAAAAAGCAGCAGTTTGCTGAGCAGTGATCATGTTCAGCAACCACAAGATGCATTCAGGGAATTGGTAGTGTCAGTGTTTGATACTAGCACTCAATAGCATAACTATAGTAATTAATACATAATGATAATGCAAGGGCTAATGAAATTAGTAATGCAATTACGATTAATATTTTGCAAGCCTACATAATCACTTGCACAGCACCCACCATGTTGTGCTGGGGAGCTTTAAAGCAAGTGTCTCTCCATGGCACAGGGATACATGACTTTTATCGACTTCGAAGAACTAAGGGTAGGATTGTCAGAGGAGGAGAGGATAAAAACAACCAAAAATATTGGGAAAGAACTGGAGGGCCTGTGTTTCTGGTTTTATCAATGTGTTATTTTCATCAGTACCAGCAAATGTGTGTTCTAGGTCACTTAACTGAATGCAAAACATCCAACAAGACAACCGAATTAAATGAAAATAGAGGCTCTCTACTTTGAGTTCAGATAAAGCACAGACAGTAGGCGGCAATGGAAAGTCCATTAAATTTTAATTTGCTAGTCATTAAAGTATGCCATTCATTTGTAATATTACATGGCAAGGAAGCCCAAGTACAGGAGTGTGTGGCTTACTGTTCTTAATGGTCTTCTTATAAATTTCTGTCTGTGATTATTATCAGTTCATTCTTATCATCCATGAAATTTATGAACCAATTTATTACATCAGCTGAGTGGAAATATCAGATAATGCAATGCAATAAAAAGTAGATACTGATTTTAAGAAATCAGTGTGTCCTCCGTAGTCTCCTGTGAGAAGAGTGAGGAGAGAGTAGCTAATTACTTCAGCAACATTAAAAACAACAGCAACATAATAGTGTATGGAACCATTTAATCAAAATGGACACACAACACTCTTGTAATTATATGAAAAGGTCATGGAAATAATCAATTTAGACGAATATGATGTGAAGAATATGACTTAAAACTTCCAGTAAAACTATCTCCTGGAGATTATTTGAACCACAAAAAAGTGGTTTGTATTTCCAGTTTAATAGCTGAGGGCACAATGCCATACTGTGTGTTTTGGCTTGTGAGATCTCAAAGCAGAACTTTCTTAATTGGAACTGCTCAGATACACAGCATGGAGGTTCATTTCAAGTAACATACCTGCTGCTGGAAAATATAACTGCCTACAATTTAATTATATAGAAGCCATACCCTTGCTATTTGATTGGTCCTGTGAATTTCTCCACAGAGCTGAAATGCCAATTCATCTGTTTTAGCAGAAGCAAAGGAAAAGTGAACTGCTTTCAATTTCCTTTTTTGGATGCAGTAATGGATAATTTCCAGCTCTGGAAAAAAAAAAAAAAAAAAAAAAAAAAAGGCACCCCAGCCTGCACCTGGGGGCAACCTAGTTCCACCAGGTAATATAATCTGCTTTTCTTGCTGCAGCAGAACAATGATTGACCTCGACATCTTGATTTGGGGCAAGACAACGGGGCAGGAAGAAAATCTGCTCCTGGAAAGAGGTAGGTGCTTTGAAGTGAAAGGGAAATATGCATTTATGTGACTATAAGGGTAGAGCCAATTAAAGCCTAGACACAGGGGATACTTCTACGTGGCACAAAAGGCACTGTGCACATACCAAAGCCTGACATTGCCTGAGTACTGGAGAAAGAAAATAGTGGTATTATAATTTGCCCAGGCAAACTGCATTTCTTAGCTGAGCTGAGGATCCCATGAGGACAGCCTCATTAATGCAGCTGTGTTGCTTCTGGTAGCTGTTTGGAACCAGTGCTGGTATCCTTGCACAGGCTTTTCTTGTGCTCCACATGTGCATGTGTGCATTTTATTGCCATGTCTCTACGAGCTGAGGAAGATGTGGATACTTTATAATCTGATCTTTTTAAGTAGAGTCTCCAGCCCTCTGGGACTGCCGAGAAGCATTTTCAAAGCTGGTAGAGAATGACCTTCCCTTGCTCTGATTCCCACATAGGCATTTTAGCCCATTGCTGAGGATGTCCCTGCAGCTAAACCTTCCACTTTGTGTGTAGAAAAGGGCTCCAGTGCCATTTTTGGAGATGTGTGGGAATGCCCCTTAGCACATGGATGGGAAAAGAAATTACATTGCTGCTTGTGTGCTTAGCCGGCCTGCAGTCCCTAGACTTGGTGCCTTGCTGTGCAGAGCCAAGGGCCTTGGCTCATGGTGAACATCCCTGCAGCTGAGGATCCAGGGCTAATGCACAACTAAACATTTTTGTCCTTATAGCATGGACTTGAATTTGTTTTATGGGGTACACAGTCAAATCTGGCTCTGGCTCTACAAAGATACATTAGTGTGAGTACCCTGATTAAGATAAAACTTTTGAAAAAAGATATTTTTAAAATATGAAATTAATAGGAAGAGAATATTTTTAATGGTGTCTCAGATTTATGCTAGTTCTTTATTATTATTATTATTTTCAATGCACATGGTGTAAGTAAGTGAAAATATTCAGCCAGCCATGTAAGGCATAAGAGAATCAAGCTCATGTTTCTCATTTTAAGAGGGATTTTTTAGTAGATTTATGAAATCTCTAAATTAGATACAAACAAATTCACAGCAGAAAAACAAAACAAAACAAAACAAAAAAAAAACAAACAAAACAAAAAAAAACAAACAAACAAAAACCAAAACAAATCCCCACCAAACTTGACCTGGTCATGTAAAACAATGATCTAAAGTGTCAATTTGTTACAGAGTAGGTGATTAGGTCATTTGAGAAAATGAGAAAACATAATAATGTTCCAGCTATGAAATGGCCAAACCTGACATGAAATAACATTCACCATAATTCATATTAACAAACCAAAAATGAGTGCTCCCAAATCCATAATAAGGCAACTCGGTGAAGTGCCCTAGCCACCCATCAGCTTCTCCCCCACTGTATTTTAGAGAGGACAGATGGTTGTGGCAGGCTCTTCTCAAGCCTGTGGAAGGAGGCTCACACTCACCAACACACTTAGAGCTATGCCTGTGTCACTATGTCCTACAGCAGCAGGGAGCAATCCCTGTCCACCAGGCACTGAGGGACGGGACGGGCACCAGGTCTACCAGGGATCTGTTCTGTGCTCCCACTGTCCTTGCCTGCAGGGTGTGAGGCTGCTGAGCTGGTGTGACTGGTCAGGGCTCCCCGACCACTGAGCCAGGTGAGTCCCCAGCCTGCTATCTGCTGACCTGAGCCAAGTGAGGACAGATAACAATAAGAACTGTGCCCCTCTCATATAAGTTAATAGCATCACAGACATCACTGTAAGTTTATTTTTTATTTTTTAAACAACAACAACAAAACAGGGCTACGTCTTTCTGCTTTTGCTTTGCTACTTTACATCAGCCCATCCTTTTTCCCTCTCTTCTTCCTTGGAGCAGGAAACTTTTGCCTTTATTTACATGTCCAGTCATGCAAAATAAATTTAATGACTCCATCTCACTATCTGTGCAAGTTTAGTCACTCACTTGAACAACCCAGCCCCACTGCTATATGGTTTACTGACTGTCCTCTCCTTCTTCCAACTTCTAAGCTGCAGCTTTCAGGGCTGAGGACTCTCCATTACCTGAGTCTCCAGAGACTGACCACAGCCCCCATTCCCTGTTCCCCTCTGCCACTCAGGGGGATGAGGTGGAAAAAGGTGGATGAGTGAAGGTGGTTTTAATTTTTTGTTTGTTTGTTTCTCACTTCTCTAGCTTGCTATGTAATATATTTCATTAATATCCCTATGCTGAGTCTGTTTTACCCATTATGATTATTGTTGAGTGATCTCCCTATCCTTACCTCAACCCTTGAACCCTTTCCATTGTATTTTCTCCCCATTTCTCTTTGAGAAGGGGGAGTGAGAGAGCAACTGTGGTGGAGCTCAGCTGCTCAGCTGGGTAAAACCACAGAGGAGGAGGCTGTGTGCCTGCCTGTCCATGTGCCTGGTAGGCCACACGCTCTGTGTGCTGCAGTGTGTCTGCTGCCATCACTTGTTACCCTGCCAGTGGGCAGGGACAGGAGTGGAGATGCTGACATGGAAACAATCACTTGTTGCTGTGGCTTTATCAATTTATCGTAGGGGGCTGCGAGTTTGAGAGGCTCCTGCTTCCTGTTTACTGCAGCTGTGTGAGTTGCCAAGAGCCACATGTCACCTCTCCCCAAAACATGGTCCTCATTGCCTCAGTGCCATGAAGAAGATGCGACAGAGCAGTGAAGCTGTGCTATTGGCCTCACTCCTTTGATGGTGCTCAGGGAACCTGGATGTAAGCACAGAGAAGGCAGACACCTGGAGGTGTCTCTCTGCATGTCCCAGCCATTGTCCTGGCTGCCTGGCAACTTCCAGGAGTTTTGGGCTGTGGGTTGCCAAAGCACAGCTCCTTCACTGGAGCCAAATATCTGGTGTGGCTCATTACAGCTCCTGCCAGTGTGCCAAGCCACTCTGGCATGCTTTTTGGCATCCCTGTCTCTCTATAATCAGATTTTGTTTTCTGAGATTTGCCTTGGCACTGCTGCTTGCTGCAAGCATGCTCTCAGTGGCAGCTCTCCAGGCTGCCTGGGGATGAGCTGCCACCAGCGACCTCTCCTGTCTTCTACTTCTCACCCTAACCATGAGGAATGTCTTTGGGTCCCCTAGCAGCCCTCACATGTGCTTCAGCCCTCTCCCAGTGTGTTTTTCAGTCCATTACAGATGGGAGGATGAATTTGGGCCATGCAAGTCAAAGAGACATTTGCCATTCTCCCATGTGTGGGGTAAGGATGTAGGGGATGTGGAGCCTGCTGGGACAGTGCCAGAATTGTGTACAGGGCAGTGCAAGTCAGTCCTGCCCATGTGGCCCCTGGAAATGGTTTCTGGAAACAGCTGTGAGTGTGCTCAGGTGCTATTTCTAGGAGCTTGTGCAGCAGCTCCAAGAGAGAGCCCAGGAGCATGCTAATACTTGTGCTGTGTGGAAAGTCAGAGGGGATTATTCAGCAGCACAGATATACACTCCAGTTGTAGGTATACGAGGAAATAAGACAGACTCAGGGCACAGGTTCAAGTGCTAGCCTGTGGTTTGTTCCTATGTATTAACTGCTATCAGACTCTCTAGTCATGGTTGGTCCTGGGCCAACTCCCTTTTTCCCAGAGCAAGGTTTAGAGATGGTGTGTGCTAATGTTTCTTCCCAGTCTGCATGTAACCACCCTCTCTGGGTGGCAAGAGCATGGGGAAGGAAGAGGTTTAGCCACATGGATGTGGTGCAGAGTCCCATCTAGCCTTTGGGCCAGAGAGCAGCCCTTGCCTCATTAACTAGTACAAACCTAGCTGGACAGGATCAGCCCCTTCCTTTGAAAGTACTCAGCAAAGAATTACTTGGTAATCTGCTTGCATGACTAAAAGCAATTGTTCCCCTCAAACAAACAAACAAACAAACAAAAACCTAAGTTAAAAAGACACTATGAAGGTTGCAAAGTCAAGCTCTCAGAAATTAGCCATTGCCTGAGATGAAGATGCTTGTGCAAACTTTATTTGTAGCCTTTATATACTTGCATTATGACAGTCGTCAGTCACTGTCTGCATGCTATTTTTTCTAATGAGCTTCTGTTTCCTTCAGTGCACCGGAAGAGCTGCATACAAGTAATGACAATTTTAGTTCTGTCCTCTGCTTAATGTGTGATTCCAGGCTTAACTTGTTGCGCAATGTTCAAACCGTGCTCTGCAGATATGGCTATCAGTTTCCTCACTGCCTTTCCTGTGGTAGACACCAGTTGCCTGTGCATGGACACAAGCAAGATTGATTTTTCCTAGTGCCCTGCTGAGAGGAGAGAATATAATATAGGGGATATTTTACAGTTAGAGAACACATAGTAGTTTGGGTGTTTAATTTCTAAGATCGAGAATTTTATTTTTCAGTCCACTTAACATTAACACCAATATACAAGAACAGATGCCATTTCACTTTGATTGTTACACGTTTCAACATTTTAGCAAAACAGACCAGAAGGCCTTAGGTCTGGCACACAGGAAATGAGGAATGCATGACTTTTTTGTGATAAATTTTCAGACCTGACATCATGCAGGCACACTGTGGTGGAGGCAAGAAGAGAAGTCCTCTCCCCCAAGAAGGCAGTTGGGCTTTTCTGTTCCTCCAGTCCCCTGACTCATTGTCTTCATACTTTCCAACCTCTAAAGCAAATAAAGCAGATGTACTTCAGACCTTATGCTACTTTATGCTACTTTACCACACAGTCTTGATCCACATCCAGAGCAAGTCATTCTGCGAAGCACAGTTGCTATGGAAAAGATTGTGTGGTCACAGAATGAGCATGCCAGATCTGGCTGGACCCTAACCTCAACCCAAACCTTGGTCCTCCTTGTTAGACCTGTAGATAAAGAGGTAGATATAAAGCCATCCTCCCCACTTCTTGGAAATTGAGCAACGTGGATTTTAAACCTGATTTAAAACTCCGACTCTCTGAGTCAAACTTGGGCATCTCTTACATAATCAAAGAAAAATACTCTTAATTCCAGTAGTCCTTGATTTCAGACTGCTTGAATTTACAATGTTATTATTCCAGGAATGATAATGGAGAGAATAAAATGACTAATCCTTTATCTCTCTGGGGGGGTGTTGAAGGGGAAGACCTCCATGGACTAGAACCTTACTGATACCCATGTTTGAGAGCAGAGCTGGAGTGTCTAGAGCTGATGCAGGGAGTTCCTGCCCTGAGGCTAATGCAGTGCAACACCAGGTAACAACCCCTGGCAGGGCCAGTGGCTGGAAAAATCAAGAAGCACCATACACTGGGGCACTCACAGATGTTTATGAACAGCAAGGAAGTGGCTGAGGCTCTTCCAATCAGCGGAAGGAAGTGGGGTCTAGCAAGCCCTGAATGTGCACCTCCAACCACTTCTCCCCCTCCACCCTGGGATTTCCAAAGCAGCTCTATGCTTATCTGCCTCAGATAGTATCAAAGCTAATACAGCCACTCTTGAGAACACAACTGGGCAAACCTGGGGCCTTTTGGAAATACCATCCTCTAAATAGGAAGAACAAACATGGTGAGGTCCAGGGAGCTGCTTTTCTCTTTAGTCCTGGGTAAACATTTTTCACTGGTTTTAAAAATAAAAATACTTTGGACAGCTACATAAACACTCCAGACTCAACAAATATCTTTATTATATGAAAATAAAGAAAATGTCCTGCATGTGGTTTGCTTTCAGCTACCATTATCTACTTAATAGACACTGAGCTAAGCAAGAAAAGCATAATAAAAAAGCAGATTTATGCTAGACTTCTTGCATAACACAGGACAGACATTTTCTTTTCTCCAGTGACCTTAGAAGTCTCTGTGCTCTGTTAATTGATGGTTTGTTGTATGCATCCGCTGAGGGGGGAAGCACATGGCGGCAAATAAGTTTTTCTGGGTTATATACTATTAGCATAAGAAAGGAAAATAATGTCTCAGATTGTAACCATGTAGGTAGCACAGGCTGGCTGACTAGGCTAGTTCTCCCACAACTAGGTATTAGCAGATGTGCCTGATATCCCATTTGCAGGTCAAATCAGACCTCATCAGGTCAGCTGCTGCTTCTGAAACACTGCCTGCCCTCCTCTGACTGTGCCTGGTGGCAACAGCTCACCACTGGAATTTGTTTCTTAGCATTACAGAGCTCTTGGACTGCGTGCCCTAGAGCGACTGTGGCCAGACAAAGGCAATCTCTTTTCACATAGAGCAGAATCCCAAGCCCTATGAATTTAGCTCCCTCTGTTTGGCGTTACTGATCCGTTAGTCTAAATATGGCACATAGCAGTTTGATGGAAATCATTTCCAGTAAGAGAGGATGTTTCCTCAGCAGTTTTCAAGCTGGCTCTGACTCAGGCATTCTCATGGGAGTCCATTTAACTGGTCATTAGGGAGACAGCAAAAAGGCATTGAGGAATTTCGTAACAAAGATGTGCATCCTGTATGAAAGACCTCCTGAGAATCCTCCTGGCCATTGGCTCTGTGCATGCTTGAGAGATTTTATTAATGCTGCTGAAAAAGTATTGCTGAAACTAATCTATTATTTGTGCATAATTTTAAAGATGCTGTATTGTACTTGTTCCAGCAATGTGATGAACCACTGCGCTTGTAAAATGCTGTGCTCAAACAACCCATAATTAAATGTTTAAAGTCGATTAACACCCTATATTGCAACACACTAATCGATGGTGGAAGGGTTGCAGTTACCAAGTGAATAACAGAAAGAAACATCCAGAATTTGCTAAGCGAAGTCTGCTCACAAGCTCGGAGTATATATATTAAGCAAATAGTCTATTTAATAAAGTAAAGGTTGTTAATCACCCTTACAAAAGCCATAAGAGGCAAAATAAGCAATCATAACACATTCTATGATGTATGCCTTTTTGTTCCTATGTGTTTCAGGACAAATCTTTTCCAGACTAGCATTGGTGGAGAGTTACTAAAGCTATAATTCTGTGAAGTCCCTGAGTAAGCAGATTTCTTTAGGTGTTGTGGCTGGACTCACAGGCTTTACTAGGATTACTAACATGTTTAAAAGACGGTCCTGTCTTAAGAGTTGCACTGGAGTGCCCCTAGTAGCTGGCAGAAGGGTGTGCATCATGGATAGCAGGATTTTTAGTTTCCATTGCAAACCTCCCAGGTTGCGGCTGCTCCCAACCCTAAAACACCCCTAGAGGAGGGCAGCAGGCCTAGCAACAGAACCCTGCAGAGGGGCTCCTGTGCAGCTGGGGCTCCCCAAAGCCAGCTGTCTTCACTGCAAGGAGAAATTCTGCCAAGTCTTCATGAGGAATGGGGTTTACCCGGGCTAGTCACATGCAGATGGTGGCTAAATGATATATTCCTAGTTTTGGATCTGTGGCTTCAGTCCTCTCCTACAGTGATCCCTGATCTCTTGACTTTGGGTCCAATTATCTGTTATTTTGTGTGACACTATCCAACACCCACCACTCCACATTACAGATGTGATCATGCCTACCAGGAGCACCAGGCTTCCCCCTTTTCCCCTTTGATTTGCATTTCATCACTGAGAAGTGTGCACACTTTCATGTAAGTCTTGAGCAATCCAGAGAGACAAGAGCCTGTTGGGTGAGTAACTTGTAAAGGGATCTTCAGATCTTCTAATTCAGACCCTGACACTCATCCAAAGAAAATGCAAAAGGACTCCCTTACTGACCCCTCTTTATGAGACTCAGACATTAGGTAGGATTTTTTCCTGTTGATTTGAAGATGCTTTGATTCTTATCGTGAAAAGTAAGACTGTTCGTTGAATGTTTACTTCCAAGCAAGACTGAATCACAACCTTTTCTGCTTGCCTGAATAAATAAGAGTTATCATGAGTGGAATTATGTTGCTTAAGTTTTGGATCAAATGACTATGGGACTGGGAGCTTGGTTCCTAGGCACGTTGGCCAGGTGCTACGCATAGGGCTGGCAACACTGGGGGAAAATGGCCTGGAAAAAGGGCAGAAAGGCATAGAGAGAAAACACATACGGGACAGAGGGAGAAGGAAGTTTGGGTAGACACAAAATAAATTTTGTAAAAAAAAAAAACAACCCACAACCTGTAGTTTTTAGATGCTCTAGACTGAAATGTGCGACATACTGCAGTGGATCAGCACCTTGGGCTTACTAGTCAAGGGTCTTCAAAAGAGTCAAGCGTTGATCTTTTAGAAGAAGTTAGAGAAAGGTTTACATCGGGTAAATACATCAGAGTTTTCTCTGCTCTTAAAATTGAATTTCCTTGGATAGCAGGACATTCCCTATGGATCTGCATTCCAGTACCTCACCTCTCCGATAGTACTCTCTGTAGTTAGTGCTATTATAGCTCTGCATGCTCTTGTTATTTGACTGAATCTGTCTGATGTATTTCTCTGTTGTACTAAGCTCTTGACCTCTTTAACTTCTTGTGGCCAGGAGATCTTTACCCTAACTAGGTGCATGAAAGGGGATTTTTTAAGCTGACCCAGTTTGCTAAGCCTCTATTTTAAGCTATTAAGCCTAGTCCAGACTTACAGATGCCTAGCTTTTTAGGCAATCTTACCCAGTGTATATTAGCCAAGACATCCCTGTAGCTGAATTTAATATGTAAAGATTTAGCAAAACAAACTTGCTGTTACTTGTTTTGAGAAAAATTCCTGCAATGAGAGGCATGAATTATACATAATTATTGACCCCGCAGTGTAAATAGTGATGATAGGAAACTTTTAAAATGTACATTATTAAGCCGGTAGAGTGTTTATAGCTATAGAGACACCAGTGGTTTAGCAATTAAATCTGCATTTATGAACTCCCCTAAATAGATAATATTAGTCCAAAAAAATAGTTTTAAGACAATTAAAAAAAAAAAAAAAAAAAAAAAAAAAGATCAACAAATGCAACATTTTTCAGATCCAGGACACTAAATTGTCTATGAGCTGTTATAATATTTAATTTAAACTATACAAATATCCCCCACAGAACAGCTTCTTTTAGGGCCTGTTCCAAGGACCTTAAGTGAGTGTAAAGTCTTTCCACTAACTTCAGTCGGCTTTGAAAAGACACTTAATCTCCTGCTGACATTACCGGCTCATGATTAACTGCTCTTGCTTGTCTCTGCTACCCTTTTGGCCCTTACAGATAAAGAAAGAGAATTAGAATTGTGATGCCAAGAAGATCTGTAGACTTTCTCTTATTTAACCATGTTACCCTGATGGTACTCAGTTCCTTTCTTGTCCTATTTTTGCAGTTGGTCACTGAAGATGTACAGTGTGAGGGAGGCAGAAAATCCAGTTGCTTTTAAGTATTCACCTGCAGCTGGCTCTAGGCAGAAATGGGACCTCGTCCATGCAGTACCTGCTGCAGGTCCCAGGGGTTGGAGGAGGCTGTGGCTCCATGCTGCAGCAGGACCAAGTGTGGGGAATGTCTGCAGAGCACAGGGTGTGCTCAACCTACACCTGATGTAGTAGGTTCACAGCATAGTCTGGACCACAGTGAAATAAAGGCTTGGGGAAGATAGGCTGGGTTATGTTGGCAGGTGGAAAAAGGGTGTGTGGGGCCAAGGTGAAGGGAAAAGCATTCTTACCCTTCTGGTATTGTGGAACGCCAAACCTTTGTCTAAAAACTGATGATTCAAGAGTATGAAATGAAACACAATGATGATATCCCCAGTGGGTACTTCATTTGCAGCTATACAGAGTAGCCTGATTTCTCAAATCATCCTTGCAGAAGGGGCTCATTGTGCAGCCCACTATACTGACTGGTCACCAAGGGCAGAGTTATAAAACCAGTTTGAATAGTAGAGATGGGTTTAGGTTCATACAGAACGAGACAGTTTGGAATTAAGGATAATTAAAAAAATAATGAAGTTACCACTTAAAAGTTCCCTTCCTTATCCTTCAGCTCTCATGTTTCTACCACCACAGTTACTTAGACATGTAAGACGGGTCGTGAGGAGATGAAGACACATTCAGAGAAATCAAGGGATACATCACCTGAATTGTGGAAGTAACTGTTTTGAACTAAAATTAGAGCTGCTTTTCTCTTTGGGTTCAGGATTCAAGTAACCTTATCTGAAATCATAATGCTTATGTAAACTCTCTCCATTCCCCTTCCCCCTCACCTTCTACCCTTGGATTTCCACGTGATGGTGCAGCCTGATGAAGACTCTCAGGTTTGATTTTCAGCCAGGTAAGTTCATCTGGAAATCTGAAGGGTGCTGCTTACCCCTGCTGCCAGGCCTTCATAGGACTTGCCCAGCCATTGCCCAGCAATTCATTGGCTGCTCTTCTGCTGACATGCAAGAAGACAGCCTGGGCAAAAAGTCCAGCTACGTATTTACCTTCAAACAGATAGTGGGACCTGACTTCTGATGAGCTCCTGTTGGCTCTGGTAGGGTGTGGCCAGCTCTGGGTGCTGACCCTCAGCCCAGCTGCCTCCAGCATGGGACTAGGGTGCTTAGTGCCCAGAATGGAGGAGGAAGAAGAAGACTTGAAACACTTGTGATCTTTGGCTCCCAGGCAAGGAAGCTTGGCTATCTCTAGAGGAGGGGAAGTTTGAATAAATTATCCAAGTTACTGTAGAGATTATTACTCCCTCTGGGCCTTCTCTGGAGAAGGTGATGATGGGAGAGCACGGGAAAGGAAGCCATTGAAGTCTGTTAGAGAGGAGGATTGTGCTCAGCATTAGGCTATCCTAACAAAAACATCCCGTGCAAAGTGTGTGAAGTGAAAGCATATAGCAGAGTGTTTATTATTTATTTATATAATTAATTTTTATTTTTGGCTCCACATCTGTGGTCCTTAAATATGGCAGAACCTAGTGACAGGGTATGGAAGAAAGGTTTCTGGGGCTTTCTGATGGGTTTTTGCCCTGTTGCCAATGAGGGACTTTCCGGCAAAAGGTCAGATTGGGAAGGTCTGCATCCCTGTACATTGTTGTGAAAACATCTGCACAAGACCTGGAAAACCAGCCCTCTGACTTGTGAAGTGCCCCTTCACTTCACTGGGGTCCCAACTTAGATACTGAGTGGGGCCAGCACCCTGAATGCCAGCTCTTCTGCAGCTTGTGCGGGATAAAGCGAGCGGGGTTGAGCAGTCCCCCTGAATTTCCCCTTGGCTCCAGGAGGGGGAGGCAAGCGAGAGGGGATGCCTGCCCCCATTTTCCCCATTGCTGCTGGTAGAGAGGACCAGCCCAGGGGAAGTGAGGGGGCTGAGGAAGAGGCTGTGTTTGTGGTGTATGTCCACGGACCCCCGTGTACAGTTTCTCGTCCGTGTGAGTCACCGTAGCGGAGCTCTCTGTGTGGGCATAGCTTCAGCAGTGTATCATTGTTCCCCCCCTTCCCCCCCGCTGCCGCGCCCCGCTCCGTCCCTGGGTGGGTTCTGCACGGAGGAGAGCCCAGACAGAGGAATTTCTTTCTTTACACAGTGGGTGTTAATCAACATTTTGGGAAATGCAATTACAGGTTCGCAAGCTGTGGAAACCTCTGGGTTTCCCACACTTGGTCAGTATGGTCATCATCCATGGCTCAGCTCTTTCATTAGCTGCCAGGGACACTTAACCTCTCACGGTGTCTGCATGAGACTGGGAATGTTTTCTGAATGACTAAGGTGCCAGCCCAGCAGGCATACGTGTATGCTTAGCAGCAGCCAGTGCTAGGATTTTCCTAAGAGAATTAGGAACTCAGTTTTTCTGGGAGCCAAACTCTGTTATTATTATTATTTTTAAAATCTCTGCCTTTCTGTTACTCGTTTTCCAGCTGAGCATGTTAGACTCCTGGCACCGCTGCTGTACTCTGGTGCATTACTCAGCTTTTGTGCTGCCAGACTGAAATGTCAATGCAAGTAACTATCAGCCTCCCAGGAGGCGAAATGGAGGGCACCATTCCCCCCTCCCTAGGTAAGCGGTTTCAGGATACAGCTTGGTCAGTTACGAGAAAGGTTATAGGATATGTTGCCTGAGGTAGTGAGCGGCTGGACTTGCCAACTCACAATGCTCTTCCCAGTCCTGAGTTCCCGAGAACACCCTGAATGCTGTGGAAAAAATAAAGTTTTCCCATTATGTGCATTTTCCTGAATCATTCTGATAAATAATATTCCCACTGTCATTTTACTGCATTCCTACATGGTTATGTCCTGACTGCTATGTTCAGTGAAAAGCTTCATTATCAGAAGCCATATTTCATCTACCAGCTCTCAGAGGTCACCACTTATAGGACAGTTATATACTGACCTTAAGTCCTTGCCTGTACAGAAAGGCCATACTGCTCTAGCCTTATTGGTATAATTAGAGTAAAACAATCTCCACCTTTCCCCCACTCCTCCTTGGTATGGATGCAATCATCCAACTGTAAAGATGTTTACACAAATCTAGGTTATTCTTACCGAGAAAGCAGAATGTGTTTTACCACAACAAGGCATTTTTATTTCAGTGTAACTACATCCCCACCAAGCCTGATGCTGATCTAATTAGGGCTAATTTTATACAGAAGTGGATGCCAGAATCAGCACACTGATATACGGGGGCACATGCATACACAAGGCTACTCTATATGTCTTAAACACGTCCTGATGTGGCACTCCCATCTGTGGCGGCACAGACCTAGCACTGTGTGTGAAGAAAGTTGTATCACTAACTAAAATAATTGTATGGGCAAAGAAACTGTTTTTAGACAAGGCTTATAGAGAAGCACAACTTATTTTCTGTAATTTCCTATCCTTCTATGGCTGGACTGCATTGCAGTAAGACAATCCTGACAGCAGCTACAAGTGTAAGGTCTGCAAAATGACATGTAAATTTGGTCTAAGAGATGAAATACCAAAATTATTCACTGTTTAAATAGACAGTTCGAGAGAACAAGTTCCCATGAATTAATGCTTCATGGTCTCAAGTGCTTTTAGTGTTTCAATTCATTTTGAAGGATTTGGGAGAAAATGGCCCCTGTGTCTGGAATGAAACCTCATACTGACCTCACCCAAGAAATCTGGATGTCTTCTTCCTGTTTTAAAGGAGCAAATAAGGATGAATCTAAATGAAGTGGCCAGCAAAACTTCAAGCCAAGTCAGTTACAACATATCTGCAACCACAAGCCAATTAGGCCTGCCCTGGGGATTTAATACGGTGTGCTAGACAAAGCCAGTATCTGAAAGTCTGCAGTGATTTCGAGTCCATGCAAAAACAAAAACAAAAACAAAACAAACAAACAAAAAATAATTAACAGAAAACAAGGTAAATAATAAACATGTTATGTAATATATTTTTGAACATGTAATATTCATGCCGTTTCTCCAGGGTACCTCAATTCCAGGATGAGACAAGACTGTATTCAAACCCTGCTGACAGTAAAGCACTTTTTAGAGGAATGGGAATGCTTGGCAGAGCTTCCAAAGTCAAAAACTCCTTGGCCATGCGCAGCCGTACCATGCCCCACTGACTCAGATGCTGATCCTGAGGTCTGAACCAGCTGCACCTACAAGTTAGAGCAGCCTTAGGCCTGCTGTGCCAGCTTATTTATCAGCTGGGAAAGTCCCATATGGTACACTGCATACAGGCGGGCAAGGCCTAGCAACCTCAGGGTGTGTTTTGCTTTGAATTTGCTTTCTTAGTCCCAGTACGCTCCTACAGAGGGAAGATGGGTTGAGTAAATTTGGCTTTAGACAAGTGTTACAGTTGGATGCTAATGACTGGTTGAAGGAACTTCGGTTCTACTTTGGTGATACAAAGGAATTTCAGTGGAGACCAACCATCTGTCCAATAACAGTAACTTATAGTAAGTTCTTAGTTTTTCCAAAAGCAGTATCAAAACCCAGGTTGAGGTAACAATCTTTTTTCTCCACCATTGTCTTTATATGTGACGTGAATGTGTAGCCAGAAACATATCCTGCCGTGTGTCATGTACCCTCAGTTCCTTGTGCCCTGCGGTAAAGTGGGTCAATGCAATTTTTAGACAAGCTAAACTGAAATCATCACTCATTTCCTTCTACAACCTACAGTTATGGATAAGAGTTTATTTTTAATTCCAAACACATTCCAAACTTCTTGTCAACCCCCAACTATCAGTAAAATCCATGGACTACTGGCTTCACTGGAAGCCAGAATTCATCAACTCCTTTGAAAATGTCATATTTTGCATGCAGTGCACCAGCCTTGAGATAAAACAAACCACTGACAGGTAAAATACCAAATTTTCAGGCATATCCTCCACACGTTAGTCAAACTTCACTACTGTAAAAACACCCTGCAGAAAGAAATTCTCACATAGCCTGTACTCTGACAGAGCCTACACAGGACCAAAAGTGGGACACAAAGGTGTGATGCTGAGCATTAGGGGAAGGAAAGCAGGCCAGAGGCGGCTGGGGTCAGAGGGACTATGGGGTGAGAGAGCAGGCTGTGCCACACACATTTGATTGTATTACATGCATAAGGGTACAACCTGCTGTGTTTCTGGACTGCAGGATTTTATGTTTTGAAGCTAACCTCTGGTTGTACAAGTGATTTTTTATACGGTGCACTGAGCAACACCTAATCATTTTCCCTCACAGGGAAGTTAATGATTGTTTAATGTGTCTAGCGTAATGATGTCCCACGTTTGGCTTGCAGGTCTCTGAGGCTATCCAGGAAGTTTAGTTGTACAGCTGATCTTTCCATTAAATTAATGTTGGCGTCCTATTTGTATTCCCATTTCTTTTCATTTCCAGAGTTCTTTGGAAAATAAACAGCATCTGATTTTGCAGATTAAAGCAAAACCCCCAAACCCCACATTCATTATTTCACATCAAACATTTTCTAATGGATGAACGAAGAGGGGAAACCTCCTTGGGCCTCTGATAATAAGAAGGGTTGATATCCATTGTAGAAGGATATTGCCCTATGGAATTACATATTTCTGCACCAGCTGTCTGTTGTACATTGGCAGGGGAAAAAAGGGAAAGAAACTGATGATGAAGTAATGATGGTGGTGGCCCTGTGGTTTCTCCTGCAGAACTCCTCAGCCAGAGCAGAGTTGGTGGTGGCATCATTCTCTCCTTGGTGATCCCTGTCAGTCACAGGTATACTGGGGCAATTTAGGGAACTTCTGCTGGCTCACTTCAACTGCAATTTGGACATTACATTCTCTTTTGCTATTTGTATTTTATCCTAAAAAAAAAAAAAAAAAAATGAAATCAGGTAACTAATCTCTGAGGAACCAGAAGATCTGAAGTACCCCAAATCCCTGGTACTCACACTGAGGGATGACAAAGTCTTAATCAAGTTTCTGTTTTCTAAATGGGGATTTCTCTGAAGCTCACTGCCTTGGAGCAAGGTTGTCATTCCAGCTGGATGTGTCTCCAGCCAGGGGCAGCTGAGGGCCCAGGAGGGGTAGGACTGCTTTGGCATGCTTTGGCTTTTCTGTGAGCAAGTCCATTAGTCAGACATGTATCATTGGCGGCATTTGTTATTCTCATTTTGAAATTTCACATTGAGTTTCAAAGATAACATAATGCAGAAAAATGCTTTTAATGATCAATCTACAAGGGAGGAGGAACTGCTCTCCAGAAGATCAGAGTGGATAATACAAATGCTCTCAGTGCCTGGGGATGTGGACAAATTAGGGAGAGGCCAGAGGAGAGCTCAAAGAACAGCAAGAAATTTAAAGAACATGGTCTGTTAGGAAAGATTAAAGGTAGTAGGGGGCTTACTCAAGGACAAAGGTTTGTGAAAGATATATAAAGTTTTTGAATATTTAAAGGTTGTTATAGGATGAAAATCAATTTTCTTCAAGTTCAGCTAGGAAAGTACAAATTTACTTATATCTACTCAATCTATGGCAAAGATAATATACCTTGGTGACTACCAAAATCTTTTGTTGTTTCCTCCTCTTTTTAAAAAAGCGTATTACTGAAATTTTAAAGGAGGTTGTCTAGGAGAATCATGGAACTTACTTCCCAAAATGTTTTCAAGACCCAGCTAGACAATTTTCTGCCAGATATCCTTGGTTACACTTAATCTTGCTTCAGTACAGGGGTTTGGACTAGATGAACTTAAGCTGTATAAATATTAACAAAAAGCAAGTGATTGTCTCTCTGTTGTGTTTTAATAACCCATTCTGTGCAGCATGACCCAGGAACCACAAGAACCTAATATAATTGAAAATAGACCTTTGTCTACGGACAACTGGACCAAAAAGACTGGACTGACAGAAGTTTTAGAGGGAATTAGCGGTCTGCTGATACAACTGGCATTAAAGCCTTTCCCTGACTCCGGCAGCTGTAGAGACCTTTGCTGACTGAGTTTCTGAGCAAGACAGTCTGCAGACAGATCCAAGAGCATCTCAAGTGCTCTGTTCTGGGGTTTTGCCCTATACTGGGGAAACAAGGTAACTTCCTGGCCCCCCCCCCCCCCCTTCCCCCCCCAGTTGCCTCTTCCCTCCTCCTGCCTGGTTCCCCAAGCCTTAGTTGGAGGGAAGTAACTCGGTCTGAGCATGCAAGAACGCATGTTGTAGTGTGTGTCCCTAGCACTGGTTGTGCTTGGCCCAGTGTGGAGGCTGAGGAAGCCCTCCCCCACAACAAACCACACTAACAGGGGACTGTAGGAGCTGCCAGAGGACTTGGTATGAGGGAAGCTCACTCCACTTTGTTGGCAATGAAATGTCTTTTCTCTGAATAAAAATGTCCTTGAGAAAGAGAGTCTAATTTATAGTTAATAGCTGGAAGGTTTTGTGAGAACTTAGCAAGGGCAGAAAGCTCTGGAGTCTTATGGTCTGGGATATAATAAAGGAGGATGGTTTCCATGAATACTCTGGGGTATTATTTTGTGCTGCGCATGGTTTTTTTCTGAGCCTGGTCTCTTCCTACAATACACAGCATGTGCTGTACAGAAGCAAGACAAGACAAAGCTAACCACGTAGGTCATGACTCTGAGCATGTGGGAAGCCGCTCTCCAAGCATAAAAGTTAAGGTAAATATCTGGTGTTGATAAACACATTGTGCATACTTAAGGCCACCACTGTTCCTTGGGTGCCCTTTGTTAGTGTAAATAAGCTTCATCTTGGTTTGTGGCAAACCTCAAATATTTGACTTCAGTCTCAGCATGGTTGAGCAGGCAGTATATTGAGTTATTCATCTGTTCCTGTGCATGTTTTTTAACACTGTAACTTATCATATTAAATTGTTCTTGACAATGAAACCCCAAGCTTTTCCAAAGAAAACAATAATAAAGGGTTAGAGGATCCTCCTCTTGTTCAGCCTGAAGTTGCTTTGCTAAACATCCAGGTGCCGACCATTCACCCACTCCAAGGAAAATGTTAACGCTTTCTCTCCATTGTATCAGTTTTATTAGTTTCAGTGATAGTGGGAGGCCTGCAACCCACTGACACCACGGATGTGCCTTTGTTTAACACAGGAAGAAGTGGCTGTGTGTGGGTGAAGGTGCCTGGGGATCCCCACTGCTTGGGGGATGTGGCTGGAGGCCACATCTCTGCAAAACCCAGAACAGTGTCCTGAAGTGTGTGTTTTGATCTCCATCCTCTGACTGTTGTGAGTACAGGGAAGAACCAGAATATGTGGGGAACTATACCTTTGGAAAGGCTTGCCCAGAGCCAGATGGATCCCAGATTCCTTGGCTCTGAATGCCCTGAATTGTGCAAAGTGGGTGGGTATGTTGAGGGAAAAGCATTCAGGCTCAGGACAGGGGTTCCTTGTCTCCTTCACTCCTAGCAATAAACACGAAGAAAGGAGAAGTTGTAGCACAGCTTCAGCCTGATTACTCCAGCTTCAGAGCACCATTTGGGCACAAACTGTTCCAGTGTGCCTACCTCACAGTGGTGTGAGTGCCTAGGACAGTGACACAGAGTCCACTGTATTTGTATGGTAGAGCAGTCTACAAAAATACTTTGTGTGGCAGTGGTATCTGTGCAGCAGGGTACATGAACAGATGGCTGAAGTTCCAAAGAGACTTCGGGGCCTATCTGGCATTGTACCTGTGTAAGCTCCAAAACCAGATCATCCACCTCTTGTCTGTATCTGAATTTGGGAGCAAATGAGTTCTGTCGGCATGTTCTTGAGATACCTGAAGGTCTTGTGCACAGCTCAAGGATGTGCATGCTGGTTGTGACGGCTCCAAGCTAAAGCCTGCTGGAGCCTTCACAACTAGGGTGGCTGTATGCACATCTTTCTAAACAAAGCACATGGTTCCCTGTTGTACTTCTCCCCATCAATGTTCACACACACACACACACACACAAAACACAACAGACCTGTAGTAATTAATACCTACTCAACAGGCCAATGAGTAGTGTGTTGTATGGGATCCTGGCTGTCCTTCTGCCTGGTTTGGAGCCAAGCTTTGTCTCTTGGGTGATGTCCCAGCTTCAGCTGTAGGGCACTCTGGGTCGAAAACTTCTTCTTTAGAAGCTCCTCTTTTTGGCAGAAAATACTTAAATATGTACGTGTTTCTGCAAAAGTGAGAGTGACTGTGCACCCTTGTGATTAGGATTTCCAGCAGAATGCCTTAAATTAAACCTTCATTCCAGTGAATGCGGTGACTCAGAGGACACTGTTTTAAAGGAGACATCAGCTGTCTCAGTAACACAAAACTACACCCTTTCATTGGCCAGGGAGTTAACAGCTTTGCTGATTCCCTACCATGTATTTAAGTTAATGCTTTTGGCAACATGCTCATGATGAAGCTGATCTCTTATTTCTCCAGGCAAAAATTTTGCTTTTTCTTTGTTCGAAGCCACGCAGACATACCTTCTTGCCAGTGCGGTCTATGCTTCATTTCTAACTCTCTATTTTCCTCTTTCCCAGCCGCTTTCGGCAGTCTTTCCCTGCTAGCAGTCACCCTGGTGGAATTCATAAATCCCGTTGATTTGAACCGGCCAGGGGTGGTGGGGGCAGTGGTGGGGTGTGGGTGGCGGGGGCTGTTCCTGTCAGCGCTTGGACAGGGCAGGTTGTTTCCAAGCTCCAGTTTCTCCCCACCCACGAGGACTGGACACGCAGCCCTGGCTGTATTTACCAGAAGGAGCCTGGCCAGGAAAACGCAGAAGCCTTGGCTCTGGCTGTGGGTTTTGGCAAAGCCTTCTCTCAGGAGCATGTTGGTAATGGCAGTGTGGTGTGGCAGGGAGGCTGGCTGCTAACCCAAACGAGCAGCTGGCACCAAGAGAGCATCTGCATTATTTAAGGAGAGAAAAAAGACAAACAAGCTCCTAATTCAGCTAGCAGAGGCTAAAATGCCACATCTGTCTCCTTCGCAGCCCTTTGGGGCTATGTTGGGAATTATGTCCTCACCCATGCCCCAGCCACCTCCAGCTCCCTGTTTCCCAACGTGGGTCTTGCAGCTGGGAGGGCCGAGCAGCTGCGGTTCCTTTGGAAATGCTCTCCTCCCTTCCTGGCAGGTAGATGTGGTTCTTGCACTTTCTGATGAATCAGTTGCAACAATGACAAAAACCAAATAGTTACCATGGATGACAAATTTTGGCCATTCTGAACAGATTGTAAAGGAAACCATGAAGGTCGAAAACTGCTCAGTATATGACCCATACACTGGTTATTCATGATGGTGACCCAGTGCTTTCCTTCACTGAATGGAGCAGAAAAGCCCTGTCTTGCTGTCACCATTAAACTTGATGAACCTGTGCTTACCTACATAATCTTAGAGCCAGTGCACAGAGCAGTCCTTAATTTTAAGAAACAAATTTTAGAGCAGTGCAGGAGGCACAGACACTCCTGAAGTACCTGGATATGCTGTAGCTGTGCTGGCCCTACCCATCAAAAGTAATGAAGTTTACTCCTCTGAGAGGTGCTTAACTAACTAAATAGCAACATGGGTCCCCAGTACAGGTATGGCTTAACTAGAGAAGTCAAAATCCTAAGACAGGCAAGACAGAAAGGAATCTGTAGGTGGGCCTGGAATAGTTATTTTTCCAGGTTGGAAAAAGGGAAGGCAATCAAACTCTCTCTAAAGTTCAGAAAATTGTAGTTAATTTTAAGAAAAAATAAAAATTCTAGTAATAAAATATGAGCTACTGTGAATAAGACCAGAAGTCAGTGTTGCTTGGCCCTCAATAGTTACTAACACAGTCACACAAACATACAAAAGAAACAAGCATTCACTGCACTGCCAAAGTGTATGTCCTTCCAGCTTTCAGCAATGTCTGAAATTTCTTGTCTTCTGCAATTTTTGAGCAAGATGTTTTATCTGCATCTTGGTGGGAAATACTATTTTCATGAAGTATTTCTACTATTTTTTACAGTTCATACTTCCAGCATCTACAGTACTCTGTGGCTGTGATTTCTACATATGCAGTGGGGGGAAGGTTTAAGTTGTTTCTTTTTAAAATTAATGTTTAGAGGTGAACATGATGATAAATTGCAAATATCAGAAGTAAGTCATTTAAATTAGTAATCAACTCCAAAAAGTGCCAATTTCTTTTGCTGCACTTTTTTAAAGACTGGATGTTAGTATATGGACAACTTGGAAAATTGAAATAGATTTAACTAACAGCCTTGTATTCTTTCCTATTTATTCTATAAAAAATTGTTGATTTAGTCATCATTAACTTTTGAACTTTTAAAGAGATGCTCTTTGAAATTCAGTTTGCAGAGTGTTATTGCAGTGCTGTAATTAACTCGGACTTAAGCTGGGAGTGGAGCAAATAAGCAAGCATTCAGGTTTTAGCATTGAAAAATTTACATCATGAATACCTGTATTCCTTACTACATCTTTCTGTATCTTGTTTATCCTATCAGATGGAAGTATTATGATAGGCCTATTCGTTATTCGATTGTCTCGCCCATGATAAAGGCCATGTAATATTATTTATTTTGCAAATACTGTTTTTGTCTAATTATCTGTGTAGCCACATATCATTATGTTTAGTACAGTGAATGGAGCAAATCATAAGGCCCACAGAACACCAGGCCATTTTTATGGACTGTATGATGGTAAAAGAAAATTTATAAAGTGGAAAGAAGCTGGATATTAACTGTGCCATTTTGTCAGGCTGTTTCCAAAAAACACTTTGACAGTGCACAAGTAGACTACTCAGGTTAAACATCTCAGGGCTTTGCTTCCAGCAGTGGTCAGCAGCCTGTGCTGAAGGAAAAGGTGTGAGAAGTAGGACATGTGTTGTGTCATTGCCCATGAGTACCCTCTTGGTGCAGCAGTCAAATTACAGTTTTCAGAGATGGATAACATCCTGCACATTTTATTTCAATAGTCACTGATGTATCTAGATGCTATTTCTCACCAGAGTCATATTGAAGGTTCTAATAATGGCATATTTTAATTGCTCAGAGAACACCTGCATTTCCACTTGTTTACAAACCTCTCCAGGTCATCTGCCCTGTTTGGTCTGGAATGGCCATGGATCTAATATGCTGGCATGGCATGCACTCTAGTTTAACTCAGCTCAAATCAGGGCCATGGCAGGGAGTTTGTGAGCCTCCATAGCAGCTGTCTATTGTTGTTTTGATGGAAATGGTGGAACCAGTGCACTGTGCATCCCTTGAGGAACTGGGCAAAGAGAGCTTAAAACCATACCCACTAAGATGTGTTGGGTCTCCGTGGTTAGACCTCAGGTACCCTCCACTTCAACCACTAGAGCGAAGCACCTCTGAGTATCTCATCCTGCACATGTAACCACTTCACAGGGTGAGCCCAGTGAGGGAAACCACAGGCTGAATGAAGACAAACTGTCATTTCAGGATTCACACGGGAATATAACTTATCCTCTGTTATACAAACTCAGTAATTATGTCTGTCAGTAGGTTGATATTTTATATAGATAACGTGCACGCTACCAGCTAACTCGAGCAACTGGATAGCAGCTCTTCAGTGTGAAATACGTTTACAAACTAAGCTTTCTCTTAAGTGTGAATAATGTCTACTGTGGCACCAACAGGATATTTTTCCAATTAAGATGTCCCTAATTAGGAGAGTAGTTAAATTGGTGCTTTAAATCCTCCTCCTGTGCCAGTCTTAGAGCTGGCATCACACTGCACCTTCTGGTTTGGCTACATGGAAGTGCTTTCAGCACTGGCTGGTGCAAACAAACATTTCAGTCTTGAGTTCAACCTTCAGGGAGCAAAGGTTTCCTAGGTGATCCTGCTGAGAATTCCTCAATTCAGGCACACGGTTCAGTTCTTCCAGACTCCAAGGCTTAGGTGCCATTTGACCTGTACACATCTCTCACACAGTGTCTGGAAGGACAGAGAAGGTACAGAGGAGATGGACCAGGACCTACACGTTCCCTGCTACAATAAGAGAGCAACAACTGGTGTAAGACTGGATCCAGACTCTTCGATGTCTTCATCACAGAATGAGCATGTTTTTATTGCTTCCCAGGTAGAAGAGAGGCTGAGATAAACAATGTGGGGATACCTCCACGGTGAGTCCTGTTACTTTCCACCCCAACCCTGTCACTTTCACGGTGGGGATGCACAGTAGTGAGGGAATTTCCCGAGGGTTAGCAATCTGTAGGAAGGAGATGATGGAACACTAAATATGTCAGTCTATGACCAAGACATTCCTTCCAAAGAAGTGGGAATGCCTTTTATTAAGTGAATATGAAACAAAGTGTCTGTGTTGCTTCTGTCCAACTAAAAAAAAGGGCAAAGTTTGGGCATAAGACATGGCCGAGCACTGGTTAGCCAGGTTGCTGCTCCTGAGGAAGCTTTGTGCTTGAGACAGCAGCCAGCCAGATGTCCCAGGGCCTTTGGGAGTGGTGATGCAGGCAGTTTCTCTGCTGCCCACAGAGTTATGCTTACCTCAGCAATGGCATGGTTTGCCCCATTCTGGTCTTAGCAATGCTTCCAGATGTCCTAGGTGGAGTGCATTTCTTCTAACCTCAGGTGTTGGGCAACTGACATCTGAGTTAGTTGTCTAGACTGTCTTTACATTGTGTGGTGAGAAAGAAGCGCTTATAGCAAACAGTCCATCTCATTCGAAGATCTATGACAAGCATGAGAAGAGTTGTGTCCTGGAGGAGACTGCTTCTCTCATTGCTCTAAGAGGATTCTGTTCAACCAGCACTGATACAGACAGCAGCACTGGAAATATTTCCATTGGACCCCCCTTTGAGTTAATGATCCATAGTGAACATACCTAAGAAAAAATTTTGGTTCATGAAGAGAAGAGCAAGGCCTTCTGTGACTAAAGCCTTGTCCGATGAGTATTACTCCATGGAGAGCCTTTTCAAATTTCATCCATATTGGCATTTTTTATGTTTTATGTAATATAACTATAAATGTTCTTGGACACGCATGTTAATTCCCAGTTGTATTTAACTAAAGTGTTTGTGTCAGAAGGCACTGGAATTAATCAGGTCTTAACTTTGTCAATGGTATGTCATAATTTAGCTGACACTGCACCATCATGATGGCTGTCAAGTCTTGCCACCATATTGGATGTTTTAAAACTCCTTCCAAAACTTTATTTCCTTTAAAAAGTAAAGGAATGTAGTTAAAGAAATTCCAGCCCTTAGGATTGCAATGCTATGTTAAATTACAATATGAAATGCTCTAAATTCAGTAGCCTCTAAAACTGCATATCTTCAACAACATCGAGTTACTGCACCAGGTGCAGTATGAACTACTCTTGTTTTTCATGCTAACAGATGGATTGTGTCATCTAAGAACTGCTCTGCAGTAACGACACATCAAATTACATCACCTCTGGTAAACATTGCACTACTTGGCTTCCCAACCCTTTCCAGAAAACCAGAGGAAGCTCGGCAGCTATTCCATATCCTTACGGAAAACACAGTCTTTTCCTGGCTCTTGCAGAAAGAAAGTGGGTTTTGAGCAACCCAGATGCTAGAGGAATTCACTTGCAAAGCCAGGCTGAGGAACAGCAATGCCATTCTTTATATTATGTTGAAGCTTCTGTTCTCCCAACCCACTCCTTCTCAGCCCCTGTTTTATCATTACAGACTCCCCTTCGCTGACAGCAAAGAGACATCCTTCCTGAGGGTCTCCTTTCTCGTAGGAGCTAGTAGTGTCTATCAGTCCTTTTCCATGCGTGACTTACCCATGAATGGCAGGTAAGAGAAGTCTGTGAATCAGAGGGTGTCAGATTTTGTTTTATGTCCTAACATTGCTGTAAGTGAATTCCTGTCCTGAATACTCATCTGCTGCAGAAGTTTGTCTGGATCCAGAACATAAGAAAATAAGTAGTCTACTTCTAGTGCAGTATTAAAGATCAATAACGAATGGAAGAAGAAAGAAATTCAAGAACAGTTTTTCTAAAGGCCAGTGTGAGCCATTCTGAGTAGATTATATTGACACTGACTGTCCCTCCTCGCAAAGCTGTCTTGCAAACATGCCTCTGCCTCATCTGCAGTGGGTTGTAGCAAACCACATCAGCGTCCTCCCTGTCTCACAGATGCCCCATGATAGCAGTATGATTAATCTACTTAATTCAGGGTCAGAATCCCAGTTCTCACTAGTTTTGTTTGGCAAGCTAACACAGATAGTTTTCTACATATGACAGAATTTTCCTTTTCTTTGAGTGTATTGATGTCCAAAATTCAAGCTGTTCTAGGCCTAGGGGTAGCCTCCTAGAATTAGCTTTCACTGAAACAAAGAAAAAAAAAAAAAAAAAAAGGATAAATCTATTGCATCAAAATATCCTACCTGAAATTGCAGAATTAACCTGCTTTTTACTTGTTCAGAAGTAGCTGGAATATATCCATGTGGGCTGGATGCCTGGGCTTGACCCAAGCTGCCTCTCCTGAAGCAGGGCACCCAGGACTTCCCAGTGACAGAATCACTTCATGTTAGAGCTGCAGGCGGCAGGCGTATCTGTCTGCAGCAGAACTGCCGAGCAGCTCGTCACATAGTGCATCTAACCAGCTGCACCATCAACAACACATCTTTCTTTCTGGTGACATGGTAAAATGAATAAAGGTAATTCCTTCTATACCCAATGGGAGGCATTTCCAGCAGGATTCTGTGGGGTCCTGGCAATCAGAACAATTGTGATGATATAATTTTTAATAGACTTCTGTGGTATTTGGAGGAGGAAAAAAAGTTGAAAAAGTACTAGCTTTGTACTAGATCTGATTTTTGGAGAGTACCTCCTGTTCTCTGAAACATGCTTATTGGATCTGGTGGCAGTTTTCTCAGGAGAATTAAGAAAACTTTCTACAACATGGCATGTAACTCCCAGCCCAACAGTGATGATCAACATTTTATGTCCCACTGTACTCTATACAAACTAATTACACTGAATGCTTATGTGCTGCTTTATCCCTTCATCTCACAGTTGTTGTTGCAAGTTGCAAAATGAGGCCCTGAGGGCGTGAGGCTCTAGTACATGAAGATAAAATGTTAATCTGCCCAGTATTTCAAAAGCTGCTTTCATTTTCGCAGCATGTATGGTTCCTGCGGGGCCTGGTGTCTTTGGTTTTTGTTCTGGAATTACATAAAAACATAATCTATTTGCATGGGTTTTTTTGCTTGTTTACTGACTGTATGCAAGTGGCAGTGATGGGAAATGGGAAACGCACAGGGACAGTAATCACAGATACAGTCACATCCTGGAGTGAAGTGAGGACTGAACCAGCATTCTAGATAGAACTGATGTTTTAGTGCAGACCCTTCTTGCAGGGACAGTTCTTCACATGTGTTTTCATTTAACATTCCCTACTTTTAATGCCTGGGATATATGGAACTCACACAATATCTACAGAACATCACTTATTTTGCTGCCAAGTTAATTTTATATTGCAAAGACTAAAATAGAGGGTGCGCAAGCATTGCACAGGTGGCAGACCGAAAAAGAAAGCAAGCTCTTGCTACATAGTGGAATATCAGACTTTGCTGGAGATTACCCAAGATCAGTTTCAGGCTGCATTTTTCTATTCTTGTTAAAATAGTGTGGTGCAGATTGCAACAGCAGAGTTGCAACTAGTTATGCACAGATAAAACTATAAACTTCAGCAAATGACTAACAAAGAAATACAGGAATTATAGTTTAGAAAATAATGTTTTTAAAATTTTAGATTCAATGCATTTTTTTCTCTTCCCCTGTCCTGACACAGTTTGGTAATGTGCTGGTGAGATACCCTAGAAAGAACAGGCAAATTACAAAGAAGCAAAAGAAGGCAATTAATGAAGGTGATTGGATGGAACATATCTATATCTTATTCACATTGTTGAATAAATAATAGCAGAGGAGATCTAAAGTTGGATTTGAGAAGAAATCTGAACTAGTCCAAACATGGGATGATGCATTTCTCTCATCTAACTAGCACGTGGGAGAGTCAGATTCTCAGCTGGGGCAGATTGACTGAGATCAGTGGTGTCCTGCTGCTGCTTGCCTGGCTCCTTGTAATTGGGCTAAAGATGCTTGTGCTGAGGAGGACAAGTATCAATCTTGTGAATCCCTCATCATCTTCTGGAGAGACTGACCAGTTTCAGGTGATGTCTATTCACAAGGTTTGCTCAGCATGTTGCAGGAGTTAGGTTTGCCAGTTCAACAGTGAAAGAAGAGGAGGGAAGCCAGCTCCTCAAGTTTGTCATGCAAAGCCTGCCCTCTACTCGCTGCACCCTAAAACAGAAAGAGATAGGTCTGACAGCTGACCACTGGTATTCCCTATTCCCAATCCCAAATGAAAGAGGAGGACAAAGATGACATCAGTTAATCTTGGATCTTGCAAGTTCAAAACACAGGTCTGTGATCTTCTGCATGAGGAAATGAGAACCAGTCTGGCACGACTCCCCTCCACTGGGGATCAATGAATGTTGGCATAAGCCCTGTAGGCAGTGCTAGCCCGAGGTCTAACCCAGATAATTTGAAAATTAAATAATAAGGCATACCACCAAAAAAAAACAACCTTGCTGACTGATCACATTTGTTTCAGCACCTGTTTAGGAAGTGCTAGACAGCTCCCTCTTTAGATGCAGACTACTCATTTGTTATAAAAGCCAAAACTACACATTGTGAACACTGTGCATCACTCCTCCAAAATCCTGTAATCGTTGCCCTTTAAACAGCCATTTTACCTGCTTATTTGGTGAGAGGTTTTATGTTCCTCATCTCTCTGAAGGGGAGTGGATCTCGAGGTTGCAGCCCTACCCTTATCTCATGTGTTAATCTGGATAAAACCATGGAGCTTAACTGTGCAGAGCACCTGAAAGAAACTTCCTTCCAGGCAGCAGTGTCTGGTGATTGATGTGACTCACAACAGCTTTCCAAAACCAGTGCATTGTTCATCCACCCAAAGATATACTTGTGCAGAGGAAGCAGTTAATACAACAGACATACATGCATCCCTCTCTTACCTAAACCTTGCAGATTCAGAAACCAGATGTAACCCCCACTTCTGGGCTGGGAGATATGAGTTGCTCTGCATGTAATCCCCTTGCCTGTTGCTCCATTTCCCCAGCTGCAGCTGACATTCCTCTCCTTCTCTTGACCTTCAGAGGCTAGAAGTTTTGGCACTGGCGTCTGCTTGTTGTCTTTAGGTCTAGAAAAATGAGTCTGTTAACCTGCCTGGGGTCCCATAGATAGGGGCTGACTATTGTTTGCTTGAGGACTCAGTACTTTCCCTGGATATATCTTATCACAAACCACCATTTCTTTTCCTGCTTTTGCACTTCTTTAAAGCAACGTTGATGGATTTCATACAGGTGATGGTATATTTCTAGAATTAAGACTGTGCAAATACTCATATATATATATTTTAAAATTTGATTCCTGAGCTAAGAAAAACAAGAGCATGACAATTTAGGGCCAAATACTAATATATCACCTAAAAATCTGTGCCTGCCTTAAAAGGATAAAGCTTTTGGTTATGACACTGAACTGAGGTTCTATAAACTGGAGCTGACATCCCTTCTGTTTGTTCATAGCAAGGCATGACATTTGGTAACCCATACCATGTATCCATGAAGGTGTGACGATGTCTAAAATCCTTGCGAATGTAGCTTCAAAATCTCTGAATTCTTGGCTTTAAAATATCACTGTTCACATTTGCAAAAACATTTTCCCTTCATTTCTTTCACGAGTTTGACTCCAACTTGCAAACATTTTTAGATCAAATGACACTGCATTATTGTTCTTAAAATGCTATCAGACATACCCATAATATTAAAGCATGAAGATACGCATTCTGTGTTGTTCCACAAAGAGAGCTTTTCAGAGGCACAGATGGTGGCTGGGCACCTAACTTACATTCGTGCTTTTACAAATCCTCATATTGATGGGCTAATCAATAATGACAAAACTTTCTGAGAAACAGTAGTAAATAAACCCATTAATCCCTCTTTGGTATAATTGCACAGAAGGTCAGATCACTTTATCTATGTCTGAGTGAAGAGGAAGAAAAAATCATCTCAGATGGGGAAGGGAGCCCTGGGAATAAGGGAGAGGGGGAGGGAGGGAGGAATGGATGGATGGCCAACTCTTGCTCTACACCTGCTCAACATCCTGACAGCTTCCCATCTTCAGGCAGCTTGCAAGATCCTTTGCTGATCCAGTCAGGTTCACTTGTTCAATTCTGAGTTTCCAGTAAACTGGAAATACTAACCCTAATATCTCTACACAGAGTAATATCTCTACACTTTTTTTTTTTTTTTTTTTTTTTGGGTGGTGTGGTGGTGATGCAGGGACAGATACAGTGGAAAGAAGAAGCCTTATCACTGTGAGTTTCAGAGTCAGCAGCTGGACAGAGCAAACCCTTGGGCCTGGCTTGGAATGCTCTGCACAAACAAGTGAAGAACATGTCATGGGCCAGAGGCCTGGAAGGAAGACTGGGAGAGGTCAAGAAAAGAAGCTGTGATTGAGAAGGGCTGAAAAAAATGAAACAAAAACAAAGGCGACCTCAATATTTTCATCTGTTTATATGTGAAACTGACAGTTTAGGTGCCAAACAATTTCTTGATTGGAAAAGATAGAAAATATTCCTATGAGTGAAAAAATGAAACCCTTTAAAAAGAAGCAGCACCTCAAAACAATAAGTGTCTGATTGGACTGGGGGTCTAAATAGAAATATGAATTATACTAAGAATTAGCACAGTGCTATCACTATCAGAGCCAGAGAGTTGATTTCTAACCAGGTAACTGCTTTCTTTAGCCTAAGGACTTTGGATTGATTATAATGGATTACTGAAATGTATGGCAAGTTTGTTACTGTCAAAGGGAGTGGATAACTCTCAAACAGTGCAGATATTTTATTTATGAGTGAATAAAGGAATTTTATAGCTGCTTATCACTAATCTCCAGTGCTGAACTGGAGTAAAATCAATTCAAAGTTAAAGCAAAGGCAAAGATTTTTGGGAGAGGGAGGCATTTTCATAACCTTGTTTTGCTTCTTTAGATATTATTTTTGTCTTTTGGCTTGTTTCTGCTGACTTAGTATTTTCTGTTTCTATTTGCGATTTGAAGGCAAGTTGAAGTGTAACACACACAGACAGGCTTTATAAAGAGATGTGCAGTGTCTCTGATGTATTTGAGGGAACCTCTGCTGCTTGTGGTTTTGTATATGGTTATCGTAAATAACTATCATGCTGATTTTTGTGGTCTGGCCTTTGCTGTGAGCACTTGACCACTGGAGACTCATTTAACCCAAGCAACCCCTATCCCAGCCTCAGGCTAACGTCAGCACAACAGCCAGCCCCCAGCCCAGGCAAAACAAAGCCCCCCAGTGTGACTCCCAGAAAGGACATGACTGGTCACAGGGCTCAACCACCTGCTTTTAGCACAGGATGGGGAGGATGGCACTCTGGAACCCGGCTGCCAGGAGCCTCGTTATGCCGTGGGTTTGTCACCGCCAGATCCCCCTTTCCCCATGGCTGCTTCCTGCCGTCTTTCTTAATAAATGAGCCCAAGTGGGAGACAGGATGACAGGGCTGAGGCCCTGAGCATGGCTTGCTGTGCCTCACTGGGGGATTGCCACCGGGGCGGCTTGACAGCAGGCACTCAGCCTGAACTGATGCTGCTGGCGGGATGGAGTGTCCCTGGCCCGAAGAAATGCTCAAGCACCAGCCTCTGGACCTGGGGGGCCTCTGCTGAGCAGGGCTTCGCTCATGCTGCAGACAGTGCTACCCTCGTACAGCCAAATTAGCATGAGACAAAACAGACAGTAACTCCCACTCACAACATTCCATCTCAGGTACAAAATATTTGTGTACAACTGCTGACTGCTTCCAGAAAAAAGACCCTACACGATGCTTTTCTTCTGCCTGCCTATAAAAATGCACCATGCTGTCTGACTTTTTATAAATTTATCCATCCATCCACCCACCCACATGTACTTAAATATACATTTATAAATATATATATACATTTACACATATATATGCATACACATATATGCATACACACACACACATATATATATATACACAGACAGATACACTAACACATAGATATATTTGGGCCAGAACAATAAGTGCAGAGATCCATTTTCATACATGAAAGGTGAAAAACCCAGCTGGGAGTGTAATAAAACACAAATGACATGCACACAGTGGGGGGAAAATTCTCTGCAATCTCACTGAGCTTTCTAGGGGGATGTCAGTCAGGGACATGTGCAAGCAGTGAACCACAAAGGCAGAAGCACGACATTAGCAGGAAAAGGAACTCTCTGGGCAGAGTTCCTTCAGAGCGTGACACTTTATGATTCATCTGACTATAAATCTGTGTCCATCTGAAGACAAGATTTTTTTTTTTTTTTCTTTTCCTGTGGAAATTTCTCACATAACATTTGAAAAAAAAAAATAAATAAACCTTTCTGGTTTTCAGAAAACAAAGATTAAGTTTTTGACTTAAACATTTTGGGACACTGGTTTCCTGATAAATTCAAATGTTTTTCAGGAGAACGGCTGACTTCTGAAAAAAAAAAAAAATCAAAGCAGATAAGTTGTTTGCTGAAAAAATAAAGTGATAACCACTTTCTGAATTATACTTAATGCAAAGGACCACTGTTAGGGCTCTAGAAACAACAAGTAATGAAAAATGTAATATTCTGACACTGTTTTCTTCTTTTGTCTTTCTTCTTCTTACCTAAATGTTACCAGAAAGCTAGAGCATCTTTAGGGGGGGGCTGTTAGATAACCCAAGATGATATCTGGAGAAGAACAGTTAACATCATGCTGTCTGTAGAGTGATAAATCAGGGAGTGAGGTTCATGCCAAGTCTGTTTTCCTCCAGTTATCCTGCAACCTTATGTGTAGCTCTAGCTTGATTCAAGTACTTATTTTTTATTCTGTACTGGTGTTTTCCATCTCTTCCTCTTTTCTGCTGTCTTTTTCCTTTTCCTTGGAGCAGGTGGAAATACAGGGAAATAGGGCTCTCCAAGACAAGGGATGGCAGGTGAGAGCAACAATCACTGGAAAGTGATGTGGGCCAATTGCTCAAGGAAAAAGAGGCTGACTGTCTGCTGAGGAAAGCAAGGAGCAAACATCTAGTGAGGCCTCAAAAAGGACTGAAAGAAGATTTCCTAGGGATCAAAAATGGTTGCACAATGGTTGCTGGAACTCAGAAAGTCATCGAATTGATGGCAGGACAGGACTCTTAAGCCAAAAACCTACCTGCAGAGACTCAGTGGGCAGGTGGGGAGATGGATATAAACACTTTTAATTTCTTGTTTGGTCACTTTTTCTCTTTTTACCAATGCGTATATTCTAGCTCATAAACTCCCTTTTTAGTAGTTTTGTAGATTCTGCCTTCTCTGAGGAGCTCTGTGTATGGAGAAGACAGCCATCCCAGAGCTCTGGATGACTCAGGTCTTGTCACTCCTCTGTTCTTCTCAGCTTCCAGAGAGAAAAGGCAGAACACAGTTTATCCTTACTCTTCTGGTCTTGTTTACAGACTGCAGGTTTTTGCCTGAGCCCAGCTGTTTCCTTTCTCATGTTCACCTGTTTTCCTCATCCCACTCGTTGCACACAATGTCCTCCAGCTGTTGATAAGTGAGACTGGGAATGCATATGAGCTATGGCCTGAAGAGAAGCCTGTTGGACTGAGGCTAAAATTTCCCTTCACGGAGCCAAGGCATTTTTTTTTCTTCACTTACAAGAAAGAAGGGGCAGAAGCCGGCAAAGGAAGCCAGTGCAGCTGGCAATGGAGGAATTAGTCTGCTGGAAAATACACTTTCCTCCCCACCTCAATTTTATAAAACTGACCAAGAGGCCAAGCCACGATATGACAAGTAAGAAACTCAGACTGTACAAAATGCATTTTTTTTCTCAGTTCTTGTCCAGAGTCAAGCCCAGTTGTAAAGCTGGAGGCAGCAGTACTGAAGCAGAGGTGCAGACAATCAGCAACACAGTGTACGCAAACCACATAACCACATTCTTGCTCTGTTGTTTCTGATGGGCACACAGAGAGATGATAGCCATAGAATGATGATGATTTCTTCCTGTTGGGAAAGAGATCATGAACACAGAGTCTGGTATTTGCTTTATGCCATTTGTTTATCTTGTATTGCACACATCTGTGCCATCTTTGAGAAGAAGTAGCTGTAAATAGCCCTAGACATCAGTGTGTAGTTCTTAGGAAACAACAGCATGAGGAACTGACTTCTGTTAGACAGAAAGAGGGAGGAAACTCCCTCACTGCCTGCCACAGCTTCTCTCCTAGAGCTGTCACGACAAATCGGACAACAACGGGATCATTCCCCCTTGGTACTGTGCACTCCTTGCAGCTGAGAAAGAGGCATTTCAGCAGTAATTTGCATTCCTAGTCAGACACTAGGACTAGGCAGAAGTGCCAGCTGGATGGTGAAGGGCTTTTAGAGAATTGGGAAAGATGTTTTCTAAAAATTCAGCACATCACCTGAAACATCAAGAAGCCCTGACCCTTGTATCCCATGACGGTACTAGATGATTTGTCTGGTTATGTCTGAAGTCCAGCAACTTCCTTCCTGACAGCTGTCATGTACCAACCTCTGCAAATTCTCCATGGTCATAGGACCATGGAACAGTGCTGGAGAGCATTAGGCGCAAGCTGACAGTGTTACTGCTGGATTTCTTCATGAGGGTGATGACAGTGCTCATTGTAGAAATGTTTGGTAAAACATGACTTGTTTTGAATAGATTTCTGTATTGGCATGGCTGGAATCTCTATTTTCATACAATTCAAGAAACTTAGACATATCAGTCAAGAACCTAGGAAGCATGTCTTCAAACCAAAATGTTTTACCTTTTGAATCACATGGATTTAAATTATGTTCTTGCTCCATTTTTTGTTATCTTGAAATTGCATTATGGTTTTGCTATTCAGCTTTCCAAATCCTAAAGCCGAACAAAATGCAAAGAAAAAAGTAACCATGCCTGACCACCTCTTCTGTTGTATATGTGAATTTAGGTGTTGTCTAGAGTACTAAACTGTTACACATTTCTATGACTATTTTGGGTCTTTCCAAGAAATGACATATGGTGTTTCTAGATGAGCAAATTCAGATTCAAGTTGTGTAGAAAAGGTTTCCACTGATGGTTAAAAGTTTCCACTGATGTGATCTTCACATGGAAGATACAATGTCCCTCTTTGCATCGCATGATTATGAGGAAATTAGTCACAGCTTTATTCCATCTTACCTCTGTGAAATATTTCTAGGGGAGCAATATCACATTTTTCCCTTTGCCTGGTGCTTACAGCTTCAAGCTAATGCAATAGTCAATATCATTACACTTTATGCGACAGTTTGCTTAAAGTCATAGACATGCTAAAGTGCTCTCCTGGTCTGAGGTGAGCCCCTCTGGACCTCCTCTAAACAGAGAAGAATTTGTCTGACTTGTACAGCTACACTTTCATTTCATCTCCTGAGTCATCTAATTTCTCCCATTTCAATTTCATTGCTATGCCTTCCCTTAGACCCCCAATGTAAGACTCCCTCCCCAGGCAGTGTGGGTGAGAGAGGTCCCTGTTGTTAGAAAACAGACTGCATTTTCCATTCAAAAGTCCAGCCAAGCCATACCCACAACCACAATCTTCTGAATTATGAAAATCTCAGAGGCAGAGCTTGGTAGAGCTGACATGGATGACTGGTGGGCTGAGTTACTACCTTTCAGAAGCTTGCTCCATGTCCTCCCTTTCCTGCCTGAAGAACATGCTCTAAGTCCCCCATAAAAGATCAGTTGCAAAACCTTCTGACACACTAGTAAATAATGGAGTAGCTGGAATGAATCAGAGCTTTAGCTTACACTTTATTCACAGGGACTCTACAAAATCAAAGGGGTGAATTGATCCGACAACATCAAATTGCTCAGTGCACAGTGTATTAAAATGAATTTCATGTTAGCTGTTAGGAGCAGTGTCTTGATTAGTATCTCTGTACAGAATGTTTTCCTGGGGCTGTGCCAATGGTGCCTCGTTGTCTGTTTTCGAAGGACTGTAATTGAGTGATAATTGCAAGATCCTATTTTGAACCAACACTATCTGCAAGCCCTGATAAACTTCATAACCATTTAGCTAGAAATCTGAGAACTCTAAACAATTTATTTACAGAGAAAGACACAGACATATTTTAACATACTACACCAATCGCCTGCCCTCCACCACAAGGACAACATGTACATCGGCATTTGGATGGCGCCAATTAACAGCATGTTGCAGTTTTGTTTTGTTTTGTTTTGCCTTTTATTCAAATCATTTTCCTCTCTTTGACATGCTCCACATCAGCCATTTGAACAAGCTCCTTCCTGCCTGCACAGCCAGAGAAGTTTTGTGGTGTTTGTAGGCTCATGAAGCCTAGTCTAGGTAATATCTGATTTTAGCCACTTGGGAGTTGTAGCACTAAGTTCAGGGAAGAGAAAATGGAGTCTGAAGTGACAGATAAAGGCAAGGGAGAATAAAGAACAATGTAGAAATGAAGAAAAGTGCTATTTGACTTGTGGATGGGATGATGCAGACTGTTTTTCTGTTGATTTTCTCATTTGGCTGTCAATATCTTCTCTCTCTGGAAGTGACATATTCATCTTTACATACTGGCTTGTTCCTTTAACTTACAGCTTTATAAAGTGTAGTAAAAAGGGACATGAATACCTACTGCTTCCCTACAATAGCAATATACGTGCTCTGCATGTTGGAGATTGGTTTTCTGTTGTGCTTACTTGAAATGTAACACTTAAAGCTTAGTCCCAGTGTCTAGTTTTCAAAAGCAGCGTTTTGATTTATGTCCTTCAATGGCAGAAAAATAGGACTGAGGACTACGAGTGTTGTCTGACCTGAAGTTCTGTGTTGTTCTTGAAAAATACTTACTCCAGCTTGTTCCTAAAAGACAATGTCTCCTCCAGAGACAATGCATCCAGTCCTGCTCAGATAAGCCCTCATGATGGTGTTTGGGAAAGTGCGTCTATGCTGTTCTGCAATTATTGCCCTCCCATTTCAATTTCTGCTACCCAAGACTAAAAATAATGGTTTTATGCCTTTACAGCAGCCTTTTTCATGCTTGATGGCAGTAATCCCTCCCTCTAGTCTTCTCTGGCTTAAGCAACCCCAAGACTCTTGCTCTTTCCTCAGCAGTCAAAAGGGGATGCAGTAACCTCATCTCATCCTCCACAGGCAGTGCTCAATGAGAGTATGGACAGGTTCACCAGCACAGGAGGCTGGTTTAGAGGCTTTAGTCCACTTTATACCTCCAAGTAGGCTGTTTGCCTTTTTCACAGCTTACTAACAACTGGTAATTTATGTGCATGTTGTCACCCTTTGTGCCCCATGTCCTTCTCCCCAGAGCAGCTCGGTAGCCCAAACATTGGTCACTAGTGAATCCTGTCCCAGGGCAGAAGGCTCTACATATCTCTACCAAGTCTGTCTCTCTGTAGTAAGCTCTGAGGGTTTTGGAGGATTTCTGTGGCCACCTCTCCACTTTGTCAACCCACTTCTGCGTTCTACTCCTGCCCTCCTGTTTGTGTGCTGACCCCTCAAAAGTGCAAGCTTGCCTTTACATCATGTTTGCTCAGAATGCAGTCCCAGAAGGAAGGGGGTACAAACTCATCATGGAAGGAAACTCCAGGGCCTTAGCACCTTCTAATCACCACTGCTGCTGCCAGACAACCTCTGCAAGGCAGAGCCCTGCTGAGGTTAAAACCATGTTTTCTGCCTAGGTGGGCTTGAAAGACAGTGCACAGAGGAGACTGCCTCACCTTTACAGCATTCACTGAACTGTAAGTACCCAAATACAGGGTGAGGATGTTTGCAGGGCTCGGATGGACATCTGGAAACAGTAAAGCCTTCAGCTGCCCCACTGAAATTTGTTGGAGCTTGCTTGTTGGTGCTCAGTGGGGATGACTATGCGGCACTCCACCATGAACTCGTCTCCCCTTGCTTTGTCATGACTGGTGTGTCAGGAGAGCATGGGAAACCCCTGTGATTCTTATTCCTTCCCTTCCCCTTCC
>CM021765.1:110493726-110508889 GCA_011076525.1 Nettapus auritus | reverse complement strand
CCCCCCCCCCCCCCCCCCCCCCCCCCCCCCCCCCCCCCCAGCCACAACCTCCAGGTTTCAGTTAGAGATAATTTAGCAGGGTTATCAGCATTTGGCCATAAAGGAAGCAGTGGGCTGACCTACCATTACCAATGCCCAGCCTGTCTGGGGTCAATAGTGCAAAAGACTCATTTTCACTTGCCTCTAACAATACAGAAATTGATTTCCAGGTCCAATGGGTTGCATTTATCTATTTGCCCAGCAGCAGTATACTGTGTGCATGTACGAAAAAGCACCTCTGAAGCTTTTAAATGGATCTCTGTTCTGTGTAATGCTCCTTCCATGAACTGTAGCAATTAAAACATGATGGCTATTGACTGTGTGTTTTTGTGTACTTAGTTTAAACAACACGATACATATGAATGTCAAAGTATCCTTTCTTGTTTTGCAGAATGCCAAACATGAAAAGGTCTCTCCTTCAGAATAAAATACATCCATTTGAAAGGCCAAATTCTCAAATAATTAGGACAGCAGAGTCATATGCTCACCTAGTATGGACCCAAATCTGAATCAGAAAGCATTTATTTGACAGTGTGATGGAGCTTTCTGTCCCTCAACCCTACCAGCTTTTACAATGACTTTCCAGAATGAAATAGCTTTACTCTTGTTCTGTATAGCTTGTTCTCCAACTGAGAAGAATCCACTTGCTCTTCTGCACCTGTGTCTGATGGAAGATGAGACATGCCTGCTAGGGCCAAAGCCTCCCTGCAGGTGCATTCTGATAGAGCTCCTCAGGGAGAGCACAGGGTATCATTTAGATACTATCACAAATCTCTTGGCTTTTATACCTGGCCACACATAGACTGAAAAAAAAAAAGCACATGAAGTAATCAACTCAAATGTCCTTCTTTGGAAATTGAAGACGCTTTTGCCACTGACATCTGTGATTCATTTCAAAAAATCGGCACCAGTTTCAGAAGATAAAATGCACTTTTTCTTTGGAACTGTGAGAGGGGTGGGTGCATCGAGTCCATTCTCCAACGCTAGCAAATACATGAATTAGCTCTTAGAATTATCTCTGCAGCACTCCCCACCCTTTTTTGTCTCTCTCTGTCTGAAATGACCGCAGTCTCCTAAACTAATGCTGAACTCCCTCAAACCACACATTTAACTGTTGCCATCTTGCCTTCAACCCTCCTCCTTCATATCCATCATGCTGCTTCTTCTTCACGTGTTCTTGGAAACCGTTGCTCTCAATTGACTCTGGAGTAACACTTCAAAAAGAAAATCATCAGACACATTTTCTCATGATGTTTTCTTTTAGATTTTCCTTCCTAAAAGATTGGCAAGGTCTCGTTGGAGCTAAGCCAGGCATGCAGGTAAAGTAGCATATTCTTGACATCCTGCCCCTCTTTTACCACCAGATAGACATTTTAATCATAGGTATACACATTTATTTGTGGTTTATCTCATCCAGATTTTTATAAGCTTTGGAAGTAAGACAGCAAATGAAATGGGAATTCAGAAGGCAGTGTGAAACTGTGGAAATTTGGACATACTCTACTTTGGCCCACTCCTCCTCAGCAAAAAGCAGCACCACACCATTTCAGGTGCCTTTAGCAGAAATGAATACATACCAGTCTGTTTTGGCCACTGTTTTTGGTCAAAAGTTCAAGTCTAGGATGACAGCTTTTAATTAATCTATTAATATCTTTTTTTTTCTTTTTTTTTTTCTTTTTTTTTCTTTCAGTAGTGAAAGGTTTGCAGTAAATATTTTGTTTTCAGCAAAGGTTTTAATTAAAGAATAAGTAGGAAAAAAATTTCTATCTCCTTCTTATGTATAAAACTGGAGCTCATTCTTTATTTATAAATAGGCAGTTAGGAATTCTCTGTTAGCAAGCTTAAATCAGCTCCTCCAGCCTAGATATACCTGTGACTTGCATCTGACTCTGTTTTCAGAAACCATAACAAATGGCAGCATGACAACTTAAGAAAACCTCCCCAAAGATTTCTTAACCTTATTTTTCCTCTGAAAATGGTAAATGGATCCAATACCAATCTGAAATCCTGTAAAAATGATGGTGGATATTGTCATTCATTGTCAATATTCATTGCAGTGCATCCAGAGGAATTGCCTTCTTTGGCCTCTTTCATCTCAGAGGCCACTGAGCATGGTGAAATACCTCAGCTCTCATACCATCCTGATGGGCTTTGATGACTTTATCTTTATTACCAAACTGACTTGCTAGGAGTCAAGTAGCCATTGTCAATCCAGTATCTTATATCTTGATGGTACAAGACAGGAAAAGTTAAATAAAAACAAAATGGATTAACTATGTAATTGAATGCTTTTTAAAAAATGACATATGTTCAACTGTATGTTTATTCACTGAATACAATGTATGAGCTGGTAAACTTCAGCAACTAGTTAAAAATAGAAAGCAAAGTGTTCTTGTACTGGAAGTTTCAAGGAAAGCCAAGCCATCGGGTGAGCGCTTGGAAGCAGAAGCTGCTGATGCCTTAGACAGAAGGCAGTTCTGCTTTGTGGCACAGCTTGGGTTTCAGAGAGGTCAGTAAGGAAGCAGTAAGCTCTAAAGCAGAAGTTCTGTTTTCCTCTTCCAAGCTACATAAAACACAAAAAATGCCTGACGAGGTGAGACATGCTAGACATAACAACATGAAAATGACTGATTCAGTGCACCAACTACTGATACTAAATCCTTTCTTAAGCTGATTTAAACACACAATATTTAAGTTCACAATTCACATCCAACACATTTTACTGTTAATAACTAATAGATAAAAAGTGGTTATAGACATTTTAGTTTGATCCAAATTTCTATCTGAATAAAAAGAGCAACAAATCATAGGCAAAGAAAATAATAAATTATGCAGTGATAGTGAAGTATATCACTAAATCTTTCATAACATCAAGAAACTAAAGATCTAGATGCTTATATTTCAAGCTATATTATTGCTTCCACTTGACAAAAAATAAGTACTGTTTAATGTAAAGCACCTATTTATTAGCTTCTTAACAGCTCCTAATAAAAATGAGTTATCTTTAAGAAAGCAAGCAAGCATACAGATTCAAAATAAAATTGAAACTCCAAACATAGTGATTGAATTATTAGAGTTAAACCTTCCTAGCACAGGAAGGCATGATTACTGGCTCAAAAGAACCACGGGTCTTCCAAGTTGGCATTTTACACCTGGGGGCTGGGATCTTTGCATGATAACTGTAGACTGGGGAACCGCAGCCCACACAGGCTGTGAACAAGGACAGGGCACAGCAACAGCCCCCAGCCCCTGGCCAGCTCTGACATGCATGCCCACAGTGCTCAAAAGCAAGGAAGAAGAGGAAACTTTGCATTAGTAGTAGCAATTATACTAAACACAGGTTCCTATACCAAAACTGTGGCAATTAACTCCACCACCTCCAGCTTTCATGCTTGAGGTTTGTCTACCTAATTAGCCAATGTGGAATTTTTATTATTATTATTATTATTATTATTATTATTTTCATGCTCCCCTTCGGGAAAGCTTGGCTTTAAGTCTACATATTGTGGTCACTCTCCCTATGTTTTCCTCAGAGCCGTGCTGCTATATCTATGTTAAGATAATTGGAGATTTTCAAGGAAAACAAGAGACAACAAAAAACTATTTTATTATTTTTATTTATTTATTTGTTTTTATTTGATATGGAGAAACAAGAAAGCTTCCCTGGCTTCTTCCATAGATTGAATGACTGTGTATAAGTATTAATAGATGCATACATATGTAAATATTTATACAGAACCTGTGGCTGATAACAGGATAAGGTCTGGAAAGTAGGATCTTAAACTAGGAAATATCAGACAGTTTCCATACCAGGCCATGCCACACACAATGGCTACACTAAAGAAACGGGGATTGCGGTGGGGCAGCCCTGCTGTGCACACCTAGGCCTCAGCTCAGGCCTTGCTCAGGTGACACCCTGGGCCAGTGCCAGACTCCATTGTCCCCACTGCCCTCATGCCACCAACCCAAGCCCTGTCTCCGGTGGCATCCCCTCCACCCACAGCACCCCATGGTAGTGCCCCACAGTGTGAGGTTGGCTGGTCCCACCCCCAGGAAATAGTTGCTCTGCTTTGTGTTTGACTTGGCCCAGGTGGCTTGGAAGCACAGCCTATCCTTTCCTAAAAAAATGTCAGCACATTGAATTTGTGTCATGACATTTGTTTTCGAAAACAGCAGGGATTTGATGTCATGGAGTGAGGGCACTTTCCAAAGTCTTGGAGTCACAACCGAAGCCAACTGTTAACTATCGTTACACAAATGAAAAGTATCAGCTGTTACTGCTATTTTTTTTCCCCTTTGTTAGCCATTTAGCAGTATTTTGACAGAAACAGGAAACAAGGGTTACAGCTAGGTCAGACTATAGGGTCTCCCAGACTGCTAAGGAAAACAATAAACATGCAGACAGCAAGCCCTTGTAAAGTGAAAAGGAAACTCTTGCCTCCACAAAGACCAAATCAATTATTTTTCCATAAGAGAGCAAAGGGAATGAATGCTGACCATAGACATGACAGCAACCACGGGCCTGCGCTCGGATGCAGCTGTGTGCTGAATGATACTGTGAGTGAGTGGCAGCGTGGGCTGGGGAGACAAGGGGACAAGAGGTGAGGAAAGGTGGGAGGCAGGCAGCTGTGGGCAAACCCAGGGGTTCTCCCCAGCACCCTTTGAAATGAAGAAAGTTCTACGTGCTTCTTAAAAGTTGGGGTAAATCCAGCATCCTCAGGAGGCACCATGCTGCCAAGTCTGTCAGTTTGGAGCTCAGGCGTTTAATCAATTACATTTGTATTGCCAAGGTTGTAAAAAGAAAAAGCTGTTCAGTTCTCTGCCCCATATTTTATCTATGTCAAACCAGTGGTGATGTTTGATTTCAGTGGCAAAAGCAATTTGAAGAAACACCACTTAAACCGAACAGTTTGTAAACAAACCTCTTCTGTCGTGCAGATGATTGTTCCAGGGCTGACCTTACTTAATCTGAGTGCAAGGAAGACATACAGACAACGTCTCTCTTATTGTTTTGTTTTGTTTTTCTTTTCTTTTTACTTCTCCAGAGAGCTAAACTGCCTGTTTTCCTTGGAGAGCATGCAGCCTTCACTGTAGTCTCACTGGACCTACCCAACACCCTGACCCAAGTCCCCAGCCCCTCCACCAGGTTTCCCTCCCATGCCAGAGAGAGCTGCTTGCTGGCTTCCAGCATCTACTAACTGCACCTCATCTGCCTCACACCATGCTCTTATCTTACAGCTTGGTCAAAAGTGGATAAATTGACTTGCATGTGTCACAAGGATGTGCCTGCAAATAAGTGTTCACTCTAGAGCATTTCTCATCAAAAACTTGAAACAGCATAAGTCCTCGAAGACTGCTCTGCAAGAACAGGGAATAAAACATTGGTTCTTTATTTTTAGCTTTAACGTGATTTGGCTGTAGTCCTGTCCCACAAATGGTGAGGTTTTGTACTGCTCATCTTCAGGGACGATCTCTTCCCATTTTTGTGGAAGGTCAGAAAAAGAAAATGCTTAGTAAGGTGTTTATGAATTGCCATGATATGATCTCAAATGCTCAGTAGAATTAATACCAGGCACTAGTCAGCAGAGTGAGTGTCCAGGAGAACAAAGTACATTGGCTGATACACTAAAGTGCTTCAGTAATATATGCCAAATTTTATCCAATAAGTATGTCTTAAAAAAACAAATTCCTTGTTAATCATTTTTAACCAGAAGATGTGTACTTCCTCAGCAACCTTCTTCTGCATCCCAGTGTGAATTGTTTGCACATCCTGGTGAAAACGATGCCAGTTTACTTCTTGAAAAAATCCAGTAAAGGTTTACACGTACCAAATGTGAGAGTTTGTAGTTTGAGAAACACAATAGGATGTTACCTAAATTTTCCTCAATCCTATCTTTCTAGCAACATGTGCCAAGAGTGCTGTTTAACACACCAGCATTGCTTCTGTTTTCCACTGATTGAGACTAAATAAAAGCATAAATCAATGATGCATAATTCATCATTTCTTTGTAACAGAGTCCAGAACACTCCTGATGACTGCAAAACTTCTGTTCTGCCTCAAGACACAGGAGACACAGGAGAAAATGAAGCTGAAGTAGAAGACTGGCAAAATGGTGTTACCATATCTGTGACTAAAAAGCACCGTTTTTTCCCAGAAAGGAGGCTTTTCTTACCTAACATGTAAAAGGCAGAATTGCCTGGCGTGGAAATAGTGTAAGTATTTCTTTATGTTTTATTGTACAAAGGCAAAGGTGGGGTCAACTTTCTCACTGTTTCACATACATTGTAAGAAATATCTGTCTGGAAGTGGGCTTGTTGCACGTCAAACACCTAGATGATAATTTTAAAAGACAGCTTCTAGGATTTTATTTTTATTTTTATTTTGAGTTCTCACAAATATTCAATTTGGAAAGAACAGGAATTATTACTATGTTCTCAGGGAACACATACACTGCTGTGTGGGGGCCAGATCTTTGCATGGCAACACATTTGCTAGGCTGGTAAGGTTGTAGGTGGTAAGGGAGGGATCCTCTGCTGTGTCTGGTGATATTTCAGGCACTTCAGTGTGTCCTTAGAGTCCTTCAGTGTGTCCTTGGAGTCAAGCTACTGCTCCAAGAGGTGCAGGACTTCTCTACCTCACATCTAACTCCTGGCAGCATGGCTTGACTGCCCCAGGACACTTCAAATGGCCAGAGGCAGACTAGTTGGACAGAACACCATGCACTAGGTGCCAATGCTTAAGCAACAGAGTGCTTATCCAAAGGGAAATTTTAACACCAAAGTAAAATGATCTGACTTCAAGTCTGATTAAGCTTTCTCACATCCCTTATTTCTCAGGGATTTTCTTTAGGATAGTGTAAGGGTTCAGCTCTTAGTGGTGATGGGGCAGTGTTGGGATGCCTTGCACCTCATGCCTTCAGAGCACCAAGGCGGGCAGGTGGGACTGGCTATTGAGTAATGCAAAAGCTTCCGACTGGGAGTATATGTGAAAAGTTTAATCAAGTGGAGTCTGTGGGAGCCCTGGGAGGATAAGGCAGCTGCTGGCCCCGCTGGGAAGCTCACGCTGCCACATTTGTAGGGTGGATTGTACCCTGAGCTAAAGCTCTGAAAGGTGCTGGTGGGGCATCTGCTTGTCCTGGAATGACACCCACAGCTGTGATTTAAGGATGTAAAAATGTCTGAACAGAAGTGCCAGTATGATTTATTATTCCCTATGCTTGATCTTTGGAGGGGGTTCTGGGTAACTGGCCCATACAGACACGTGTTGTGAAACAGAATATAGGATTTGAAGTGACACAATCTTGAAAAACACAGGCTGACTTGGAGTACAGCTTAGTTCAACAGAGCCTACTGAATATTGCATGCCCTCAGTTACCTTCCTTTTAATCCTCCATTGGTATTTCTGTTCTCCCTGTGTGTCTCTCTGCAAATCTCTGAGGGCAGGGACCTTTTCTCACTCTGTATTTATTGCAGACAGAGGCACTAGTCCTGAATGAGTCATGAGGTGCTAATATGATTCTGAGTAGGTATAAGGATGGTTCATCTCCAGTTTTGAGCTAGTGTAATTGCAAGTTTGCAGAGATCTGTGACAACTCACCTATTTAAGAGAGCAGAATGTACCTCATTACCCGTGATGAGCTCTGTTATGAGGTTTAGCCATCCAGATGATTTAGCCTGGAGAAGTTAAAGTTATCATAACATTTTGTCCATAACTGAGAAGCTATGAGGTTAGGTTTTTTTTATGAATTCCCAACAAAATTGACAGCATCTTTCATAAAAGAACAGTAGTATTACAAGTTTGACATAGAGGGCAGAAAAAAAAAGGACAATTTCTCCTCGTTACCTGTCCTGAGTGTCTGTAAAGATCTCTTTTAAAGCTCGGTATAGAACTTTAAACCAAAGTTTGTGGGTGCCATACTCTATTCTCATAAGTTACAGGCAAACATCTCTCTTGAGAACATCGTCATCTGTGGGCACTGTGTGACACCAGAAATCACCTCTCCTATCTCCTCTGCGGCCTACTCCCATCAGCAATAAAATACACCACTATAAGCATCAAATGCAGGGTTTATCATGACTTAAGTGTTGGATTTGGGAGGAAAGAAAGAGGAATGGAATTAGAAGGTGAGTTTCCAGCCTGGAATGATTTGACTTTATAATTCCTGAACACTGACATTTGTATCTGACACTGGCAAAACCCTTCTGACACCATCCAGGGACTCAGACTCATTTATACAAACAGCTAACAATTATATCAGCTTATTGACTGGCTGCTGTTGCCTTAACCTTGTTGCAGCAAAGCAGAAAAATCCCATATATTGTTCTCCCCTGTGGAAAATACTGTAATTCTCCATTGCAGAAAATGCTGTCATTTTCTTAACAACAAAGTAGGGCTACCCAACGAGGATAATTCCTGGGGATCCAGATTAAACTATCTCCCATACTAGAACTTGGAGACCAAGCCAGCTCCCTCTCAGGTAATACATAGCTCTGGGCTGCTCCTTGACCACAGAGCTGAAGAGTGACAATTCACACCATATGTTGGTCCAACACCTGCAGCTGCTCTCTGCATGATGGCACAGAGAACATGGTAGGGAATGCATTTCCTCACATCTCTTTGAACTTTGTGAATTCTTTAGGACTGGATAAACTCATTCATAACTAGGCAAATGCATTTGTTCCAATAGAGTGGATAAATCTCAGCTGGCTCTGTTCATGATGGAGCATGCAATAGTCACATTTTCTGTTTATATGCCACCTTCCCCTCCCTTGACTTGCCTGCACCTCCATGCAGTGTGTGACCTGGGACCTGGGACCTGTCATGAAACCTGATGACTTGAAAGGTGGATCCAGCACTTCCCACTGTGGTTTTCCTAATCCTGGTTAGAAAAGCTGTTTATAGCCCTGGTTAGCCAAAGGTGTTTCCACATTGGCTGTGCACCACTTTCTTCTTTATCTCCACTCACAGACTGCTGGGGAGTGTCCTGGGGCCTTAGGAGTAGCACCTGGCTTTGGCCGCTTGAACTCTTACAAGACCCAACAGACACGAACTGAAGTGGAATCACTTTGTTGTGGAGAAATTAAATTTGTGAGAATGCAAGGATATTACATCCAAATTTGCCCCACCTATGAAATTTCAAGGAAAAAAAAAAACATATTTCAAAATGCTATGCATGACAAGTTTTGTGCTACATGTGTGTGTCTAGACAGCTGAGAGGATGGACAGAGCCCCCTGACATCTATCTGGTTGCATGCACAGAGACATGCTGTCTTGCAGTGCCTTTACAACCTATCTGCTACTTTGCCCTGGGTGTGGGATGGATGGTCATGCTGATTTTTGTTTCAAATTCTTGGGTGTTTCCCAATGTGCAATCAGAATATTTTTTAAATTACATTTTTTTTTTTTTTTTTTTGCACAATATGAGATTTGTTTCCTGCCTAGCTCTATCGGCAGCTCCTCTGAGCTGTGAAATAGAAAAAAGAAAAAAGAAAAAAGAAAAAAAAAAGAAATCTGGTCACAGTAATAATTCTGTCTGATTTTATGGAGCAGCGATTACTGTGCCTGTGTTAGTGGGCTGTGATGTCTCTTGCTGTTTCCACCATCCCCTGAAACATGTTGCTTCTGGTTAGCTAAGAGGCAAATGCAGAGTCAAACACCTGTATGCTGTGTGCAGTGCATGTTTGGAAGAGGTTCCCTGGAGATCCATCTTCTGTGCTTGCCAGTGTCTTTACTGAGGGTGAATTGGAAGGGAAATCCATTAAAAAGAATGGGGGGAAGAAATCAATAACATAATTAGACAACATTATATGAGATAATGATGCCAATTAAAGAGCAATGCACCCATTTACAGTGGGCTTGGACTGACTGGTGAGGGTGAAGGGGCACAAGCCCCTAAAGTGCACACATCTTGCTCCCCTGGCAGGGGGCTGGCATCGCTCCCAGCACCATGCTGTGGCAGATCTGAAGCTCTGTTTCATGCCACATTGCTGTGCCCAGTGACAAGGAGAGTCTAATGTGAGAGAAGCAGGAGGGCTAAACCTCTCCTCCTGCCAAGGCTTGGCCAGGGCTTGCTGCACTGGAGTGTAGATGGGGGTTTCTGGATGCCTCGGCTTATTCATGAAAGAGGACCACCACCCATAAGCATCCCAGAAACAAACAGAAAATGGCAAAGCATCTAGTAAAACACTTGTGTAGTCCAGAGAGAAAGCTGAGAGAGGGCAGAGCTCCTACTGGGCAAAGGTGTTGAAAGAGTGCTTTGGGAAAGCATGTAAGGCTGTCTGAACCACTCGGTGTTCAGAGAGTAGAGAAGGTTTGCTTGATGTCTTTACTTTAGCAAAACTGGGCAGAAGAAATGCCTTTTCTTGTAATGGAAGCAGTTCACTGGATCCCAAATAGTGGTGAAAAGTTTGGATTCAAATGAGCATGGTAATAGTAGTAGCATGTTAGAAGTGCAGTTTTAGCTAACTGAGATGATACAAGAAGCTCCATTTTCAGATTTCTTACCTTACTGTATAAATGGATGAAATCAGTATAACCTTCAAACAATATTAAAATCTGGGAAATTATTTTGAATGGGCTGTGCTGTGCTATGCATATTATAAACATTTATGCATTACTGATGGGTATGAAGCAGCTAGATGCACAGTATAATGTATGAAACTTCTGACAGTACAAAAGAAAACAGTGGAAGTGAACTTCTATTTTACCTTCTGCTACTTTAAAGAGAAAGTCTTTCCCCGAGTACCCAACAAACGCATTGGCTTTCTCTGGCCAGGGTCAAGTGCGATTATAGAAAACAAGAATTGGCTGAATTTTGTTAATTTCTGGAGTAGGAGCTCATTCAACAGCAGCATTTATTGAGGAGTTTTCATTTTCCTGGTAAAGCTTTTAATTTTGCTTTTCTTTTAAGCCCTTTACTTTTTTCCTTCAATATGAGAAGAAGGACTGATCAAATGGTGGGAATCTCTTTTGTGGCTCCATGGCAGCTCTTCCTGTTTCACATGATGTGCAAGGGAAGCTATAGTACTTTTGTGTGAACATTTCATAATTTTTACCCAGTCGTATACACATGAAATGTTTGCTGACCTAACATCCCTGGCTCCAGTCATGGAGATGAAGTCGGTCAATCAATGCATGTCTGCAGGCTGAAAATCTTTATATTGTCCTGTGTAAAAGTTTTATTTATTTATATTTTTATATAAATATTTTATATATTTATTTATTAAAAACTTTCAATAGCTCAGTGTGGTGAGAGGGAGAACACTTTATATGCTGTATTGCTTTATGCTTGCCCTTTAGCTATGGCATCTTTGTTTTCATTGCTGCCTTGATCATAACTGAAGAGAGGGAAAAAAGTTAAAAGAAATTTCAAGCCAATGTTTCAAATCCCAAGTTCTATTTTTCCTCCCTTACACCTATAAATTATCTCTTTTTAACTGGTCTATCCCTTGGTATTCAGCTTGAACACATAGGTAAGCATTCACAGGACCAGGCCTTGCTACAGCTAACATTTGGTTCAAGAAAAAGATGATCTTTCATCTGTTGTTCAAGAAAATAAGTACTGGAAAGTGGTACTTCTCCCTTCTTCTGGGGCTCAGATGATGCTTCTTACCTTTTCTGCCTTCCTCAGAGCCCATCAGCTGCATGAGGGAAACCAGCACTTTATGCATTGTTCCTCTGAGGCTATTGCTACTCTCCCCTTCTTTTCCTCTCTCAATCTCGGCTGATGCTCCAGGGGGAGGAAAGCACTTAAGTGTCTCTTTTGGGGCTTAGTCTACATTCCTCTCAAGTCTCCAGGATGCTAAAGGGGACCTGTGGGGGCTTACCATAAATAAAGTATGGTTTTAGTGTTCATTAGACATTCCCCTGTCCCCTCCTCTCTCCTCATCTCTTTGACTTGTTCTCTCATCAACAAGCAAAGTGAGTTTGCAGCCAGGGCAGTAGATGAGGATATGGTGATATTGTTTGGAATATGTTCTTACTGCACAGGAAAAACGCAGTGTTGCCTCCTTCTTTGTCCAAGCATGCTTTGCTCAGATTATGTTTTGGGGCTGCTGGGCTGGTGGTGTGTTTTGGCACAGGCTTTGGGAGATGTCAGTATGTCCTGTGGTATGGGCTGGGTGGGTGAGTGGAGTGAAGAAGTGGGTCAGGGAGATACCCTCATCCCACAGGGAAGCAGCAGAGCCCTGCATGGTGGCTTGGCCCTTTTTGCAACCTTCAGACAATGTGTGCACCAGCTCTGCTTCTCATCTAATTTTACACTAATTACCAGTGCTCTTCCTAGTCGGCAGCATGCTGCTGGCAGGAGGTAAAATGAAGGTGTGATTAAAATAGTTGCTAGGTGTAGATGGTCTTGTGGTGCTCAGGCAGCCAAGGGAGCACCACACCATGATAATGGGAGCCAGAAATGAAGCTCACAGTACTTCTCTGCATGGAGAGCTGCTCAGGCACAAAGATGGCAATAGTATTCTGGAGAGTGTTAAAGGCAAGGCTGCTGCCTTGAAGTTTAGGAAAAAGGACAGGAAAGAAATATGAAATGAGAACTGAAGCTGGTGTTTTCCTATACACATATCATTTGATTTGAGCACTTCTTAGCTAACCACAAATATCCTGTTTTAATAAAGCTCCTATTTATCACATATATATACATGAACATTCACATGCATTTAAAAATACTGCAAAAACAAGGTAAATTTCACTTTCTTAGTGGCTGTATATTTGGCAAACCATAGCCTCATGTGTGGTCTCAGTAATACTGACTCAAACTGAATACTCTTTTGTAGAGTATTGATTTAAAATTATTCTTCTTGCCCAGGAAAGAAAAATGTTACCTGGAAGTCACCTTCTTTGTCAAAACAGTTGTCCAAGCATGTGGTTTCTTTCAACTTTTGGAACACTGAAATATAATTAATAAGGCTCTTAGATTAGCTGCCTATGGATTTGCTGTTATAATTCAGCATCCCATTCTTATATCTTTCCAACACTAATAAACCTGTTGTAGGATCTAGGAGGGAAAATGCCAGTTATGAAACCAGGATAAAAAACACGAATCAGAACAGTCTGCTAAATTTGATGCCATTTTGTATTAAAATTCATACCATCTAGTTGATCAAGGTATGTTCCTTGGCCAGTGCTTCTTCTCCTTTCAGTCTTCCTTTTCAGCTCTACTTCAACTGGAAGGTGCCCTGATTTTATTAGATTTATGCCAGCCAGCTGCAAACAAAAATCAGCTTTGCTGTTCTTCCTCAGCAAGCTCAGAGTGATAGTTTAATTGAAAAATAGCAGTGTCGTATATTGTTCTGAATTAACATTTGTTCTCCCAAATAAGATTGTTCTGATAAGCAACCACAGTGGTCCTTGGACACCAGTGAGCACCAAGAGCTTCTTCTTTCCTCTTCTGAGATTCATTTCAAATTCAGACTTCATTCTCAGGTATCAATGGCTTCTCTTTGCCACTCTGGCAATGTGAAGCAGGCATATAACAAGTTAAAAGAACTGGGAAAGTCAAGTGCAAACAAGTTTATAAGACTAGAGAAATGTATAATATCAGAGTGAATATGGCTTTCTGAGTCACAGACATTTTTAGAAGTGCAGATTTTATCTTATCATTAAAGTCACTGCCTTTTAATAAGAAGTAGTACTCTTAAAATATTTTTTAAAAGTCATTCAAACTTCATGAAGTACCTCAGTTATTAGAAATGTTTGCTTTAGAATTTGCCTGCCACTTTGAATTGCCACAGCATGTCACATAAAATTTTCCTATTTTATTTCAGACCCAATCCTCCTCACCCTAGTGATTTTATCGGAAAGCAAAATAGGATAAAATGAAATGGCTGAAGACACAAAGAACAAACTCCCTGCCTGATGTAACAGTGTTGAAATCAGTGACTTTACATAGGATGTAAAATTGGATCAGTAGCACAACATGACACTGAGTCTGCAGTTCACTTTTGAAGTAACAAGTAACATACAAGGCTTCCATATTTTATTTTATTTTATTTTTTTTTTAAGACTCAGAGTATGGATTATAGAATAAAATATATTCATTTCAAAATACTTTGTAAATACTAACTAAACAGTCTCTGCAACTCCTTTGTGAGACAGATAGTATTGTTTTCATTTCATCACTGTTTAACAGACAGCTTACCTACCTCAATATCTTTACCTGCACTCTCTCTCAAAGCTACACAAAGATTTAATGGCAAATTTTGGACTGGGATTCCTGGGTACTTATGATCACAATATTGCCATCAGAAATGTCCACTGGCCTATGTTGTTGGTCTATCATTCCATCTAATTAAAATTAAATAATGCTTCAGAAGCATCATTTAATTTTAAAGTGGACAAATATGAGAATAGGTGAGTAATCTCAGTGGTGCCCAGTGCCAGGACAAGAGGCAGGGGGCACAAACTGGCATACAGGAGGCTCCCTCTGAATCTCAGGAAGCACTTCTGTGTTATGTGGGTAATTGAGCACTGGTGCAGGTTGCCCAGAGAGGTGGTGGTGTTCCTATCCTTGGAGATCAAAAGCTACCTGGATGAGTTCCTGGGCAGCCTGCTCCAGCTGGTCCTGTCTGAGCATGGAGTGGGACCAGGTGACTTCCAGAGCTCCCTCCCAACCCCAAGCGTGCTGTGATCTTGTGCTTCTGTAATCTGTTCTCAGTACATTTCAGTCAATAAATCATACCTGGTTTTTCCTTAGCTGATGTAACGAACCTCAGAGTAATCATTTAATGTATGGGAGAAAACTTGAACCACCCAGCACACTTCTCATTTATAATGCAGATAGTAATACGTAGTCCAGATTTAAAAAAAAAAAAAAACAAAAACTGAATGGCTTTACTTAAGAGAATACTGGTTTGAAATTGAAAATCAAAACTTGAGGCAAAGGAGAGCAGAGATGGAATTTATTGGAAAACACTGGAAAAGCAAATAAAGTCTGAAGGGTCAGGAGAGACCACATCCTGCTCCGTCTGCCCAAGGCGTGACTTCTGCTTACCTGGTGAGGTCTAACACTTGTGGCACACATCTTTCTTTCTTTCTCTTTCTCTTTCTCCCTTCCTTCCTTCCTTCCTTCCTTCCTTCCTTCCTTCCTTCCTTCCTTCCTTCCTTCCTTCCTTCCTT
>CM021765.1:110437983-110493626 GCA_011076525.1 Nettapus auritus | reverse complement strand
TTTTTTTTTTTTTTTTTTTTTTTTCCTTTTAATCAAATAAGAACAAAATGTTACAACGTGTAACATTTCACTTTCTGATTCAGAGCAGGAAAATATTTTAAAATCTCAAAAAGTTTTGCAAGATAGGAATACCATTTCCCAGACAGGTTTAGCAATATCTTCCAGGACTTCCAAACATCTGTTAAGCAAGACTGTCCCTCAGCCTAATCCATTTTGGCTATCTCCAGTTAAATGAGTCTTTTCAGACTGTTATATCATGACTTCATTAAAACCCACAAAACTGTTTCCCCAGGAAATAACTTTGAGCCAACTGGATTCTAATTACCTGCTGTATCTCATGACCCCTTAATAATAAAAATCATGGCTGAAATAAGTCTGTGCGTTGTGTTGCTCACTTTCACTTGCTCTGTAGCCTAACCTGTCACAGGGGCAATTGGGAAAAATCTGTTAAGGCTTCACTAATTTCATTCCTCATTTCCTGTAGCAATCCTGGTAGCTGCCCAGGACACTTAGTCTTCCTTAAGAGCGTTCAGTTTTTGGCACAAGACTTTTCATTTGTATGTGTTCATAATCTGTCTCCTCCTGTCATATCCGGAAATATGATCCCTTTGTTAAACAGTTAATTTGCTACTCTTTGCAGAGAGGAGAGGAGAAGAGAATGGATGGAGAGCTGCCTAAAAAACCTGCAAGATCTCCCTTCCCTCTATTCTGTTCTTAATTGTTATTTCTTATTTATATATATATATATTTTTTTTTTCTATTGTGAAAAGTAGTTTTTCCTTTCTATACACACCTACAATACACAGAAGATCAAACCACCCTTATGAACATGCTCCTGGACTAGATCCTTAGCTGGGCAAATCTGACACATCCCTGCCACAAGCAACAGAGCAGCCTGGGTGTACACCAGCTGAGGCTCTGAACTATATGAAACAGCTTGCCCTCGCCTATTTTGATTAAATTGCAGATCTGTATGTTCTTCACAGTTTGTTTCTTTGTTGCATGGCTTTAAATGGGACAAAGTCCACTTACACTCATTTTTGCATAATACTACTGAAGTGAAAGTACTCAAGAATTGAAATGAAAGGCTAAATTTAGCTTTATTTCTTTCCCTGTATGCTGTACCACTTGAGCACTCCTTTTTTCTGTTGTGGGCTTTCTGGTGACATGGCTGCAGTCTCATTAAAAATGTGCAAAGAAAGCTGCCGTGGTAATAAAGCCATACTCACTGTAGTAGAGTCTGTTATTGATGTTTATTTGTAACAGAAAAATGATAAGTGAGATTGTGACCTTCCTTGCTAATCGCTGGTAATGTCTATCAGCAGACAGCAGAGCTGTAAGGAGTTTGGGAAATGCCCTGTAATTCAGAGGTTAAAATGACAGAAAACCACACTCCTGGCAAACAAAAAGGCAATAAATTCCTCCCTCTTCCCTTAAGCTGTCAAATGCCTTTTTTTCCAATAGGGTTTTTCAGGTCTTTGGTTTGGCTTTCTTTTAAAAATGGAGGTGCCCACAATAACGTGGCTATTGAGTCTGAGAACAGGAGAGGAAAAAGAGTGAGAGAGAGTGCAGAAGTCAGCTCTTTCCTGGTCCAGCTACAGCTTGATTCATCTTTGCGTCACCACAGTAATGCCAGATTTGTTGTGATACTGCAAGGTGTGGGTTTGCCCTGCAAATTTGGTTTGAAAGTTTTGGGAATACACCCAACTCTGGCTACAGGAGCTAGAGGACAAAGGCGATGGAAAAAACAGGAGTGTTTTTCCTTTTTATTTCATTAAAAAAAAAAAATACTTGACATTGAATATGTAAGGTCTTGTACCTGAAATAGGGCTCATCTAGTAAAGTACTCAGTCCAAAATAAAGTAATAATGTGCTTAGAGAAAATGCTTTCCTCAGTACCTGATATGGAAGATGAAGAGTATGTTACAAGACACATTATCTTCAGTCACATTTCCACAGTGATGTCCTCATTCAAGCTTTGAAATCTCCCCCAGTTAGAAAGGGGCACTCTGGGCATTTTAAAAGTGGGATTTCAATTTCCATGTCATCCAGGTGCTTCTGAAAACCTCAGCTAAATGCTATTATTGAAAATAATTAGATTTCAGTGAAATAACAGGCTAAAGTTTAAGAACGTGCCTAACAATTTAGGATCAAAAGTGAAAGAGACAGGAGACATTTCCAAACAAAACACAAATGTTTTTTATTTAGTCTTGTCCTCTTATCCTTCATTAAGAGCAGCTATTTCTATTTTAAATCCTGGGTTGAGAGAGAACTGTAGAAGGACTTCAACCACTCTTGTCTGACCCCAGTTCATAGCATATGTGCTTTGCATGGGGCACTTGGGCCAGACTAACCTGCCAGTGAGAATCTGGCCAGGAACACTACACACACTGCAGGATTTCCAGTTGGATGACCGTTTTCTTTCTTTCTTTTTCTTTCTTTCTTTCTTTCTTTCTTTCTTTCTTTCTTTCTTTCTTTCTTTCTTTCTTTCTTTCTTTCTTTCTTTCTTTCTTTCTTTCTTTCTTTTTCTTTCTTTCTTCTTCCTTCCTTCCTTCCTTCCTTCCTTCCTTCCTTCCTTCCTTCCTTTCTTCCTCTCTTTCTTTCTTCCTCTCTTCCTTTCTTCCTTTCTTTCTTCCTTTCTTTCTTCCTTTCTTCCTTTCTTTCTTTCCTTCTTTCTTTCTTTCTTTCTTTCTTTCTTTCTTTCTTTCTTTCACTTTCCTTTTTTCATAAATGATGTGGAAAATAGATGTCCCCTTGTCTTTGTGAGACATAAACAGGAGAAAGATCTATTTGCATTATTAACATCTATTAGATTAACATCTAATCTATTTGCATTATTAACAGAAGGTTTAGGTAGTTTATCTCTGTGTAATGCAAACGAGTGGCAAGATGAATCAGGGTCTGTTATTCTTATACAACAGAATGCAAATTTGAAAAGGAATAGAAAGTTGAGTGCAGGATTACAGCTGTCTATTGTTAAGAGATGAAAAACTGTTAAATTGCAAGCCTTGTAGCGTGTACTTCACAGAATCACAGAATAGGCTAGTCACCATCATCCTTAATATAGACAAATATTAGATAAATAGTCTAAAAAATAGTCTAAATTAGACAGTCTAGTTCACAATCATCCTGAAAGCTTTCATAGTTCCATATATTTGTCTAGCATATCAATTTAACATAATCTATATGAATTTCTATATTCTATATGAATTAACATAATCTATATGAATCATTATCTGATTTCTAAATAGTTCAAACCATATAAAATCTCAACCCCACTATGTATTGAACCTCCCATATTCAGTCTAATAAGTGGGAGTGCTCATTTCCTTGAGTACATTTATAATATAGTCTAACGCATGCAAATTTGTACAAAGGACAAATGTCAGTTATTAAAGAAAAATGGGACTAAATAACTCACTCCACCTAAAATTCATAGGATTCATATTCCACTGAATTCAGGGGACAGTCTTTGATAAGTGGTATGACAACCATTTTAAAGTGATGTGAGATTTTCCTGCTTATGGAAAAGCTAACATTGCAACAGCATTTCAAGCCAGGTGCAGGCCTGAGCCTGTTTCCATTGAAATCATCAGCGATGCTCATACTGGTCTGTTTGTACTGGTCCATAGGGTTCAGGATCAGCATTAAACACCCTGGGGGTGTCTCCCACTTTACCTTATATCTGAGCCACAAGAAAGTAATTACAACCAAAGCAAGCTCAAGCCTGGTGTTGCTGGCCTTCAAAACCATGATCTTAATCAAAACCAAACAGTTGTTCTTGGGCTTGAGGGGGAAATGTGATGGCCTATTACTTACAGGAGCTGGGGCTTTTGGTTGTTTCTCATGGTGGTATCCAGATAAGAGGTCTAAGGATATATAGGAATATATATTTTTTTTGTTCTCATTTTTTAGACTCTCAGTAATCCAGCCTTGTCCCTTGGTTCTCTCCATTAGCTAAAGTTGGATCATAGAAGAGCAAATTAGACTAGAAGGTTTATTTTTCACTGGCAAAAGCCACAGGCAGTTATAAAACTTGCACCTTTCTTTATAGTGTGGTGTGGCCACCTGAAACAAAAGGTTCTCCTTGTGCTTTAGCACTGCATCAAGATAAATACACAGCTGTGAGCTGAGTGTGTATAGAGAATGTATTTATAAAGAAAATAATGCCATCTATGATGAAGTACTTTGATATCTCACACATCAAAGGACTACGAGGGTAAGTAGGACAACAAAAATAATAGCTATGTACTTCCCCTCTCCAATTTCTTGACACATAAGTGACTCATCATGAATTCTTACATAGTGTGTTTTTGTAAGCAGCCATGCTAGCTTGAGGAGGTAGGTCGAGTGCACATGCAAAACAGTTCTGTTGGTGTCCACTTAATTGTGCAGTAGAACAACCAAGTTATGAACAGAATAAAGCCTTGTGTGTGGGACAATGTTTGTGCCTCTAGATTGATGCATGGAGGTTTGAAGATTATCATTGTTAGGTCAAGATTCAGCCCAGTTCAGTGTTCACATGTACATTTGGTTCCTACTATTCATATTTCTAGAGTGTTTTAGTTGAAATTGCCATACTGTTTTCAGACACATTTATGTGGAGCCAACTCAAAGAAAGCATCCCAGTTATTTGTAACTAAAATGGGAGGTTTTACATTGCATAACACTGAATACATTTTAAATGATCTAAACAGTAACATATGCTGTTGTTGGTCAATACAAAAAGAAATTTTAAAATAAAGTTCATAACAAAATACATTCTTGATCCTGTTTATCATTTACCAGTGACTGTGCCATTGATGAACACTCTCAATATATATATCTATATATATATATGGGTCCTCCTTAAGTCCAAAAGTGGCAAAAAGAACATAGCAGATGCTAAAGAGTGATTTCATTATACAAATGAAATGGAAAATTTCAGTGAAATTCCATCCATCCCTGATGACTGGCTCCACTTACAGGTTAGAGGGATCACTGAGAGTGATCTCACATTTATGGGCTCTGTAACTGCCATTTGTTAGCAATGGTAGTAACATGATTATGACTCAAGTTAAAGGAATCAGGAGAAAAAAACTTGAGCTGAGAGCTTGGAAGGCCACACCAAAGCCCTCTTTTCCACTTCAGGCCCAGGATTTCACCCTTGGAGTGTACTGGCATTCTGTAGGATGCACACCAAGAGGAAGATGGCCCCTCCAGAGCCACATGGCTTTTAATGGGCTGAGCAGAGCATGTGCCCATGCCCACAGGGATGGGGACCACTCCTCTGCCACTGCCCTGCAGTGAATCTAGCACAGCCTGGTCATCCTCTTCTCCACCTTGCAGGAGGTGATTAGTCAGTTAGGGGTGGTGCTGGGCTCCTCTAGCAGAGAGCCCAGCTTCCCCATCCCTCTGTGGTTGCCTTATCTGCACCTGTCCCATTCAGAAAAGCAGCACGTCTGTGAATGCATTCACCAGGCATGGTTAACCCAAGGCCTAACCACAGCCAGCTGATGTGTTTTTGTTGGTGTTTTCTGAGGAGGCTGACGGGATGTGAGGAGGTGCAGCTGTGTCTGCCACAGTGACAGTCCAGCAAGGTTTTGCCTGAGGTTTCCCTGTTGTACAGGAGCCCAAGCCACCAGGAGCAGTCAACTCATCCTGGCACGTGGGGTTGTTGTCCTCACCATGGCCAGTAAGCAGGCAGAAATGTCTCTGATGATTTGGCTCTGACACCTTGGAACAATCTAAGGTAGGGACTTGGGTTTCTGCCCAAAGTTAAGACTCATAATGCCAGCTTCCTGGAAATAAATAATTTAACCCCTAAACCCATGCCTGTATGTATTCTGTTCAGGGTGAGATAGGACCTGTTTTTTACCAGGAATGTTGCAAACACAGAGTGAGGAACAGAGGGCTGTGCTTGGATGAAAACCACCAGGGAAATTCTGAATTATCTGGAAGAAACACAGCTTTGCGGAGGACACTAGTGCTCCCTTCCACCTTGCATCAGCTTGTACTTTGTTTCACCCAGGCTTGCTAGGAAAGGGTGCTTCATCTTCTGCAACCACTGCAATCCAAACTTTTGTCACCTCCAGGGAGAAGTGACAAAACTTCTGAACCTGAAGTTAAATGTAAGGTGTACAGTCACTTGCTTAACATTGTGGTATCTTTGCTCACCTGTTCTGGCAACTGGTTTGCTCAATTTTTTGCAGTTCCAGCCCTAGTTTTCCAGATAATGTGCAGATCAACACTTGTCTAAATGATAGGCTAAAATGTGGATCTTAGGAGCCCCTTTGTCAGTTGTAGGTCTTTGGGACACTGTTGACACAGCCCATGATGAAGCCTATGAGGACTGGGATGAATGGGTCAGAGGAGAACCATAGGAGATCAGGGGAGTACCACGGACTGCCTAATGCTGAGAAATGCTATGCTGCTTATCTATTTATCTAATGCTGATAAATGCTCATTATGGTGGCTTTCCACCACATTGATGTCATATTCATATTTCCATCAGTGCTTTCATCCTGAAGCTGCTGCTGAGCTCTGCATCAGCCAGACAGATGGACACAGGACTCTCCATCAGGGCAGAAGGGCCCGTGATGCCCTGAATTCCACTAGATGAATCAGTGAAGACCTTCAGTTTGTGGAAAAAGTACTTGGATTCAGTAACAGTGGATGCCAGTATAAAACTATTAGTTTGATATATGCTGAGGAGGAGGAAACCTGTACACAGCAGAGAAATTTCTGTGCACGGCCTTGGTGCATTTGTATCAAATGTTTCTTGTGCATCCCCGTGATCTTACAAAAGGCCAACTCATAATCTGGCTGTTGTATTGTGCTTTTAAAAGCTGGGGCTTAGGCAGAAATATTGCCCCATGATGCAGTAAAAGGCAAAGCTCCCATTGGCTTCAGTGAACCCAGGTTTTTATCCCATGTCTTTTTCCTCCCTTATCAGCACGTACGTTGACCTAGCTAAGTACTAAAAATGTGTTTTAAAAATGGTAAGAAGCTTGCTGGGGCTTCATCTGAGTGCAGTGCACAAAGGGCTGTGGATAGATGAGAGAACTGCAAGGGCAGGCTTGGTTTTATGTCAGACAGTGCGTGCTTTTTCGAGGGCTCTTTTTGTGGCTGCATAAAATCCTTTTTCAAAGCATTGCTAGAATCCAAATCTACTGATAATTAAAGAAAAAAATATATGTGAGAGGGAGGAGAGATGTGAGAAATACTCATGCTCTTACCAACAACTCTTTTATTATTAGAGAACTAGAAATGCTGATTTTAGAAGGGCTAATGCCAGCAAAGGCTGAATTCATTCTGCCTCATTTGATGGATGTGCTGGCTCTGGTGGCACGCACAATCATGGTGAGCAGCTCAGGCTTCAAATCTGCAGGTTATCCAGCTCTGGTTCCCTGCATAGGCACTTAGAGTCAGGGACACATTCCACTTCAGTGTTTGGGGGATGTGTGAAAATGAAGAGAATGAAGCAGGCCTGAATAGCATTGTCTGCAGAGAAAAAAAAAAAAAAAAAAAAAAAAAAAAAAAAAAAAGTGATCCTTACTTCTTAATTGCTCAGAACTTGAGTTTCACCCTGCCAGCCAGCGCAGCTCTTCTCCTGGCATGCCTTCTTCCTTTCCATTCCCTCAGCGATCATATTGCAAACCTAACACACTTGATTCAATTCCATTTTTTAAATTCACCATTGCAGATTCTGCCCCAGAGTGGCTGCATCTGTCTCAAAAGAGAGCTGGAATGGGAATTTGAATATATTTTATGTGGGCATTCACGGGCTTCTTGGCTCCCAGAAAGAAGTATAGCTGAACATGTCTAGGAAAGCATATCCAGCCCAAAAAGGGCAACACTGACATATGCCACTGTGTTAAGGACAGTAAAAAGTGGCTAGCATGTAGGCATGATAACAAGCTGCTGTTTAATTCCCAGCTCAGCAACTTGGGTTGAAAACTGTAACAACTGTAATTATCAGCAAGTTTCCAAGCCAGACAATTGAATCACTCGTCTGAGCAGATGCCTTTGGGGAATAGCAATAGAACTGCACTCTTCAGCTTGTAGTACACGTACACACCGTGCAGGAGCATAAAATCCTTCCAGGGCTGGCTGTACTGTCTCTGGCACACTTGACCACCTTCCATCACCAATCAGAGGATGAATAAACAGGAGGGGCAGCCATCCCCACCAGCTCCTGCTTGGACACTGGGTGCCACCAGTGGCAGGATTGTGCATCCTGCCCCCCCGGATGCCAAATGGGAATGTGCTCTGAGGCTGGTGGAGCCATAAGGATATGGAGGATTTCACACTGGGCATTGATTATGGGGCACTAGGAGATGTAGAGGGCATCCCCAAAATCATAGCTCTGCTCTTGACCACAGCAGGAGAAATAAGTCCATTTTATGGTAAATAAATGTGGAACAATGATAGTTTTAGGAACACATACTAAATGCATAGTTTACTACAGCTGGATATAAGCAAGTTAAGGAGCTACCCTCTGCTGTAACACAAGATCTACCAGACTGAATTAAGGTACTTAAACAACAGTTTAATTGTGCTTCGTTTTGGTGAGTCTCAACAGGCTCGTTGCATGAATTGCAGTTTACTGAATTTTCTGGGAGAAGCTACCTTCCCTCTTACTGTTTTTCTTCTGCAGTCAGAGAGGATTAGCTTCAAGCAGTGGATACACACATACCCAGGGAAAAACTGCCCTGGGTTTGTTCACAGCTTATTGCAAGGCTGTCTGTTATCCACAAGAACTGCTCAAGCTCCAGAAAAAAAACACCATGGGACTGAAATGCCAGAAGCCTCCCTCTGATCATTTTTCTTTTGGAAAAGCACATATTTATTCTAAACCTTGGTAATTTCCTACGTGTGCCTTGAGCTACATTTCTAGACCTGGGAGAAAGGGATCTTGCCGTGTTAAAGATCTCTCAGCTGAGTGACTAAGATGATGTCCCACTGTGGATATTTCAGTTATAAAAGTGAGATGAGACCTGATAGTGATACCACATTAAACACATCTCCTATTGATCCTTTCTAACCTTGCAAAAGAGCTGCTCTGCATTAAGTACCTTTTACTTCAGTGCTGCTGATGGGACCACAGATGTTAACTGCCAGGCTAAATGTCCTCAGAGGTCAGCAGACAGGGCATTTGAGAGGTCATAAAGTAATAATTTTCTGGCTAAGAAACAATAGGATTGTTTACCCCCTGCCCTCTAACATATCCTGAGGACATGCTCATGGCTCACTCTGAAATGCATTTACAATATTTATAAATAAAAGGGAATTAATAAAAGATATCCTTCCCAGTGTTCCCTCCCCACCATGTTGCATTTAGAACATACCATGAATCAGATTGATAGGTCAAATTATTGTACTTGACTGAACTGATGGTAAAAGTCTTCGTACTGAACAAAGGGTTGTGCTTCTAAAGGTGTATTTTCTATCCACTTTCTATCCACAATTCCTAGCTACCTCCCTATACAAAAACCTGAAAAGAAATCACTCATTTTTAGGTGCAAAAATTAGCTATCATCAATAAGAGAAAATAAGCCATTCTGCCTTTAGGCCATAACTTTGGGCTCTCTGATCTCTCTCCACTGTGTGCGGGCAGATAGGGCTGGCTGCCCTTGCATCTTCTGGGATTTCCTCAATATCTCCTTTATGGGGTTTGATTTCTAAAATCACTGAGGAAATGGTGGTTGGGCATTGCTCCAGAGAGGGCATCAGCATCTTTGCTGAGCTGTGAGGGCTACATTCCCCATGACCATTAAACTAGATAATGAATTTTCTTCAGCTGAAGAACAGCAGTTTTTGCCAGTTGAAGAACCAGTCTGCATGCTCAGCCATGACTTTGGAAGAAGAGACCTTGCATATTATGGAAGCAGAAAAATGGTCTCCTATTACTTCTTTATAGACGAGAAAACCATGCAAGTTTTCTCAAGGAATCTATGGGCAACGTAAGGCAACCTTTGGAGGCCTGCTGCTGGAAAATCCAGATATGCTACAAACACATCAAGAGGCACTTCTGCTTATATGTTGATCCTTTTATTTTCAGTCCACTTAATTTTAGATATTTCATGACTCCTTACAATCTGCTTTTGGCTGAATTAGATCTGTCTTGGTCACATCATGCACTTTTTTTTTTTTTTTTTTAATCATCTTGGGAATAGATGTGGTATATATATTCTTAAATATTGACTTTTTTTTTTTTTTTTTTTTTTAAGTGATTGGTTTTTAACCCTCTTTTTATCTCTCCCCTCTTTTTTTCTCTCTAGCAATGTTTTGTAAATTAAAAAGGGGGAAAAAACGGAGGAGAGAAACAATATGTCTGTTTTTTTGATACATGCAGCAGCTTGAAAATGAGGTGAATGTGTAATGGATAGTGCATATGTTATGTGAGAATTACGTTGCCTGCCAAAACATTATTGTTGTTATCACGTGTGCAAGAGGAAGATTTAGCTAATAGACTCATGCCAGCCATCTCTGAGGTACGCTGTGGGAACCAAGGGGGTGGACAATGTCTGAATGAAATAATATGTGTGTGAGTAATTCCCTCTCTGAATTTTGAGCAACACCTTAGGAAGCTGGCCTACTTCATCTGTGGCTGGGAATGGTCAGTCCCATGCACTGGGAGATGCTCTTAGTTTTTAACACACTTTTCTTTAGGGGAACACTACTTCTGAGCACTCACAGGACTTAGTGCTAAAAAATCCCCATTGAAAACTGCTGGGTAGAAAAAGGCTGCCTCTTCTGTAAGAGCTAGGAGGATAAGAAATTTTCTTTCCTGAAATGAGGAGGAAAAGTGAAAGTTCAAATATTCCCAAAACAAGTCCACTAATGATAATTAAAAAAAAAAAAAAAAAAAAAAAAAAAAAAAAAAAAAAGAATGCATCAGTCAAGCCATTTGATTTTGATCTTTCATATTTTTAAATGCTCTCTTTAGTCAACTAGTGTAAGTCACTGACAAGCAGATCTTTCCTTCAAGTCAGGTCAGGTGAGCTGTTTATGCCATTGGAGATGTAGAAACTACACAGAAAATTATAGTTGTCTTCACCTTTTAAGGAAACAGGCTTTCTGTCAATGTTTCTTTGGCTGGGGATATAGTTTGATTTGATGAATTAGTATTTTTCAGTAAAAAACAGTTTTCCCTGTAACTTTGCTATGTATTTTTTGCTCTTCTAACTTGAGTAACTTCTTCCTTTCAGACTAACTAGACTTTATTACTGAATATAGTACTGCTCTTTACCCTCTGCTTGTTTGTTTTTCTTCAAGGTCTATTCTGCTGGAAGTTACAAAAAGTCTTTTGAAAATACAAGCAGATGATGCCCACAAGATCACCTTTCCTTTTTATTATATTAATTTAATTTTTTTATTTTTTTTCCTAATAGATAGTGAAGCACTACCTCTTTTTACAGAAGCTGTGCAGGCCTTGACCTCTGGGATTTCTCTTGTCCAAGTGTTGCACTGTGCTGTCCTTAATTAGGCTCACTCGCTTCTCAAAGTACTGAGGTGAGGTTGTCTGGTTCATAAGTCCTCTCATCACTCTCTGCTCCTTTTATTAAACTCTAGATGCTAACAGTCTCTACACAATCTTGAACAGCTATTGCTGTTTTAAGTCTTTATTGAATCTCTATCAGAATCTTTGCTCTTCACACTTAATTTCAGCAGATTGTCTTGTTGAGTCTCATACAAAGACACTGAAGTCAAGAGAAAAATTCCTTGAACCTTTCCCACATACAGTCCTCAACTCTACCCTCTCCTGAATTTGTATCTGAACTTTGATGAATTATTTTATCTGCCTAAAAGTGTGCCTGCAGGTTGTGTGGGGATGGATCTTGATATCATGGTTTGTCCAGTAGTAGTTCTTGACCCAGGGGCTTTGCAGGGAAGAGGGCAATGGGGTTGATGGGGACAGCTGAATAAAGTCTGCAGTGCAGTTCCTTTCCCATTCTAGCACCACTATTCCTCCCCTCCTTTGAAAGCAGAATAAATGCTCCAGAAAAGTTCTGCAGCTGACTATTTTGGTACAGAGCAACTTCTCTGTGAATGGAGGGGAAAGTACTTATCTTTGTTTCTTGCACTTGTTTTCAGATTCTCAGGTTCACAGACCTGCGTAATATGTACACTAAGCAAAACTACTTCTGTTACTTGAACAAGGAGGTTTCATTATTAAGAGACCCATGTTTTACCTGGACAAATGTTTGTGGTGGAGAACAAGCCCAGAACGATAACAGACTACAGCAGGCTAAAAAGGAAAAATTCAAATGTGTGCCTGCCATTGTGCTGCAACTGGTAGCTATACTACCAGATCTGTAGATCTTCTGATCTCTTGAAATCTGTAGTTTTCACTTTGTGGTGACTGCTGTGTGAGAACAATTTCTTCGGGGTGTTTCTTCAAATCACACCATTATTAAGTTGATGTCCCACATTTCTTCTGCCTCATTCTTTGTGAACGCAAATGCCAGCACTTTTGCTGGCTCCTATAGCTGGTTTGTAGTTAATAAGGGCGTCTAAGTGAACCATAGAAAGCCTGGAAGCAGAGATGGGAAGGGTAGTTTTCACCAAGGCCATTAACAGTTCTCATATGGCACTGGCGGAGGCTGTGGGTCACCAAATAGTTTTGTTGTGTATGGAGTGGTTTCTTCAGATGACTCCCTCCTCTCTGATAGGAACAGTCTGTGTAGAGAAGAGACTTTGACCTCCTAAAGGCAAAACATTTGCTGCTCAGTGGCAAGTCTGTAGGGTCGAAGGGGGGTCAGTGGCCTATTGAAAGGCTGTGGGGCTGAAAGATGGTTTGAGACTGCCAACAGGCTGTTCAGGTGACTTTGCTGATCAGTATTTGCTTATTTAGAGTGTATAGAAGTTGCCAAGAGGATCTACATCCAGATAGTGTTGAAACCTTCTGTTCCTCAAGAGAAGACATTGAATTGCATAGTGGTGACCACAGTAGTCTTTGTGTGGGTCTTGTCAGAAGGAAAGGATTTGGACTTTGTATTCAAGAACATCAACATTCCTGTATGCCAAGAAAGGACAATGATAATGACTTTTTGGAAGTTTTTAATTCAATAAGTGGATAAGACAGGCTGTTTTCAGCCTTATAATTCTTTAAAATTTTGATCAAAGCCATGGCTTGCCTCTGCAGAGTTCATTTTACATTCTATTACATTCAGGAGAGACATGGCGACACAGGTGAAGTTGGCTTTGGTCAGACCAAAGATCCAGCCTGGTAGCCTCCCCTTGGTCTCTTAGGGGAAAAGTATAAACCTGAGAAAGATTTTTCATGGTACTTCCCCTCCTGCCTGCCCTCCTTCCAGAAAGCCATGCTTTATAGATGAGCTCAGCTAAGATCAGGTTGCTGGGGTTAGATGCTCCACTGTTGCTTCTGCAAATGCTGCTTGCAGGGGTAAAAATAAAGCAGTGGTGGAGAGGCTTGTTTTTCTGGGCAGTATCTCTGGTCAGGACATGTAGGCACAGATGGATGAAGACACTGCAAATCCCAGAGCCCTTACGTTGCTGTTACTGTGCTGACTTATCTGTACTGACCAGTCCTTGGTATGGTTTTCTCCATTAGATCCCAAACTGTGATGCTCACCTGCTGTTGTCACATATCTCAGTGGTTCGTTTTCCCAAATCTACCAAACTGTACAAAGAAGAGGGGCTATGTGTCTCTTCTTCCAGTTACAGATGCAGCCATTTGACTCTTGGGAGAGACTTGGGTGTTGGCTCCAGCACTTGGCTCTTTGTTACCTTTTTGAGAACAGACAGTGAGCTAAAGACAGCAGCCAGAAAGGTAAGTTGATGCAATGCTTTGAGCTATCCTAGTCTACATTTAGGAAAAATCTAGTCTCTATCTCCTGGCTGTTTCCTGATTCTTGCCCTAACAAGAAAATTGATAGTGTCACTTGTCTGTTCTCAGTGCTCTGTTGGGCAGCATCTACCTGTTGGGAAAGGGGCTGACACTGAAGCAAGAGCACTTGATAGGAGAGTTGCAGAGAGGCACCTATTTGTACGGGTGGTGGACAGGTTTTCTGCCCTTGTGAACAATGAAGTAATTTCCAGAGGATCACCTCATGTCTTTGTTGTAGAAGCCAAGGCTGAGGCCACTGATCACAGCCCACAAAGAAATGATTGTTTTTGAGATGCCACCTGGGAATGTTTTTGTGCCCCCAGAGTGAGTATGTTTGCTTCTATATCACCTGACTGAGCAAGCAAAGAGCTTCTCAGTTCATGTTTTGTCAAGCCCCCCAGAGCTGCCCAGGGCCTAGTTGCAAGGTCTTGTCTCCTCATGAAGACAGTCAGGAACAAATGTCAAATGAGTGGTTCTCAGAAATTGTCACTTTTGTTTGTGAATGCATAAGTCTTCAGCTGGAGTCATTTGGAAGAGAGGCTGTTTTACATTCCCAGACTGTGTGGGACTTGAAGAGGCACACTGGAGGCATCTTTGCAGGATTAAATTAATGCTGTTTTCTATACTGGCAGTGTTTTGTGTATCTCACCTGGGGATAGAAGAAGCGAAGAGAAGAACAGTGAATTTCAGGAAAAGGCACCTTAGAAGTGATCTCAGACAGAAATTAAAGACTTTTGACTAAAGCCACTCAGTGCTAAATGATCAGGTCTTTAGGGTTTTGCACAAAGCTAAAGAGTTTGCCACTACAAACAGAACCCTTAATTATTTTTTATCCACCTCCCTTTATTAATTCCTACTGGATGCTCAAGAGATACACGGATCTTTTGTTCATTCACTGAAGTCAACATGGTTTGAACTTTACCCACTGTGCTGTGACTGTCCTTAATGGCTGCTGCTCACATGCAGCAAAGCTGTGTGTGCCCTGGCAGGGTGGCTGAATGCCTGCTTATCTTTCTCAGTATCTAATGTGGCTTTTGTGTCAGAGGGAAAGCAGGCAGGGAAAAAAGGAAGCAATTGTCATGAAAAGAAAGAAGCAGGGAAGAATGGCAAGAAGAATTTGCTGACCAAGCACTAATGGTTGAATTTCTAGACTAAAGAGAGCATTTCAGGAAATTAAGCAGTGAAATAATTCATTTTCCCCAGTGACAACCAAGTTCCTCTGAATAAACCATTTCTGTTGCATTCAGCCCAAAGCATTCAAAAGTTATGTCAGATGGAAAAAATCCCTGAGATTTTTTTTTTTTCTAAAAAATTAATAAATGCTAGATTCCTTTCTTTCTTTTTTTTTTTTTTTTTTTTTTTTTCTTTTTTCTTTTTTCTTTTTTTTTTTTTCCTTCTAATTATCTTTTAGCATTCAAGTACTAAGGTATTTGACTCATTTTCAGGGCTTTTTCAGGTCTCATGCTTTTGTATTGCTATTTGAGGTCTGGTTTTGGGGCTTGACAGCAAATGTCAATTGCTGTGAAAATCCCAATCAAATTATAGGAGGTGGCGGCACTGTATTTCCTTTGCAGTCATTTAAAGCCTTCTCTTACAGTGCAGAAGAAGCCAATACTGCTGTTTTTACAAAGAGTCTGATTCCCCGGTGTTACTCCCTGACATCAGAACACTGGTAAATCAGTGGAACTGTGTGGAAGTCAGCAGATTGATGCTGATCCCCAAGGCCTGACACCCACTGACATTTTACCCCCCTGCTCCTTCTCATGGCAACAAGACTCTATTTGTGCACTTTTCAACGGTTGAGTGTATTCGCTACACAGAGCTACTAGCAACTGCTTTTGTGCAGGTGTCAGAGCAGATCAGCATGCATAATTAGGAGTGATAGTGTCTGGAAAGTGCATGCAAACGTTAAGCTGTTTTCCAAAAACAGGTTGTCCCTGGCAGAATACCAACTACCCTGGCATCTTGTTTTTAGAGAGCTTCCACTTAAATGCCTGAAAAGTTTGCTCTATGGTTGAGGTTTTTACTTCTGAAACTGTAGATTAAGAGCTCAGTCATGACCTGGAGAAGTAAATAACAGAAATCCCACTGCTTTTAATGAGAGTACAATTAACTGCTTTTGGCTATGGAAGTACTGAGACATATAAGGATACTGAGCACTCGAGGTTCTCAGTCAGTTCTGGAGGAACCAAAGATACTTTGTTTTTGGCTCAAGCGAAAGGGGTTCTTCCAAACACACTCTTGATGAGGAGAATACAGAAGATATGTCTCTCATATTTAATGAACAGCATATCTTTACTTGCTCCTGAGGGCCAAGTGTTTTATTCCATGCCTGCCTTTAACAGCTTATAGGAGAGGTACAAATGAGAACCAATAGTAGTTCAAATGATTTTGATGATTTAGGTAGCCAAGAACAGAAGGAGAGAGCACATTCACACAGAGGCTAATTGAGGTTTTCCACCCTGAGCATCTCAGTAGGCAATGTGGAGAGAACAAGAGAGGTGCCTTCCCCAGTGTGGTCAGAGAACACATAGGGAACTCCTCTCCTGAGTCACTCATTGTGTACTTACTTCCACTACATGAGTAGGTTTGCCTTTATGACCAACCCCCTTGCTTAGTAAGTGGCAAATGCACTTATTTTAAGCCTTCATCCAAGCATGTTGGTTGCCATGTCATGGAGACTTAATGATTCTCTGATTCTATGTTGTGTTTCCCCAATGCCAGTGTGTCAGACATGAAGGCTGTTCGCACAGAGGAATGCAGAGCCTGAAGAAAATGTGGTTTCCTGTAATTGAACACATGCTGGTTGTCCACATTCAGAATTCAGTGAACATTTCCTCTTGAGAGCTCTTGATTCTGTCCATTTTCAGTTTGTTTCTTTTCTGAGGCTTTCTGGAGTGACATTCAAATTAATATTGAGAGTATCTGCAGCAAAGAGTTGCTGAATTTGTAGCCAGGAATATTCATGCTGAACAAGGCTGCCCATCTGAAATATAGGAAGTGACTGTTAGATAATCCAGGTTTCCCATCAAAATGAATAACCTTGATTGAATTCTGAGTGCTGACTGAATTTATATAAACATAATCCTATAGACCCACTCTCATACTCCTTCTAAGCATGATGCACATGAACAGCTGAATCAACATCAGCCTCTACAAAGCAGGGGCCTAAAATTACTGTCCTTTTTCAGATGGGAAATCTGACATACAGAGGAAAACTGTCATTAAACATCTACAAAGCCACATGCTTGTCTTCCTCTACATATTTCTTAAAACAATCTCATTTGATACAGTATATGACTGATGTGAGGGAATACTACTTACCTTGCTGGTCAGCCTGGGCTTCCTTCCGCATTACAACTGAGACAACTCATCTGTTGTCTCATGTCCTGTCATTTCTTATACTTAAATACATATACTTATTATCCTTGACCTTTTAGAATTTAGTGCAAGGTGTCTTGATGTCTGCATGGAGTCTGTAAGGCCACTTTTAAATAATAAGGGCAGCAATAACAAGAGCAAAATCAAGAAAACATAATGAATGAGCCTTTAAAAGATGTGCATGGAATTCAGCTTCATTTTTTCTAGTTAGCTGTGCAAACCTTAATCTATGTAATTTCCTCAAAGTCATACAGAGCATATGCTGTCAGAAATAATATCCTGGTGACCTAACCCTGGGTTACAAGCAATCCTCCTTCTATAAATAGCTAATTGGAAAAAAAAGATGCATAGCTCAAAGACATGGCTTGAGACTCCTTTCTTTGTATATCTAGAGTAACTCAGCTGATACCACCATTAAAAGTTGTCTGGGATCAGAGTCACTCTCCAGATAAATTCTCTTGCCAGATCATTTCAAACAAAAAATCTAATAGAGAGTAATCATTGTACTACTTTCACAAGCCACCTTGCAGCCAAAAAGTGGTGAAAATGCTCAGTCATTTACAGTTTTCTACCTGCCCCTCTGTTATTATGTTTTGCCTTTTTATTTGTGGAATAACATCATAAGTGAGAAACTGGTGCTGGTGACTTCGGTGAATTTTCAAGTCTCAGGACTGAATGAGGTGGCTTTCATAAAGGGAAGAGATAGACGCTCTCGAGTGAGATGGGGGAAGAAGGGAGGGGGAAGTGAGAGGATCTTGCTGCATTAAACACCACTTTCTGTGGAAACAATTAGTGCTGTAAGTGTATTCTTGAAGACGAGTGGCTTTACAATGAGATTACTTATAAGCACCATCTCTGCTAAAACGCCCATAAAGAGTACCGCAGTTCTGAGAAGTCATCTTCAGAGACAGTACTTATTGGAAGTCACAGACAATATTTCATGCAGTACTCTTTCAAAATTAGCTAATGTTTGGGTCATACTTAGCCATCCAAATTGCCAAAATCTCTGGGGCTTTGCTGTAGGGAAACCTGATGGAGTGTAGACACCGCAGATCGCTTGCAGCCCACAAGGCAGTGCCTTAAGGGGGTGTTAGCAATCTGTGGGGGTGGTCTGAGGTTTGCAAACCAGTGTGGGTTCAGATTCAGGTTCCACTTTATCTGAACCACCAAAGTTTTCAGGGCTGTGGGTTAGTTGAAAGACTGTTTCCCTTCTCTGCCCAGCTTCTATAATGTGTAGCATGGGATAGCTGGGCTTTCTAAAACCTCAGGTCCTTGCTTTTTGACCCTGTAAAACAAAACAAATCCATGTGTGGCTTGAACTAGAGGCCTTGTTTCAAATATATTTATATATTTTTTCCATTTTACCCCATATAGCTTATGCCTTAGGAGTACGAGCATCTCCTAACAGATGTAAGTTAAGAAGAAGCTTTACCTTGTATAGGTTTTTTAGCGGTTGCCCACAGCAGGAACCATATTTCAAGGCAGCTGGCTCTTCTGGAGACTAAGTGCTGGCTGATATGAATGATTAGATCTCACACATCAATCCCTATGCTTTTGTGTTTGAGCCATTACCAGTTGAGAAGAATAACAGTTAAGACTGAAGGGTTATTGCAGCAAGGAAATTTCAGGGGAAGCGTTAGGAAAATCTTCGCACCCTGAGGATGTTAAAGAACTCAAATAGACTTCTCAGGTGAGAAGTAGTGTCTTCATCACTGCAGATCTTTAAGAACAAGTTAGATAAACTTCTGCAAAAAAGATGCTCATGCTGCTGATCCAGCTTTTTTTCCTTTATATGGTTTGTAAATAAATTTTAACATTTGTTTTATGGCTACCATAATGTTTCCTTGCTTTAGTGAGGTTGCCATCTCCACTGAGAAATTCCATTTCACCGGTTACTATTACATTGGTTGAAGGCTCTTCACAAAACTAATGTTATTCTTTAGGACAATGCAGGAGAGGTTTTCAAACAACTTCCTTCACAGGAGCTCCCAGGTATTTCTTGTTATCTTGCTCAAATCTCACAGCTCATTCTAGACAGTCCAGACCTCCATACTGTGTACTCCAGGGTTAATAGCCACCGGTCAGTTGCATATCTATGGACATCAGCTGTGCAAAACTAGCCAGGCTAAATATCAGCTAATGTTGGAGAGACTGTCTTCTGATTTCAGATTGGGTATACATCTGTGAACTAGGCAAACTAGGCAGTCTCCTAGAACAGCAGTCTGTTGGGGTCTGTGAAATAGCCATGGCCTTGCTGCACTACTGTGTTTAAGCCCGAGACCTAGAAAAGGAAGTCCAGAGCAGCTTCTATCAATATTATTTGTAGCCCTGATCTTCCTGGTCCCCAAAAGGCAACTAGCTGCTAGCAATTGCTTAATTCCTGAGGTACTGAGAAAACAAGCACCAGCTCATTTTAGGTAGTCCTACTCCAGAGTTCTATCACTGCTGAGAAGGACACCAGACTGGAGTAGATTACAGGACAAATCCTGTTCCTGGCTTCTCACAACCTCTGTTTAGCTCGTGCAGATAAGCAGCCCAGTCAAGAGCTCATATGAGGTTCAAATCAGGCCAATCAGAACTATGTTTTGCAATTAGCCTGAAAGAATTTTGCTGCACATTTTGCCTAAAAATAATTTGTAAATTGACCAGAGCCTTTAATGTAGAATCATTACAGATATTTCAGGGATTGATTTAGCATGAATAATTGAAATGCAGTGTAGAGACAACAGACTTTTAAAAATATGTGATCTTTCTGAGATACTGTTCAAAACAGGCAGTGGTAGGACTTTGTTCTTATTCACAGTCTTTGGAGCAGTTTCCTCAAACTCGTTGGGTATCCTCTGATGAGGAAGGATTAGGATCAAATCCTAATTGTTATTAGGATTTGACCTTTTAGGGTTATGAAATTTAGCTTACTAAACATTTAGGAATTATATCCTGCTATACTCTTCTATTCCCAAAGAATAAGATGAACAAAACTCAAAACTAAAATAGCATGAGGTATCACACCTTAATAAACAAGATCTGACCATGTGAAATTATGAAAACAATAGAGATTAGCACAGAAAATATGTAAGAGTAGTGTGACTGAAATTAAACAGCATCTCCACTGTTTCTATGTTTATGCAGAAATGCAATTGACCTGCAAGATTTTGTGTTTCCGCAGAATTACAGGTTTCAATGTGTTTAACACAATTGCTTTTTGGTGTTTTCACTGATGGTAGCAAAGGCATCTCTTTGCTCTGGAAAGCATTGCCATAGAGGAGACGTTACAAGCCCTAACTAATACCACCATGCAGAATTCCAGAAGAGAAAAGCCCTGTAAATATTTTTTCAAGGCGATTTCCTGGGACAATTCTTTTCAGGTGTACATTGTTTGCATCATGAATTATGGGAAAGATTGTGGACTGTAGATCCTGAGATGAAGAAATGGGGTGGGCGTAGGATATTGTGTAGGGCAGAGATACAAACTGCAGCTGGTGCTCTGGAGATGCTTTCACCTTACAGTCCATGGTGAGTGCATGGCGCACATCCAAGAATTTCATGCCAGGCCCTTGTTTAACCACGATTCTTACTCTGTGTGTGTGTGATTAGTTCCATAACCACAGCATTTCAATGTTTCCTTAAAGAAGTATCATCTGCCCTGGTATAAAGGTGAGAAGCAGTCTCTCCAGTTTGGAAATGCTATATGCTGTGTCTGCTTCATGACAGATTAAACTGTATCATATCAAACCATCTACTACCCTAGGAAGAGGTCTGTAGCCAGGCAAAAGTATGCATCTCCTGGCTGTGCATCTCTCCAGGACCCTGTGTGCTGAAGGCAACAGGTAAGAAAGCGCAGGACTGAGGAACTGGAATTAAAAAATGGGACTGTCCTGGGAATATGGTGGAGTTGAAGACTGGGCTTCTTTGTTATACCATGGTAAGGTAGGATTGAATTTCACAGTCATGTTGAATAATATAAGCAAAGTATTTAACACCTTCAACAAAGAATTGAGTCCTGGTCACTGGACCTGAGAAACTGCTTGGTTTCAGGTAAAGCAGAGCACCTCACCTCCATAGGAACATACAGAAATGCGTAGCACTTTAGAGCAAGAAGGCAATTACAAACACTGCCTTGCCTGATGCAGTATCTCTTCAGGCTGACACCTGAGAGATAGGAAACAAGTGGTGCTTCTTCAGCCTCCAAATTATTCATGGTTCTCGGTAATTCGGAAGTTTCCAACTTAAATCTTGGAAAGAAAGAGACATTAATCATAACATCAGGCTTTCAGTTTGAAGTCATGTCTGGCTTTTTCAAAAGCCAGGGTCTTTATTTCGTCATTTAGAGTATTCTGCTCTTTAGAGCATAATAGCTAAAATTCCTGAGAATGGCATTTGCTGAGATTTTTCTGTAATCTTTTAATGCTTTCCAATACCCAGAATACAATTAACATAATGCCTAATGGATACTGAATATCTGTAGTATTATCCCCCTCCCTCACCTACACTGTAGATGCAGTACTTCCACAGAACCTCCTCTGGGATGCTCATTCGAATGGCATTTTTAATTGCATTGCCTAGTACTAGGAGAGGGGCAGTATGTTCTTACACAGACTAGCTGTGCTGCCTACGTTCATGTGAAGAACACAATGACAATCAAACTGACTTTCAGCTGCAGGTTTGTTAATACTTCCTGTTCTTCTTTGAGCAAAATCCACAGCTTGTCGCCAACTCTTCCTGTTGCTCCTACAGTAACTGATGGTTTCCCATGAAGCAGCATTTCAGATGTAAAAGGTAAGAAAAACTATACCTACTACATGTATCCTTCATCTTGAGACAATCTTAAATAAAGATATCAGGTTAGTCCGCCACATATCTCTTGCTTCACTGAGTGCATATTTTAGTTTGTTTTCTTTTACCAAATTAGTTTTCAAAGAATCAAAGAGCTGAGCACTGATTGGAAGGGACTTCTGGAGATCATGTAGACCAAATTCCTGCTCAGAGTGGAGTTAGTTACAGCAGAGTTTACTCCAGGATTACTCCAAGGATGGAAATGCCACAGCCTCCCTGGATACCCTCACAATAGGGTTTTCGATTGATGTTTATAAATTTTGTGTGTTTCAGCTTGTGTCCACCGCCTCTTGTCCTGTCACTGGGACTTCTTTACTCTCCTCATCAGGCATTTCTATACATTTATAAAATCCCTTAAGTCTTTTCTGAACAGTTCCACTTCTGTCAGTTTTCCCTTTCATGTCAAAAGCTCCAAGCCCTTAACCATCTTAATAGCCCTTTGCTGGACTCACTCCAGTATGTCTATGTCTTTCTTACTTTCCTTAAGTAGTTGTCAAGAGACTTTCATGCTTTTGAGCTCAGGATGGTAGATGTTTATGTTAGTAAGGAAACTTAAGACTATAGGTTCCTAGGTCATGTTCTTTCATCATGAAAAGTCTTATTCACATAAACACCTCAGAAGAGATAAATGATTCCTTGAAGTTGAGTCTTTGAAGGAACAAACTTGAAGACAAGTTGGTCTTCATCATCCTCTTCTAATCCTTATTTTAGAGGTAATTTCCCCAACTTCTCTGTCTTCACATATATCCCCCAATGTGGCACAGTCTTCCTGGATCATCCCAACAGGAACCTAGCAAGAAACTTCTCCCCATTCTCCTTTTTACCCTTTTAGATTTGGTAAACACATCTCTCATCTTTGCAGTCACGTTGTTTCTTCACTCCTTTTTGGCCACTTCTCCCTTGGAGACCCTGGATTCTGTTTGTCCCTTCTTCTTTTCCTCACCTTGTTAGCATAATGCCTATTTCCACTACTCATATCTTTTGTCCAAAGACTTTCTATCCCAGTCTTATTAAACTAGTGTTTTCTGGTCTCAGATTCCCAGTGTAAACCATTTAATTAAAGCACAGTGCCATGAAACAGGTTTCTGCACTCCTTTTATAGGTAACATGCTTAAAGTTCACATAGTCTTAAAAAACAAACATGCCTGGAAATATATATAGTCCTAGTTTCCATCGTTTTGGTTGCCCAATGGTTTCATGTCCTCTCATGTTACTTTTTATCAAAATAAACAAAAACCACCAAAACAAAAACAAACAAACAAAAAAGCAAACAAAACCCCACCACCACTTCCAAACACACACACACACACACAAAGCAAAACAAACAAACAAACAAAAACACCAAAAAATACATTCCTTCTGTGTGGCTGAAGATCGGTTCACACTCCCTCCACCAGGTTATTCATCCTATTCTATTCTCATTGAACAAATTATCTGGACCTGAGATAAAAATGAAGTTTTGAACCTCATGTGCCTAGTCCCATAGAAGTTGATTGGACGTGGCTGAGAAATGGTATCTCTTGGATACCGGATTTTCTCACTAGCACAGGAGAGGTTGGCATGGGTGTTTATCACTAGCCACAGGGGTTAGATATTACTCGCACAAGTATTATGCCAGGAGAGACACACTGCAGAATTTGTCTGCACTGTTCTACACTGGTCTAACTGCTAGAGATTTTAGTGGTTGCTATAAAAATCACACTATAATTGTCTCACTGTAGCATGTCTGATTCAGTTTGCTTTTTCCACTAGGTTGCATGGAGCTTCCAACATTTTCCTTTCCCTTCATATCTCATTAGTCTTGATTACTGCTAAGCGCTTATTCTAACACACTGAGTCAGTGATCTAATGCTGGAAGCTTGATTTCCAGAAACCAACTTACCAATTTTACCAATTTAATGATGACTGTGGTCTGTTAAATTTAGGAAAACATTACCCACCAAATTGATACAAACTCCAAGTATTTGCTTTGAGTAAAATATTTGTCCAGCTGTAGAACAAACTTATCCTGACCTCTGTCATTTATAATAATAATAAAAAAAAATATTTTTTTTTGTGTGTGGCAGATTTCAAAATATATTCTGAGTTCATACTGGAAAAAAAAAAAAAAAAAGGAACATATTTATAAATACAGAATGCATCAAAATATCCCTTCTGGGCCAAGGCTTTAAATTTTCCACTGTATGTATACACCTACTTATTAGACAAAGTAACTGCATAATGGAACCCACTTTATTTGAATTGGAGCAATTTTTCATCACAGATAACTTAGAAAGAGATAACGCCAGTTCTTAAGTGATTTTTACCCCAGTATATTGGCAAGTCAGTGGGCTAAAATAGACAGGTACTCTTCCTGTGACTCTTTTTCACCAGTCCAATGAAAATGCCACCAGAGCACCAGAGCTAGCAGTACCTCTCTGTAGAAGTTTCTGCATCCCGTGACATTTCCTATTCATCTTCAGCTGACCTTTGGTGAAGTCTGAGCTGCTTCTGCTTACCATTTCCTTCTTAGGAGTGCCTCTACAGGTGATAAGTAGGTAAGTTTGCCATAGATGGTAGATAAGGAGTTGATAAGAGTCTCTGTCATCTTCACCACCAAACTGAAGGTAGTGCAGCATCCCTTGGACCCCTCTAAAGGAACAGTACCATATTCTACCTAATCCCTTAATTTAAAAAGTTAAGTCAAAGCCTATACAGACCATTTTATTTTGGCTTTATACCCTCTTTTGCCCATTTCCCTAGAGTTTGACTCTATACTTGGTTAAATTCTGCTAACTTAAAGAAGGATTGTGGTGGTAGGCCTCTGCATGGGTTTAACTCAATTGGTTTAAAATCGCACTTTGAGTTAAATGGGTGCAACTGCCTTGTATAGACAAGCCCTCAGAGGCACTTTGTCAGGCACATTGCCACTAATCCACCTACCGACGTAATGTATCTTGCCCCAAGGGGAGCAACAGATTCCTCCCTGTTAATATTCAGATCTGTCAGAGTGGAGATGCCATAACACTACCCTCACTTAAATCATTATCCAGTCTCCAGGTACATTATGTAGACTAAGTGATTGCAAAGTAGCTTTTTGGCTCAATATATTCTAAACTGGGCCCTGCAGAAAGCAAATATCCATTTGGTTGGGTTTAGGGCATTTGTACAGTTATAGATCTCAGAGAAGTTTTCCTCTGTGGATCCAAGTGACTGCTAATATCCTTACAAATGATTTCTGCCTTTGGATAAGGCTTACTTTTTGCATATATACGTCAGACTATAAAGAACACGGCTTCCTGGGGTGTGACCAGATTCTTCTCAGTCCAGGGGAACGAACACCTGCCAGTGTTGGTTGTGGGGCTCCCAGCATAAAAACGCTCACCCAGCCCCACACTGCTGCAGTGAATTCCAGCATACACATATGCCTTGCCTTCAAAGTACTTAACATTTCAGAAGCGAGCTTGTAGCAATTAGTGCTTGTTGTGTGATGGAGACTGCTGTGTTGACTGAACCAATTAAGAGATCAATTAGTGCAGTGCAGAGTGCTTAGAGAGGTAGTCTTGGGTAACATCAGTCAGGTATTCAGTCCATACTCCGTACAGAACTGTGATCACTAAAGCTCATTTAATAACTTTGTATTTAAAAGCGTACCAAAACACTTTTACGTACTGTCTGATTTTGTAGGTAAATCAGTTTTATGCTACTGTAGCCCATAAAATATTTTTTACACAGATAGAATACTAAGTAGTGATTTCCATGAACTTGAAAAACTACAAGCAAATTCCAAGGCTGGTGTTTCTTTTACTGTTGTGTCCAAAAGTTTGTATAAAATCAAAGATTATATGCTCTAAAGGCCCACTTTGACTTCTAGTGAAATCTGTGCCTGGCCAAAGAATATTTTCTTTGCAGAAAAGAAAAACAAAACCATGTCTTTATCATTTCAAGTTACACTGGGGTTTGAGGTCTTAATTAGATAATTTGCCTTATTCAGCATTGGTCAGAAGTTTACAGATGAAAATACCAATTGGACATAGGTCCATCAGCTCTCTTTGGTTTCCTAGCCAAGCTGCTGGGGAACCTGGACTTCTGAGCTCTGTGATTCCTGGGTTGACTCACCATAGCAGGGTTTCAGGCAGGTCACATGACACTGCTAGGAAGTCAGTGCTTGTGGAAGTGGAGGCCAGCAGAGGTGAAACTAATAAGAAAGTCTCGGGAAATTATATATTTCAGAAACACCATGCATGTTTCCTTTTAGAAACAGTGTTTGGGGATTTCTGGGTCATGAGAAGGTCTTTAAAAATTGATGTAGGTCCTGACCAAACAAAACCACATAAATAAAGAAGAAAAAGAAGACAAGGTATTATTAACCCTAAATCCTGCATTTTAGCCAGTTCTAATATTGTTCCACTTTGAAATGTGTTTGTCGATAGCAACTTTCAAAAATCAAAAAACAAAGGGTCTATAGCTGAGCACTGACTTCATTTTACACATAGTACTGACAAACACAGCCTACTAAACTATTAAAAACAAAATAATTTTGTTCTCTTAAAAAAATAAATTAATTCTCCTTATGTGGTAGAGTTTAAAAAATAAAAATAACATGGAAGATTCTATTTCACTTAGGTTTTAAAAAACTGTCAAGGACTGCTTGATTTCATATTTTTCCTTGCCCTACTTAGAAACAGTAGTGAAAAAAAAAAAAAAAAAAATAAAAAAAAAAAAAAGATTGTTTTGCATATAGTAATCCTTCATAATCTCAGGAAGACTTAAATTAAGATTTTAATGGATTCATTTTTTCTCAACCTACCACTTTCTTGGTGCTGCATTAACTAAACCAGTCTTCCTGTATTCACAGAAAAGTACTCTCCTTTTCCTTTCCTGGAACTTCCTTTCTGGACATAACTTCCGGGGAACACAAAAGAGAACATGGGAGGTATACTTTATCCCAGAAGTTTTAAAATGTTTGTTTTAAACAGTCTTATGAGACCAGAAACAGCAGCAAAGAATCAAGGTTTAGACAATACCATAGCCCTCCACAGTATCTTACAGAAACAAACAAATAAACAACCAAACAAAAAGTGTGGAAAACCAATATACTTAAATATTAATAGTAATGAGTGTAAGTGATTAATGAGGATTCAGCAATAACCCAGGATTTTCTCTTTCTCTCCCCACATAAGGAAAACAAAATAAAATTATGTTTAAATATAGTTTTTGGAGGTGCTTCATTTAGCACAGTGTTTAGATCCAAGGCTTTTATAGGCTTCAGTGAAAGATCTGTTCTGAATGAAGATAACTGAAGCAAAAATAAGACTTTCTTCTTGTGATCTCAGAGGATTATGCACAACACTATATACAATAAGATGTTTTCTCCAGGCATTTGTAACAGTACTTGTGGGAGGGGAGTACTGATCTAAGCAACGTGAACCAGGCTCCCAGTGTGTTACAGCTACTTGATTACCATGCAATTTTGAAAAACTCTGACTGGGAGCCACATAACCACATATAAGCATCTACATTGAGTCTTTTCTTCCTTGACTCCCTTTAGAGTCACCAGAGGATTTGCCAATGCTGCTAAAAATAAGAACAAGTTTAAAGCACCAGACTGCCAACCACTCCACATTCCTTAATTCAGCTACATTTCCTCAGTTTCCTAACACTCACTTACTTGCCCCATTTTGGATAACTCCAACTGGTTATCTCAAAGGCGAGTTCGTTATAGAGGGAGCTAGCCCTAAGCAGTGTGGACAGCAAGCAGCTTGATCCCCCTGGCCATAGGGCAGGGACTGTTCCCTTACTCATCTGTTTGGTGGTACAAGCAGAGTCAGAGGCAACTAGAAGCAGTAGCCCTTCTGAAGTGTTTCCATCCACGCCAAAGTAGCTGTTTACAGCAGGTTGGAGGACTCGTGCTCCTTATGTCTCAGTTTCTACAAAATGGGGAATGATATAAAATAGTACATAACCACGCTGAGAAAGAACAGTGAGTGCTCTGGGTGAGAAACGCACCACCTAAAGAGAAAGAAACCAGAAAAACACAAGGGATTAAAATTAAGATCAATATTCTACAGCTACCAGACAGCCATTTCTTAGCTAATATTTAAGAGGTAAATTTGCATAACAGCATTTTGTGAATCACTGGACTCAAGGAGCGGGTTTGGAGCAGGCAGCCTGATGCAGCAGGGCTGCAAAGAGCAGGCCAAGGTTAAGATGAGTGAGCTGAGGGTCTAGACCTCGTGTGTGGGGACAGGGTCCCAGGAGCTGAAATTGCACTTTTTATGCAGGACATCAAGCCCTCTCCCGCTGTAATAGGTATTTCTGTGTGGTGTTGGGAGTATGTTCACGGTATATCACAGACTGGTTCAGTAGAGAAAAAGAATGTCCACAGCCTTTCAATATCCACATGAATTTTAAGATCCCAAACCCTGGCTTTGAAAACACATGTTTGGCTTACCATGAAAGTGGACTGTAGAAAAACAAAACAGCCATTCCATGACACAAAGTCACTGGCTTTATTTTATTATTATTTTTTTTTTTCTTCTCAAGAACCAAGAAACAGCCAGGCATGGTTTCAGAAGGCATTTCTTATTGAATCCATCCAAAAGATGTTGTAATATTTACACTGGTACACGGTTGTTGGCCTAAAAACTATTGTGTAAAGAGTCACAATGGGAATACAGATTCAAATGCAGCACCAAATAAATAAAGTTTCATTAATGCATAGCTCAGTGAGAAGAACATTGGCCGGGGACTCAAACGGCCGATGTTTCTGTAGGTCCTTTCAGCGGACGTCAAAGCACGCTTGCGGTGCCGGCCCACCCACTGCCGGTGATGTTTCCACACCAGTGCACGGGCCAGGCTCCAGGCAGCATCCCCAGGGGCACAGGCGCCTGTCCCTGTCCCACCCGGCTGCCTGGGGTGCCTGCAGCCAGGGTGACAACCAGGGTGACAAGGGGCACATAGTGCCACAGCGAGAGGGATGGCAGAGTGGTGGCCAGGCTTTCCGAGGGGCTGCATGCCACACGACTGGGCACTGCCACTCACTGGAGATGCCACTCATGGAGAGAGGGTGTGGTGGCATGCACAGGGGGCCCAGTGTCCTCACAGGCTTGTCATGCCACCAGGGCACTGGAATCCAGTGTGAGGCATACACCGAGGCATGCGACTGTCTGTCTGTCCGCTCAGACGCAGCGATGAGCAGAAACTCTTCAGGCCCATGACCAATAGATGGCAGGCAAATCTTAAGCCTGTCGTGCAAAACGGTGATGTCCCGGGGCTGCCTGCACTAGGAGCTGATGGGACCGTGCTTTCACCTCCCGCTAACGGCAGGGCTGGCCCGAAGGCCTGTGGTGGTCGCTGCATTGTGCCAGCGGTCAGGGAGCCCCTCTTCCAGGCTGAGATTGCCCTGTCTGGTCCCTGCCGTAACAGTATCTCATCCCAGGGACACCTGTGCTCGACTTCGCAATGCACTCCTCTCGTGCTTTCCAGCTTGTCCCTGTTCCACCTTTATTCTGGAGTAACTAGGGTCTAAATGGGGCAACGCAGAAAGACAGGATCAGCATGATTCATCCTAACTCTCTCTTGATAATGGCACTTTTCTGGCCACTCAACATTACAGTCATGTGGCTATTTTTCATGTCAGAGAGTTTTAAGACCCAGCCCACCCCAAAACAAATGAACAAAAAGCCCATGGAAAGTACCATAAAATTAATATTTTCATTTTAAAAACTCCCCACTTTAAACTTTTAAACAAAATTCACAACTCTTAAAGCATATGATAATTGTTGATTTTTCCTCAGTCCCTGTTTCACAGACCTTGCCTGTGAACACAGCATAAAGACAGGACTGAGCAAGTGTCCTGACCACAATGTTAGCACACCTTTAGGCAGGGCGAAACGAAGGTTGAAGTGGAAATCAGGAAAAAGCCACATGTTTTTCCAGACAATTAAAGCACAAGGGAAAATTTGTTTTCTAAGTAAAGCTTTCCCATATATTAAAAAAAGGGAGGGGGATACTTTTAGATTTTTAAGTGCTTTCTTAAGAATACTCTGCTGTTGTACTCAATAAGAAACTGAATTAAATGTTTTCCTGAGTATGTGGCATGCCAAAACGTTATTTCAACTTCAATCTGTTTGCTGTTTCTTCTGAAATTCATTTTAATCCAGGCTGCCTTTTCCTCAGCACACTAAATAGCTCACAAGGCACCGTGCATGCTTGTGTGTGCATAGGGAAGATACACAGATGTGTGCATACAGCACACACAGAGGGGTTTGTGAGCATTGGCATGTGTGTGCCACAAATGTGGGTAGGTAGAGAACACAGGTTTCCTCACCCCTGAGCTGCAGGGCAGTGTGTGCTTCCCACGGAGCCTAAAGACACTCAGCATCACAACAGAGCACAGATGTATCAAGTCTTTAGTCTCTACTGTGCTTAAAAAACAGCCCCAAAATACATTGAAAAACACGTTGTGTAATTATCGGCACTTCCCTCTACAGATGAAAGAGTGCAGAAGCAGATGAACAGAGTGGTGTGACTGAGAGCCCCTTGGGTGTTCAGCATGAGGACTGGGACCCGTGGGCAGTCAGTAAAATGTACTTGAGGTCAAAAAGAGGAACTCACGGGTGGTTTGAGCTGGGGGTTTGGATGACTTCACTGCTCACATATTGTTTTCAGTGAAGGCACATGCAACCTAGCAACTATCACTCACTGTGAAGAAAAAAAAAAATAATATTTGGGCTTACATAGATGTATGTGAATTCAAAATATAAGTGAATGTATGTGAATTTGAAATATGCCTAATTCACATGCAAAACTCAGTCTAATCTGTTCCCAACATTAGAAAAGTCCAATTTGACAAAGTGTGGATTTTCAGAAAGTCTTTTTTTCTACATTTCTACATGCCATTTCTACACCTCTAAAAATTAGAAATTATCTTCAATTGGAAAAGAAAATAATATTTCCCACAAGTTGGGGTAAATCTGGTCCCAGGTTTTGCAAATCAATACAGGCTTTATAAAAATATAGTGTAAATGTTAGCCCCAGTCTCTAAGCTGTTCAAAATCAGATGCAAATGCTTTCATTTTAGGCCTTCTTCAACTACCAAAGTGGCTGAGGGATAATCTCCTGTTAGGTGTAAACCTTTCCCCCCTGCTGCTTGGGAAACAAAATATTGCTTAGTCTTATGTAACCTGAAACATGTTTCATCAGGCAGGTGAACACAGTGCTGAGAGTTCAGCAGCAGTTTACCTTTTGAGGGGGAGGAACCAGTCATTATGTCTTGCAGTCCCAGAGATAGACCCTGCTGAAAGATGTCTCTAATTATGCCTAAGCACTACTCCGAGACAAGCCAAAAGGTTTGAAGGTATAGCTACAGCTGTGACAAGCCAAACATTTGTCTTAGCCCCGAGACGCAAAAAACACCACCAGGTCTTTGGAACGGAGTGTGCAGGAGGAGAACATGAGAAGTGAAGAGAGCATCATGCATGTGTGTGTGGGCACACGTGCACAGATCCATGCATGCAGGTGAGGTCACTGTGACCGCCAGGAAGCAGTGCCAGACACTTTTCAGTGCTTTGGCTCTGTCCCGACTTCTCTCTCATTCATGGGCATGCAGCCGAGACAGAGCCAGGTTTTCAGCTGCAGCCAGACTTAATGCTTCATTACTTTACCCACCTCTACACAGGATATAGCATTTTTGACATTAGCAGTTAGCATTATAGGCTCTCATAAATTATCCTGGGCCTCTACTGCTGAAAATATGTTCCAGTGCATGGCCTGTCCGTCCCCTGGCCTGTGAGGTGTGTGGGATGCAGGCTTTGTGAACCGTGGCTGTTTCTCTACTACAGCCTCCACTCGATCTCCATTCAGGGCCTTTGAACTGGGAGCAGTAAACGTTTGCCTGCTGCTAGTGTAGAGTTCCCATGTGATGCACTGGGATAACATGAAACCTGCTAGGCGTGAGTGGCTCATTTTGTGCTCCAATTGGAAATCTGGAGGATGGGAGCAAGCACTTTTCTAGCCAAAAAAAGAGCAGGCTCAGCTGAAGAAAAGTCATTGCTGGGCATGCCAAGGTGTAATAAACACATTCCTTTTCAGAAGAAGAAAGGGAAGGGCAAGGAGCAGGTCTAGGGTGTGCAAGTATTTTAAAGTCACTGCCGAGCTAACACCCACGCAGACGAGGGAGAGCTAGAGAATGCCAAAGGCCACCCTTCGTTTTACAGCCAGTTAGTGGCTTGCAAGCTTCTATGCATCTCTGCAGGACCAGATTCCCTTCTTCAGCCACAGCCACCAATGAAGGATGACACACAAGGTGCTCTACCTCAGAAGCATCCCCAGGAGGCTTTTGTGACTCACTGTACACATCTTCGAGTTACAGCTCCTTTCTTCCTCTTGCTCTTTCTTTTCAGGACAAAAAGCTCACCAGAAGCACCTTGCCTTTAAGGACAAGAGGAGGGTGGCATCACCACTTTTCCCTTCAGTATCCGCATGGATGCTCTGATCTCACACAGTTGCTGCCCTGCCCTAAGGTTTTAGTATGCACAGGGAGGCCAATGAACTCATACACTGAGTTTGTGGGCACTGCAAAAAAAGTCTTTCTCATCAGCTGCGGTGCAGCCAGAGGGCTTTTGGCTACTTCTCAGCTTTGACTAGGTCTGGGGAAGTTCACAGTAGCAAGAGGAAACTAAGAGAAAAATGTTCAAAAGACTGATTTTTCCCCAGAAACCCACAGAAAGAGTAATGGGCATGCTGAGCAGTATTGTATGGGGCTTAGAAGAGCTGATCATCAGAGCCCAGTGTGCTGAAGAAACTCCCAGCTTAACAACATAGAAGGACACTCATGGGCTGCAGAGATGTTGTGAGGATAAGTGGCTGCTTGATGAGATCTTCAAAGCTGCTTGTGGGGAGGGTCAAAGAAAGCCTGACATTTGGAGGAAGAGGCAAAAGTATGAGCAGACTGTGTGAATGAGAAGAAACCCTTGGTGGAGTTATGCCACAGTGTGATGCACAGGGCATACCTGGAAAAAAAGCTCAGGGGCTGTAAGAAAAGGTGCAGCAGATAACTAGTCTAAAAGGGGGGGTGGAGGGAGGTGACCAGAATGGCAGCTGATGTTTAGGCTCTGTCTGCTATTTGGGAGAAAGAAAAACTGTCAAGGAACTCATGGACTATTTCCTATCAGAGCTCCAGTGAGAAAATCTTGGCTATTCACGGAAAGAAGAAAACTAGCACCCTGAACTTCTACCTTCTCTCAGGGTGTTTTCTGTTCTTGTCCTCAAGACTAGAATGGTACTTGGTGCTCAAAATTTTAATTAAAAACTAGAGACAAACAGCCTCCACATCAGTTACAGATATTTTGCATTCACAACAAACTTTGGTTTTCATCATATGACATGCTTTTATAACCAGCTCAGTTAACATTTTAATTTTAAAATGTAGTTAACACTTCAAGGAGCGCTGCTCCTTTTCAGATGATGGAATGCATATATAACCTCAGGCACTTATGTTTATATTTATTTTGACCAGCACTGCTCAAAAAAAAAAACAAAAAACAAACAAACAAACAAACAAAAAAAACAAAAACAAAAACAACAACAACAAAAAAACAAAAAACAAAAAACAAAAAACACAACAAAAAACACCTTTTGGCACACAAATTGCATCTTTTTCCCTGGGGAACACAATACGTTAAAATAATAATAATAATAGTAATAAAGTGCTAGCAAGTCATATACCTGAGCGTCAAGGACATCATTGGGAAGCCAGCAAAAGGAGCTAAGAATTGGGGGGTGATGGTGGTAGAGAGTGAAAAGACAGGAGTGTTGGGACTTCAGAACGTGAAAAGCAAAGCTTTTGGAGAGAAGAATCAGTCTGCATGTGACTGTTAGGCATGGTCTCAGAGAACAGATCCGGTATTTTTCACCCCTCTGAGGCTGCTAGCTGTATTTTTGGCACTGACCATTTACTCAGGAGAGATCCCAACTTTGCATGCTTAACACTTTGGCAGCTACTACCTCTAGTGCATGCTGAGGAATGTGTTGAATAGCAGGATTTCTTGTTCCTTTTGGAAACAACAATATACAGCAGCTATAACTGGTGCCCTGGCCATCTCTGTGAGAGTTAACTATATCAAAAATGGGTGGAAAATAACCTTCTCCACATGGAATATGCTGCTTTGGAGAGACAAAAGACTTCATTAAAACCAGACTCACCAGAGCTTTCTTTAAAAATTTTATAGCCGTTCAAATGTAAAACATATTTAACAATGGCTCTTTTGCAATGTTATAAGCTTATTTATTAGACTATGTGTGTTCATAAATCATCCTTTTATCCTCCTTTTATTTTTCCAAATTAACACATTTTCGATAAAAGAGATTACAAGAGAGATGATGAAGTGCTAGATTCTATCTCCCGCATCTTTTGTGTTCCTAAAGAAAAATCATTACAAAAAAATAGAATGGGGCAAACACCACAAAGCTTTGCTGATGGTAGTGATCAGAAAGGGTAATAAGTCTGCCTTGTCTGTTCTCATACTCCTTTCCCCATCCTTTTTTGGCCAATATTCCAGCAAATGAGCTACAGTATTACGAATGCATACAGTATACTTAGGATGTGGTTCTTGTTGAGCCTCTCTCTCTGCACAGTTGCTTGTGGAAGTCTTGATACAGCAAGCAATGTCAGATAATAGGACCAAGAGACGTTTTCCATGATAAACCTCAAGATTTCTGTTGCTTATAGCTTAGTCATGTGCTAGAAACAAGTGCTCTAGATTTCACGGTTTTCCAGTAGCAAACACAGAGAACAACAGTGTCTTTGAATCATCCTGTCAGCTGTGCAGCCCAAATGCCACGCTGCTGCTGAGAGAGGAAGTCCAGTCCTGAGAGAAAAGCTATATCACACATCTTTTGTGGCCATTGGCACAGAGATAAGTGCAAGCTAATCTATGGCTGATGACTGAACATGTCTGAGAACCAGTTAAAGGATTTGGTAGCCTCCATGGGTTAAAAATCCCCCTTCTGGCTTGAAGCAGTGGAGGGAGTTGTCTATGTTGGGAAGTATCTTAATGCATACCTAACAGGGCGTAGGATCCCACTGTGGTACATGGCAAGCAGTGCCCTCCATGGCATGTCTGGGGTCTCCATTGGGGTGGTATATGTTTCTTTTAGGAGAGGCTTTTCTCTCCTACCAACTATACAAGGAGGACTGGCTTCCTAACCTGGTGCCCCAAAGAGGTGCCCAAGTTAGATGGGATGAATCTATTCCCTAGGGACCTTAAATTTAGAAGGCAAGGACCAACCCCCTGCTCAAGCAAGGACGTCTAGATGGTAACTTCTGCCGTGACTGAACACAGCCCAACTTACTGTGACACCCCTGGGGAGTTGCCCCAAATTGTATTTGCTGGCTGTTTCTTTTATGCCAGGCAGAGGCAGAGGGGTGGGCTAAATGGGAGGCTGATACACTGTCCTTCAGACTCAACTAAATCCCTGGATGCCAGCCAAGGGCATCTCATTGTGAAGTTCTCAAGGGATGCAAAACCTTGCCCTGTACAGAGAGCTCAACTTGGAAAACAGGAGAGAAGAAAAAGCAAATGTAACTTTTACAACATTGGCTTTGAATTAATCATCGTTGTCCTGGTTGGAAAGACTGAGAGGAAAAAAAAAGTAAAACTGGGCTGCCTGACCTTTCCATTAACTTTTTGGCCTCATGTGTCATCATTTCCACAACACTGATTCCCAGAGCTGCTGGTGGCTCCAAAGGCACCACCTGAGGCTACTGCTGCCACAGGTACCCCTTTGATGTGAAGTCCAAAGGGGAAACGGGGACGGTGGCTGTACCTACCACTGGAAGCTGGGAAAACAGCAGCATGAAGGCAGACCCTGTGTCCCCTGTCCTCTCCTGGAAGCTCATGCAGATCAAGGGATAGGGCTGTGTTTCCAAAGCTCACTCTGCTTGGGATGCTGAGGATAAAAACTCTCTCCTGAGGGCCCAGAGACCTCAGGGGAGATGGCTCCTGGGCAATGGGATCCCTGTCCACCTCCTTCGTAGCCCAGACAGCAGTCTCACATGGCTGTGACATGTTTTTAATAAATATTTGTATTATTTTAGCTGCTTCTACAGAGAATCTTTCTGGGTACTGGTGTGGTGCCTGAAAGTGAGAGCTTTGGTGGGACCCAGCCAGTTAACGGGAGCAAGTGAAATACTGAGAAACATTGGTGGCCCCTTTCTAACAGTGCAAGTCCTTGCATGAGCCCAAAGGATGACCACTTTAGTGGGAAAGACTAACTCTCTAAAATCCTGCAGAAAACAAGCATTTTTAATGCAGCCATACAGGCAGTTTTGTTGCTCTGTTGTGCTTCCTGTTAGCGATTTGATAATTGATATCTCTGTCCACTGATTTACATTGCTTTCTTCCTTAAATAATCAACACTACAGCCCACCAAACTCCCCAGCCCAATTAGAGCTGTATTCACACAATTTACAGATTAGCATTTTTGAAATGCTCATCCTTAGCCCAGAGAATGGGGCTGCAGCGTCTTCCAATTATACAGAGCAATTAGAGAAGATCATCAAGACATTCTGAGGTCTCATTAGGGAAAGTGTTGGTTGTTACAGGCATCTTCACAGATTACGGCAGTGTCTAGGGCCCACGTCACCCCCCCACAACACACATGCTCTTTTCGAGGAGTTGGACCATGACTTGCTCCTGTTGAAACAATGGTCAGTGCTCTCACAGAATAGGCTTAGATTGGCTTATTCTAAAGAAATGATGATTTTTTTTTATTATTATTATTTTTTTTTTTCCCCACACCATCAAATACCTTAAAGCAGAGAAAAACACAGAATTTATCGAATTTATCTGTGCTTTCAGTTTCATAATTGAGTATCCTTTGGTAGGCAAGGACAATATCCAAGGCAAAATTCTTGGGTATTTCCTCATATAAAAATATGAATCGCCTGTGCTTCATGGTGGGAAATGCATAATTCCATGACAAAAGAGCTTAAATGAATAAAAATAGAATTTTCTTATAAAGTTGTTCGTGTTTAATCAACATGTAGAGTGCAGTAGCTTTTAAACTCAAAGTAGGGAATCCTGCTACAGTTCTTGTGCTTTTGCTTGGGGGAACAAGGTATTGGGGATCAGAGACAAAATAATGAAACTGTAAATGGTCAAATTTTCAGATCAGTTTGGAGGCTTGAAAGGGATGCAAGTCACTTGTAAGGCTCATCATGCCTTTATGCACCAGGGTAAATTTCCCCCTTAAAATGTAAAGCTTTTGCAGTACCTTAGAGTGAGGTGGGGGCAGCTCAGGGACTCAGCATAAACAGGTTAAATAGTTATGCTGTTAGCTGCTAGCTGAGCAGAAATATATTTTTTCCCCCAACCAATCAGCCAGTTCTGTGCTCCTCAGTGGATAAAGCAGTTTGTGTGTGGCAGCTAGAACAGCTGAGGAAGGTCTTACTGGAAGTGGCAACCCACACTGAGGCGCCAAGCCCTGGAGGCAAAACGAAACATGTATGGGAATTTGCAACAGCACAGGAGAGTCACACAACACATACCCTGACCTGCCCGAATAGACTCCTGTCATGCAGTCATGCAAGGTCCGACAGGCTCTGGCTAACGATGCCATTCGCCTCGGCTGATCCTTGAGACATTCCTCCTGCTATCTGTCCCATGCATGTCTGGCACCCTCTGCAGAGCATGGTGTGGTTGCTCAGTTGTGCTGTCAGCAATGCAGGTAATGATGCTCTGCGGTTAGGGTTATCCAAAACATCTCAAAAGCTGGGGAAGCTGCAGAGGCAGAAGGCAGAGGTACAGCTGGGGGGGAGAAGGGGACCATTGCGGGGTCGTCAGCAGAGAGTCCTCTTACAGTCCAAGGCAGAACCTGCTGAAGGTGTCAACTTTTTTTTTTTTTTTTTTTTTTTTTTTTTTTTTAACAGGCTACTTAAAAAGCCCTTTCTTCAGAGATATAGAGATATCACACTGTAGTTTGTGATGTCACCTCTGTCACCAGGGACTGCTGATGACATCAGAAGAAGTGGTCCCAGAAATGAGCAGAAAGTCAAACTGGTCAGTTTGTGTTAGAAGAAACCAGTGGTGTTTCTACAGCCTTGAATACTACATTCTCACAAAGCAAACTGAAACCAAAACCAAAACCTGAATCAAAAATGTTACTCTGAGATTATTTTTGAGACTATTTCTGTTCTAGCTCAGTGACTGGAAAGATCACTGCTGAGAGATGTGTTCAAGAAGATACATATTGTACATGGCAACTTAACAGAAACTGTGATGTACAAAGCTGCAGAAAAAAAACCTGAATATTCCCTGTTCAGGTAGAAGGTGATTCCTTATTAACAATCTATATCTCTATGTAGATAGACAGACAAACATTTTTTTGGTAGAACTTCCCCAGAAGACCTATTCAGGAGGAAGTTAATGAAGTCTGAAAGAAAGTTTCAAGTGGCATCTTTGCTTAGGAAGTCACTTTTTGCAGGAAAAAATACCTGTTTCTCTGTATTTACGTTGGTGCTTACATACCCTGCCGTTGTAGCAGGATTGGGTTGTGCAATTTGCTGCTGCTGGTTGTCATGGAGAACATTGTACAAAGCCAGACAGAGAAGAGATAAGAGCAGACGTTTGCAATGATATTTTGGTTCATTTTGGAATGCTGTATTTAAGTTTAGGGAGCAAAATTATGGGAAAAGCAAAACAAATTATTACTGGCAGTGCTCTTTTTTAACTTCAGAAGACAGAGGAATGGGGGAGTGACTGCAGACTATAAACAAGCCATCCTATCTGCAGCCATGACTAGCGTGAGTGGCATTCTTTAGAAGTTCAACCTTGAATGGTCCTCAGGGATCAGGTTTCTGGCATATTACACTCCTGATGGTACGAGAAAATCAAGTTCAGAAATGTTGCATTAGCAGCATGTCTCGGTGCCGACATCTTTGCTTTAATCCACTCCCTTGGGGGTCACGATGTACCTTCTAGCTGGTTATTGCCAAACGTGTATTTGTACAGTATCTGTAGCATGGATGTATAGATCTCATTTAAAAGCAGAGGGAAAATTTTTACTTCTGAGCTTCTCTGCTCCTCAATAATGTGCTGGCTTGCCCTAATGGCAGTGTCCCTGAGGTTATTTCCATGCACGATGCACTAGAAGCAGCAGGAATGGGAGCCAGGTGCCAGACCAGGCACACTGAGCCCACGTCTCTCTCCTCTGAGATTCATCTGCATCTCAGCCATGAGGGCAGGCATGCTGGATACCTCTGGATGTCTTCCTGGGAGCACTGGATGCATGAATATAAAGACAGAGAGAAAAAATGGGAGGAAAATCTTACTGGCGGAAGCTCAGTTTGATGCTAACACTGGAACATGCCACTCTATCTGTCCTCTCACCCTTGTTGTTTTGTGCCACAAAACAAGGTACCTTCTAATGAGGACAGGGGCTGAAATCTGAAGGATGGGAGACCAAAGTTTCCCAGTAATTTAAAGTCATGCTTTCCTGCACATCAGGCTTGGGGAGGAGGGCAGCAAACCTTTTTGGAAATTTAGAGCAAGAAAATTCTTTAACAAAAAGTGCATATATTTCATATGAATCATCTCTTTGACTCAGCTGAGACAAAACAGAGGTATTTATTTTCCAGACTGGTATCTTTAAAACTGTCTACAGTTTGGGTATTGATTCTGACTTCAGGAAGTTTTTTCTGTTCCTTCTATCACAATGAGACAGGATTAAATTACAATTGATTTTATTATGGATTAAACATGGTTTTTTTTTTTTTTTTTTTTTTTTTTTTTTTTTTTTTTTTTTCTGGATTAATTTCTAATGAAAGTACAACTGCTTTGAAAATTTACCCTACCACCAAACCCAACATCTATAAATTAGAAGTAATGGCTTGTTGAATATAAGCCAGCAGTATGTTTCTCTGCCTTCTGTGATCCGTTCCCACCTCTGCCTTTGCAGCTTTCAAAAATAGCAGCGGGTTGTTTTTTTTAAGTGCCTGAGAGTTTTGGAAACCCTACTAATCCGAAGGGGAATTGGATGGCTACCTCCCTCTGACAGCTTTGCAAACCTCAGCTAGGGCGTTTTCACCCTTTCCCGCTTGCTCATCCCCTCCTCTTCTGACAGCACTATTTTTAATGCGGGGAGGTCAGCTCGGATGCTGACAGACGTTTGAGTGCTGCAGACTTCTGGCCAGTTCACATCCCTCCTGCTGCTGGCACAGCCCGCACCCAGCCAGCATCCTCCTGTCCCTGACCCTGAAGGACTGCAGCGGGGCTGGGACCCACCAGCCCCGGGTGCCGGCCCGCAGATGCCAGATGCTGTACAGATGACATCAGCAGTATTTTGGAAGTGCTGGTAGGATTTTTCAGGCAGGCAGTTTGGACCCAGCAACACGTGGTGTAATGCAACACACTGTGAGTTCCTGCTCCCAAAAATGTGCTGCCTGGCAGCGACCTCCCTGTGGGATGCTGGGCCGGCTGACTTGATCCCGTGTGTGTTTTGTGCATGTGAGCTTCCCCTTTGGTGAGGATCAGGTTTTCCTCTGGGCTCTGGAAAAGGGGACTATATTATTTTAATATTATTCCCAAAATAAAGTGTTGTAGGTTACTTCCCCTGTCATTTTCACTAAGGCATGAGTTTTGCTTGGCTTCTGACAGGGCTGGCTGCTTGCCCCAGCCCCACGCACCTACGTGCAGAGCCCGAGCAGGGCAGGAAGCTCTTTGTCAACTATCCTGGGCTGGGAGCCACCTCCGGGTCAAAGCTCTGCCAGTAAAGCCCTTAATATTTGACTTCTGTGTCCCCAGGTAGCTGGTAGATAAGGTTCATTTTGTGTGATGAGTTTGCCAATGCGTTCTTCTTGCAAAGCACCTGAAACACAGTGTGGAAAATGGAGATTCAAATGTCATCAAAACTTAGCCACTGAGTCTTACAAGTCTCTCTGTGGCCCCCTGTAGGGGAAGATTTTATCATGGCTCATGAAAATCATGCCTAGTCTCCAGTCACAGCTCCCCAGCAGGAGTGAACGATGTAAGATACGCTTTTATTTTCCAGCTACCATCACAAGATTGATGTGCTCAACAAGATGGCTGGCTCCTTAGCCAGTGTTGGTCAGGGAAGAATGTGAGGCAGTGGAGCTATGCCGGCTCAGAGCAGCTGAGAGTGGAGCTCTTCACTGCTAGCCAACACGTGGCTCTTCCATGCTCTGATTTCTCAGATCTTCTTCCTCCAGAGTGCCAGGACAGAGTTTTGGTTATGAAAAGCAACAGGAACAAGAATCAAAGCTGATGTTACTGACCAAGCTGATGCCTGGTGACCAGGTTAATTTGTAGGTCCTGTGGCTGGGTTGGGTAATAGGAAGCACTCTATTAGGACGTCCAGGTGGAGTTATTTCCTCCTCCTGCTTTTATAGACTCTGTCTTTCTAAACTATGGAAGATTTTAGCAGTTTAAAAGAGCTGCCGCACATATGCGCGCATAAATCTTTGAGAACTTTTTCAAGCTGTGCTCAGATTTAATGATACTCTCCCCTCAACTATGTAAAAATCTATTAATCTTGAGTCAAACTATTAGACAGTCACACTAGAGTGGGTTTTGTATTAAACAAAAATGAAATTAGTTCATGCACCATAATTCTGCACGCCTTTGCTGTAATGTCTGCATATCTGGGACACATGTTCCATCTTAGTTTGTGATCTCAAGTTCATCTCAAGTTGCATGGCTAGGACTGGAGCTGCAATAATACAGAATTTCTTCATCGATGAAGCAAAATCACAGGTTACCGAGAGTGGCAGAGGTTTTGTCTCAAATGATGAGGGCCATGCATGTGAAAGGCACCTCCCAGCAGTGACCTAGCTCACTTCTTCCTCTGGCAGTGGTGGCTGAGCTCAGGGCTCCTTTGTGGCAAGGCTGGAGCCAGCAGGGATGGTGCAAGTGGTGTGGGGATGTGTGGTCTGGAGCCACAAAGCCCTGGTTGTGAGAGCCCTGTGCCAGTGGCTAACCACACCAACATCCTTCTGCACGCATGAAAGCCATCCTCCTGACATGTGCAAGTAGCATGGAGTGTGCTGGAAATTATAACCTTATTTGGCCAGTAACCATGTTCCTGGAGAAGAAAGCTTTCCATTTTGGTGACATTCACGCCTTGCTGAGAAAGAGAGAGAAGCTGTAAAAATCCATGGCTGTTGGCTTTGCTGTGAATATCATAATAGCTTTAGTCCCGCAAAATTCGGTGGCATGTAATAACAGTACTTCATTAAAATACACGACTTTTAACCAGTAGGTAGCTAAAGTTTCAGTTGGGAAACCACAAACCAATAGAGTATGGTAAGGCTGGTGATAGGGGGAGAAGCAGAGCCATGTACTGTAATTACAGTCCAGGAGGCCATCGCCGACAGACAAAATGCCACGGTTTGCGGTGGCGGCGGGAAGCCACATGCTGGGACAAAAACATGCTGTTTGCAACATAAGCATCTCTGTGGCAGGGGCTGGGTGGATGTTTGCATCTGTTTTGCAAGCTACACAAAAACAAGCAGCTGACTTCACGTGGGGCAACTACAAGTTTTGCTCACCTATTTTTATTTCCAGCAGGAGATAAAGGCTTGAGGAGTGCACAGTGTTGTTGGTTTATTTGCATGTTTTCTCCAAACAAACCCATAACTTAGGGAGAACAGCAATAAAAAATGTTAGGGTGTTCGCAGCGGAGAATTATCACCAGTAGAAAATACCAAACACTGAGTCTGATATATGTTAGCACTGAATATTTTGACAAGGACCAGTAGGAAAAAGCAAAGAAAGGTGTGCATTTCACTTTTTCAAGCAGGCCTCTTAAGTCTTGGCAGCAGTGCAAATGTTTACATTATTCTTGTGTTTCATATGTGGTGCATAACTGCTCTTTGAATAGTTTCTGTGGGGCGAACCAGCCACACGTTCTCCCCAGGATGTAACAGAGAGGCAGCTCTCTGGTCTGAGCTGAAAGATATTTAGACAGTGGTATGAAGTAGCTTAACTGGAAATGTTAGTTGATGATCATCATTTCTTCTGAGCAAGTCTTTAAGAATGCAACATGTATAAACACTACTGAGACTTCATATAAAAGTGGTTCTGAATGACACTAACTACCTGGCTCACCACAGTCAGCCATAAAGAGAAACCACTTAATAAAGGAAAGAGTGAAAAATATGACAAGGGAGCTGGCAGGAAAATATCTGTTCATGTGAACTCTATGGATTTAGATAACAGTTTGTGATAGAAAAATGTTTATTTAAAAAAAAAAAATCTACATGAATTAATTTTTTCAAAAATACTGAAAAAAATATTGAAAAACCATTTGTGCATTTTCTGAAAGAAAAATATTTTTTTTCTTAAAGAGTTATTTGAATGAGGTTTGTTTTTTTCAGTGACTTTTTTCAGCTGCCTCTGTTAAGAACAAGAATAAGGGCTGCACACTCAACTAATACTAGAGCCTTTGTGGGTATTTTAGGCACTAGTTAATTCCAAGTTAAAATAAAGTCCATTATAATTTCCTGTTTTCACATACAAAGTAACTCTGCTTTTTTTACTGATTTTTTACAGTTAGTTTTTGTCTGAAAATGTGTGATTTCTGAAAATGTTGGAAATCATTATCATTCCTTCAATGCTGCAGTCAGGGAGGATTAAACAATTGCAGACTTTCAGTTTCTAAGGCTCAAACCATAACTTATTTTTTTCAGAATTGTTAAGACATACAAGAAACTGTATAAAAAACAATGCCCTTGCTGTAAATGCAACTTCAGTGTTCTGAAATCAAATGGCACAAACTCAGAAAATTCCCTCTCTCCCCAAAAATCTTATCTCTAACATTAAAATTATTATGAACACATTTCATTTGCAAAATCCTTTTTTTTCTTTCCTTGCCAAACACAAATAGTTAGGTGTTTCTCTCAGTTTGTTGGAAAATCCCTTTTTTTTTTTTTTTTTTTTTTTTTGGTGCGAATTGTCCTTACATTAATTTTGTTATCATTTATATTTACTTTAAAACACCCCTATCGATATTCTGCTGATTTTGTTCAGTCCTTTATCCTGCTCATTCTTTCCCAGTATTTTAAGGAAAAAAAAAAAAAAAAAAAAAAAAAGGCCAGGGAAGGGTCAGCCTTAGAAAAAGCCTCCTCTGCTCTTTGAAACTGACTAAGCTCAACCACAAAATAAACCACTGTAAAAAATGAATTATGAGTTGAGAATACCTTTGCATACATGGCTCATGGGAGGAACAAACTAGTCACAAACCATCCAATAGCTTTTAACCACAAGTTTTTAACACTAGCCGGCAGCACTGTTGATACAACTATTCTTAACACATTTGGAAAATATTCTTAATATTCAAACTCTCTCTTCCCTAAGCTACCAATTCTAATACAAAAAAAAAAAAAAAGAGTCAGTCATAGCCTGAGCAATGCTCATTGACTTCAAGCTTGCCTGGCTTCCAAATTAACAACAACAACAACAACAACAAAAACAACACTAAAGGTCCATAATCCAAAACTTTCCTAATGTATTAAATTAGCATTACAATGAACGATTAGATTCTTTTGATGTGCTTCATGGCAAAGAAATGCTTGTCTCTTTTCCTTGAGGCTACCACATTGAAATCAAGATACACATCAATCATGCACAGGCCTAATTCTCCTACTCCTATTTAGACAATTTTACTTCAATGCTTATTTCCAAATTAAAAGCAGTTCTGACTTTTCTTAGGTAGATTCCACACTTTATTAAAAGATGGAATGCTTAAAGAAGAATGTTTCTATTTTCTTTTCTATAATATTCTTATATTTTCCTGTTGGTCTTGGTGTAATAACAAGAGATTTAAGATTATATTAGATTCACCCGGAGAACTATAAAAATGAAAGGATATGACTATGAAGTATAAAAAGGGGATTTGACTTTGCAGTTCCCATTTTTTGTTGTTGCATTTGGCTGCAGAATTTTATTGGTTCAGGTGGTGGCATCTGTAGTGCCTTTGATCTAAGTGTCCTCAAGGGGCAATGGTGAAGCTGCAATGGAGCTGAGCCTCCTCCAGTCCCTCGGACGAAGACGAGAAGTCACTTTCCATACCAGGCTGCTGTAAAGGAGAGGGGACAGGTGACCTGTGGATGAGGTAACGTGGCACTGCAGTACCTAAAGTTTTGGTGTGTGAGTAGAAAACTAATTTCTTTAATTTCTGTGTTTCCGGGTTCCTATAGAAACAAGAAAGTCTAGGGTCAGACACTTCAGACACGGGGATTACTCACCTGGGAGCACCCTAACGCCTTGCTCAGTAGTGTATAATCAAGATCTTAAATACAAAAACCCTACATGAATGAGTACATCGTGTCTGCTTATTTGAGGTAAAGAGGATCATGCGGCATCTCAAAAAGATGCACAGATACACAGGGAAGCAGAGGTTCCCTTTGGGCACCCCTTTGCCCCAGGCAGGTGAGCCACCACTCGGGACCTCCCCACCCCATCAGCCAGCCCCTGCTGCACCCATCACAGAGGGCTGGCAAAATGAGTGTGCAGGCAGGGAAAGGGTGCGAGGTAAGGCAAGCAGCTCCAGCATCAGCAACCCAGCCAGAAACCAGATCCCAGGCCCCGCGCCACCAGGCCACACAGACATTAGTCTACATTTCATGTGCTTTCCTCCAATGGTGATGTAATAATTTATAACCTATCCAGCACGGTCAAAAATTAATGACTAAGTGGCTTGTTTCAACTCCCACCAGTTTTGCTATCAGCTTTGTTCGGCATCGGACGTGGCTTTCATCAGGGCCAGAGAGAAGGATGAGGGCGTCACTGCCTTCTTCTGCTCCCTTCACATACATTGCATGCTTTCAGTGCAGCTTTAGAAATGGCATGCACACAGGGCTGTATTACTCTAGTATCGGGTAACAACCTTTGCATGCTTGGCATAGGGAAGGAAATAGCAAGGGAAAAGGGGAAATGAAAATAAGTTGAGAAAAAATCCCACATAAAAATAGGGAGAATGTTAGAAAAGTGGAGCTTATGATTCAGTTTTGAAACCACAGCTTCAAGGTCCCGCTTGTGGAGCAGGATGTGATTTAATGCTCTTGTGGGGACCTCCTAGAAAAGAAAAGAAAAGAAAAAAAAAAAAAAAAAAAAAAAAAGAAAAAAAAAAAAGACCATCACTTCACCACTCATTGAGGGATTGAGAGAAGCATAAATTTCTGCTTTTTATGAAAAGAGACAGATGGTCATTTTCTGTGCATTTAGATCAACAAACAGCACAAACTTGAAAGCCTAACTTCCGTTATCTCCTTGGGCGAATGCCATCTTTCTGAATCTTTCAAGTGTAATTCTGTTTTGAAAAGTAAATTCCACATTCATGCTCAACACATCATTTTTACTGGTATACTTAAAGTTACAGCTAATTCTCAGTACAAAATATCTATCTCATATTGTTATGCTACTGCTGCCAGCCAGAAGACCAGAAGGGATGCTAGGCTCCTTCGCTTCACTAGTACAACCGTTAACCATTGCAAATTGCAAATTATCAAATGATCAAATGAGCATTTCTAGGTGAACTGTCATAATATGTGTATGCTGGCTCTGCAGTACAATGAGACTGCCAAACTTCACCTCTCGCATAGGTTTCTGTAGCCTCAGCTGCTAAACCTCTGCAGTGCAATTGTTAGCATCTGGCAAGAGTTGAAGTCCCACACGAACCCACTTTTGCAGCCCAGATCATACATTCAGTTATTGCTTTAAGCTCCAGGTTTGTGATCCTTGTTGTAGCACTCAGCCCTTCTCTCGCATGTGCACAATGGCTACACAATGAGCAAAGCAATGGAGAGTCAGATGGCTAGAGGAGGCAGTGAAAATAGTGGCACTGCTGCCATGTGCTTGAGAGTAGTGTTTCTCCTACTCTCCTCCTTGATGCTCAAGAATGAAGAAATGAGCAGACAAGGCCAAGTGGTGTAGCTCTGCATCCATGGCCCAGAACTGCCCTTTGCCGAGCAACGTAATAGAGCAGGGTAAGAGGGTAAAGGTAAACTGAGAAATATTTCTGGAAATGCTGCCTATGCTTATTTGGCAGTTCACTGGTTCAAAACCTGATCAGCTTTTCTGAGTCATAGGTGATTACCAAAGCTGCCCCTGTAAAGGAACCCACAAGTTCATTTTGAGTAAATTTGACACAGCCTGCTGCATGCCGCAAAAGCCCAAAGGACATCGAAGTTCAGGAACTGTGCGTGTGAAACATAACTGGAACATCTGCATGGGAAGATTTGCAGAATTACTGTGTGCAGCAGTCTGTCGGTGATACCCTCTGTCAGACTGGGTTCTGACCAAGTTACTCAGCAGAAAGCAGAGCTGGGATCTCAGCAATTCTTTGGGATTGAAGAGGTCACTTGGACCTTTTCTGACTCAGTGCTATAAACAATTCCCAACAGATTAAGCTGTACTAAAATCTTCTAAAACTCAGGCAAATCTATACAGAAAAACATACCGAACAGCATATATCCTCCTCTTTCTACATTTTTTTCATATGTATTGCTTTGTAAGGAAATTGACTTTTCTGTCCCTTTGGGATTTTTGTCTGACAAGCATCCAGTACACTTTGAAACACATCATATACACTGACGGCCTGTGTTTGAAGCTGTGTTTTCTGGCTCTTCCTATGATGTATCTGTAGGTAATATATCTGCATAAGAAGACATTTATTACACTTTAAAAATATATACATTGCTGTGTGCTGCAGTGAGTGACACCTATATATGCTGCTGTACAGCATGTATAAGTTCATTTTTCCTGGCCAACTTTTGCAGTCCAGCAGTGGACAGATCAATCATTTTATAACTAGCTCTGTTTATTGGTTGTACAGAGTTATCTAAAAAGTGAGTGAAAGCATAGAGAACATGTGAAAAAAGTCCTGCTACACCTGTAGCATGACTTACCATAGGCTAGATCAAGACAAATCATTACGGTCAAAAACTGTTGAACTTGCTACTGTTATTGAAGCTGCCTACAATCTTGCAGCAGCGGTGCCATTCCTGTACTCCTAAAACCCGAGTTTCTACCCATCTTCAAAACATGGATCCTCTCAACACTCTCTAGGTGATGCTCAGATGCTTTGCTTTCTGTTTGTAACAGGGAAACTAAAGCAAAAACAAAACAAAACAAAACAAAACAAAAAAAACAAAACAAAACAAAACAAAAAAAAACAAAACAAAACAAAACAAACAAACAAAAAAAAAACATGAATCCTGAGTCACGCCCCTCACCTTGTTCTATATGCCTGTATCTGACTTGTAGTCATTCTGAGTTTACCTCGTCCCATCTACCCTTGCTGTTGGAGTCTACAATAATTTTCTTTGATAGACTTTGGATGTCAGTCAAGTGGTATAGCTTGAAGGACTCATGGGATGTGTGGAGGCTGTTGTGCACTGGGTCTCCCTGGGGTTTCTTCTCTTGACCTTCAGTTTGGATCTCCCCTAACCAGTCTCAAGAGTGTTTCCAGCATGCTGAGGATGGTTATTCTTCCTCTCTGCTCAGACATAGTAAGGCCACAGCTGGGGTATGGTGTTCAGTTCTGGATTTCACATCTGAAAATGGTTAAGGGACTGGAGCATCTCACATAAAAGCAGAGACTGAGGGGGCTGGGGTGTTCAGCCTTTTGTAGAGAAGGCTCAGGGGGATTTTATGTGTATAAATACCCCAAAGAAGGGTATAAGAAGACAAAATCTTCAGTGATGCCTAGTGACAAGAAAAGAGGCGATGCTATGTAAATGTAAAATGTTTTGGTGTCTTCTATACCTTGAGATGTTCAAAAGACAGCTGAGCTTGGTCCTGAGCAACCTTCTGTAATTGACTGTGCTGGTACAGTGTGATTGGACTAGGCAATCTCCTGTTCAATCTTAGTGATTCTGTGACTCTATGAGACCATGCATACATCATATGGTGACAGAGACACTAAAACAAAGTATAAAACACTGTAGTCTTCAACATGTAGGAAGGAGCTCAGCATCCTAGATTTGTCCCCTATAATCCCAACACGTTTCTTGGGAGAATAGAGTGGGTCAGACTGGGATCCACAGCAGTCAGTGTATTGACTTTCTGTACTTTCATCCTGCACACGTTCTGGCTCACTGGCTGCAGAGATTTCTTCTGCAAACTGCAAAACATAAAAAAAATAATTCAATGATTCTATGTTGAGATTCACTGAGTCAAGAAGAGATAGCAAGAAGGCTCACAGGTCCTTATGTTTAGGCTGCTTCTTTGGCAAGGGAGAGAACTAAGTATGGGTTCTTGCAGTAAGGATGCACAATGCAGAAATAGTCTGGGATCAGGGACTATAAGTGAAGCATCCCTTTCCTAGGTGATTGCCTTTATTGCTGGATCATAGGCTCTTTGTCCTCCATTTTTGGCTGCAGCTTTTTACGGCCAAATACCTCAGCTCCAATGAGAAGGGTACAGACAGACCGTTTCTCTCCTCAACAGCCCATCATTTTGGTTGGAAATTTTTCTGGGTAGAAGAGGTATACATTTGAACCTTCTCAGGAGGGGATAGGCACTAAGTCCAGATCTATCCTTTCCCAGAGGAGTGCTTTAGCTGCAGAGAAGCACGGCTACTTCTGCCCTTTTGAAGGAAAGTTGCAGCGGCTGCTGTATTTTTCACCACACTCCTTCCTTCTGTTGGGTGTCTGGTATGCTGAGGATGTCAGAGGATGCCTCAGGAAATTCAGGTCTGAGATCTGATTTAAGCTGAGGCATATGAGAGAGGCAATGAACCCTAAAGAGAGAAAGCACGCTAAGTCATGTGTTTTAGGTGCATTAAAATGTGATGGATAAACATGATGTGGGAGGAGGCTCTCAGGATCACATACTCAACATGGGGAGCCTGCACTCCTTGGTCCTATGCAAGGTGCTCTGTTTCCTTGGTGACTTCACCCGGGTTGGCTTACATGGGGTCACATTTGTGCATGGTGGTATGATTCCAGTAAGTCTTCACTTAACTTCACAGTTACCTATGAAAACCACCCTGGATGGTCACAGGAGTACCATATGTGTGAACATTCTTAAGGTTTTTTATTTTTATTTATTTATTTTATTTTTTATTTTTTTTCCCTGGCTGTATACAGGCCCCATGGATGGATTGTAAGCCATGGGGACAAGTAGTACATCATTTTAGATCTGGGGCAGATAGCAGCAGACAGCATTGTCCTACACATCTGGAAGACGTTCACCATTTTCATTCTCTCCATTTTCTTTCCAGGTACTTTGGTCTGTATCAGGAGCAAGCCCATCAAATTCTGCCCACAGTGCCTTTTATCCCCTTTATTGTTCCTCAGTTCTAACCCACAAGACATTTCAAACATTAGAAATGGTTCAGTGCATAATGGTTTTCAAAAACATTCAGTATCTCTGTCTAAATGAGAAAAATAAATATCTAGGGAGCTTTTGCACATGTCAACAGTACTCAGTGAAGCAATATGTGTAGGCAGCACTGGAAACAGTGACAAAGTGAGTATCTGTGCATAACTTGGTAATAATATCATCACTGTCTAGACAACTCAACAATTAGCATCCAGACATACCGAAGCCTTCTTTAAGAAGTCTCCAACAATAAAAAAATAAAAATAAAAAAAAATTCTCCATGGGGAAGAAAGCCACAGCTCTCTCTTTGCTACCTTGCACATGTACATTTAATTTTAAAAGGTTGCTTTCTAAGATGTGCCGATTTTCTCAAGGCCACTGCTGAGTGCATGCTTGCAAAAACTACAATTGATGAACATCTTCCTGTTAAAACATCTGTTTTAATATTCTCTGTGTATAGCAGTTGCTAGGAAAAGCTCTGTTTGATATGGTAATTCCCATGCACTATCCAGGCTGCTTCTCTTTTTTTTTTTTTTTTTTTTTTTTTTTTTTTTATTTACTTTGAAAAACATTATTTTCAAAACTGTACCAATACTGGGAAAAACAAAGACTTTCTGCACAAGGATATGACTTCCATTGAGGTATCTTTAAAGGCCTTACCCTGGGGCCTGACTATTCTGTAATGCACAGGCCCAAGTCTATTCTCATTTGCTTCCTGACTTTTGCCTGTCCACCAAACGCAGCAGATCACACCAGGACAAACCCAAGACATAGGCAGAATTATGTCCTCTGATTTTATTACACAGGGGTTTTATTGCTTGTACTGGAGATTTTGTCCCAGAGGGTGCATGTTGAAATGACATTAGATGCTTCTTGTTTGGAGGATTGACCAAGGCAGAGAGGAAACTCCACAAAACTCCTGGTTATTCCAAGTGCAGGCAGGGGTTATCTCTTTTTACCCCTCAGGACTTGGCCTCACTAAGGGTGGGCTGTAGCCATTGGGGACCCCTTGTCAGTAGGACATAATTTTGGCTGCAGGTACCATGAACCCTCTTTGAAAGGTTAGTGCTGGGTACCACAGCTGCCACGTGGAAAAACTCCTGCTGTCCAGGAATGCAGTGAGGAGTCCCTATTTGACGTTTAAAGCAGTGAATATTTGAGCGCATGATTGCTAATGACATCAGCAGCACCTTCATTGCAGCAACTGCTAGAGACGGATGTCTAAGGCATGCTTTTATTCAGTGGTCAAAAGCCAAGGCAAACACAAATTATTTCAATCATCATTACCTTTTTTTTATACAGCACAAGCTGAACTATGTTGGGAAACAGAACCCTGCGGTGTCTTTTAGCCCCTTGGTGGGTTGCAGGCCAGCAGCTGAGTTGGCTTTTAATTGTATTCATTGCCTTGAGGGCCAACCCCAAAGCCACAAGTGCTCATACTGTGACTCATGCTCTGCTGCTGCTATGAGTGCTTCTGATGGCTTGACAGCTCCTTTGCCCAGTGAGCAATATGAGCAATAGCACAAATATATAGACCATCAGAACTTGACAGGGCAGTAATAGAAAGACATTGTTCAAGACAATTCTCCTCAGCACTTCCCACTCTGACATAAAATAGGAGCAGGGTGAAGTGGCTCAGACTAAACCAGTACTTGGCTCTGCAGTTTTTGGAACAGGGAGGAACCATGTGATGCATTTTTCAAGTCTGTTAGCATAAACTCTTTGGTCTTCACACTGTCAATGTCTCCAAGGTGGACAGGGTCTAAAAATTATATGTCTTTTCCCTGGGAAGATCAGTCAGACTGCAACATCCATGGAAATGGAAATGCTATACTTACGAAATCAGGAAGGTCAATAGTTGAGCTAAGCATGTCTAAGGTTCATTTATGACTAGGATCAAAAACATGTAAAAGAAACTCCCACCCAGAGCTCTGTGGATGACATGAACATTTTGTTGAAATGTCTTTCCCCACCCAGTGGTAAGGAAAAAACCTTGGTCAGTCTTTCAAAGACTCAGCCTTGGGAGGGGATGGGACTCACCAGCACTCCCTGTGCTCCAGTCTGAAGCTAACTTTAGATGTGAAAAACTGAATATAGCTCAGTAAAAGACTACTCGTTTTCCCACCTGTTTCAGCCCTCATAGGAACAGCTAATCAATAACAGGCTTGTATAGCTGGTGAGATAACTGCCTATGTCTATATGTGCATGTCTATGCAAGAAATGTCTTCCTGATCATCTATGATAGATAACTGCTGTTTACTTTCCCTGCAAATGAGAACACGCGGAACAAAATCTCCTTCAGCTCCCCTGAAAAATCAGGATTTTTCCCTCTCTGTCCAGGAAGCCATGGGTCATACATTTCTGCAAGACAACATAGACGATACTAACAGGCATCCAAAGTCCCCAGAAGAGAATCAGCAACTGCAAGAGAACCAGGGACAGTGGCCCACCCTCTTCTCGTTCCCCCTTCAGAGAGTGACTCTGCAGGATAGGCAGGACTGATCATGGCTGTCAAGGTGGTTGCTCCTCACATCTCCCCACTCCAACTTTACTTCTCCTGACCAAATACCTTGTTCTTTCTCCACTCTGTTTTTTTCAGTCCTCTGTTATGCCACAAAATCTTACTGTCACTATATACATTTCCATGTCACAAGAGGAACAGTTTTCCTTGCCATAATGCACACAAAAAGGGAAATGCCATGTCTGAGCTTCATTTTCATTGTGGTTTGCTTAGACTTTAATATGTACGTCAATTCTCACAATGCATTGTTTTTTCTGCTCCTCATTTAAAGTCAGAAAGGTCAGCCTGCAAAATGCAATTGCTGTAATTGCACAGAGAGCAGCTACTGCCTTACAAAAGCTCCTTTTCCCTCTTCATTGGGCTGGTGGTGTCCTGTACTGCATTTTGCTACCCGGGCTGGTGGGCTGGTGTACGTCAGGGGCCTGGTGCTGCCTCCTCATTCCTTCCCTTGGCTTACTCAAAAGCCTCCTTGTGTGGTGTGGCTGGGCACTCTCCAAAAAATCAGCTCAGAATTCACTCCTGAAAATGACTGTGTGAGGCAGTTGGCCACTGTTGTGATCAGTGGTGCTCTGAAAATGCAACCTTTATTTGTCAAGTGTTAGGAAGAAGTCGTCTGTACTCCTGATTAACTTGATGAACTTCATTTGCCTGAAATTGAGTTGCTCATGTAACATGTGCTTGTGTAGATATGTGGGAGAAGAAGAATAACTTCCAAGTACAGTTTTCATCATTATGTCCCATTTGAGGTTTTTAGAGTGTGTGAAAGTTGAAGCAAAATGCAGTGGGGCTATCTGTGTGTCTAACTGGGGAAGCAGGTAAGAAAAGCCCTCCATGGTAGTGCTGCTTTTTGGATGTCAAAGCTGCCCTGGAATACTTTCCCCGTTGTCAGAAGAAGCATGTGTCTTGGCCCCTGATCTGAAGTCTTTTAAGGGAAATGCTCTAGTCTGGAAAATTATTACACTGCTTCACAGACATATTTGTGAAATCAGAACATCACCACGTAGGGTATTATTTCATCTCTGCATAGCTTCAGACACTCTCCCTGAACTATTTGGGGAATACTTTGGACAAGGCAAAAGTATCTGAGGTCTCCCAAGGAGGGCAGGGAGGCAGAGGGGAGCATCACTTCCCAGCTCAGAGGAAAACAGCATCCCTATTCCAGACAAGCCATTGACCCGAAGAAAAGAAGGAAGGAGAAACTCAGTTTCAGGCTCCTTCTCTCTTCTGGGTGAACCAGGACCAGCTGTTGCATTCACAGTCTTCGGGGAATGTAGTGCATGCTTAATTCATCACGGGCAGCTTCCCTGGGAGATCAGACCGAGAGAAGGGAGGGGATGAGTGAAGCAACTCCCAGGACAAGTTTTCAAACAATCAAAGCACAAAGACTTCCTTAAAAAGCTCCACATTACAAAGCCTTTGGAAACTTTGCTTGTTCATGTAAGTAAAGGATGGAAAACTCCTTACTGATTCTCTCAGTGCAGCTTAAAAAAAAAAAAAAAAAAAAAAAAAGCCCACATAACTGACTCATGTTCCTTTAAGAGGGGTTTCCTATCAAATCCCTTGTGAGTGTAGTTGCTGAAGGCAGCAGATTCCAGCAAAACTTCTTTCACCAATGGACACAATTCGTCCTATTAAAAAAAATAACACTGGCTGTCCTGACTGTGTAGGTGGGTGAGAAAATGTTAACAGCTGCACTCACAAATCCGTGCTGGAGGAGCAAGCTGCCAAAAATACTTGTACTGTGAACAACTGTTCTAAATTTGGTTACCTGCTTTATATTATTCAGTAGCCAGGCTCTCTCCTTGCTCTTATCCTATTAGATACGTAAAGCACAAAAACATAACCCTTTCTATCAAAGACAGATGAGTCCACCAGCTGTCATCAGAAAACCGGGGCATGGCACCGTTTGCTGTGCAATTAAGTGTTTGCAGCATTTTTGACAAATGAGGAGGAAGCAACCCATTTGGTGCTGGGGAGGCACTGATGGCAGCCCTGAAGGAGGGCTGAGCCTGAGAGGGACCGGCCCTGCCACACAGCAAGGAGGGGAGGAGAGCTGAGGCTCTCTGTCCTCCCTGAGTCCCAGGTCCAGCTCCTCCATCCCCACAGGAGAGGTGCTGGTTGCCTCCTTGCTCTGTGGAGCCACTGACACCAGGGGAATGCAGAGAGACCTACCCTGCTCCTTGTGCAATGCATACCCAAAATGCAGGCCTTCGGGCTGAGCATGAGAAGGGTTTGTCTTCTTCTGGCCTTTGGAGGAGGATGTTTGTCCTGTACCACCACTGGAAGGTGGCAAGCTGCCCTCCCACAGACTGGGCAGTCTGTGTAGTTCCATTTTACTGCTGCCCAGTGCCCTCTGTTTTGCGGCCAGGACATGTCCCGTGCCGGCTGTGAGCTTGTTGCAGCAGAGATGGTCTGGTGTGGGGGTATGCACACAGTGCCCCGTATGCTGCATCCTCTTCTAAAACTGGGAACCTTCTGCGCCCTCCTTCCACCATGCAGCACTACCACTGTGAGCTAACTGCTGAGCTAACTGTGAAACACAACTTTTTCCCTATATTAAAAAATAATACTTTGCCACTGAGACACAATAACCACTTTTGCTTATGAACCACATATTTGACATTTTTTTCTTCTTTTTCTTTTTTCCTTTCCTTTCCTTTCCTTTCCTTTCCTTTCCTTTCCTTTCCTTTCCTTTCCTTTCCTTTCCTTTCCTTTCCTTTCCTTTCCTTTCCTTTCCTTTCCTTTCCTT
>CM021765.1:110402670-110437883 GCA_011076525.1 Nettapus auritus | reverse complement strand
CCTTCCCTTCCCTTCCCTTCCCTTCCCTTCCCTTCCCTTCCCCTTTTGCCTTTTCCTTTCCTTTTCCTTTCTTTTCCCTTCTTTTCTCTTCTTTTCCTTTCTTTTCCTTTCTCTTTTCTTTTTTTATTTTCTGTTCATAAAGCCTGCAATTTTCTGGATGAAATGTTTTGCTCTAAATTAACTGTGGATGCAATTTAATGAGTAGGCCAAACGGTGATAGTTAGGCACATAACTAACATCTGGAATGTGCAGTATTAGTGGCTTAGTTAAGACCCCTTAATTAAAATGAGGTCATTCAGTCCTCCCTTCTCCGTTTGTGCAGATGATATATACTTAATACCGAGTACTTGCTGATATGTTATTAGGACCACATAAGCCGTCTATTAAGTACCAGGGAAATTGTGGCTTTGATGTGTCAGGTACCTAACGAAGATGAAATTCAGACTGGGAGCCATATCATGTCAGAGTGCAGAAAAGACCTTTCTGCAAGCTTTGCTCAGTTTTTCATATGAAGCACATTCATTTCTTCAGTAAAAAAAAAAACCCTGCAAGTAAACCCTCTTTCTAGGACAGCTACAGAAGGTGCCCACTTAAGGAGCAACAACACGTTATTCAAATACCCCAGTGACTGTTGCCAGGACCCCTAGGGCATCACTCACCCCTCTGCACCATCCCCTGGGGAATGCCACGTTATTGGCATATTTCTCAGACAAAATCTGGAACTGTTTTTTCCAAAGTCCATAGCACTCTTGGCCAGTGATTGGTAGCTAATTAGAGACCTAATTAGAGTTCAGCTTGGCAAACACTGTTTTCCCCACTTAACATTATACTCTCTTTTTGGAAAGATGACATTTTTCCAGTCCCTGAAGTAAAGCGGGGTGGGCAGGAATTGACCTCACCTCTCCAGCTGTCTGGGAGGGAGGTGTCTCCCTGAACTTGTCTGCCAGGCTCCCTCTGTTGTCAACAGGGAGAAATAAGCACAGGCGATTCATCTCACCTGTCCAGGAGACCAAGCTGAGGTTGGGGTGAGCTGTCCCCCAGCAGAGTCTGCCTCTTTCCTTCTCCAGGGACACAGACCATAGACACAGCTCTGAACATTAAATCAGACGTAGGCTGCAGTGGTGTGTACTGGTGCGTGTTGCAGATAGCTGCAGCTCAGCAGGGCATAGAGACCTTCCCCTTGGGACAGCTTGGCCATGCATGAAGCTACCTGAGCTGGGGAAGGGGGCAGCTGGGGCTGCTGAGCTCCTCCCTCAGGCTGATAGTCCAGACCAGGAAGATGTGCCTCTGGTTCCAGGGGCAGGAGACAGTGAATCTTGTAGTATCTCCACTGGATCAATGACATTTTGGTTAGGGCTTCACATCTATTAGTCACTTGGGTAGGAAATGCGTGAGGGTAGGGGGGAGAAAATTCAAGCATTGTTCATAAGTGTTATAAAATTGTCACATGGTGCTTAGAAAATGCTCATGCTGCAGAAGTCTCAGACGTGTACAGCTTTATCAGCCGACCAGCTGACAGTATCAGCCTGATAGCCATCCTGTTTCTGATCTCGTTAGCACCAATATGCCTCAGGAAAAACTCCCCCGATATTGGCAGATTTGTGCCACACTGATGCTGGGGCTGATAAAAGCCACGCAGTGCACACAAACTAAAAACCACTGTCAACAGTGCAATTTGTCAGGATCTGCAGCAGTGCAAAGCAGACCAGTGGCTACATCTCTGTGGTCTATGCTGTGCCTGGGTGCAATTGTTTTGCTTTGAGTCTCCAGAAACTTGATCCTCAGCTGTGTCTGAGCTGTGCTTTGTTCACCTTAGGGACTGGAGAAATAATGTCTCAGTGTTGCATTTACATGGCTTTCTAAAACTCAGCCTTGAGGCTGGTCTAATTTACACATCTGTGCCTCCAGCCTTAGGTATTCCAAGCACCTGGGGGATGCCACATGCATTTGCTATGTCCCAGCTCTGCCCCAGCAGGCAGGGACCTCTTAGCAAGTGCCCAGAATGAGCCTGGGCATGCCTTCACATTGAGACATGCTCGTCTGCTCCTGGAGATGTTTTTTGGACCACTTTGTCCCACTGTCTTAGTAAAAGCCTAGCCTGCAGGAGGCAAAGGCAACCTGCACATAAGATCTGTGCAGGAAAACCTCGTGTCATGAATATGCATGCAAGGCAGCAGACAAGTTGTCTTTCTCCTATTTCAGCATCTGTGAGCTTGGCATCCAATGGAAATAACTGGCAAGAGGACAATCTGGACAATCTGACAATTTGGACATGTATACTCAGTTATCTCCTGCAAGCTACAGGAGAGGAGATGGCTCATCCATCTGCCCTGTGCTTGGATTTTGGGATGACTGGAGAGACACAGGCAGGCTGTGGGAAATATCAGTCAGTGGGCTGAATTTCTTTCATACTGGCTCATAGACATGAAGGCGGTTCTCCTAAAATCCAAGGACTGCAGGTAATATTGTGAGTGCAGAAGGTATCCAGCATTCCTAGCAGTGGTCAGGCTGCCAAACTTTAAAATAAAATTAATGGATGCCGTAACAAGTAGTGAAAAATTGCCTTTATTTTATTTTATTATTTTATTTTATTTATTTTATATTTTATGTTTATTTTATTTTATGTTATGTATATACGCAGCAGGCACAGGCCAGAATAGCCTTTGCTAACTTCAGAAATGCTCTTCTTCCAACTGAGGAAAAGTACTTTGGTCTGCAGACATCCACCATGAAAACTGGTTTTATTAGCTCATCACTATGTCAACATCATATAAGGAAGTCATGTTACCATTATCTATACAAAATAGATTAGATGAGGGGATGAAAAGGGCTTGATGGGGGATGAAAAAGGTAAAGACAGAAATATGTTTAGTTTCCTAAATGTCAGAATGAGGCAGCTTTTGTCTTCTGTCATGATACTGATAAAAAAATAGTGTTATTACTCTAGTCGTTTAACTTGTTAAACTATTTGTGTTCTCAACACACAACACAAATATTGTCTTCCTTGGTCTTTAATTGATCCTTAACCCCAGAGGAGATAAGAAATAAAAGACTGAAGGATTAAAAAGTCTTTTTTAAGCCTTTTTTTTTTTTTTTTTTTTTCCCAAAAAAAATTTATTGGAAGGAAGGCCTTGTTGGTTGCCTGGCCAGTTATATTTCTTGCACAGGCTGAAAAACAAAAAAGAGGATAAGGTACTGAAGGGGCAAAAGAAAAAAAAGAAAAAAAGTAAAAATTTGATTTTCTTTCAAGCACAAAAATCCACAACTGAAATTGTTCTTCCACCTCAGCAACCCTTTTATGGGATCTTGGATGCTTAGGGATGTTTGTGTAATTGCTTCTTGTAAATGATCTTCTACTCTGCAACACTTTACAGTAAACCACTTTCCTTTGCCATCTGTTATCCAGTTGTTTTAACTGGGTTTCCAGTTATTTGTATCAGTCATTTACAAGAACCTTTTTAACCTCCATAAAATGAAATAATTGAAGCCTATCTTCTTGACTCCTTCAGCATATAGTTGACATGTGTTTCAAAAGTGAGGGACATAGGGTTAAAATTCAGCAAGTAAGAAGCAGTAATTTGTAAATCAGCACTAAGCAATCCAGCAATGCCAAAAATCCTTCTTCCTGAAAGCTGTGAGTGTACACGTTTAATTGGAGAAAGCAGTTTGGGGGACCTCCCAATGATTTTTCAACTCTAGCTCGGTTTTTGAACCCGTGCCATTAGCAGCCACTGGCTGGTCAGTGTAAACAAATATTTTAATGACTGAAAATACGGTTTGTCAAGCACAGAGGTACTTTATGCCTTTCTAGAAAACAGTGCTTGTTGTTGTCTAACAGCTGGGAGATGAAGAGTTAAAGCATCCCACACCACCTGGTGCTACAGGAAGGAGCAGCAACAGGGAGCATCCCCTGCTAAGGACTCTGTCTCCAGTCACCACCATGGCAGGTGGACACCCCTGGCCATTCTCTAGACCCCTGCTCATGGCAAGGAGCAAGGTAAGTGCTGCATTTGCCCATGATTTCAGGCAAATTTGCCCTGCCAAGTTTGAAATGCACTGCCACAGGGAGGGCTCAGTAGTTCATGAGGAACCAGGAATGTTAATGGGTTTGCATTCTGCTTGGGAGAGACAGTGGAAGTGAAAAAAAGGCCCGGGGGAGGGGGAGAAAGAAATCCAGTGCAATTACAGGGTGACAAGCAGAACAGGGGAAAAATAAATATGAAGACGGCATTAGAAGAGAGAGACCAAAGAGGTTAAAAGGATCTAGTAAGAAACTAAGTACAGTGCTACATTGTGTCCTGGGTAGGGGCTGCATGGAGGGGGCACCTCACCCCTGACTTATACAACTCCTTTCAGCAATCAAAACAGATTCCTCTTTTAAAAAATATATATATATATTTTTTATTTATTTTTAAAAAATTTAAAAACCATTTTAAAAATGTGGATTGCAATTAAAGGCAATAACAGCACTCATAAAGGCAGTCTTGGCCTGCAGGCCATGCCCAGGGGCTGGGATCCCGGCTATTCCTCTCCAGGGCTGGTAGCCACTGTCAAGGTCATCACACACCACTTCTCTACAAATAACAAAACAAATCCATCCATCCTCAGGAAGAAGAGGTGCCTGTGCCCAGCTGTGTTTTGCAGCACAGCATCTGAGTCATCCCAGCCCCAAAGGGGATAGGGCTGGTGTTAAAACCCCGTGAACTGAGAAGAACATCAGGTTCCAAATGCTCTGAATTTTCTGAGTATTTGTAAAAATAAAAACTGTCTTTAATATCAAAGCAAAATAGTCAGTTTTTTTGTTTGTTTGTTTTTGTTTTTGTTTTTGTTTTTGTTTTTTTGTTTGTTTTTTGTTGTTGTTGTTTGTTTGTTTGTTTGTTTTTTTTTTTTTCCACGCCAAAATTTATCAAAATATTTTGAGAATTTCCAATAATAATAAAACACATTAGGAAAGTGGGCGTCACAATGGCAAAATGCAGCATTGTCAGGATGTTCCTACAGGAGTGCCTCATCCCCATGGGACTTCATCTTGCTTGTGTGCACACTTCAACAGCAAATTGAATGCTTGGTAGGTGAGCTTCCAAATGCCTGAAGTCAATGGGAGGCTTGCTATTGACGTCAGTGGAGCTAGAGTTGCACTCAGTAAGTGATGGCAGACATTGTGAAATATTTTCTAACAGCACTTGCTTGTTAAACATGACCAACTTTTTGCCATCTACTCATGGCTTCCCTTTCCTATGCTCCACTTCATCATTTCTGACCTGTGCTGTGCAGCCCTGGCTCCGGAGCAGGGCGTCTCTCCCCCTTCCCAGGGTGCTGAGTCAGCGTTTAACAGGGACATTATTGTCCTTCAGTATCCATTATGCAGCTTATTTTACTATGAAAATTCATAATTTGGGAAGAGCATATGGTTCTGATTCAAACTGGAGCCTGCATTTGATCCTGATGTAAACAGACCAGCTTTGGACGCAGAGACTCCCACCATTTGGCAAAATAGCAAATATTTCGGATCCATTCCAGCTCTCCCGGGAGTGTATGGGAGGCTTGCAGTTGATTTCAATAGTAGCAGGCTCTAGTGAAATTGAATATTATAGAAAACAAGATATCCCTGTAATCTTTCAAATTTAACTGTTCAATGAGAAAAAAATCAAGGAGGGAAACTGAGCAGAAATAGCAGCAAAAGACAGACGGAGGGAGGCTATGGACTGTGGCAGAGAAAAAGAAAGTGCAGAGAAGTAAGAAAGAATATCATCAGAGGAGAAAAATGGGGGTATAGAGGAACATAGCCAGATAATATTATACACACATATATATATATATATTCAAAACCAGAACCCAGAGACAGAGAAAAAGAACTGTTTTTGTTTGTTTGTTTGTTTGTTTGTTTGTTTTTTGGCAGGTTTGGAGAGAGAAAGAAAAAGGAAGTAAGACAGAGTGAGTCCCAGGTCTGATTCACCAAGATAAATGTTAAACATATTTATGCACATGAGTAGCTGCATTGATGGGCCTGGAGTTAAGCACATACTTAAATGCCTTACAGAGCAGTGACAAAATAAATATATGCAGAGGAGTGAGAAGGTCAGAAGGGAAGGAATGCAATCCAACACTTTTAAAGAAAAAGTGTCTACAAGAAAGAAGTGGATAAGGACATCTCTTACATCCCTGTGACAGACAACAATTAAAAAGATTGGGTATAATGTGGAGAAGGAAGATTTAAAATGTATTCCAATGATAACATCAGGGGAAAATAACAAGGGCTCTGGTTTTAACACAATGATAACAAGAAAAGTTCTGACTTCTTTATAGGTGTCCAGATCCTGGAGATTTACTTGAAACTATAGCCCAACAGCACATAAGACTTAGGAAGATGAGTTTTACCAAAATAAGAATTGTTCTCAGCTTGGCTTTACTTTGAGATTGATAAGCAAATAAATGCCTTCTGCTTCTTTCCTACTTTGTGTTTCACATCCCCTCTTGCCAATCAAACCAACCAGAGCCAAGGCAGCCTCTTACAAGAAAGTCCTCGGAAGCTATTTCTGCACCTGCCAACAGACTCTGGTGATGCCTACCTAACATAGCTGCATGACAGATTGTAAGAGACAAGGTAGTGGCTGGCTCTGGTCCCTTTTCTCAGATGGGTTAATGGGATATGGATGATTTATGGCTGAGACCAAGAGGATTTGCAAGCTGTATGGGATATTCTGGCAAATAATAATAATAATAATAATAATAATAATAATAAGCTAATGAATTTCACAACCTATTGGCTCTGTTGAGGACTGATATAACTGTATAACTGTGCCTCCTCTACACTGGCCACATGAGAAAAAAAAAAAAAAAAAAGAAAAGAAAAAGAAAAAAGTAGAAACCATAAGTTATTTCTTTTTTTGTTTTCAAGCAAACACTGCCATAGTCCATGTTGCTTGCCTTTATCAACAATCCTGTCATCCGTGCTTCTGTATTCTGGAAAAACTTTATGAAACTATAACATAAATTTATTAGGCAGAAACAAATTGTGAAAAAAATAAGAACTGCAGAGTACAACCTCCACTGTGTTATTCTGCAGAAACACTCCAGCTTCCCACTAGTAGCATGAATGTTATTCCTAATAACTGCTTGAAGTTTCCACATACTCATAAAATTCCTTAAAAAAAGATTCATTAGAAACACCGAGGAAATGGATTTAAAACAAAACAATTTTTCTCCACACCTCTGGGCTGACATTTCTTGGCAGCTGAGTTTTCAAGCAGAGTTAACAGAAAAGAAAACTCACTCTTTGTATATTCTAAGAGCAAATCTTCATTTCACTGAGACTGTTGCAGAAAAGACCAACTCCACTGCTTGGAGACGAGGGTAGAGAGATACCCCTCATCCACCCAATCTACCTGGCAGTTATGGGGTGCTTATTTTCTTTGTTAGTGAGGTCATCTTTCTTTGAGAAAAAAAAAAAAAAAAAAAAAAAAAAAAAAAAAAAAAAAAAAAAAAAGAGAGAGAGAACCCTCTCCGTAAGCAAAGTCACACCATCCTCTGGGAAGCTGACTTCATTTTTATTTTTATTTATTTATTTTTTTTTCCAGTGCTGCCCCTCATGCATAGGAGAAGCTCTTTATAAACACCCTGAACATTACCTCATTATTTTTCTTGGTAGCATCAAAACTCCCATTCACTGCAATGCCTACAGAAAATCTGGCAGAGATTAGACCAATCCCATGGTTTAAGATCCTGATGTCTGTTACTGTTACCCCCATCTCCCCTGTATCCAGCTGTTATGTGCCTCACAGGTAGATCGAACCATCTCAGGTCAGGACATCTTTTTTTTCTGTTCTTCTTTTAACAGCTGGATGCAACATCCATGTGAAGATTCAATCAGAATGATTTAACAATATTTCCATTTTTTAAGCATAGTAGTAGCAGGTTGGTCTATAAATATCTGCCTGACTCAGTGAGCTTGTGTCTCTGACAGGTCTTCCTATTCCTTCTCCTTGGGAAATGCAATTTTAGTTGCCTGGGTGGAGCTGTCCCTAAAGCCGAAGCCCTCACCCCTATGTCCCTTGGCCATACATTGTTAATGCACTGACAAATTGCAGTCAGCTTTTCACACCCTGCTAAAATAGTACCACACCAGCAACTAGACCCTAAGAGGAAAAAATAGCAGTTGCTCAGTGTGATAGGAGGAAGAACAACTCAGTAACAACGATATGTATATATATACTTTTAATGAGGATTTCTGTTTGTATTTTGAAGTGATGCAACTACTGCATTGTGAACTGTACAGGAGATGCTGAAGAGCAGGATGCAATGCTGGTATAAAGCATGACTGTGGCATTGCAGCTTGGTTCCTGCAGGGTGAAAGAACTCCTACTCCTACTGTCATTAAGAAGGGAAAAGTTCTGCCCCACTGATTTTTTTTTTTTGTGTGTGTGTGTGTGTGTCTGCCATGGGCCTGCCATTTCTGCCATTATCTCTGGCACTGGTGCATGTCAAATTTGTTTGGTGACAGAAGGCCCCAAGGAGGAAAGGAACTCCTGTGCTGTGCAAGGATCTCATTTCCAAGCACCCAGAGCCCTGCTTACGAGTCTTGGATAATCTTTCCCTGTCATGAAGACTTCTCTGAAAGCAGTAACACAGATTCAGAGGAAAAGTTGCGTCAGAGAATCCTGCAGAGCAGGGCAGAGATTAAATTCTCTCTTGAAGATAGCTGAAGTAGTGGTGGTTGTTGCTGCTAAAACCAAGCAATCATTTATTATTATAATTATTATTTATTTTTTTATTCAGGCTTGAAGAGGATGCTGCAAGCAAGATGCATTATCTATATTAATGCCCAGAGAAATGAATGTAACATTGACAGGTCTAAAAGAGAGGGCAATGGTGGTCAGGTTGCTTATGCGAGAACAGAGGAGACTTGCACTTCTGAGGCAGGTACAGTGAGCATGCAAACATTTAACACAAGGCAGAGCAACCTCAACAGCAGACTAGGAAGGAGACCTATAAGGGACCTTATAATAGTAGAGTCAAGGCAATACACTAGGAGGTAAGAGATGGAAGGGGTGGTTCATGTTCTTCTGGAAGGAACGAGATTTAAATCTGCATTTTCCACATTCCTGTATGTGCTCTAAGGACCAGACGGTGGACAAAAGAGACACACTGCTCCCTCTCTGTCTATGTCTCGTGTAAGGCCCACTCTCACAGATGCACTCACAAAATGCTGGTGGGAAGGGGCCCAAACTTTGAGACCAATGGAGATCACTCAGTTTTTGAATGCCTACAGCGATGTTTTCTTTGTCGAACTGCTTGTTATGGCCAAGACATAAAGACTCATGTGGGAGTTCATACCTCTATGGTATATGTCCTAGGTATGTAGAAAATTACTAGATGAAAGTAGGGTGTCTAGTTCAGGCAGTTCTTCTAGAGTGGCAACTCAGTTGGAGGTTTAAGGATTTAATTCTTGTCCTTTGTCATATAGATTCTTTTGTGGATCCTATGTGTCAAACCCAAAGGCAGACCCAATGACTATACAACCTCTACATTACCCTGACTTTCCTGCTCTGAGCCAAGTAGAGTGAAGTTTAAATTTGCTATGTACAATCATCATTACGCTAAATTTTTGTCCTCTGTGCACATTTTAAAGAAACTAAAAGCAAATATTGATAGCCCCAGTGGTAACTAGACGTAAAAGCAAAAACCTTGGGCAACTGATGAAAGACAGGGTTGTGGCTATAACATGGGAAGAAATACACACCGAACTGTAAGAAGAAAATTCCTAGTTGATTGGTTCCTAATGTAGTAAAACAATTCACCCTGGGACTTGTAAAATAACTGTGAGAGCTTAAAGTGATTCAGATTGGCAGTTCCAGCACAGTCCCAGAGGACACGATGCAATAGCCATGTTTAAAACCTATTACTGGGTTCCATGGAAGGCTGAGGAGCCAGCCCAGAGCCACCACAGGGGGTAGGACGTGGGGGCAGGATGTGCGACAGGGCTGGGGAGGGCTCCTCTCTTCTATTAACCTCTCTTAGCATCGTTTATGGGAAGAGTTGAGAAACTTTGCCCCCAAGATGCCCAGCACTGCCACTCCCTCTGACCTCCCAAGACCCTTGTACAATTCTTGCGCTTTAAAATTTCTTCCATGTGAAGATGTACTGAAAGTCCCTGCCGCGTTTTAAGTATGGGAATTGTTCCTCAAATAGAAAAAATAAATAAATAAATAAATAAAAAATCAAAATGGAAGGTCCTTTCTAACGTTTGTGCCCACTGGAGACAGACATGAGAAAAGAAAACAATCTAGCTCTTCAGGTTTGTGCCTGAGGTATCCCAGGAATAACTCACCCACGTGGGTTATGAGACTCTTAGCAGATGCTAGCAGGGACAGCCACAGGCCTTTGAGATGCAATGATGGCCAGAGCCATGGGCCATGTGGACACCTTTTGTGTCCCCCCTGCTTCACTGTATGCCAAATGGCTGGATGGTACAACACATAATTTCTATGCAGCAGTTTTCTTTAGCTGAGCTGTATTAAGCAAACTACCAGGCGCCATGGGATAACATGTCAGAACTTGACTCTGAAAGCACTCCGCAGGTATTCAGGGAATTATAATAGCTTTGTCAGGTCAAGGTCTGAAAGCTGTTAAGTCTGACATCACTTGATCATCCAAAGTTATGTAATGCTGGTATTATATTTTATTGCACAGACTGTTTTTCTCTGCTCCTTACTCCTTACCTCTGAGCAAGCAAATTTGTGCCACTGCGAGTCCACCTGGGCATAGCAAGCAAGGCCAGCTCACTCCCACCTTCTCATTTGCATGGTCCTTTATGGGGACAGTCCTGGGGGAGCCACAAACTGGGGTAGCCAGCAGTGGCATCATCTTCAAAGAGCTGTGCTACTTGCAAATGGATGCCTGCCCCTAGACTTATACAATTAAGCAGAAAACTGAGCAGACCAAACAGCACAGCTGTGCCTGTCTGTTCCCTGCCTCTCTGGTGGCTAATGCACCAATATCAGCTGAAAGAGAATGGAGAGAGAGTTTTGCCCCTCATCTCCATACTTACTGAACAATGCAGTTTAAGAGAGATGGTATGGACAGAAAAACAGGGAATATAGCTGGTGGGTATGCACTTGCACAGAGGCCAGACATGGGACAGCACTACAGCTCTAATTCAGCCAGTAAGGATATCAAAGAATTGCACAACGAGGCTTCAGTGTTGGATATTCAGTGCTCCTGGAGGCTTTTCTCAGTACATACCATAACGTTTTAGTTTCTGTACTACTTGTTCATGACCTGATTAGCATAAAGCTTGCTTGCATATGTCCACTGGAGCTGCAGTTGTGTTTCCTAACCATATTTCAGGCACAGCCAGAGGAAGAAGGCAGCTAAGGAGAACATACACCTCTAATGATTATCTGTGGCATGAGATTTCCTATGGTTATTCACCATGTTGGTGTAGTTTCCTCACTGCTCTGCTCAAGGCTGCACCAGGAGGCATGCACTAGCCCCAGCTTGGAGAAGGAATGAAGCTAAGAGGTGTGTCAAAACACATGGGGCAGTGCTCATGAAGGAGGAGCTGACCCTGATGCACCAATTTCCTGCACTTTCATTCTCACCAAGGCAAATGATGTTTTTCAGCAACATAAGGGTATCTGTTGCAGAGTTATCAGAGAAACAGCAGCTCCTTGCATCCAGGGTGAACAGTTTGGTGGTGGAGATATCTACATACAGTGTGATGTAATACTGTGTAATTAGAGCTTGCATGCGTCCATCCTGCCTATTAGGTTCTATGGAATTGGACTCACAGAAGGCAAGTTTAGTATAGACCAGCTTCAGCCTGTATTTGTTTGTTTGGTTGGTTGGTTTTTGTTTTTGTTTTGTTTTGTTTTCTTCCATCATTATAAACACATATTTGTGCAGTACTCACTGCACCTGAACAGAGGCTGCTACCACGTGGAAAGCATGCCATGCACCTCATGAACAAACAGGAAAGGATGAGAAGTCCCTACTCCCGCAGTCCCCCAAAAAGGAAGGGAAGTGAGTGTGACTGAAGGGCAGCCTGTGGAGAACTGTTGTGCTTGCCCATGCTGCATTTCTCCTCCTTGAAATAAGTTACTCATCTTGAACATAAAAGTCCAGGCCACTGTCCAGTCCTGCTCCCAGTGTGATGCTCGGGGCAAGGCTGTGTCAGGTCTAACTGGTAGATTATGGATGACTGTGAGCACTTTAGCAGCCTTCTCCTGAACACATTCAGCTCATTCTTACTGACACCTAATTTTGAGAAAGCCTCTTGGACTAATTTCCCCAAAAAGAAAGGCTCCAGTCTGGAAACCCCAGTGAGTGAAAGACACAAAGCTTTCCAGCTCCTCTCTCACCCTCTCTGAGCAATGAATTACACCTCAAGTCATCTATCAGCCCCCATGACTCTCTGGCAGCCTGTCTACTTTTGATGTGTTTCAGATATTTTTCATTTAAGTTTTCCTGCCTTTCAGAAGTTGCATTGCAGAATCTCTCTCTTGGTTTGCCTTATTATGGCTTCACCGTTAACTTGCCAGAGCACACGATCACTTATTTCCTTGTTTGGACACATTTTATAACACTGGGACAAAGCAAGAACTGGGATACAACTTCACCTATGGCACCTCCTTGCACTTCACTCATGGGGAAGTTTCATGTCAGATATTACAACTTCTCACCTTTAAACATTTTTTTTTTTTTTTTTTTAGAATTGTGCAATTAAGTTTGATTTTATGTGTTTGTTGTTTTGTCATTGTTTTGTTTTGTTTTGTTTTTGTTGTCGGTGATTTTTTTTTTTGTGTGTGTGTGTGTGTGTTTTGTTTGTTTGTTTGTTTGTTTTTCTTCCCCTCCTCCAGAAGATGAGTGAATGTGTTTTTGGAAGCAATGGCTATTCAGTTTCCAGAGGAGTGCCTGCAGAGACACTTTAGTCTGATGTCTGTAGTGTTAAATTAGTTTGCTCCTTGTTTCATGCTAGGCTTCTTGACCCATCAAATCTGGGGTTAAGCATTTAGTGTCTTTGGCAAGAAAAAACAGGCATGGCTGCAATGATAGTTCACTGATCCTATATTCAGCAGAGAGACTGGGCTCCTTTTGCTCAAGACTGTCTCTGACATGAAGTGCTCACACAGTCATATGCGTCCTCCAAACTGGTGCTTGCACACAAATTTTGAGGTCTGCAAAACAAGTGTGAAGTGTGAGAAAGACACTGAGAGGTCAGAAGTGACTTTTGGAGCTGTCCCAGCTCACTTTTCTCTGCCATGCACCATTCACACGCAAAGGGGTCACAGTCACTTTTCCAACCAGTAGTGTCCTTCTGTGCTTTGCTGTTGAAAATGTGTGACAAGCCCCATCCCACAGACAGCTGGCAGGAGCAGCCCTTGACCCTGGGCTCCAGGCTGTGCTACTCCAGAGGAGCAAGGCCTGGGCCTGCCACTCTGGCAAACTGGCAGCCAGTGTTTTGGGCCTGGCCAGGCCACCTATGCAGTGTTGCCTTCTGCTATTTTATTTAGCCCAGAGAAGCCTGCAGCTTGTCTTAAAGCTGAAGAAACCTTTTTCATACATGTCTTTATGTTTGCTTACTATGGAGTGACTAGGCAAAAAAGGGTTAGGCTCCTGAAGCAGAGGAGGCCTCCAAGGCCACCATGAGGGCCCTGGTAGAGCACGTTTAGGGCACAGAGGCCCAAATGCCCTCATCAGGAGGTGCTGGTGTGGTTCCTGTGTTTGCCACCACTTCAAGGGTCATTGTCAAAAGGTGGGAGCAGGGACCTGGAAGGATGAGTCTCTTGTGGCAGCTCAGCAGGCAATGGTGATCCAGACTCCCTGCAGACATAAGTGCAAAGCACACTGGGCTCCAGGGCATGTTTGGCAGTGGGGGGCGAAAGCGTTTGTCTGTCCTGGGGGACCCTCCTATGTGTGGATGCACTTTGTACCTCAGCAATGTTAAAGTCACTATTGAAAAAGTGCAGCCACTTTAAGGGGGGCTGACTATTGATGTATGATATGGCATAGTCTCATCAGATTTTGCTTATGTGGATTTCTTTATTTTTTCCAGAATCCTTTCAGATGTCACTTGTGGATGATGTGACTGGCATATAAGGGAAAAACAAACAAACAAATCAAACAAACAAACAAGAACAGAAAAACATGCTGCAGATCTTGAGCATCAGCAAGGCCGTGTCCCATGGCTGCTAATAGAGTGGTGCAAGACCCAGTAGATATGCAGATGCAAAGGACTGTGTGACAGGGCAATGCTAAGCTACATTCCCACGAGTTCACCATCTGGCTGTAGCCAACCGACAGGTTATGGCTGTGGGAAGGCAGCCAGCTTACTCTGCCTGGCCGACGCAAAGAAAGACCACAGGTATGCTACTTCTCTTTGCTGATCCTCAAATGAAAATCATGAAGTAGCTTATTCCCCAAAAAGTTTGCCTATCCTATGCTCCTATAGAATTGAAAAACTCAAAGAGAAAGCCAGAAGGGCTCATTTCTTGTGTCCTGGCTTAAAACTGGTTTGTCTTCCTGGAAGTGGAACCACAAAGTGTTAATACTCTGAGACAGTTCTGAGTTTCCTGAAAATTGATCTTCATCAACTTTATCTCAAAGAATTATGATTAATAATGTTCTACTATTTTCAGTTTAATCTGAAATTCTCATCTTCTTCAGAAACTACAGTCCTGATTCTCTCTCTGGCAACTTAGAGTACACACAGAGCAATTGTTCTCATTCAATGGAGTTGCAATAGCAATCTGTAACCGAGAACAGTTTTTGGCTCTTCAGACCAATTCTACAGTTGCTTCATATATCCCCCCTGCAATGCTATAAATATTGGTGCTATTTTAGGCTAATGGTGTTTTTCTCTATAAGCCTAGCCCCATCGGAAGTTTCCTGCCCATATTTGGGTAAGTAACAAAGGACAAATATGATCTTTTTTTTTTAACTCCTTTTAAGTTGTTAAACTTCAACAATAATAAAGGTATTATGTGGAGTCATCTCAAAAATATATCCCATATATCATTCTGAGATAAAGATCTTTGTCTGAGACTTTGTCTGAAAAGGATAATGTTTCACTCCTGGCGCCTGTGAGTCTACGCTTTCTAGCATAATACATATTTGTTATACAGTTACTAGACCTGGCTAGGTACAATGCCCAAAAAAATCAGTTTGCACTTTTTTTTTTTTTTTTTTTTTTTTTCCTCCAATTAACAAAGATCATCAGCCCATTGCCTCTTCTCTACCTGGTGAAAGTTATCTGGAACACTGGGAACTGGTGAAGGCAGTAAGAAAGTGCCTATGTCCCAAGGTGTTATCCATAGGCTTATAAGTTGTGGTGGAGCACAGCACGTCCTGCAATCATAGAGCAATTTGGGCATGCTTTAAAATAGCCACACAATCATTTTCTTTGGTGGAAGTTAGGGGAATGGAGATTAGGATATGTCTAAGTGTTGCAGGAGGGTCATATGAGAAATCCATTTATACAGAGGTTACAGCTCTGTTGAAATTCTTAAAATCTTGTTGAATTGAGGCAAAATGTAAAGCTCCACACCCCAGCATTCGGAAAACAATGAAACATTGCTGGGTGTGTTCTGGATAAAAATATTTGTGTGTTTCATTTTATATTAAGGTGTTTTCATTTTTGATGTTTAAGAAACATCTCATGCACCCAGGTACCAGACATAAATATACCTATGTATATACAAAATATAAAGGATCAAAGTAGACCAAGAAACCATGGGACTCTTTAAGGCCTAACCCAAGGCGGCATGTTTGAGGGAGTCCCCCAGGATTTGCTCCTGTAACCTCATCCGCTGACATATCCCCAGTGGCTGCTACGTTGTCAATGGAGCAGCACCTTCTGGCAAAGGATGCTCATTTGGGGCTGGGGGGTCCTGGGGGCTGCTGCTGACAGCCAGCCCCCTGTAGTAACCGCATCAACCTCATCTCACAAGATCTGAGATGCACTGGAAAAATTAATTCTCTCTCCCTTATCCCCATGCTACTACATCTGTGGTGTGGTTTTCCTCTAATCTTTAGCCAGACCCCAAAATCATAAATATATAAATAATGCAAAAATATAAAACTCATTAAAGAAGTTAAATGTGACATACTGAAGCTAAGTTAAATATAGTAGCAGATTTTGCAAGTTAGAAAAAGTACTAGAGGCTCCTTGTTTATAATTTACAAGTTGTTTTATTTGGTGAGTAGTTTCCAAAGTTAATGGCTTTAATAAACTCTTTGTAAACCAGAGTGCTTATCTCCTGTACACTGAGGGCCAGATGGTACCGTCTGATTCATACTGCAGATTTCTGCAATTTGGCTTCATTAATGTGGCAGACAGCAGTTTCCACACCTCACAGAGGTATGTTCTCATCTTCCAGAAATGGTGGAGCTCTGGAGCCATGTGACTCCTCTGTTTGCATTGGAAAGATCCTTCACAGGGGTGTGATTTCAGCAGAAGGATGTGAAACAAGCCAAAAAAATTAAGCTGCATGATAGCACTAGAAAAAGCAGATCTGGAGGAAAATTTGAGCTCAGGTTAGTGCTGACCTTAGCTTGGAAAATCATATGCTCTCCAACATCCACATCTATACAGCCACTAGGGAGCTGCCTGGTTACATGTGATTTTACCCATCTGTTATTTAAATTACAGACCCAAACTCAAACCCTGGAGCTTGCAAAACTGATGTGGATCAGTGTCATCCCATGGATTCTTTTTCTATAAACAGCTGAAGGATCTGGATAAGGAAGTTTTCTAGTCAGAATTATACCCCTAACCCCTTCAGTTCAGAACATTGTCTACAGACCAGGGGTGAAAAATATCTGTCAGTTCCTCTCTCTGCCCCAAAAAGCACTAATTGCTGCTGCAGTGCAGCTTCTTCAAGGGAAATTCACTTCTTTGCTCCCGCAGTGATCCCCAAAGATGCTGACTTGGGAAAGTTGATTTTCTTTAGTATGCTATAGTAAGAATTTTTAAAAAACTGGAAATAACATCTGACTTAACTACAACACGGAATTCCTAGCATTATTGTAGTTGTTGTTGTTTCCTTTTTATCTCCTTTTTATCTCTTTCCACCTGTACTGCTTGTAGTTTAATAGTGAGACAGGGAGAGAAGAATGTCCCACCAAGTTTCAATTCATTTTTTATTAAAGGTAAATATCTAGTCAAGTGTCTTATTGTTTTCCTCTCAGTTCCTTGTATTTTTCTCTACTTGGCTTTCTTATCACTGTGTGTTCTCAAAGTTTTTGAATGACTATTTTGTGCATTCACTAACCAAATGCTGGAAAAAAAATAATTGGGAAAAAAAAAAACAAAAACATTTAGTTCCTTTTTTTTTGGGGGGGGGGGGGGGGGCAGCAGGTGTTACATATGTCAATTCTCGTTACATTTGCATAAATTGAAAAAAAAAAAAGGAGCATTTCCAAATGAAGTGTTCAGTTCTAGAAAAATGTGAAAAGTATGCTTTTCATCTTAAAGTCATTTATCAAAAAGATGTGTTTTAAAATAAGTTTACAAGCAGTTTTGTCTAATTGAAATTGTCATTATTCACTGAATAAAAAAGATTTGCAACCCCAAAATATAGGCTACTCGCTGTAAGAGAAGAAAGTGGTAGGATAAGATCAGATGCTGCTGGTTAGCTTGTTGATGGGGCTCAACAGTGTGAGGTGCAGGATCCTCACAAATATGGTTCCCTGGGAACCAGGGGAAAGAGAGTTTCTTACAGAGAAGGCTGGAAAGTGATGATCTGACTTGTAGATATGTCACCAGGAAACCAAAGTTTATTATAAGAGAGGGTGTAGAGAGAGAAATTCTAAAGAAAAGGGAACTGGGATATGGATGTCAGGATGAGTGGGATGAGTGGAGGCCTATTCATTTATATTTTTGTCCTCGATATGTGTCACTAGCTGATGTGTCGAGGCTGCAGATGTCTAACCATAGCCTCCATGTGCCTGGGAATCCTCTTACTGCTGTGGTGGAAGGAAGACTCTGCATTGGGCTTCACAAACTGCTATGCTTTTTACTCCACTGGTGGTGAATATGCTAAGCACAGAGAGAAGTTGTGTTCATCCCTGATGGTCCAGAACAAGGCAACTCTGGTCCAAGGCCTCTCCAGACCCTACAATCTCATTTCTTTCTGCAGCTGAGCAAAGAGCTGTACATGACTGGAGCTTTTGCAGATGTGGAACTGGGCTGCAGCTTGGGAATGCACAACACATACTAGGTACATCTCCTGCTTCCTGATATGGTCCTGCAAGGTTTTAACTGTCATGGTTTGAAATGAAACCCTTTGGGTTCTTTCCTAATGAGGCAAATCTCCTGCATTTCCTTTTTCCAGAGGGAAAGTGACATTGTATTATCCCTTCATCATCTAAGTAAAACACAATCATCTCTTTAGTCTTCCTTATGCATTTCTAGACACGGTGGTAATGAAAGAAAATACTCTCCTGTGAGAAGTGGTTTGCAGAGGGGCCATTCTAGCCCTGAGTACTATGGGGAGCATAATTAATGAGAGTTCAGCATAGCCACCCTCACCAGCGGTTAGCCCAACATGGCCACATAGGCAGCACATCTGATAAAGTCTTGGAACTTCTGTGCAGGTGAATTACACAGGCAAGAAGCCTGATGTTGGGCCTGCTGTCCATTAGGGATTGGCTTTTTTTTCTGAGCTGGAGACTCAGGCCAAGACTATGTTAACTTCTGTATTAAAGTGGCACTGGACTGCATATTAACAGGGACTATCAGCTGAATCAGATAAATCTTATGGGAGCTTTAGGGCATTCTGGCAAGTAATATTTCCTACCTTCTTCGAAAAGAAATCCATCCTTCTTCAAATTTTTTAAGCACAGGAAGTTCCATCTGAATATGAGGGGGCACTTCTTTACTGTGAGGGTGACAGAGCACTTGGAACAGGTTGCCCAGAGAGGCGGTGGAGTATCCTTCTCTGGAGATAATCAAAACCTGGATGCTATCCTGCACAATGTGCTCTAGGGGATCCTGCTTGGCAGGGGGTTGGACTAGATGATCTTCAAAGGTCCCTTCCAACCTCGGCCAGTCTATGACTCTGTGATTCTCTGCATAAATTCAACAACGGAGGCAACACATTTGTAGGAACTCATGAGCATGCAGTACATATTCCAATAAGTCCTGCTTGCTGCTTATTACAGTAGGGAGTAGATACTGAGACATGATCAACTCAGAAGACAGAAGACAGAAAATATCATGATGTGTGAAGATAAAAGGACGTGTGAAGATAGTGGTGGAGGAGTGATTATTCCTTATCACACAGGAGGAGGGGGATGTCCAGTGACTAATGAAAGTATATTTAGAGAGAAAAAAAAAAAAAAAAAAAAAAAACATAATAAGGAAGTATTTCTTCTTGAAACATTATTCGTGGAAATCATTGTTATGAAATTTGGTGGAAACCAAAGTGGATATAATGCACATAGTCTTTCATTATTATTATTTTTTCTTTAAATTAAACACTTTTTAGGTTCTTCAGTGGCTATTGAACACAGTGAGCCAAAACTTTAGCACAACAAGTTTCTACATGGCAGAGAATGAGAAGGTAATAACAGGCAAATAGTTGCTGTGGATTGGTTCTGTTTCTTACATACATTCCCAAAGCATGTGCTAGTATCCCATCCTGGAGATGGCCTACTGACCAAGGTACTAATCCAGTATGTCTGCTGCAGTGTTACAGTCATTGCAACTACATTAATACAAGTGGAAGTAGAAGAAACACCTCAGTGACTTTGAATGGTATGTTTTAATTGAAGGAAGATTCCAGCTATGTGAGAAATGACAGCCCTGTGGAGTGTTTGTAGCAATATAGGAGAGGGTAGATGGTGCTCAGAGCACAATGAAGAATATACAGGCCAGTCTACGCTCAGGTGTATGTAGGGGTTGCATTGACAACATTAGCAGATGAAATCCTGTGTTTATTCAGAAAGAATAACACTGAGAACACTTATTTGAGTTTCTCCATTGTACCCTATTTGCACGCTGCTAGTGTTTCACGGGTTGTCCGTCCCCACTGGCTCTTATCTGAGTACTGTGCAGGCACTCTGGGGGAGCAAACAGGCAGCCATCTGGGAAGCAAGCCACGCACCGTCCCGTCGCATCCTCTGGTGATTCTTGGGGAAATGCCAGCCAATGAACTTGCTGTGAAAGTTTTTCTTTAAGAATATTATTCACCACTTCATCTGTAGCAACAGCACTTCTGTACGTGATGTCCTCCATGTCATTGCCAGTCCTCTGAGTCATCAACTCATGAAGGAAATGACTTTGTTTTCTTTTGGCTCTCAGCTAAGCATCCAGCATAAGCACTTTCTTCTGGTCCACCTGGCTTCGTCTCAGCTTTATTTAAAATTTTCCCAGGGGCTTGTTAAAATCGTGCTTATGTTTTCTTGCCTCGTGTTTGTATAGGTGATGGGGAGGAGAAATTTCCTGTGTATGCCTTTTTGAAAAAACAACATTTGGAGAATCATGGAAGTATTTTCTTACCTTAAATAAATTTCTCAACCTTTCATGTAGCCAAAAGAGAACCACAGCAAACGTGTATTAAAATATATATATATGCTCCCTCCTCCCCAAAACCCATTTACAGTATGAAGAAATGGAGAACATTTGTTTGTCTGTTCAAAGACTTATGATTTTTCTAGCACTCACCCTGTAGATCCCACAGCCCTGTCGTGTATGGCTGTTGCTTTTAATGTTGAATATGTTGCCAGAGTAAGTTTCAATCACTCCCAGACCAGAGAGATCTTTGTGAGCAGTTGCTGGCTGTTTAACTATCAGGTGCTTCAAGTGTAAATGCTGAGTCTGAAGATCGACAGGGGAAAGAAATAAAACAAAACACAAGTGCGTCTTGCTATAGTGTGGAGTGGGATCATGAAATAAAGGAAGCCCCACCTTGGATTTTGTTTATGGGGACTTCTCTCATATAGTTTGTCTATTTTGTCAGTAGTGGGATTGTTCATGGGTCAAACAAAAGCAGAAGAGGAAAATCCATGGAGGCTCAGGGAAGCATTTAGTGCATGTTTAGTTCTTACACATTTCCAGCTATTGATGAGTTTCAAGGTTGTCTTGATTAGAGGTCATTTAAAGCATATTCTTGAGTTTTTTTCTAGCTTGAAGCGTGAATAAATTATCTCTTTTTACTAAATTGTGAAAGGACAAAACTCTTTTCTGGACTATTGTCTATTACTCTTAACACTATTTTCAATATTCTAAAATAAATACAGACAATCTGGCCTCAGAGTTCAGTTTCGTATTTCAAAAATAGTTGGTGGTAAAGCAGCTTTTTCTTTGTATTTTTCTTTTTGAATGCAATAGTAAATGCTTGAGAACTGGGACAAATGTTAGTCCTTGCACCATCCCATCTATTACCACTTCTTCCAAAGTTGCAGGGACTGAGGAGATTAATTTAAGAATACTGGTGTGCTGTCATTCAGCTTGTTTTTATTGGCCTTACAAGCTACCAGCTGCTGCAGTGTGTTGCCATTTCACAGGCATTTATTGAGGTATTTAAACGAAGTTTTCAATAATTCAGCACTGTGGCCCTTGTTAAATTATACAGCATCTTTTAGAAGTGATTGCATCCTGAGGATGTGGCAGACAGCACCTGCAGAAATGGCTGAGGAATCAACTTGTTGGCCAGTGACTGTCCCTAGTTCTGTGCCCTGGCTGCTGCACAGTATGCTTGTGCTCAGCCACTGAGTGCTGCTTGCTAGGCTTTATCATCCTTGTGATAACATCATAGAGCAGATTTATAGGCAGCAGTTTGCTTCTGTTTTTTCCTGGAAATCTTTGAGGTGCCAGGGGGTCTCTGTTGGGATGAGGAGACGAGGAGGACAGGAAGGAACTGTGGTCATGGCTTGAAGTAGGCAGGAGAGCAAGACCACGACACAGGCAGCCAGGGGATCTATGTTCAAACCAGGGGCTGGGGCAGGGAACAGAGCTGGAACCAAGTCAGGGAGCTGAGCAGGCACCAGGAACCTCAACAGGATCAGAAAACATTGCTGGGCTCATGAGTCTAGCAAATGTCAGCAGGGAAAGAACATGGTGGGTCACGGCAGCACCCATCAGTGGGTGGTGACCAACTCGGGCTGGTTCATGGTCTCCTGTTCTGTCTGGGTGGTCAACAACAGCTTCTGTTCAAGGCTGCTGCTTAGCTGGGACTGTCAGTAGCCTGGCTGTAACCTAACTTAAAAGCCATGATCTATAGTATGCTGTGTGGAATATTTCCACAAAACCACATGCGATGGTCTGAACTACAGATAACTTATTAACAGAGCAATGATTTCCTTAGTATTAAATAAAATGATTGAGAAGTACAGTGCTTCAGTCTGGAAAAAGCACTTCACTTACCAGGTAAACATAAAAATAATGCTATCAGAAAACTTCCCATATTTCCTAGGCCAGCACCCCATGGCTGCTGGCAGAAGCATGGGCCATGTGCACTGGGGCTGAATTTCTTCCTTTGGCATGAGCATTCCTGCATGGCCATGGGCTGGGAGAGGACACTTAGGCTGCAGTCACCATGGTGGTTCAGGGCAGCACGTGAGCTGATAGCACTGCAGCTGTGGTGGCCATACTGGTCTGAGAGGCAGGACAGAGTGGCCAAAACATGCTGTCAGCTGCTGCAGCAAGACCAGCTATCACATTTACATTCACCTCAGGTACGCCTGCTCCACATGCCTGTGCTTACAGGCTTTGCACAGCCTCATCCTCCCTGTGTTTCAGTTCCCTGTGCACAAAATGAAAGGAGAGTGGAAGGGCTGCCCTATGTAAGTGCTCATATTTAGTCCGATTTGACTCAAGAATGCCTGTGAGTGTTGGTACTTAGGATAGTGAGGCTCGTGATTTTGAAGTTAAGCGTGTCCATAAGTGTTCTGCCAAATTGGAGCCCCATGCCAACATCTGGGAAGCTGAAGTCTGGCAGTGAGACAGCAAAAGCCTTAAATGACTTTGGCTGTTTTACCTGCGCGGCAACAGGGCCTAGGAAAATTCACACTTTGCACCTGGCATTTGAGATAATTATCCTATCTCTTGCAAAAACATAGTAGGTGCATTGTTTGACTTCTGAAGAACAGCAACAAAGTGCAATTGCTGAACTGAGATGTCAGCATAAGAGAATAAAAGTACTGAGGTGAAGGCTTTGATGTGGCAGAGGACAGTGGCCCAGACAGCAGGCATTGGACTCCATCCACTTTCTACCTCTGAAGATACTCCTTACATTGCAAATCCCCGTCTTAAATGCAAATCACCAATTAAAGGCACTCTGTTCCATTGCTGCCTGGTGAAGCTGAATGCCAACACACAAAAACAGGTTGCACTTGTAGAAACACACCTTGTCACCAAATGGAGGAACTGACTAGCAGCAACTTCAGAGGATCCAGAAGATCAAATACTCATCAGGTGTGTTTTATCCAAAACTTGCAATTCATTTGCCAGGCACAAACAAGATGATGATGAAAACAAAGCACATTCTGCTCACCCTTCCCCTTTCCTAATCCCAGGGTGTCACAAAATAAGAAACCAGTCACTTGGCCACCCCTTGCTATGATGATTTTGATGTCTGTGTGGCAGCACTTACAACAGAACTGAGGATGCATTGTGCCGGGCACTCTGCAAACCTCTCCAGCCTCTTCGTCAGACTTACAGTCTCTGGACTTTAGTAAGCAAATCTACACCTCTTAAAGATTTTCTTTTTTTTCTTTTTTTTTTTTTTTTTCTCAAAAACTGGCTGTAGTTCAGTGGGTAAAAAACTGTGTGGGGGTTCTCTTAATTATTTAAATTCAGTGGTAAAATTATGAATAGAGTCTTCCTGGTTCTTAGCCAGGCTCCAGAAGATTGAAACCTGTTTACCTACAGTTTTCCCTCAATATCTTTGAATCACTTTTTAAAGTATCCATTCCATTCAATTAATGTTGTTTTCTCAGCATATTAAATCTCTGAAGAATGAATGAAGGCAAGGGGATGAAATAGAAAGCATGGTCAAATGATATGGTAGATATGGCAGCTTTTTTTTTGTTTGTTTGCCAAAGGTCTCTGACATTTATGTGAGCATTACAGACTGGCAGCAAGGTAGTAGTGTTAACATTCACATCAAGTCATGCATTTTCCAAAGTCCTACACTTGACATCTGCCACTGAATCCCCAGGCTCTTCTGCAATTTAGCCACATGCAGCTGAAATATTACGTGAGCACTTGTCATGTCAGCCACCACCTAGGCACTAGTAATGTATCTGAACAAATATCTTCACACTGGAATCAAAGTTTTATCTGGTTTTGTAGCACTTACAGACCAAATGGGTTTCCGACACCTTAGCAACTGATCTGTGCACCAAGTGAGCCTGCATTTTAATAGTGGTAAGGCAACCACAACCAGGTTTTGAAATGGGAGAAGATTTTGAAAGACTTAGTTCTGACAAGTACCCTGGTGAAGTAAGGAATTCAAGACAGTTGTGAGTTATAAATATTCATCTCCGACTTGCTAGAGATAGCTGGTAAAACAACAGTCTGAGAGTCTTTTCGCTGGGAAAACCCTTGATGGAACAAAGTTCCTTTTGGGAGCCAAAAGATGGTTTATCAACATCAGCAGATTCACACGGCACAAACACAAGAGCTTTCAGGATAATGAGCTTTAAAATGCTAAATCTGAGAAAATAACAATTCAATTTAGAACTATACTTTGCCTGCCTGGTAATGGAGATGAAACTGTTGACTAGACTGTCAACATTTATTTTAAAAAGGCATATGAGCCTATGCTCACATTTAACATCTTTGTAAAAGTCTAGCTCTGTCACTGTGCCAATTCAGTGTAATCCCTGAACAACCTGGGTCAGGATTTCACCTGATGATCACTTCATTGAGCTCACCAGGCATTGTCAAACTCTATGCATTGGAAATATGTCTAGTGTGGGATGGGCTTTGCAGAGGTAACTCTTTAGCATGGATAAAATGCACTCAGCTCACAAGAGGGAGCAAAGGCACAGCTCTGTGCAGCCACCACTAGCACCCAACCTAAGCTGGGGCACCCCAGCCCTGGCAATGGCACCCACATTGCCTCAGCAGAGAGGTGAAAGGAAAAAAGGAACATATCAAGCAAGAGTTATGTGTCTCTGGAGGCATGTCAGTACCATTTGGGGTGGGTAAAAGAGAAGGTGGGTGGTAGGAAAGGAGCAAGTGCTAAAGCAAAAATTACTACCAACAAAGATAGCAACACAGATAGCGGAGTTTAACCACAGAATCCACAGTACATAGCTACTGAGCCTGCCCCAGTTATAACCACAAAATACAGAATCTTTAACCACAGTAATCAGATGATATGACCAATATTCAACACAAGGATCTACAAAGAACTACTTGAATACTGGAAAACAATTTCAGGAACACTCATTTTAGATGTTTGAAAACATCCGTTCAGAGCAGTGCCTCTTCACCACATGAACTGTGGAGGTGCCTTTTTCTAAAAAAAATAAAAAATAAATAAATAAAAAAAAAATTGTGTGCTTTTGGTGCTGCAGAAGGGGACCAAGCCCTGGAGCACAACTGCAACACTGCAGTACGAACAACTTGTTCCTTGCCACAGGGGTCACCCTGAATGGCGATCTTCCAGCCCTTTAGGGAACACATGTGCTTCAGATAGCCAGATGGTCAGAAATAAGGCCCCAGAGGTGTAGATCTGGCTTCAGATAATTCCCTTTCATTGCTTCTAGTCCCTGTTGGAGACTCCAACATGAGCAGGCCATGAATGATCCCCACTCATGCTTCAGGTTTGGGGTCATGAATTCAGCCCACAGATCCCCTTCATAACACCACGGACCTTTGCTCTCACTTTATCCTTGGCCAAATGCAGCTCAGCAGCATGCAGCTCTGCTCCCAGCTTCAGAGCAGACTGCTCCAGCCCCTCACTGCACTGGTTTTGTGCTGCATTTTCTGGCTACATAGCTCTGTGTGAACTGATGTTCTTTGGGAACACAAGGTCTGTTGTGCTCAGTGACAGTCAGTGTAAATATTTTAAATAGCAATGGGAAGCTTTTCATAGTCTTCAAAGCACTGATCTAAAATTCCAGCTGCAGATCTCATGTGGTTTATATTAGAACACGATGCTATTACAAGTTGGAATATAAGGCTGGCTTTAGCAATAAATGGACACATTTTCTACCTCTTTAGACTCTGTGTGTCTTCTTACAGGTCACCATTGTTCATAATGGATTTCTGGAACCCCCTTTTAAAGAGATTTGGGTCTCTTGTAACCTTTGCTTAACCAAAGAAGAACAGTTTCTGAAGTCAAAAGAGAATATTATTCGCTCTGTTCCTCAGAAAACAGAAATGCCTGCTATTGCTTTGGGTTTTCCTTCCTCTTTTATCTCACTGCATGATTTGTCCTCCTCTGTCTCAGGGCAGAAGACAGGATACCTGGAAAAAACTGAGAAATAATTGTTGTCAAATAAACCCAACCACTGGAACTGAAACTTTACATCAAAGCTGAGGAACTGCAACTTCAGGATAACCTGAGAGGCATTTATGTGTTTGGTAAAGAGTGTACCGAGCAATTTGAGCTCAATATCTGTACCTATTCTAAACCCAACATGATTCATAAAACAAATCAATAATATATGTTTCTCCTCTCTCCTAGTCCGTTGCCTCAGTTTCTGTGACCTGCTGCCAAAGAGTTTTAAAAGGATGAAAGATGCTTTGTAAGTTAAGAACTATTAATGAGAACTGGAAATGGGATAGAACAAAAATATGTCTTCAGATGCTTTGAAGAAAAGGTCATCATGGTGGGAGATCCAAATTAAAAACAAACCTTCCTCAGGGGCACAAGCAGCACTGATCTGAATGAGGCAGGTGAAGAAACATACATCTAAAGATGCATCATATAACATGGGAATCTGTACTGTGATAGCCAGTGCAAAATGAGAGGAAAGTATGGGGTGCTGCAGCATCTTATCCCTCCTTTCTCACAAAGGCACATGGAGCATTCATTCACCAATAAATGCATGCCTATTCCTGAGGCTGAAATTTACAGCATGGAGGCTGTAAATTTGCAAATACAGTTTAAGCTCAGTGAGATTGTCCCTCAGTGGGTTCAGGAGCTTAGGGTCCCCTAAACTCTAAGTCGTCTTCCAAAATCCTCTTCCAAATGAGCATTTGCTTATGGATGAATTGTGAGTATGGTATCTGAGGAAATGCATTTTGTGATTCAAAGATGATGTTTCTCCTCAGTGACTATTAAATTCCAGATAGCTGGATGTGATTTCTCATATAAAATCTTTTGGCCCTTTTACCTACCGAGAGTTTGCCAGAACAAAGAGGCTACAAAATGCAAGGGAACAGTCCCAAATTGCACTAAGGGAGATTTAGATTGGATATTAGGAAGAATTTCTTCACAGAGAGGGTGGTCAAGCATTAGAATAGACTGCCCAGAGAAGTCCCCATTCCTGGAGGTATTTAAAAGTCATGTGGAGGTGGCACAAACAGTCATGGTTTCGTAATGGGACCAAGTAGGTCAGATTGATGGTTGGACTTTGTGACCTTGAAGGTCTTTTCCAACCTAGATGATTCTATGAAAACATGTGCCTCAAGAGGAAGTCCTCAGGCATGTTTTAGGGAGAAGAAAGTTTACATAGCTGGCGCTGGCGAGCCTGTAGCCACAAGGTGAGCAACCACCTCTGTGCTCAGGGCTCAGAGGTGTCTGCAATGATCTTGAAGAAAATAGTAAGATGGTGCCCTCTTCATGAAAGTAAACCTGCTCTTCATAACATCTGATATGAAACTATCATAGGCTGATGAATTTAGAAAAGCATGACACAACATTTTGCCTACAAACTAACTTATGTCCAAAACCGCTCCTTCTTTTGGTTGATTTGCTCTATCTCTTCTGAGTTGACGAGAAAGACCATTTCAAGCATGAGGATTGTAACAGATCAAAGAAAGGTGTGTGAAATCTTCTAGAAACACCTATTACGTCACATGCCCTGAAAGAAAGCTGCCACTTAATTTCATTGGGAATGTCCTCCAGACAGATCAGGGGGGACAACCTGTCTCTATAATGTGGGACATGGCACCTTCTGAAGGTCACTGTGATACTCTCACATACCAAATCCTCTATTCCTCAGGGAGCCCCTCTCTGCATAGTTCCTGTTGGCTGTTCTGTGGCTGCTGAGATCACATCAGATGAGGAGATGCAAGGAAAAGGCTCTGTGCCTATCACAGGGTTAATGCAGCCCCGCAGTACTAGCTGTAGTGACCCACGAGTTTCCTTCCAGATCTGTGTCACCAAAAGGCCTCTGCTCCTGAGCTCTTTGTCAGACTTTTCATCATTAGAAACATAAAAAATCAGCAAGGTTCTCTATTCCTCATTTCAGCAAGCAAAAAGTCTCCAAATATTCAAAGGTGGTTTTTTATCCAACCCTTTACCCTGATGTGATCAGGAACTATGGTATAAATCACCAATAATAATAATAAAAAAGACTCTCAGACCTTGCAGCCTGATTTCTTGGCCAAAGTGCTCAAAATAAATTTGGAGTCAAATAAACACCACATAAGCACCCACACTTCCACTCGCAGCTCTTTATTTTCCTAAGGAAAGGGGAGAATTCAGTTTCCAGAGCATTGCCAGGGCTTTGCTGAGTCACATACAGCTGCGCAAGTGGATGTCAGACGAGTGCCAGACTCTTCCCCTGAAACTGGAGACCCTTCTGCACAGGTGCAGACGACTACATGGGGACACAAGCAGGCAACAGCCAGCCCCAGAGGCCCTGCTCCCTCTCCCTGCCACCTCTGTCACTGGCTGTGCCAGTACTGTGACTGTACTGTCACATATTCACAGTAATGGCCTTTCAATTGTATATAACAGACAGCTACTTATTTCTACTGCCCATTTCAGCATTCAAAAACTGGGGCTTGGGTGAAAAATACAGGACCATTATTCACTAAAGGACTTAAATATCATATACTTAAAAAAAAAAAAAAAAAAAAAAAAAAAAAGCATTTAACATTGGATCTGCTTTTGCTGTGTTGGCAAGACACAGTAGTGTCTGGAGTCATCTGTTGCTGTTTATACTAGCAAGTAATTTGGTACAGTAGGAGCGTATCAGTAGATAGAGCATTTGGTGCTGAGTCACATATCCACAATGTGCAGTTGGGGGCTTTACTTTGAACTAAACTGGGTCTGGTTCTCAGGACCAAGCATCCCTATCATGCACATGGTTCAAAGCTGTACATGGGACTCATTCTCATTTTCAGCCTCTCCTGACCCAGCAGGGATTAGGGCACATTTGGCCCACACCTGAGGCACGGCTTCCAGGTTAGCTTCCTCTGAAAAGAATCCAGTTTGCATGTGCTAAGACAGTCCTATGAACTGACACAATGTGCAATAAGCAGGGGTGAATGAGAAATTTGCTTAAAAAATGCATGCTGCCCTGAAACAAAAGCTAATGAGTATTCAGGCAGTGGAGATCAGGCCTGGTTATGCTGAGTGTATGCACAGTAGCTGCCCAGCAAGTTTGCAGCATGAATAGATACAACAAAGAACAAGAGAAAATGAAGACCCTTGCAAGGCAAGAGTCTTGCCCAAAATCATGACAATCAACAATGTTTTTAGTCCACTGCTTTACCCATGTGAGTTACCGTCCTTCACAGGTCAGCCCCATTAGCAAGCAGCCTTTTGAGCAGGCCAGATTTGGGAAGGAGATGTAAATGGGTGTCTTTCTGTACTGAAGGTCTCATATATAATGTATGCTTTCTTAACTGAACAGAGGACAGAAAATATTTCTATGGCATGTTTTCTGCTGATGTGGTGCCCCAAAATGCCAGGTTTTATTCCATTTTGAAGCAGCATGATAACCTCTGGCTGGCTGGCCTGCTCCAGTTTGCCTGATCACCTGGCCAGACTCATTCAGAGGAGGATTCAAGCCTCAAGCCATATTTAACTGAAACCTTTGAGAAGGAAGGAATAAATAAATAAATAAATAAATAAATAAATAAATAAAATGTAGAGTGAACATCACTTCCATGAGTCTGGCATACAGCAAACCTGACTGTGGGCAAAATTGACAGTCATATTTCAGCTCTGCTGTCATCCTCATTGTCCTTATTAAATGTTTGTCTTATCAGCATCTTCTATCTTTTGTGTGTGTGTGTGTATGTGTGTGTGTGTGTGTATGTGTGTGTGTGTGTGTGTGTATACATATGGGTCACTGCAAACATCACCAAATCTAGTTGCTACTATTATGACAGAAAACTCATTCTTTTTCTAGTAGTCAGCTATTTAGGCTTATCTATACAATCAAAGACAGTCTTTAAGACTATACCAGCTGTTTTAAAAAAAATAAAAACAAAAAACAAAAACCAACCAAACAAACAAAAACATATTTATTCCCACAGAGCTGCTGCTCTCATTGCAGTTCAGTAATTCCCTGCTAAAGCTAGGTGAATAAGTGACACTCCTTTTCTTTGAGTGGAGTAAACCAAATAAATACAGGAATCTCTGACTTACTTGGAAAAGCTGGTGGTTAAAGCTACAGCTAGAAATGGGGAGCTGAGAAACAGGTTGGTGCAGTTCACTGGAGCTTTTCCAAGGTTGCTAACAATTTTGTTGGTAATTCCACGGTAAAGTCCCAGTACAGCAGTGCTGTATTTACTTCCCTATTGAGGCACTGTCTGCACTCACTGCCCTGTTTTACCACCCGGTTCTTTAGATGGATTCCCCGTTGACCTGAAAGGAGAACTGAGTTGAAAAACCTGATGCAGTATGACTCTGTGACACACATTGTATTAAGAGGATGAACAACACTTCTGTAATGGTCTTTATATTCCCTTCCAACAATTCTATCTCCTGGGTTTACTCCAGTGAAGCTACTTACACATTACCTCTATGAACATGGTTCCTTCATCCTATGAAAACTTAGACATTATGCATTCAAAAGCGCCAGTTGCATTTTATGCCACTTTTTCATGCCACTGCATGTGTGTGCTTCTGCCTCTTCTCTGCAGTTAGTGTCAAATGCATTCCACTGTGTTTGTTGTTGGTTGGGCTCTTGTTGGTGCGGATGGAGATGGTGAAGGCAATGTCTTGTGGTTATTTATATATATTCTTAAGTGTTTTACTAGTTCAGAAGAAATAATTATCTTACTCTTTTTCTGATTTTAGTCTGTCCTTCACTAAGAAGTAGAAGTTGATGAATTTTGCTGGTGAAGTTTTCCTCTTGACTCCTGTGGTGCACAACTCCACACCTGTGCTAGAGCACAGGATCACCTTCTATATAGACAGGAGGGGAAGATCTGGGAATTTCTGCCTCCCTTCTCCTGTCCAGTGCCTTTCAGAGACATGCTTGATGCTCTTCCACGGCCATCTCCCATTTCTCACTTCAGCAACATTTTTCAGTGAGGTCCCAGCTGCTGGTCTGTCTCAAGTCCTCACAGAAAAGCCCAGCTTCATTCTTGCATACTAAAAAAGCAAGATTTGTGCTATTTCTATAAATCAATGTAGAAATCTGACCATCATAAAAGCCTGTAACCTCACCACTTTTCTCTCCTTTTAATTTTTATTTCATCATGGATCTGTTTGGATGTTGTGGCCATTACCAACATAGGCACTAACCACAAAATAACGAAGAGGCAAAAGTAATGCTGATATACTGAGTATAGAGTGCTATATCAAGATATTGTAGTTTAAAAAAAGAAGAAGAAAAAACAGGCTCAGAGTAATGTATTTATCTGTTCCTCCACCACCTTGCACCTGTTCCCCCCGGCCCTCCTTTCTTGGCCTGTAAAACCTAATGTTTTTTCCATAATGGGTGGGCAACTTCAGTCTGTCTCAGTTTCTATGAGAGGGTGAGAAAAGGAGAAAGTGAGTGACTAAGAACCGCGGTGAGGGCAGATTTTCAACAGGTGCATGCCACTCATTTTGGTAGGGCTCAGAAGGGAAAATGAGGCTGGCCCTTGGTGCTTCAGTTCTACCTCTGTGCTCACTGACAGCCTCAAACCTCTTGCAGAGCAGATGGAGCTAATGGAGTGAAAGGATTTAGCGTTTTGGCCACCAGCCATGCTCCCTGCATGGCAGCAGCCAGGAGGAAGCTGTCCGAGGCCTCAGGAGAAGACATCCTGGGCAGGCAGGGCCAGCAGCCTGCCAGTTGGGTCAACGTGCGTCTGTGCTGAAAGGCATGCTTGCTGGCACCTGTGGCTTCATGGTCTCAGTTTGCACTGGGATTTGTAAGAGGAGGTGTAATTTTTCCATTGATGATGATAAGAGCAAGCAGGGGCAGCTGCTGCCTACTTGAAATAACAGCGGAGGCACTGGTATCTTGGGATGTTCAAGTCAACACAAGTTGGCCTTGAGAGTTTCGAGCTCCAGCTTAAAGTATAAAAATATTTTTCAGATGCAGGAAGTGGATTGCCTGTGCCAGTAAGTGAGGTTCAGTGAAGGTGACTCAGTCGAGCACATTGGAGCCTGCTAGGCCTCTGAAGAGGTGGTTTCTTCTCTGCCTCCCCACCCAGGCTAGCCAGGACAGCCATGCCTTCACAACTGCCTCTTCCAACCTGCTGCTTCTTGATGCTACCTGAAGCAACAAAACAGCCCTGCAGCAAGAGGAAAGAGAAAGAAATAGAAATACAAAACTAATTAACTGCCCCACCTTCCATGGCAGATTTTAGGACACCTTCTCCTGCCACCCAGAAGGTTTATGGACCCAAGGACTTCCCTACATCTCCTCATTGCCAGGGCACCTGTGGCAATTGGCTGTCCTGTGGGGCTGGTTGGAAGATATCAACACCCAGGAGCACTGTTGGGTGCCACGCAGATGCTCCCACCACTCTGGGGACATTTGGGCTCCAGCTGCATCAGGCCAGCTCCGCTGATTCACATTGGCTGGGGAACAGGTGCCAAAGGAGAAAACCTCCTGTTGCACCTCTCTCACTACTTGGAGTTTTTAAATTAGTTATTCATGTAAATTCTGATTAATTAGAGGAAGGGCATACAGTAACTTCTGTAAGCTTCTCGCTTTGTGAATAATGATGTAAGGTGATTGTAAATGAAAGAGATTAGAGGAAAAATGTAATGGTCTGTGTAATCACTTTCACTGTTGGCCTTGAATAATTACTCAGGTTCCCTTATCTTTTTCATGGGAGATTTCCACATGTCAGAAAAGAGTGAAATAGCTGTAAAAAAAAAAAAAAAATAAAATAAAATAAAATAAAATAAAATCTGGAAAGAAGAGTTGAAGATGTCTTTAATGCCTAATGGAGCACTTAGGTGAAGACATAAGAGGTGTCTAAAACAGAGGCAGTAACTGCGATGAACCTTTTCTCACGTCTTCTCTCTTATATACTGATGCCTAATGGGAGGGAAGACGTGTGTTGCTCTTAGGCAGTTTTCTCTAGTACTGGTTGGGCTGACCTGGAAAACATTTTGGATATCACGTATCAGCTTATGTCTTTGAAGGGACTTGTCACTGTTATAAGTAGAGTTTGACTTGGGTGTAAAATGAAAAGCTTCTATGCTGGCAGTAGATAAACAGACATTTACAGCATAGCTCTGTAAAAAAAACTCAGAAACATTGAGGTGTGGGGAATGTCTTAAATGTGGTCAGCCAGAGGTGGGCACCCTGACAGCTCACTTGTGTGCCTTCCTGAAGATACCCTACCACAGCAAGTAGGTACAAAATTGTACCTTGGGCTGAGAGTTTTCCTCCTCGTGCTATGGGCTTTTAACTCAAGCACACAGGAATATGCCTTTTTCTCTCCACTGAGAGCAAGAAACGAGACCTCAGCAAACCATGAGGGACATAAGGATACCGGCCTGTGCAATGTAATCCAGCTCAGCATGTATCTGGTTGGGTAACAAATGAAAATACCCTGCTGACTCTTCTGGGGACTGGGGTGCCTGTTTACAGACATATGATCTTGGGGTAGGAATGTGCTTGTTTAGATCAACTCTTGCCTGGGAGAAGACCTCCCGGAGCCATGGCAAAACACTCAGATGCAAAGGTGTTGCACCGGGCTGACTTCCCAGGCAGTAGGTGACCCCACTTCTGTGGGCTGTGGGAGGTGCTGGGTGATACCCTGATTCACCACACCTACTCCTGACCAGGAGACAAATCATGGGCTCTTCATGACAGAATGGGTATTTTCAGAATGGGTATTTTCTTTCTTTATTTTTTTTTTCCTATTTCTCTCACCTTTCTCACTACTATCCTTCCACCCCTCTCTCCTTTCCTCCCTCCAACCCCAAACACACCCAAAACATCTTTTTTTCTAATGTAGTGGCTTTCTCCTAAAGCCTAGCCAGCAGAAAGAAGACTGCATTATTAAGTAGGGGGAGCTCTGGACTTGGATTCTGCCTCCAGTTTGCCGGGAAGAAGCCAGGAAGACATTCAACAACCCTGTCCTCCTTTCGAGGTGATATCCCCTGGGCTCAACTGTCCACCTCTGGCAATGCTGGCACAAAGGCAGTATGGTGCAGAAGAAGGGTGTTGCCCAAGAAGTAAACAGCCAGCACTGATTTTACCCCTGCAAACAAGAAACTTAAAATCAGGGGCAGTAAAGGTTGGTGGCAGTCCTTTTCCCAGGCTCTGGTATTGTGCAAGGAGGATCTTCAATATTCCCTGGGTCATTCCCAGTCGTCGATCTCGCTGGCCCACATCCCTCGCACTTACACTAAACTCTTTCCTGGGATTTTAGGATTACCAAATACTCTTTCAACAGAACAAGGATTTTCAACATATCCTGCCCAGAGGACTCAAGTTTACCTTCCCATGGGGACTTCTTTTCTCATACTGGGAGAAGCAGCAATCCATTATGTCTGAGTTGGGAAACATCACTTAGCCGTTGCTGTAGTCTGTCAGAGAATTAATGACATTCAGGCTTTCTGCTTTCCAGGTGGTTTGATATAGATGATAACACTATCATAGTAAAAGCTGTTTGCTCTTTTAAATATATATTTCTTCTCATGTCTTTAAACCTTGAACTTAACTTACCTAAACATTTTTTTTCTTTTTCTTTTTCTTTTTCTTTTTCTTTTTCTTTTTCTTTTTATTTTTATTTTTCTTTTTCTTTTTTTCTTACTTTTTTCTCTCTCTTTTCTTTCTTTCTTTCTTTCTTTCTTTCTTTCTTTCTTTCTTTCTTTCTTTCTTTCTTTCTTCCTTTTATTTCTCTCTCTTTTCCTTCCTTCCTTCCTTCCTTCCTTCCTTCCTTCCTTCCTTCCTTC
>CM021765.1:110358316-110402660 GCA_011076525.1 Nettapus auritus | reverse complement strand
TTCCTTCCTTCCTTCCTTCCTTCCTTCCTTCCTTCCTTCCTTCCTTCCTTCCTTCCTTCCTTCTTTCTTGAAATTCCTTAGCATTAGAGCTTCTCTAAATATTTTGCCAGCTTTCCAGCCATATAAATTCTGCTACATGTTCACATTGGACAGCTTTGCCTGCTTCATAAAACGTCTGATTTGTTTAGGACTGCTCTGAACTCAGAAAGCCAATTGTTCCATTTTTTTCCACCACTTTGAAGGAAACTTTATTAATCTTTTGTTAGTCTTTATATGGAGCCCTATTAATCTTATGTTAGTCTTTATATGGAACCCTTGTTTTTTAGAAAATATTTTCAAAGTTTTTGGTGACATCTGGCTTATATATTGAGAGATGAGGAGAATCACAGAATCACAGAATTGTCTAGGTTGGAAGAGACCTCCAAGATCACCGAGTCCAACCTGTGACCTAACACTAACAAGTCCTCCACAAAACCATATCCTTAAGCTCTACATCTAAATGGCTTTTAAAGACCTCCAGGGATGGTGACTCCACCACTTCCCTGGGCAGCCTATTCCAGTGCCTAACAACACTTTCAGTAAAGAAGTTCTTCCTGATATCCAACCTAAACTTCCCCTGGTGCAACTTTAGCCCGTTCCCCCTCGTCCTGTCACCAGGCACGTGGGAGAACAGACCAACCGCCACCTCGCTACAGCCTCCTTTAAGGTACCTGTAGACTGCAATAAGGTCACCCCTGAGCCTCCTTTTCTCCAGGCTGAACAATCCCAGCTCCCTCAGCCACTCCTCGTAAGACTTGTTCTCCAGACCCTTCACCTGCTTTGTTGCCCTTCTCTGGACTTGCTCAAGTATCTCCATGTCCTTGTAGTGAGGGGCCCAAAACTGAACACAGTACTCGAAGTGCGGCCTCACCAGAGCCGAGTTACAGGGGGAAAATCACTTCCCTGGACCTGCTGGCCACACTGCTTCTTATACAAGCCAGGATGCTGTTGGCCTTCTTGGCCACCTGAGCACACTGCTGGCTCATATTCAGACGACTATCAACCAAAACTCCCAAGTCCTTCTCTGCCAGGCAGCTTTCCAACCACACATCTCCCAGCTTGTAGCTCTGTTTGGGGTTGTTGTGCCCCAGGTGCAGGACCCGGCACTTGGCCTTGTTGAACCTCATACCGTTGGCCTTGGCCCATCGGTCCAGCCTATCCAGATCCTCCTGCAGAGCCTTCCTACCCTCGAGCAGATTGACACACGCACCTAACTTGGTGTCGTCTGCAAACTTACTGAGGGTGCACTCGATCCCCTCATCCAGATCATCGATAAAAATATTAAAGAGAACTGGCCCCAGTACTGAGCCCTGAGGGATGCCACTAGTGACCGGCCTCCAACTGGATTTGACTCCATTCACCACAACTCTCTGGGCCTGGCTATCCAGCCAGTTTTTAACCCAGCGAAGCGTATGCCAGTCCATGCCATGAGCAGCCAGTTTCTTGAGGAGAATGCTGTGCGGAACGATGTCAAAAGCCCTACTGAAATCAAGGTAGACCACATCCACAGCCTTTCCCTCATCCACTAAACAAGTCACTTTGTCGTAGAAGGAAATCAGGTTCATCAAGCAGGACCTGCCCTTCATAAACCCATGCTGACTGGGCCTGATTGCCTGGTTGCCCTGTAAGTGCCGCATGATGATGCTCAAGATAATCTGCTCCATGAGCTTCCCTGGCACTGAAGCCAAACGAATAGGCCTATAATTCCCCGGGTCTACCCTCCGGCCCTTCTTGTAGATGGGCATCACATTTGCTAGTCGCCAGTCAACTGGGACCTCCCCTGATAGCCAGGACTGCTGATAAATGATGGAAAGTGGCTTGGCCAGCCCTTCTACCAGTTCTCTCAGTACCCTCGGGTGGATCCCATCCAGCCCCATCAACTTACATACATCCAAATGCTGTAGCAGGTTGCCAACCATTTCCTCGTGGATTGTGAGGGCCACATCCCGCTCCCCATCCCCTTCCACCAGCTCAGGGTACTGGGTATCCAGACAACTGGTCTTGCCGCTAAAGACTGAGGCAAAGAAGGCATTAAGCACCTCAGCCTTTTCCTCATCTCTTGTAACTAAGTTTCCCCCCGCATCCAGTAAAGGATGGAGATTCTCTTCAGTCTTCCTTTTTGTGTTGATATATTTATAAAAATATCTTTTGTTATCTTTAACAGCAGTAGCCAGATAGAGCTACAGAAGAGCTTTGGCCTTTTTCTAATTTTGTCCCTGCACAGCCTCACAACATCCTTACAGTCCTCCAGAGTGGCCCGCCCTCTTTTCCAAAGATTATAAAACCTCTTTTTTTCTCCTAAGCTCAAGCCACAAGTCTCTGTTCAGTTGGCCAGTCTTATTCTGCACCAGCTCGTCTTTGGGCACGTGGGGACAGACCTCTCCTGTGCCATTAAGATTTCTTTCTTGAAGAGCACCCAGCTTTCCTGGACTCCTCTGCTCATCAGAACCACCTCCCAAGGGACTCTGCCAACCAGTGTCCTGAACAATTCAAAGTCAGCCCTCTAGAAGTCCAAGACAGCGGTCTTACTGGACCCCTTCCTGACTTTGCCAAGTATAGAGAACTCTACCATTTCATGGTCACTCTGCCCAAGACAGCTCCCAACCATCACATCACCCACCAGTCCTTCTGTTAATGAACAGAAGATCTAGCGGGGCACCTCCCCTGGTAGACTCACTAACCAGCTGTGTCAGGAAGCTATCTCCCATGCTCTCCAGAAAGCTCCTAGACTGCTTTCTCTGGGCTGTGTTGTGCTGCCAGGATATGTCTGGGAAGTTGAAGTCCCCGATGAGAGCAAGCGCTGATGATTTCGCAACTTCTGACAGCTGCCTGCAGAACTCCTCATCCATCTCCTCATTCTGGTTTGGGGGTCTGTAACAGACCCCCATCAGGATGCCTGCCTTGTTGGCCTTTCCACTGATCCTAACCCACAGGGACTCAAGAATGTTTACATTAATATGTCAATTATTGGTTAGAAGCAAAATTAGGAGCTTGATTTTTTATTTTAGATTTTAGTAATCATCAAAAATTTGATTTTCTATGTAATGTCATGAAGACTTCATCACAACACCATTTGTATGAATTGAGGGATTATCTAATTTCTACTGGTCTATTAATGATGCTAAATGAACACTGCCTTTTAAACTTGTATTTATCTTCTAATAGATACATTGATTTAAAAAAGACAAAACTCTTTCATTTTCATTCTTCCCTTCCCTCATATCCCCAAATAATCATTAAAACACTTTGTGGTTTAACATGCCTATAAATTGTGCCACTATATGCAGAATAAGTAACTGATGTGCTTTTAGTACAACTAGATGTTACTGGTATTTTACTTTCAGAAAGAGCTGGTGTTACACTTGCCTGCACCCAGGGTAGTGCTTATGGGGTGGATCTCTGTCCTCATTGCGTGAGGTTCTCCTCTACCCCAGCTAGGCTTGAAAAACCTTGTTCCCATGCCAGCCTTAATGTGAAAATACTCACATCAGTATCTTCCTCAGCTTTTACATGCCTCCCTGAGGTAGGGTGTAATATCTTATCTTTTCTCCTGTGCCAAATCTCAAATCACAAAAGGTTCTGATTCCAACTCAGAGAGGGAGGCAGAGTGCTGTGGCCAGGGCCATGGTGGTGGTTTTACCCTGGTCTCTAGGGAAGGGGACTCTTCTCTATTTTGACAAAAGCAATGGCCCTGCCTAGGAAAAGAAGGTAGACAAAAAGAGAACAAAAATCTGCTGTGTTCTGCTATTTTTTTTCTTACTCTATGCATATGATTAAAAAATGTTTTTAACTTGAGGGTGGGGATGTTCTTAGTCTTTGTCCTATGAAGCATACTCACACCGTTTTCTCCCTCCTTCACAGAGCATCCCAGGTGGGCTGCAAGCATGGGGTTGTGTGCTGTGACTGCCTGGGTGAAGCGTGTGTGCACACTAATGTGCAAGCAGAAAGCAGTGGGAGAGCGGTGGTATTGTGCTGCAGAGAAGAGGATCCAGGAGGGAGACAGAGAAGCTCTTCCCCACTAGCTCCAGGCACACAGCAGCAGCAACCCCTGCTAAGACCAGAGTATCTCAGCCCTCATGCAGGCAGCCCTCTCTCCTTGCTTCAGGTCAGCCTTCCAGCTCCTGCCCTGAAATCTACATTGGCGACTTCACCCTGCTGGGAACTGTCCAGCTGCAAGGAGGCCAGCTGCAATGCTCACCCCCTTACCTCATCCTCCCTATGCCCCAGCCCTGAGTGAACGGGTGGAAGAGGAGCCCTGGCAGCTCAGCCTTTTATTCCGGAGGAGAAGCAATCCCCCTTGGCAGCCACGCCAGCAGCCCCTCGTGGGACCAATTACTCCGACTCACGCTGCACCAGCGGCGGCAGGCGGCTGCCAGCTCCCCGGGGAGATGCTCTGCTGGGCTTCGCTGGCGGGAGCTAGCCCGATGCTCCAGACACGCGTGGTTCCTCATGTCAGAACTGCTGCTAATGACACAGCTAACTACCCGGGGATGACTGAGGGGCTCTTAATTAGGTAAACAGTGCTCGGCGAAACAGCCAGCGCCTGGTTCTGTGTGTACTGGTTCATGTCAGGTTTCTGGGAGGTGAAGCCTCTGCCTGCGGATGGAGAGTCGGCTTGAAGGTCTAATTTAGGTGGTAGAGCTGTAACTCATCTGGGAATTCCCTTTCATGCGGAATTTAAAATAACTGCTAGAAACAGCTCAACAGCTTGCAGAGACACCCTAGAAGTATTTGAAGTATTTCACTGCATGCAGAGAATAGATGACTTCCTTAACAGAGCAGCAGCAGAGAGACAGCTGTCTAATTTTAAGTGGATCAACCAGGAAAACCTTAGAGACAACACCCAGGGGGGAACTATAAAGTGTTTTGCTCTTTCAGTGTGATAATGGACCTGATGCAGTGCAATGCACTGGCAGAACAAACCTAGGATCCTGCAGCCCAAACAACATGAAGCTGCAGGGATGCTTTGTCACAAGGTATGGAAAAATAAAGCCCACCATCTTCACGTATTTCTTTTACTGCTGTAGTCTGTTATTGCTTAGTCCTGCATGTTGAAAGAAACCCCACAGTGTTTAGCTGGTATTGGCTGGCTAAAGTTTAGAATGAGATTTTAAAAGCAGCCTCAGGGAGTTGAAGTTCAGGTCAATGGGGTTTGGGCCTCTAGCTCCCAGAGGCTTTCACTTGGATGAAGTTTTGGATACTGCTTCTATCTAGGTATTTCCAGGGCCTATTGCTGTAAAGCCTGCATGTGGACCCCTGCAAATGCCTTCACTGGACACCCTCCTGCTCAGCACCATGAAACAGCAAGCAGGGCAGGGGTGATGGAGCACACTCACTGGTGGAGCAACCCCCCTGGCAGATACAAGAGCTTGCTGATGTACTGCGAAGTGCTCCACCGTGTAGTGCTAATTAAAATAGAACGTCAGGAGAGCTCTAATCATGTGTCAGGGGTCAGCAAATTGCCTTTCTGTAATGGGTAAATGTGGGTACTGAGAAATTCAAAATGTCTTTTTCTGAAGCACTTTTTGCCAGCAAGTTTTACCATCTCTTGTCTACTCAAGTTTTATTTTCAAGCATGTAAAGAGATTACTGGATAATTCAGCTAATCTATCTGTGCTGAACAGAGCAATTTGCACCAGGCAGCTCTGAAACCGCACCTGTCACCTTCAGCAGGCAGAGATGCAGTTTCAGAAAACACTGTAGAGGTGCCCCAGTCAAACCCCAGGATACTTTGCTATCTGTTATGCATACTTGCACAAAATTCATATTTGGTGGAGAGACAGAAGCAGCATTATCACTTAGATACCAATGATCTTGATGCAAATCTGAAGGTTTCCCTCAGGAAAGCAGGGCCATAGGAACTTCACAAAGATGCATAAGAGCAGCAGTGGTTGTTTTTTTTTCTGCACTATCCTGTATCTAACAACATTACCACCAAAAAACTTGTAGGCAGTTCACCAAGTCCTGTAGTCATTATTTATAGCATTATCTGCATATATGTGAACTTCCTTCCCATCCATGCCAATTAGTCTCTGGTGCATGCTCTGAAGGATAAAGGAAGGCGTTCCCCTCCCAATACACACATGCTGTTTTAGATTAATTATCTCAGTCCAAGAGGTCAATATTTTCAAAGATGAGACCTGAAAAATTTTGTGACACCTCATGACCATGATACGTGGTGCCTCTGTTTAATGGAGGAATGGAAAAATTGATTATATGTTGGTTTTGATTTGCTATGTTTGCTGATTGGCTCTTGGAGATAGACATTAATTTCGTAGTAGGAGATAGAGAAGTAAGTCGCCTACTGTGTCAGTCATTCTTAAATATATCTGCTCTTTTTATTGTTAATGAAAGCTAACAGAGCATCATCTTCTGTATCTGGGAGGAGCAGTGCTAGGGCAGGCATCTCAACACTGAATTCTCTGAGAAAACTGGTTCAAGAAAACATGATAGGAAAACCTTCTCTTCAGTGTTTTTAATCTGAATTAATTAAATGACTTCCCAGTAAACAGTCAGACCCACTCTTTTGCTTTTGGACTTCAGCTTTTTAATGCATGCAAAGACATTTTTAATTTTGAGTGTGCTTTTGGAACATTTTTGCTTGCTTTCCATTTGCATGCTCTCTTCACTCCTTTATTTCAATTTCTCTCAATTCTGTCTTTAGAACTTACCTGTGTTTGTTTATGCTGTTTCTTTCAGCTGCACTAAATTCAGATTTCCATTTTCTGGTGCATACCAGCAGAGTTTGCATAACCTCTTGAACTCTGCCATTTAATCCCATGCGTGTTGTTTTATTATTTTTTATTTATTTATTTATTTATTGTCCATTGCTTCCTTTCCAATTTAGCCATACATACATTCTGTAGCTCCTCTTATGGGCTGTGCAGGGCGTGCACTTGGTCTCCCTGCTGAGTCTGAAGATTCTGATTTCCCTGTTTTTGACATTAGGGTCTTTCTCAACAGCTTCCTCCATTTTTAGAAATCCCCCTCTCTGAAGCTCAGTGCTGCTAATGTAGTTTGGGGGTATGGTTCTTCCCTTACTGAGGTAGAATTGAACTATACTGTGGTTACTGTTGTTTTTGACTTAACTGGAACTGCTTATCAAGTCAAAACCAGTTGTGCCATAGAAACAGTTTTTCTATGCAGCAGCTCTTTTTGATAGAGAATTTCCCCTAATATTAGCCCACCATGTACGTGGGCAGCTAAAATCACCACATACTCTGTTCTGATTGACTCAGCTACCCAGTCTTCCTCAACAAGGCAAGTTCCCTAGCCCACACCATTAGTAGGGCAAAGCAGCATGACTTTCAGGGCTGCCATGCTGTTTAATAGTACCTTTGACCAAAAGAAAAAAAATAATAATAAATAAGCTTCAATCTTGTTACTCCATCTAAAGCTGGCCTGGTTGGAAAATTTCCGAAGTGACACTTTCTTGGTGAACACCAGAAATGAAATGAATGTTGTGACCAAAATGAAAAGAATGCTATGACATTTCATAATTGAAGGCATCCAGTTCAGAGAGAACAATAGGTTTCTTTTCTTTCTTGCTGTTTTCTCACACTCTCTGCTTCTCTAGATGCAGAAAGGCAAGGAGGGTGAAAGTGTCCCCCTCATTCAAAAAGGTGAAAATCCTCTAATAAAAGAGAAGTGCTCAACTTAATTCAGAGTTAGTTGTTGTTAACTAGGCCTGTCCTCCTACTTCCTTCTCCCATGGCAGAGCAAAGCTGAGATGCCTATGCTGTGCATGGAAAGCTCTCTGCCACAGGGCGAGCTTGCCTTTCATATCCCAAATGGCTCACAGGGGACTTCGACACCAGTACTGGGCTCACTGGTATCCCCAGCGCTGCCCAGGACACCTCAGCAGAGGTATCCGTTCATCACACAGAAAATAACTCAACTGTAAGCCAGTTGTTGACGTGTGCAGACTAATCAACATCTACTCAGTACAGACAAAAGTAATCAGAAAGGCGCAATGTACACGTCTGCAAGCTGCACCAGATCTGGTTTCCTGCAGCTCCTCCGCTCTGGTCTCTCATGAGAGGAACCTCACAGCTTCATTAGCAATGGGCTGGTGAGTGCAAGTAACACCCAGTAAGTGCTGGCAAGCCGGTCACTTAAACCCTGGCTGAGCAAAAGCCTTCGGCACACGCCTCATGGTAGATCAAGTTCAGTGCTGGGCTAAGGAGGGACCAGGACATCACTTTCATCCTCACAGCCCTGCTGGAGCAATTTTTGTCTGGTCTTCAGCTGCAAGCTGAGCCTGCTGCCTTGGCTGTCAGTAAGTTTCAACAAATATTTCAATGTCAACAGTCAATTTTTTTATCACAGCTGCATCTATCTAGGCTGGAATCACTTAAACCATGACAGTTTGAGGGTTTTTCCTCATTATTTTGGAAGATGAGATTTTTTTTTTTTTTCTCTCCTTTACATGCACCAAAGCCATTGACTGTACTATGGCTCTGAAACCAAAACCGCAATTACAATGTTTATTTTTAGGACCCTGTCTTGTGTCACCAATTTAGAGAAGATGTGGTTAAGCTAACAGTCACTCACTTCTATTGCTTGCAATTTTGTGTTTCACATTTGTATAAAGCCTATTACCAGAACAACAGAATATTTCTGTTCCAGGACCATAGATAATTGATAATTTGAGAGGAAGTGAATGCAACTTCTACATTTCAGTTTGTCAGGTTTTTTCTCACTCAGTTTATGAACTAAATGCAAGTTGATTCTTCCTTAAAAAATCAAAATAGGTAAAAGGGGATTTTAAAGATATCACTGCAAGCATTAGACTCTTGTCTTGGCAGACACCAAGAAACAAATGGCCAGAGAAAGCGTGGCCAAATTTAACCATAATCCTTGACCATAATCAGGATTGGCCTGACAGCTAGGCTTGTCACTGCAGCTGTGCATAAAACATTTTAGTTTCAAAGCAGTACCAGGTCCTGAGTGTGCTTTATAAGATCATGCTGCTGCCTCAGAAGTTGGTCTGCAGACACTTCCAGCTCTCTGTAGCTTAGCCATTTAGAAAAATTTGCCTGTGGTCAGGTTTGATGGCTCTGCTCAGTGCTCAGCCATTTGTGAGAAGTGAACACAGCACTGAACCACTCTGATCTGGCAGCACTCTACACTCATTTTGCTGAGGAGCAAATGACTAACACTTAAGACTGAAAAATCCAGTCTTCTATGAAAGGATGCAGTTGGAAAAGCATTGCCACTTATAATGCAGAGCATTTTGGAGCATGCACAGATTTTAACATGGTGCTTCTGCGTCATTGGAAAAGCCTTTTTCACGAGAGCATTGGCTTTAGCTTGAGAAGAAAGTGGCACCTTGTGTCACTTACCAGCCATAGTAGGACATGTCTTGGTCAGATGGGCAGTGTGGGGTGAAGAGACATTGCACGAATGGCATCCTAAGGTGTGTGCTCTGCTGAGCTCGAGGACAGTCACAGGCAATCTTTCCAAAACCACTCTGAGCACATCTTTGTAAGAACCTAGCTCATGCCCAAGAATCATCACAACTGACACCAGTAATTCATCCAGTGTACCTCACTACCTCGGGCTGCCAGCTCAGGCATGGCAAGGGCATGTGCCTGGCCCCATGCTCATCCCCGTGGCTGCTCTTACCCTGTGCAAAAACCAGACCCTGAAGCTCTGATCCGTGACCTGGTGCTTTGCGAGTGGTGACAACCGTTCAGTAACAGCCAATATATACCAAAGGACTGAGTCAGTTGTCTACATGCTGAGTGAATGGGAAATGGTAAAAGGGTGGTTTTGTGGCATTTGAGAAGGGGGAAAATAAGTGACATGGTATAGATGGGTTTGCAAGTGGCTGAAAGCATACTGCTTGGTGGCAGTCTCTGCTGAGACCTTGAGGACTGAGAATGCAAATGAAGAGGGTTGAGGTGAACCAGCAAAGACTGTGCAGTACCCAGGATCCAGAAAGTCACTTTAGCAAACAGAAGACAATAATTAGAAGGCCTTTGCTGGAAGGGAATAAGTCAGGAAGGAAGCAGTTCTCATTGGTGTTAGATAGCAGGCAAGAAAAATATAATAGAAACCAAATGAGGGATAAAAAACTGGAAAATAATTAAGTTTCTTGGGCAGACACTAAAAACAATCCAGAGAAATTAATCTGCCATTTGGAAAAAAAAGATCAAGGACTAGGTAATTTATAAGGCTGGTGAATCATTTGTAGTGAATAATTTATTTCATGAACGTGGCCTCATTTTCTGCTCAGAAAACGTCTGCTAGCAGGTTATGAATTAATTGACATGCATTTGCCGACAGTTTGTGAACAATGTTTGGTGTAGTTTGTTCACATGTCCTCTTTGAAAGAAGCAATCTTTAATCTGCTCTGGCTCTAGTTAGCGAAGCAGGTGACTTATTTCTGGTTTTCTCCTTTCTTGCCTGATGAGCACTGTTGTTAATCCTGCATGTGAGCCTGAATTAATGACTGAGCCTGGCCTCTAGTGTGGCCCCTTAGGGTACCAGGGGTTCCCCAGTTTGAGAGATTGCTGCTGGCAGGCTTGTCCTCTGTACAGATGGCAGATCTTACTGTCAGAAGGCACTCACTCGATGGCACTGCTTAATCAGAGGCTGGGAATTGCATGCAGGTGCTAAATCCACTTCCCAGTGAGACACTGCAAGATCAGCTGGGGCTCCCCGAAGGGGCACAGGGCTGGCGGCATGTGTGTGGATGAGGATGAGCTGGCTTGCAACGGGGCTGCCCCTTGCTCAGGGTCTGCTGGGACTCTCAGGTGCCAGCTCCTGCAGCCAAAGGGGAAAAATAGGCATAGGTTTCTGATCACACAGCTGTGCTCTCACACAGCCTAAGGAGAAAATCCAAAGCCACAGCACTGCTTATGGCTCTCTTCTCACTATCTCTGCAATGAAGGTTAGCCAAAACATAGGTCTGCAAGGGAAAAGCAGAACTCAAAAAAGGGGGTGTGGAGACCACAGAGTGTTTCTGCATAGGCTCAATGTTTAACTATTTGATGTCAACAGGGGTATATACTTCCTACTGGGACCTACTAAATGGTTTGTGAGGATCCAGATCTTCACAGACACTTTTTTTTGGGGGGAGGGGGAGGGGGGGGGAGTAGGACTGCATTACAGGAGGGCAGCACCCTTTAAGGAAAGGCCAGGGAAAAAACTCACAGGTTTATCCTGTTTATTACCCAGGAAAAGAATATTTTATTTATATTTCATATGGATCTTTTTGGTGAGAGGCATTTGTATGAGAAAGGAGCTCAGCATGGGAAGAATGGCAAGGTCCTGGCTTGTGATGAGGCTCCATTTGGCTTCACTGGGGAAGCGGTGAGAGTGCTTAGGCACATCATCAGGTCACATTCTGACTGAAAATAAATAAATAAATAAATAAATAAATAAATAAATCTGCTCTTCTCTTTTGGTTACAGAGACTGTAGAGGCTGCTGCTAGCTGAAGCAGGTTGAATGAGCACCCTCATTGGTTTTAAGTTGACTGTGCCTCTTTCAGATGTCTCAGTTAGAAATTGAATCTGAAATCATATCCTGAAATATTTAATTCTAAATGCATGCCAGTATTTCTGCTTCACTGCAGTGCTTGTCCAATTAAATGTAACTTAAAACGAAGAAGAAGAAAAAAAGCTCCACATATATTATATTAAATGACTTTCTTGTCATATTTTGGAATTAACAAAAAGAGAAGCCTATTTAACAACTTGCAATGTATATGATTTTAACAGCAAAACTTAGAATAGCTGTTCTTTCATCTATAAATTAAATGTATAACAAAGCCATAATTAAAGACCTCACTAGCAAAACTTTTCAATAGTGTGTTCTTTGCAATGGACTTTGAAGCACCTTCAATTGGAGCAATGGGAATTCTCCTGGACAATGCTACAAGCTGCAGATACAGCTTAGTTAATTACAAGCAGAGCTTTCAGTATGTATTCCTCCTGCCAAAATCCTTATGCATTGCAACAGGGAACTGTTTTTCCCTTGTGCTTGCTTACTAATGCTGCTAGAATGTGAATATTAAACAATACCTGTCTTTCTTGATCCTAGACACGATTATTAGGCTTTCATGCTGATTTCCCTGTCTATTGAGTTAAGATTGGATTAAGGAGGCAGAATTTCTATATGCAGTTAGGGTTCCCTAAATATTTCAGTGCAGCACTCAGCAACTGAAGGTACAAGGTGGCTATTGTTTAAATGCCAGAGGATCTCCAGCAGAGCCTCTTCTCACATCCTCATAGCCAGTGCTGATGGCCACAGCACTGGGAATTGCTCTCAGTGTACCTGAATACAGAAGGGAGCCTAGGAACAGCATCTGCTGTATAAGACTAGCGATTATTCTCAGCACACTGCACACATGTATTACAGGGTCTGACTGTGGAGAGGTCCAGGGATCCAAAGCAGTGTGAAGGAACCACACATTGATATGTGGGAGGCTCACAGATTCCCTCACCTAGTACTTAAATAATCCTTTGTTCAACTTTGTCCTGTAGCTTGAAAGCCTGCAATTAAATCCAGAGAGCTGTTTAAAATGACAGACACATGGTGCTGGAGTGGTGCTCCCAAAGCAGTCCCATTTCCGGCCAGTCCATACAAAACCTCTGGTCACCCTCCTCGCAGAGCCCATTCTTACAGTAAGGCTGGTCGACAGCATTCAGCCTCCTAGGGCTGGAGATCTGTGGTTTACAGGAAGTAGTAGCACACAGCAAACACAAGCTTCCTTCAGCAGCACTTCCATAAGTCCATGCTCCTCTGCCTTTTGCCCTATTTCCCTCTCAGCCTCTTCTCCCCAGAAGCTGCATTATTATTATCTCTCTGTTATTTTCTTGTCTGTTTGCTCCCTTTTAAAATTACCAGCTTCAGACAGAAAGACAGTCCCAGCTAAGCCAGGAACATCCTTCCAGTACACAGTTATCTGGCTAGGGAATCACATGAGATATCTGGGTGGTGATCAGAGGGGGGAATAAACCGAGCACTGGTATTTTGGCTATGACACCAAACATATTCGGTATCTCAGCTTAGCTTTGAGCTTGATCAGCTGTGCACTCACAGGGGTGTTGACAGGACTAAGGCACGATTCAACATGTTGAGCAGCTACACTGAAAGGCAAAGGATACAAACAGATAATTTACCAGCATCTAACCAGTTAGTGGTGAACGTGTAGAAGTTTGGGTTATTTCAGTTTCTAGGTATAAAATCCTTTCTGCATCTGTACCACCATCCTTGGACATGTGTAGCGTGCTTGCTATAAGCTCCCCCACAAATACCTGCATCCTCTTGTAGAAGACAGTGCAGCCCTTTCCCCTCCATGTGCTCCAGAAACATGAGATTCTACCAAATCTACAAAAATGTCCTTGTTCTCCTGCTTCAGAAACACTGGGGAAAAGAAGAGGACAGCACCAGCCTCACATCTTTTCCTTTTCCTGCCATCCCTCAGCATCCAACACAGTTGCTCCTGTGGCTCCCACTGTGACTCCTTCTCAGTGGGACAAGTGACCCTGCCTGACGCATGTACAGCACGTACCACCACTGCAAGCCACACCAGCAGCAGGAGGTGTTCAGGGAGAGCAGGGTGTGGCATATTTCAGCGAATGTGATGGCAAAAGCCTGCATGGACTGCCTGGGGCCTCAGTCACATCAGACCCTGCAGATACAGGAGGAATTCACATTAGTGTCCCAGTTCTTCCCAGTCTGGATGCAGTCTGTCCAATTATGCCTGAGACTCCTACATGATTTCACACTCTCCTCCATTTTCTCCATTTTAACTACATTCCCTATAGAGCACGCTATCAAGTGCTTTACGGAAATCCAGACAAATGAGATAGACTGCATTTTTTTAGTCAGGAAAACCAGTCACTGTCACGGAGTAAGTTATTAATCTGGAGTGACTTAACTTTGGTAAATTCCTATTGATCTTTTCATTTCATTTTCCATTTACTCCTATCTTTAGCTCACCAATAACACATAAAGCTTCAGTTCAGATATTGAGATCAGATTAACAGACCTGTGGTTACCTGGACTGCTTTTTTGCCTTTCTCAAATAGAGGAACTACACTTGCTCTTCCTCAATCACATGGTCCCCGCCAAGCACAAAGAGTAGTTAACAGATCTGTGCTGCAGAACTGCGACTTTACACGCAAATTCTTTCAAAGGTGAAGATGGAGAGTGCCTGGTTCCCCCTGTTTGAAGACTGTGAATTCTTTGAGCACTGATTCCACCCCAGATGTGACCATTCCCAATACCACTTTCCTTCCACTCTGGTTAGTCACCGTGTTTTTGGCAACACACTTTACATCCTCACTGAAAGCTGAGGTAAAGACAGACCGCTTACTGTAGCTGTGATCTCTCACTCAATAGCTTCCTCACTTCTTCTTTTTTTTTTGTTCTTTTTTTATTTATATAACTGAAGAACGTTGTTACTGTTTTTATTTCCTTTGCAAGATCTAAAACGGCTTGATTTTTGATAATTTTCTTTCTATGTATATACTTCTGACCTCTAAGATGTACTTTTCCTTGCTGATGGGTCCCACTTTTCGCTTCACATAGACTCTCTAATCATTCCTTATTTTCTGTATTTCAGTTGGTTATTTGCAGTAGGAGTATTGCCTTTTTCTGCACTGTCGCCTTGTCCCTTTTGCTTGCACCTATGACTTAAGCCCATTAAGCACATCAGACGCATGTTGGAGTATGAACTGCTCCATCCAGATGGCTTCAATCATTAGGTCCCTAACTTTGTCATTTTTTTTCCTTTTTTAAATCAAGAATCTTATTAAGAGAACTGAATTAATTCCTAATCATTTGACTGAAGGTAATTTTCTACAGTCAGATCTTCCAAAATGTCATCAGTATCGATGAAATCAAGTCAATAATCACTTGTAAAGAAATCTGTCGACAATCATACCAAAGGATATATGGATTGTACTGTGATTAGCCTAGACCTGAGAAGCTGAGCTTTCCCACAAGAACAATCTCTGTCATTTTTTGCTTCTAAGAAGTCTGCAGAGATCTCAATCCATATCAACAGTGGTGCTTAGAGCTCTCCCTGCTTTTTTTTTCTCCCCCTCAGCTGGTCAATCAGGACTGACTCCCTTCCCACCCAGCCTTCATCCATCTTTTCTGTTTACATTCAAAACTCTCTGGGACTGACTCTGCTGCCTTGTACAGAGTGCGGTCTTGATTTTGTTTGGTCCCCGGACACTGTCATAATTATTAGTCATGTTTATATAACGATCCTGTATCATCAGGTTGTTATGACACATTTTATTAATGTGTTGGAATCTCTTTGATGCTGGGTAGAGCTGTGAAGCAGAATTATACATCCCCAGTAATGTTTGTAGCAGCAGGGTAAGGCACGCGGGGCTCATATCCCAATGTTGTCTATATTCCTTGTGGAACATGAGACAGTTGTTATTCTAACCATCGCATACCTCATCCTTTTCATTTAAACCAGCATCAGCACAATGGCTACTGCTAGTCCAAAGTGTTAACAGCTGTGTTAAGTGGCAGCCAACCAATTTCCTGTAACTTGTGGTGGGGTAGCCAGATGCAGAGAATATCTATATAAAGACTTTTTTTTTTTCTTTTTCTTTTTTTTTTTTTTTTCTTTTGTGGAGAGGAAATCAAAAAAAGCCCTTTTTACATTTGAATTCAGTTTCCACGTCTAGGCCAAGAATAGTGTGAGGGCTAAGAGCAAATGCCACCATATTGACATCCCAGTGTGGGGTCAAAAGGCACTACGGGGAAACGAGATGCAGTCTACTCAAGGTCAGATTATAATTTTGCATCCCTCTCAGCCAACTGCAGAAGACCAGCTTCTCCTCTTTTACTGAACATAACCGGCCTTGTTGCAAAATAGGTGTTTACTGTCATACACATGTGCCTTCTGGCTTGAACACCACGGTCTCTCTCTGTGATCTGCGTGAGCCCTCCCCTCCCTCCCTGTGGGACGCCGCACAGTGCTGCAGACGCCCTTCAGAAGGCCGTATCTCATAGGCAGGGGAAACCTGTGTGGTGGGACAGAGGAAATGAGCATCGCTGCCGGGCAGGCAGGCACGTAGCTCTGCTGCTTTCTCAGCACTCACACACACGGCAGCGTGGGGTGAGGTGAGGTGCTTTGTCTGGTCACTGCAATCCCACAGGGACGTAAACCCGAGGTCCTGAGCCCACAACAGTGGGTGGCACCTCCTTCACAAGGACCACACCGTGCGACTGCCTGGGCAGAAGAGGTGGCTTCAGGCCTGGTCAGAGGGTACGGCCACAGGGAAGACGAGCTCAGCAAGCCCAGGAGGTACTCTGTGGTGCAGGCAGACCCCAGCATGTGTTGAGGTGGCAGCTGGCTGTACTCTCTTCCCTCTCACAATTTAGCTTCCCCTGGAGACAAGTGGCCAGGCATGACCCTGGTACCTTTCTGTGTCAGAGCTCAGCAAGACATTTAGTACTTGTTTGGCTGAACAGGCATTGGCTAAGAAAATTGAGAGGCTCCTGTGCCTGGTGCTACAAAGATTCCTTAGGGCTGAGACTTCTGCATTCAACTTCCCTCTCCAGCAGCCATGCAATGCAGGACAGGACTTGCTTTATCTGTGTGCATGTTGACTGTATGCACATGTGCAGACGTGAAAGATTGTTCAAAATCTGTCAAGCTGGAGTAGGAAGCTAGCAAGTGATGAACAATATCGTTGCAAGGCTTTATCCACTAAAATGCAGATCTGCCCCAAATCACTTAAGACAGCATACAATTACATCAATGTAAGTGGGTGAGGGAGGGCAGACATAGGCAGAAGAGAATGGAAAGTAGCAAGGACTCGTGCTCTTACCTCTGCAAACGGCACTACGGGATCTTTAATGACTAGACATGGTCAGGACCTCTACTTTATGTCTTGTCTGAGCAATTTGCAATGGAGCCCCTATTAAAACCTTTCTGGGGGTATTGGTTTTCTCTTGACTCAGAGGGAAGACTGCTGCTTGAATCACTAACAAGAATCCAACAGCACCTGGGTTTTCATTGGCAAGGAACCACCCCTGTACTGACCAAGTGGGAGGCTGTTAAAGAACAATTTCCCACCATCTGGGGGAGGAAAACAATCATTCGCTGTGCCACACAACTGTCTAAAATCTGTGACATAAGAGTGATTTCTTAAAGAACAGTTCCCTTCTTTAACTGGGGGGAAGGCGAGGGGGAGGAGGGGGGCAGCAGTAAGGCAAACTCAGACACCCTTCCTCAGGGGGAAGAGTGCCATTTTACTGAGTGAGCTGCTTGGACATTCTTTTGTATGTGTGTGTGTCTAAATTCAGTCCAACAACATCCCTGAAAATTTCCCTAGAGCAGCTGAAAGCATGATGCAGACAGCAGAGTGCTGCAAACATATCATGTAGACATCTGAACTTTGCTATATTGGGAAACAGCAGCAGATAATAACTGTATGAGCAGCCTCATACCAGCACACTGCCTTTGGGGCTCTTGTGGTACCAGAATCCCTTCAAGGAGATCAGAGCCTTGTAATTATAAGGCTTTATACACCGCTTGTTGCCTTCATCTTAAAGGTTTGTCACAATACCTGTAAAATAGGCTTCTTAGAAGTGGAGGGTTGGAAGCGCAGCTAATGATAGCAAAGTTGCCCTCTTCAAACCACGTACAGGGAAATTCCTGATGACTGCAACTGCTCTGTCCTAATTCCAAGTTCATATTTTGTCCCTTTCTGGGCAAGATCCAAAAGCTCGATATGCCTGGGTTACACTCAGCCAGGTCTTCCCAAAGCTGGATGTGGTTAAGCAAACCTCAGCCTTATTTATGCAGACCTTTGTATGTGTCCACACAAGCATCTGTAATCCTGTAGTAACAAATACAATGGCAAATTCTCATTCAGTCAGGAAAGACATGTGTGATGATCAGGCTACCACAGGGGCCAAGCAACAAAAAGACAGCTTTAATGCCAAATGTAGATCTCTATACCTAAAGGTTTCAGTTCCCACTCATATGTGATTATGGAAAAAAGACTCACTTGCCCACTTCCAATAAATGAGAAACATGTTTCTTAGAGGCGGTATGCTTCCTATGCTTGTAGTATAGTGAAGCTGTTGGCTTGTCTACTATTTTTGACATGCAGCTGTTACACAGAAACATCTGATAGTTTCTTTTCTTCAGACTCAGTTGCTGTGGTGTCAGGAAACAGCCTTTGGTTTCAGTTCTTGTAAGACGTGAGCAGGTATGGGAGGCAGTGCGATACCTCAGTAGCACAGAAAAACATCCTGCAGCCCACAAAAGAAAGTATAGATACAGGGCAGGGGAGGCAGATCAGTTTCCAATTCTCATTACAAATATGTGCTTTATGAAAAGTGTGATAAATTGCTAGTTAAAAATAAATAAATCACAAACCAGAATGGTATGTATGTTTCTTTTCCACTGAGACTGGAGAATGAGTTCATTGATTTACAAGGCAAGATGCTGATACTTTAGGTGAGAACAGCTTCTAACCAAGAAATGCAAAACTAAATGCTAATCCAATCACTAGTGATACACAAGACTTAGTAATGTGTTAGCATAGGGTAAAGCTGCTCCAAATCCACCATACTGTGAAATATAAGCATGGAAGTGGAGAAGTTAAAAGGAAGCCCTGTAGTGCCTAGGATGGCATAAACCAATGAACTAAGCATGTATATCAATTTAATGCAAAGTATAAGAGAACAATATACAATATTTTGTAGGATCTACTATCACCCTTACTTTGTGTGGGGGAGAATTTAGCTCCTCAGGGAAAATCTATGACGTGCTAAGAAATCCATGTGCCAATCACAGAAATAGTCAGCAACAGGTCTTAGAGCCTGCCCAGCATATCATTATCTTCTTTCTTCTTTAAATCCTATCATTAATGCACTAACTACAGTGGTATAAGCAGTTTCCTCTCCTGCCCCCAGTGAGAACAGTGCAGTTCAACCCTTACTTTGCAGACTGCAGTGCACATCGGTTTTGGGGGAGGTTTTGGGGTTTGTGCATTTGTTTTTTCTAAACCTCAGCTGCCAAGAGCTCTGGCAATCTGGCCCTGTATCAGGCTTGAAGCCTTTGGCTTCCACAAGCTGTGGCTTACACTGTGGAGAAAGAAAAGGTGAACAACCTTTCATGTGAAACATTTTAATGCTAAAGCTGTGAAATCTTTAGAGTGTAAAGGTGGTAAAACTGCTTGCCTTACACAGTGATGAGCCTATGTAAGCAAGCCACTGTTCAGTACCTGGGCTTGGGAGCACCCAAAGTCTTCATAGACTTAAATATGGAATGTGGTCATCCCCTACTGCCTATGGCAACAAGCCATTACATTTGTCATATCTGCTATAACATCCTTCTATAGTGTGGAGAAATGCGCTGAGAGTGCCGGGCAGGATAGCACTAACAAATCTGGTTTTCACTTGCAGGAGCCATTTGTCAACTTTGCTCATCACTGCAACCTTTTTTTGTAGCTCTGGGCCAGCCAGCATGGTGTAGCTGGGGGCACCAGCATGATGACAGCATGGGGATGAGTCAAGCTGACGTGTCCCCTGGGTGTACTGGTGGCACATGTGCTGAGCCTCCATTGAGCGAGGTTTTAGTTGAGCCTTGTGTACTGAGGTCTGCGGGCCAGCTCCAAACAGCATTCATAAGAGGCTACTGCTATCGTGTCTGTGGATGTTTCAGACCAAGATTTGTCAGCTCTGGCACAAAACCAGCAATAACAAAGAAAGTTTGTGACTGTTCCCCCATGTGATCCAGTCTAACAGCTGCAAGTGACCAGCCACTGCATTTGGAAAGGTGTTCGGGAAGGCCCTGCTTTTGACCATGGTTTCCCAAAGACCATTTGCTGACTGTGCTCCAGGACAAAGACTCTTTGCACTCACCCTGTGCCCCTTTTTCCATGCACTCTCACAGAAAAAAAGTGCCCGCTGTCCCTGTGGAAGTCACTGGCACCTTGTTCCCCTCCCCAGGAGCAAGGTCAGCCAGGCCCGGACACTGGGGTGTCCTTGTGTCGGTGGACTCAGGGATTGCAGGGCCCTGCTTCCACCCTTCCCTTCAGCACGGGGCAGCAGGGTGGGAATGCTGCCATTCCTACCTGGAGCCGCAAACACTCAGATCTTGCTAATAACCAGCTGAAGCAGGCCTGTAATTTAGGGCTGCCCATGACAACACAAAGGAGCAGCAGCTTGGTCCCTGGATAGAGTAGACTCGTGCATGCTGATCCGCTTGTTAAGCTACTAAAACAACTTTTGTTTTGTCTAGCTCTACATCACACCGTGTCTTTAAGGAAAGGAAATCCAAACCCTGGATATAAAACAGAAAGTTTGCTTGATTTAAAAATGCTTCTGTAATGTACAAACTGAGGTAATGGCTACATCCTTTTGAAAAGCAGCTGGTTTCTTTTTCTTTTTCATATTCTTTTTTTTTTTTTTTTTTTTTCCCTCTCCTACTTTTTTCCAGTATGACAAGAAACTGCTTGTTGAAGGAAGAAAAAAGATTTAGTTTATTCTCTTTGGGCTCTCCTGCTTCTGACAGAGGCAAACTCTCTCTTCCTGCAAACAAAGCTCTAATCCTCTTTGTCTGGATATTTTATTAGCTGAAGTTTAAAACCTTGAACCCTCACTTTATCATGTGTTTCCCTTTACTGATGATGTCACCTACCCACCTCCATCTAATGAGTCACATATAGCAGCCAAACATAAGCGCTGGTAGGATACAGGCCTCTGCCAAAAACTTCAGCCTCCTAACACTTACCTTATTACTTGATGAAATAGGAATATAACTTATATACTAGATGATATTCCCTGAAACACAAAGGAGGTCATTGAAAGCCTATAATTACCTCCTAATTATAGGAACCAACAGGAGTTGTTAACAAAGTGGGAGGGAGGATTGATGCTGGTTCTGCAGTGTAACCAACGACAATTGGGCCATTTGAAAATTATTTTCTTCCTAAACATTTCCATATGTCATGTGGGCATAAGAATATCATTGTAAAGCATCAGTCCCCCAATGCCCTCTTTCCAAATTGAGAAGAAATGCAGTGGGCATTGTGTGGCTGGTGACATCGCCATGGAAAGACAGCACTTTGACACCTGGGACCCTGAAGAAGAAGGCAGGGAAGGGAATGGAAAAAAATGAAGGAGTAAATCAGACAGATGGAGAGACCAAAGGAGCTGGACAAACCCCTGCAGGACAGATGACTAAGCTTTCCATTCCAAGTCAAACAGCTCCAGTTTGGGACAGCAACAGTTTTTCATTTAAACTCCCTACATTTCTTGAACATGCTCTGGGCTCCCTGCAGGAATGTGGCTACTGTCTGTGTTTGAGACTAGACAGGCAGCCTACATTTTCCACTTGGCTACCTTAGCACAGGATGTCAAAAAGCTTACGTGGCTTTGATAGAAGAACTTGTTCTTGGTCCCACTGGATATCTGGAACAGGCATTTTGGTGTAAGCATAAGCATGCGGGGTCTAGACCTCCTAATTAAATTGTCATGTTTGGGACCCGCCCAACAAAACTGGACAAAGTCTGCTGTTGGAGCTGAATAAAGGAATTTTCCAAAGTGTTTCAGCTCTGCTCCCAGAGACACCAGTGAGACCAGTGTTAGGCTGAGCTTTGAGGGCAGCATTTAAATTCCAGTGTCCACAGGGAAGTGTTTCTGGGGAGGAACTCCTGTGTAGGATGTGCTTGCTGGGACTGTTTGGCTGGGCAGGGCAAAGGTTTTTTTAGATCTTCATGACAATAAATCTCCACTACAGCAGCAACTGTGGAAAGTGACTACAAAAGAGAGGGAAATGTGGGGGTAGTGAAATTCTCAGTGCAGAAATTTTGAAGTATTGAAATTTGAAATGAAAGAGAGAACCCACAAAATATTACAACCTCTTGAATTCAGTTCACAAACTTAGAAAAAAATAGTAAAAAAAAATTAATTAACAAGAGCAATAGTATTAACCCTGTAGAAATGGGCTTTTCCACTTCAGCGACACCTGTTTATCTGACTGGGAGGTACAAGGTGTCCATCTTTTGGGCAGTGATGGTCAAGGGGAAGAACCCTCACAAAAACAAACAAGCAACCAACAACAAAACAACGACAACAACAACAAAAACACATATTGTAGAGGAAAAAAAGCAGCATCCAGGAATAATGCTGTGAAGAAGCAAAGCTTCTCTATATCTGCTGCCTGACTCAGGTGAACAAAGAGTGTGTTTTGCTCAGCACTTGTAATACCATCTGAAGAGTGTATGGTAGGATCAGGACTGTGCCCAACTCCCTGATACATTTCTGTCCTTGCTGAGCTGAACAATGCTGCTGGGAGGAGAAAACCAGCCATTCAAAATGTCTGTGACCCTCCTTGAACCCTCTGAATTCTCACCTCCTTTTTCTCCACAGGCTTTTCCTACTCTTTCCTCTTTGCCAGCCATCCGGCTCCTGCCTCTGGAGCAACTGAAACTTGGCTTTATATTTGGTTCCAAATTTGAAATGAAGGGGTCATCTGACATCTTCATGATGTCAGCAAGCTGAATATATGATGGTGACTGCATTCAAGGGCCTGATGAGCTGATAGGGAGGAGTGGGGTGGGGCAAGGGGAAAGGCCAATATAGGCCATCAGTAGTCCCGAGGAAAGGTCCCACTGGAAGTAGGAGTCAGCCACTGAGTCAAAGCACAGCTGTTATGGACTGGTTTTCCCTTGCCTTTTCATTTTTGAAGCTATTAATATAATATTTGATTTTGTTGTTATTAATTAATTTATTTATTTATTTATTTATTTATTCCAAATTTTGAGTCAGCTGCTAGCAGCTAGGGATTTTGCCATTAAGAAACAGGAGTCCAGAAGCCATTTGGAGGGGTAGAGGAGACAGATTGCAGGTGGTGCAAACCCCAGCAGTGGCGTTACAAAACCTTTGTGGTCAGGTTTATGGCTGCTGTCGTCAGCTGACCTGCACTGTGCTATAAACTGCATGATCTGAAAGAAGCAACCTAAAAGCTGCCAAGGGCAAGGGGAGGAATAAACAGAAAAATTGCTTGACAAGTTAGTAAACCCCAAAACTCAGTGCCACAATTCTCTTGCAAATGATTTCAAAGAAAGCTTAGATGGACTCATAGAAGCTAAGCCTGATTGGCTTCGTGGTAGCTAAAATGGTGTTCTAGGATGGCTCAGGAAGTTCCCACACACAGGAAGGCGGAGGAGGTACCACATCTGACATGTGTCTAACCATCTGCTCCTAGTCATGTTGGAAGTAGGTTACCAGGTAGACAGCCCTTAGTTCTGACCCAGTAGAGCTTCTCTTAAGTTACCCAGTGCCCACCGTTTTGAAAATGGAGCAGGAAAATGGCTCCAAGATGGTGTTGTGAAAGTCATCCCATCCCACGGTAGGGGGGAAGGAATTACAGAGGATGAAGTGGGGAAAGGCAAGAAGATTGCAGCCTATTTCTCCAGAAACACAGCTCCTGCGCTCCACAGGGGCTGGTACATATGAACGCTGATTCAGAGGTCACTGGAATTTTCTCCAGTGGCCCTGAGAGGCCCAAGATAAAGCCCAGAGCAGATGGGAGAAAATGACTGGAAGGTAACCTCAGCTGGGGAAGGCATGGGTGTGTGCCACTCATGAGGATTTCTCACAGATGTTTCTGCAAGCCCCTCTGCAGTCATTCTTTCCCTCAGTGACACAACTCCCACACTTCAGTTTCTTGTACACACATCTTCCTTATGAAACCAGTGGCTATGATAGATTTGTCTGCAAACTACTTGAACCCAGAAGCCCTCCTTAATGGCCCCATCTGATGGTCTTCCTGCTTGAGGTTGACAACCTGCTTGATGAGAAACGTGGACACCCTGTCCTGTAGATGACATTTTACTCCCCATCCTAAAGAGCTTTCAGGGAGCACAGAGCCTACACGCCCTCCTCACCAGCACTGTTCCCCCTGAACTGCCACATTTTACACCCTGGGGTTGGCAGTGGGGACAGGATCCAGCTACAGACTTTCCTTCACCTCATTTTTTTCACCATGAAAGGGAAAAAAATCCTTGCCTTAATGCTGCTGAGATGGCTGCAGTCTACACTGTGGGATGAAAAGGAAAAGCAAGAGGAAGAGGAAGAGGAAGAGGAAGAGGAAGAGGAAGAGGAAGAGGAAGGAAAAGAAAAAGAAGAAGAAGAAGAGAAAGAAAAAGAAGAAGAAAAAGAAAAAAGAAAAAGAAAAAGAAAAAGAAAAAGAAAAAGAAAAAGAAAAAGAAAAAGAAAAAGAAAAAGAAAAAGAAAAAGAAAAAGAAAGAAAAAGAAAAAGAAAAAAGATAAAGAAAAGGGACAGGGACTGGGACAGGCACAGGGAAAGGGAAAGGGAAAGGGAAAGGGAAAGTCATTAAAGGTCTGCAGACTCCTGTGCACAAGGGTGCACAAATGTTACCCAGATATCAGAATACTTTCTGCTGCCACTGCTGCTGCTGCAGGAAATGGCTGCATGCAGGCAACAAACACTCAAGTGTCTAGGAATTGCCCGTGTAAGGAGATTACCATATCTCCTTTGACATACAGAGCCATTACCTACCTAAGCAGCCATGGCTTCATACTGGGAATTATGCTTAATCCTATTTCTCTAAGAGAACCCTGTTTCTCCAGGAGAAATAGGATTAGTCTCTGAGAGTTCATCATTATTAACTTCATTGAATGAATTACCAAGACGGAAGATACAGAGTGATTTCTAGTCCCTTGGTATTAGATGGGGGCAGCTGACTGGAACTGACTGTTTTCTTCATGAATTCATTTGACCACACCAGTCCTTCTCTCAGCAAGTAAACATGTGTCTCAGTTCTCCAAATCAGGACTTTTTGTTTTGGGACTGTCTATCCTAACTGGTGTGTTTGAAGCTCTCTGTTTCTTTGGGGAACCACTGTTCCTGATAGAAAATATCTGATGAAAGTTATGAATATGAGCAAGGTATGACTTTATGAAAAGCTGTTTACATGTGTATGTCTCCTCACGTGGCCCCGGCCACCCATGCTTGAAGGAACTTTGCTTCAAGCTTTTCCATTTTGAATTTCTTTCTTTTGGATTCTACTCTTTGTTTCATTTCTAGCCAAGTTACATCTCGATCGAGTTTAAAAGGCTTTTTTCCTTTTGTGATTCTGATTACAACAATTTTTATTTTTCCATCATCTTGGCCTAAATTTAGAGGTTTTGATGCCAAAGATAAAGATGGTATTCCCCTTGATATTGAATCATCTAGTGCTGTAGCACTAAATTATTGAAATTTTCTTTAGCTTTCTAAGTTCTTCTTTTAAGGAACACTGTTTTCTCTTCTTAACATACTTCTAAATCCAGAGTGGTTGTTATGCTCTGTTTAACATTACATATTTGGACTGGCTTGATTTTCTCAGGACCTTATTGTTATAAACATTAGATTCACCTTGCAGGAGAATTATTTAGGACTTGCATTTACCAAGGCTCCAAGCAAAGTGAAATGCTATTTCTGCAGAGGGAACGGAAGCCACTGTGATCAATCAGAGACCTTCCCCTAAAATCTGAGTGTGCTGTTCCTAGATTACAAGTATTGGCTGTCCACATCTGATCCTTTGCACATGACCCTGATTGAGTAGTGGCATCCTATTCTGCTTAGCACATAGCACAGATAGGCATAGACATGTGGCTGTTTCTCATATACCACAGCTGGCAAAGAGTGCAGCAGGGCACAGGTTGAGGGTGCCTTCACTACGAGGTTCCTCCATAAACCGTTAAGTAAGCCATAAACTTTGATTTCAAGTTCTGTGGCACAATGAACATCTCTTTGATTTGGGCTTGAACAGCCCCTTGGACAGAGGGCATACTGCCTGTTTGCTGGAACTGCAAGCTGCTACTGCTACACACATAAAACATAACCAATAGTCATACTTATGGAGAGCAGATCAGCGAGTTTGGATTCCTCAGGTGGATCTCTCATCCCATGGAAGTCGGTGGCACATTCCCCGTCAGCTTCAAGGGGCTGGGATGTTGCCCTTCCTTTCTAGCCACATGCTGCTTTGAAAGTGGAAAAATGCTTGTAGTTCTGTTTCAGTGCCTCAGACTCTGCTTCCTTTCTGCTTTAAGAACACTTCACTCCAGCCAAAATTTTCCTTTGTCTCCTCGCCTCAGAAAAAAAAAAAAAGAAAAGCTTTCTCCAAATAAGAACAAAAGTAAGAGAAGTATTAGGAGAAAGGATACACTTATTATCCAAATGAGAAGGGAAAAAAACTTTTCCCACTGTCTAGATGTCCTTGTCAAGGCCAAAAGAAAGCAGTCAGCTTTGCCAGCAAAATCCTAAGCAAAAGAAATAAATGACATCCCTCTGGTGCCCCTGGATGTACGAAGTATCCGGCTTTGCTGCTGTTCTGCTCCCCCCTCTACTTCCAGTGCAACAGCTGCCAAATTTGTCCTGCCTTGTAGGCATAACACATCAAATTCAGGGAAAAACCAGGTGCTGAGATGGATTCTGGAAGTCTTGCAAAGGGAGGAGAGTAGTGTGAAAGAAAACATAGCTATGTTAAGAAGCTTCCTTCTAGGATAAAAATAGATGGACACACACACAGGAACTAAAAATCCCTCACTTCAGTATGCGTTTTCTGTTCAATTTCTTTTTATTCTCTCTCACCTTGTTGCTTCTCTCTCCTATCCCAAATGAATAGTTGTGTTTCCCATCATAGCTTAGCTCTCTTTCAAGGCAAGATATTTTGAAATTTAAAAGAAGGAGAAGAAGAAAAAACATTGTAGGAGTTTTTTCCCAGTGCATAAAACAGCAAACTCCCTTAAGGAAAAGCTGAATGTTTAATTTTGCAGTGGAAGCCTTGCAAAATCAGGTTTTCATTTCCTCTGACTGCTTTGAGTGGAAAACTGCATAAACATGAATACATATGGTGCATGCGCGTGCACACACACACACACACACATATACACACACTGGTTCCTCAGCTGCTGAATACCTGCAGCTTGATATTTCAGCTTAAGCTTTAGAAGTGAAGCTTTGCCAGAGTGGATCTTAAATTAGGAGATAACACAAAAGATAAATTCTTCCTTGGCATCGTTCCTTTCAGTTCAACCAGTTACAGACAGGCTTCCTGCTTTTTAGCTAGCAGCCCCGAATGCTGTTTGACTTCTAGAAAAACAGCTCTGAAAGACAGTAGGATGAATTGTTGACACTCATCTTAATGAAAAGAGGTAGCAAGGGGTGAAAGTGCCACTTATTGCATTAGAGGAAGGGGAGCGGAGCGGTAAAGTGAATGGGCTGGGCTGTTCTCCTGCATGCGCTGCACCTTCATCGCTGCTGTGCTTCCTAGAAGTTGAGCAGCACCTATTTTCTTCTAAAAAGTAATTAAAAAAAAAAAAAAAAAAAAAAAAAAAAACCCAACGGAGGGGGGGGGGAAAAGAGGCTGAAAGGGATGAGGAAGCCCTTTCTACCAGGAATCGGAGACCGGGGGCTGCCGCGTCACCGCCTGCCTGAAGCCCCCCCAGCCCAGCTGCAGCCTATCTGCCGCGAACATCACAGCCATGGCCGTTTGCCCAGAAACAGCATCAGCAGCTGGAGCCCTCACACGGAAGAAAGCCAGAGCGAGCCCTGGCGAGCCAGCAAGGCCACTGCCAGCCCCCAGCACCGGCCTGGTGATGGGGAGAGGCAGGTAGCTGGCCATGGGGAGAATAGCAGCGCCCATAAACATCGCTGCTGTTTTTGTAGTTGACGAGGCTTTCCTCCACTTCCTGCTGTCAGAAAAGGCTCGTTAGCAGCTCCTGCTCAGCACCAGCTCTCGCTCTGCGTAGCCTGACACATGGGCTGAATTAGGAACAGGAAAGATGGTTTCATCCTCGGCATTAAGATAATGCCACAAGCTTCGCGTTAATGTTCAGGTTTTAAGCTTTTCTGGGTAGGTGTCCAGTGGCAGGCAGGCTTGATAGGGAATTGAACAGACAAGTGAATTTTAACCAGACCAAAACTTATGTGTCGTCCCCCCAACCCCAAATATTAGAGAAAGAAAGAAGCCTGATAGATCTGCAGGCCACACCTACAGACTATGCTTCTTGTTTTGCTTTTTCTACTACCAAATATTTTCATCTACTTGCAAAATGCCTTATATGAGGTCTCCCATGTATGGAAATGCCTGCAAGAAGTAATGGCAATTGCTGCTCCTGTCAGGGAGTGCTGTAAAAACACACAGTCATGAGGTGTTTATTTGAGTCTTCCAAAAGAAAATCAAAACTCGGGAATGGATACATGAGACTTCAAACAGAAATTTAGCAAAGGTTTTAAGGAGCACCACAGACGCTCTCAGGTTCAGAGAGTCAAGCTGGCCTCTTAGAGTAACAGAGCTAATCTGCGCTAAATTTATCATTTTACCTAGGCTTTGTCAATACTGTCTTCATTCCAAGAAGAGTGTGTGGTTATCTGTGACTCTGCTAAGTTGCTTCTTTAACTAATTCAAAAGTCAGCAAGACAAAGTCATAGAAACAAATTATTATTATTATTATTATTATTATTATTATTTCATAAAAAGTGAGACAATAACCTGTCGGATTTAAGGGTGTTTTGCCAGTGTGTTCAAATGTGGATATAAGCAGGGACTAGGTCAGCCCAGAGCCTTTGAACATCGTGACTGGGGGAAGAATGTCATATGCCATTGTGCTTCCATGAAATCATGAGGTTTTCCTTTCATTTCCACAGCAGATATTGTTGGCGTTGCAGCCAGCAGGCACCAAGGACCTACTCCTAAATCTGCTCTTTGTAAATGGGGATAGAGGGGTTTTAGAGAAAATTTGGTTCCTTTGCAAGCAGTTGTCAGCCATGAAAGTGCTGTCTTCCCAGGGTTCGTTTGGAGACACATTCCCAGGAGATGCATCAAACCCCTCAGAGATGTGGCTGGCTGCCACAGGCCACGCTCCTGGTCCCTGCCATCTGGGCAGCAGCAGCCACTCCGTGCTGTGTTGGCAACAGCTCTCCAGTGGAGACAGCAAGTCTGGGAGCATTTTTTCTTTAGATTGGCATAGTTTGGCCATAATGCCTCATATAGATGCAGATCCTCACTGAGGCCCCATTCTTGCAAATATTTATGCCCGTGAGTAATTTCAAGAGCATTAGCAATGAGTTGAATGGGATGGCTCCTGGGTTCACAGCACACACTACAGAGAGAAATCCTTTTTCAAGAGGGGTTTATGTACATGCTTAAATGTCTTTTGCAGTAAGGATGGACTTAAGTATGCACTTAAGCGCTTTTCGGAAGTGAGGGATGAGAATTTCCCCACCATCTGCCTTCCATTTTATTTGCTGTCTATTGACAGATATTTTGTGAGAGTTGTCCAGACTCTCTGTGTAAAATTAATGGTTGAATAGTTTGATTTCTGATTGTATTTGCAGTTCTTCCTCTCTAAATATATAAAAAAGCCATTACAACCATTATTCTCTTTTACATTTGTTGCATATAAAAACACATTCCAGCACTGAGACCTGAAAGATCAGCTTTTTCCTAAAGCACATTTTGTCTGACTTATAAAAGTTTTACAAGTTATAAAACCCCTGAAACAATAAGTTTCTGATGGAAACGATGACTAGAGCAAAAGTAACAGGTGTTGATATAATACTCCTAAAAGCAAGGGATGTGGAAATCTAGCTCAGCTAAAAATATGCACAATTTTATTTCTTCATATTACATTAATACTTTAGTTCTTCAGGCTAAACAGCAGCAGGAGATCATAGGGATCCCGGGTGAGTTTTTGCCTCGGCTTGTGAGCTCTTAGCAGACAATGTGTTTGCATTTAGGAGCAAGCAGCTTCCTTGAGAGCTCACACTACATCCTCAGCTGGTGTAAACTAGCATAGACCTAAAGAAGCTGGGGGAGCTGATTTAATAATATTTAAACACAATAAGACACATCTCTGTTTTGAATTGTGTAATTCAGTGCAGTCTAACATGAGTTTATTGATGTGGTGGTCTTTAAGAGTACTGTCAGGCTATAGGAAAAAATGGGCAAATCCCCCCAGCTAACCTGTTTAGGCTGGGTTTGCCCATACGACTTTGGTCCCCAGGATCCACGTTAGTGAAACCTGCATTTAGAGTGTAGGCATATGGACAACTAATCATGCTAGCTCCAGGCCTAGGCAACACCTCCCACAGGCTGATAGCTGCCACTTTACTAGACCTTGCCCCCAGCCTTGCACACAGAAAGGATTTGAAAACCATCCTGGGAAACACGGCACAGACAGGGGATGTGAGTCCCTCATTTAGCAAAGCCCCCTGAACACAAAAAGCAGTATGATAAAACCTGGAGGTAGAGGAGCACATCCAACTTGTGCAATTCCAACTGAGGTGCTCCAGTGAAACACTTCAGCATCCTGCTGGGTCCCTGGACCCCCTGGCAGTGATTGAGAACCTCCCAGCTCAGGGGCCTGCCTCTGCTCCAGGGTGATGGGGGAAGCTGGGGCGCTCAGCTAAGGCATCTATGTCAGGCATCCGAAGTTGGCCGGCATGAGTAACCCTGCTGAACTGCTTGACTAGACTCTGTCTTCCCTTGTGGGGGACACCATATATCACTATATCTTCTTTCACATATTACTCTCCTTGTCTTCACACTCCTTGCTCATAAACTGCAGGAAACTGCCCCAGCCGAGTTGTTTTAAGACATGAGTTTGTGACATAAATATATATATATATGTATATTTATATATGTACTTTGCTCTGCCTGAGCAGAACTAGGACTTTAGTTTCTGCTGCCATCGCATGCCAGCTGCTCGAGGAAGTGATGCAGTATTAGCCTGCTACGGGGGCTTTCCTGCCTGCTGATGAGGGCCCTGTACATTTGTGTTCCATTAGAGGTTCTGATAAGCACTTCCCCAGAAGGGCCAGCCTGACTGATTGTTGAACACCCCTCACGGGGAGGAATATAAATACAATAATGAACTACAAATAAATATCATGAGCTAGGAACTGATCATTACTTTGATTTCTTTCCTAGCTGAACACATCCAGCTGTGACATCCAATTTTTTTTCCAAGCCCTGATTATGACTCAGCAGTGCCCCACGAGATTTGTGTTGGACCCATATCCTCTGTTTGTTGCTTTAACTGTTTGTTCCTGATGGCTTGCTGTGGAAATTATTTTACAGAATTGGTGATTGATGAATCAGTGCTCTGTAGGGAATCCCCTTGAGCCCCTCTTGAATTGACTCATTTCACTGCTCATCAGGTCCACCTGCTCAGAGCATAACTGTGGTATAGCTCCACTCTCCCTTACATGGCTGAGGATGCCAGCTGGGGTGGCACATGTTGCCTGCTGGCACTATGGAACTGGGTTGTTTGTTGACCTTGGCTTTGTGTCTCATGACTTGCTCAGTTCTGAGCAATCCTAAATTAGTGTTAATCTAGGAGGTACCTGAACTGAATCAGCTCTCAGTAAAGTGGTACCAACAGAAGATGGCCTTCATCAGTGGGTTTTATATGTGGGCAGGTAACTGAAGTATCCTCACAAATGAAACCAAACAAAACAGCTCTGTGATGATTTATTTTAAAAATATTCTTCTATTCCTCCTGGGGAGGAGAGGGAGAAGTCAAACTAGAATGGACGTGTCAGATGGCTGAGAAACCAGAAAGTGCTCTGAAAGGCTGTGTTGAGATTTCAATCTTTTTTTTTTTTTTTCTTTTCTTTTTTCTTTTTTTTTTTTCCTTTTATTTTTCTCATTGTGCTGATTTATTTTTATTTACATGGGCCTGTGTTGACAGTCTCTGGAGCTCCTGTATCAGCTGAGAGTAATCACAATGTAGTTAGATGGTAACCATGCTTGAGACTTGTAATGAACACTGGTGATCAGGTTCCTACAAGAAAAATCAGTGATTCAAAGCAGAAGTCAAAGCTCTTCATAGCTAAGGTTCCTCTCTCTCCTCTCAAAGCACTGAGAAAAGCCCATCAGAGAAAGCAAGAAGGTAGCTTCTGAGTCAGTCATGCATCTAAATTACACAGTGAGAACCCTAAAGAAGCAGTGGAGTAGAAGGACAGTTGTTGGGATGGGATGATGAGAGAGCTTTCTACAGGACTGGCTCACTAATATGCGTCTGGACTTTGCCTTACGTTTCAAGCAGAGATCACTGCTCAGACACAGTGCTGGTAGGCTGTGTTTGGGGAAAATTTGTGCAAGTTGAAAGTAGTGATGTTAAAAGAGCAAGGTTCTGGGTGCTAGAAGAATGAGGAAAAGGCAAAAGAAGGAAATACAAATTTCTAGCCTGGGAAGACAGCATACAGATGAGCCAGTATGACTGGCAAGAAATACATGACTTCAGCACAGTCCAACCAGCTTTGAAAAGACCAGATCCCAGTCCTAACACAGGATGTAGATAATCATTACAGCAAATGTGGAGCCTGCCAGATGTTTCATCTCTAGCTTTCCCCAGAAGTTTTCTTCAGAGACCTGGGAACATGAGGCTGAGTCTGCTGGGTGAGGTGAGCGTGAGTCTTCCCAGTGACTTACGGGAGGTATCTAAGTGTTGATGAAGAGTGGGGGCTTGAAGGTACACACTGAAGCTTTCTCCTTTCCTGTTCATGGGGATGTTGTGCCCTTGGTAGAAGTGAAGGTGAATATGTATACCTACAGCTCATCAGGGGGAGATCTGGTTCCTTGTGTGGACCAGTGGTGGGAGGCACACCTAGATCCCATGACATGGGTGCCACCGTTCTGAGCAGCTCGAGGAACCCTCCTGCCAGTCCTCATCTGTGCCTCATGTAGCCATTGCTTTTTTTGTCCTTTGGGAATGTTTCTTCTCTCTGTCAGTCCATCTCATGCCTGTGTCTTAGAAAAGGTATTTTCTCTGGAGGTTTTTGGTGCAGTGAAGAAAATAAGAAGAAAATAGAAAATCCATTGAAATTGGCAACTTTTTACTTTTAATGACAAGGCAGGATACCAGCAGCTGATATTGAGTTCTTTCCTGACCAAGATTTCAAGCTGATTGAATAATTGAATTAGTTAGTAATGTAGAGTGTGAGTGAAATTTTTGGACATTTTGGCCTTGGACTAATATTGAAAGTAAATTAGGGAAAAGTTTCAGTTGACTTCAATTAGACCAATGCTAAGCAGTTTTGAAAATCTCAAATGAAGGTCCCTGGGGCAGGGACTCTGTTTTGCTCTGACTCTGTGCCTTCCCAGCATTGCTGTGACATTGCTTGAATGCATTCAGTGTTGTGCAATGTGTTTTTATATATCTCTGGCATTCTCTTTTTTTCAGAAATCCTGGAAATTAGGGGTAGGGGAAGAAGGCACTCAGTCAAGGTGGGGACTATTTCTCCTTTTGTCATGGTCTTTAACTTCAGTTAAGGCCAGGTAAGTGCTGCCTTATCCAGCCTAACAAAATCTTAATTCCCCTTTCACAGCACATTTAAATTAACAAATAAACCCATCCTTGTACCCCTGGGCAGTCTTCACATAAGATAGGACAGGTAGCAGAGCAGTAAGCACCGCTGCAGCATCAGCAGAACTTAGACATCCCCTCCAGCCCATACAGCCCTAGGGAGCTCAAGGGTAATCACGAGAGCTTTGCAAGTTTGTACAGACAACTGCAGGGCTTTAAAGTAAAGTGAAGGTTTCCCACTCCCACTAAGCTGCAGAAGCTAAATATATCCTTCCTGTTTACTCTGTGTGAATTTAGACTAAGCTCCAGTCTATCAAACAAAATGCATCTCTGGCGTCTCAGCCCAACAAGGAGCAGCACAGCCCTGGTTAGTAATACAGCATCGTCTGACCGTCTCTGCCAAAGCTGGCAACAAAACTCACTCCAGGCAAGTTCAGGGGACAGCTGGTGATATCTGGATCAAATCAGCTCTGTGGTTTAGCTCAGACTTAAGGGATAAGGCATATGCTAATGGTCTTTCTCTCTCCTTTTTAGGTAAGCATTTCCATTTCTAATGAGCCATTTATTTGGGAGGCTGCAGACTGGGTTTAGAGAGAGGACCTATGGAGTGTCTAGGACATGTTTGGCCTTCACAAAGATTTACTTTCCAGCTTCTCCATTTATGGTAGACTGACAGCTTTTTTTGAATGTCTCATGTTTAACTTTTCTGTTTTTCTTATTGTGTTTTTATTTATTCATTTATTTTTCTGAATCTTTCTGTTCATAGTGGAAACCTGTCATAATCCATTGAGACCCTTTGCCTCTCAATCAGTGTGTAGAATTAGACCCATTAATCACGGATGCTCTAGTTTCCCAAATTCTCTACCCAAAACAAGCATCTTTAGGGAGGAAAGGGCCACAGGATGATGATTTATATTTGTAAGCAGATGTGAGGAACATAAAAAAAATTCTTAATAGCCAATCCAGAAATGACCAGAGGCACTATTTTGCAATACAGAGTGTACGACCTAGTAAATCCAAACCTCTCTAATGTAACATAGCCATCCCTTCCCTACCTCTCTTTTTGTCTCTCTCTCTCAAAAAAAAAAAAATAAAAAAAAAAAGGAAAAAAAAAGCCAAAATTGTATTTAAGAAACACTATCAAAGATTTAACGATTGTACCATTGGCCATAGTTCAAACAATACAGGCAGGAAAGAATGTACAGCTGTCAAGTGTAAACAAAAATGGGTACAGCTCAGAAGTGCTTCAGACAAACCATTGTATGTCATCGGCTGGTTTTAATTAAGAGCAGACCAAATATTCTCTCCTTCCCTTCTCCTTCTTTCTTCTTCCCCCTTTTCTTCCCCCCCCCCCCCCCCCCCCTCCCCCCCCAATAACTTTAAACAAAATGATTTGTAGTGTATTGTCTTATTGGTGTCTGTCCTTGTGGAAGTAAGCAAACTGATATGGAAATAGCTTCACTCAAAGTTCAAAGCATATTATGACATCCCAAGGAGACCACAAGATTGTAATCTTAAAACTGCAACAGCAGTAGGTTAGGCTTGCACCTTCCCACTTTCTGCCTGGTAAGTTTTGCTTCAAGAACAGATTCCTATCACATTGTTTAATGTTCTTATTTAAATCACTGTCTTGGATGCAGATTTCAGGTTGACCATCTCAACTAAGTGAGTTCCCACCATTATCTGTTCCATGCTAGCATCAGGTCTGACAGGAGGGAAACCGATTTACAATATATCCTGTTCTCAGAAATGACACTTTAACTGCTGCTCAGATTCTTCTGGGTGGGCCTGAGCCAGAGGCAATACAAAGGAACTGAGGAAAGATTTGATGTACATATTTGTTCTTATTTATTTGTTTTACTTTTGCCTCTCTGGATTGCCCTGCTTGTGTTTTGGTATTGCTGCTACTACAGATCTCTTCTGATGCTGAGATTTCAAAAAGCAACATAAACCAGTAACTATCTTCTAGTTAAGGACCTGGCACTGAGGAAATACCCTTAGAGTTGCTCCCCTCCTAGTGCTGCAGCACAGAACCTATTCTCTGAATGTACCAAACAGAAGTTTATTGTCTTGAATTGTATTTGGAGCAAGCTTCATACATATTTTTTTTTTTCAGACAATGAGGCAGTTGTATTTCCCAAGCAACACTATGGCCTGCACACATATTGCAACCATTTGGAAGGGTACCCTGGAGAAGAAAACATTCTGTCACAGTCCTAAGTGAAGCAGGTCCAATAAACAACATGCACTTTGACTCGCGAGAGGAGAAATGAAGTCTCCACAAGGAAAGAAATTATAATAGATGTTAGGGGTTTAGTTGCCAGCTCATCCTATCTCTCTTTGCTGTGGAGGACAGCACTAATGGCAATAGTAATCATTATATTGATGCTACATAATATTGATGCTACAAAACGATTGTAAGGTGCAGGGGGTGAAAAAAAAAAAAAAAAAAAAAAAAAAAAAAAAACACTGCATAAATCTGCATTACGATGACAACAGGATGGACATCCTTTAAGAAGGCACTCCTACATCTACAATATAAATATGTGGTCAGTGCTTCCTTAGCCTTCTCAATATTACCGGTGTTGAAAGTCCAATTCTTCTGGTCACCAGCCTTTTTTTTTTTTTTTTTTTTTTTTTTTTTTCTGTTACTCTCAACCAAGCCCAAAAGGGTGCTTTTTTCCTTGGAGAACAGTTTATAGCTTCCCACATAAAAAGAATTCTTGGTACACATCATCCTGTGTGCTAACGACCACAGAAAAGAGTAGACGTCATTAGCAAATGCAGTGTCGGTTATTTCCATATTTGCTCATAATGAAGAAGCAGAAGCAATGAGAAAAACTCATTTAATTTGTGCCCGCCAGTAGCTCCATACCAGTGCTGATGAATGAAAACTGCAGACAGGCTTCATCTGCATAGGATTTCCAAAACCTCTGGGGGATTGCTAGTTAAATAAATCTTTTTCATCTAACATACTATGGAAAAATTCTTAGTCCCTAAATCACCTAGAAAACAAAATGTCTCCCACAGGATAGTTGACATAGTTTTTATTTTTTTACAATGTTAAATTTTAGCTATAAATCTGTTACCTGCAGAATGCAAAGTAGTTCTTGGTTTCTCAGTGCACTAGGGTACAAACCTACCTCACAACCAAAACTGAGGTAATATTTTTTTTTGAGGTGTCAGATGGAGGCCATGATACAGGTTCTTTTACTATACAGAACATGTGCTACAGCTGTGTAGTTACCAAAAGACCTTGTGATCTAGCCCCTTCAGTAGTTAGGCTAGAGGGTGGTTGGTTTGCTTTGGCTTTGCGCTGGCCCCTTAAACACTGTCAACTAATGCTAAATATAGTGCATGAATCTCTGCACAAGGGCTAAACCACATATTTCATTCTCCTTCTCTACATGCCTTTCTCCCCCAAAGAGGATAGTAATCACAAAACAATGGTTTGGAAGCAAGAACTTTGGCAATTTTACTAAGGCTATGTGGAGAGACAGGAGATCATTCTTGACTCTATCCCTACAAACTGCCTAACTCACACCGGTTCTGAGACAAAAAAGAAGAGAAGAGAAATGCAAACAGCCATAGAAACATGAGATGAATTAAGAAGACATATGGAGATCTTCGTGAAATACAGTCTCTAAATTTACTGGGAAACATGTTTCCTATTTGCTTCACACATTCAAATGTCTGTTTTGTATGCAGCAGAAACAGATTTACTTGATATTCTGCATGGGGTTAATGTAATATGTATATTAATTTACGAAACACAACTCCGCAGTGCACGTGTGTATTTTGAACTTTAATTATTACAGTTATATATAATATGCATGGATTATATATTATATTTATTGCATAATGCTTGTATCAGGTTCGGTAAGGAAACCAACATTTCTACCAAGGAACAGAGACAGAGGCCCCCCAGATGGATCAGAAGGACTGCCTAAAAAAAAGCCATACTATTTTACAAGACTCAGAAGCCCAGTAAAACTTCCCTACATCGTCATGCAGCCTCTCAACAGAAAATAAAAATCCTTTATTAAATAATGTGGCCCTTTAGGGAGACGTATATGACATCATCTGAACAAATGTATTTGATGAATAATGCATCAGGATGCACCACTCTGTGAGTGTGATTATGGAGCTTGCTGTGTGGGAGGCCTCCAAAATGGACAAGTTTTCTACCTTCATTTTCTATTGGAAGGTAGTTTCTTAGGTTTTCAGAAAAATGGGGAAGTATATTTCCCTCTGAAACCAACAAGACCCTCTATGTGAGAAGGCTTACTCTTACAAACCTGGAGAAGTATTATGTTACTCTCAGAGCTCTTTCTCACTTTTTTTTTAAAGAATCTATTCCAACCCAAACCAACTAAGACAAAACAACACCAGTATTGGGGGAAAATCAAATGAAAGAATCAGTTAGTTTCATAAGTCATCAAATTTCCCCCCCCCCCTTTTTTTTCCCACAACTGCTTGTTCTGTTAAAGTAGAATGCAGCAGTTATTATGTTCTACAATTACACTAATTTCATCAAATTTTAAGCAATACACCTTGTATTACTGCACACGAGTAAGCAAGGCACTAAAGTTTGCATCTACACAATGTCTCTTGTGAATATGCAGGGAGCTCTGGGATGATCCTAGCACAGAGCAGAAAAATTTTGAGGGGTGGCTTCTAATCGTATGAGTTGATTGATTTTTCTCTTCCTACTATTGCAGGTCTTATTTCTGAAAATCACAGCACAGTGCTTTGTGAAGAATAAGATCAGCTTTTAACACATGTTTAAAAAAAAGATGCAGGCTTAAAAAAGAAAAGAACAACAATATGAAAAATCCAGAAAATCTCTTCCTTCTTGTTTATCTAAAGAAATTAAGATCATGGAAATTCCCAAAGGTAATCAACATTTTGTGTATTGTTTGCATTGGCTTGGGTTCATATTTGAAGCTCTATATTTAACAAGACATCCTGAGAAGGCTCGATAGCCATGGCTAATGGCAATGGAAACAATTTCCCCTTGTGGTGTCTGCGCTGGGGCTGCTCTTGCAGTAAGCCCTGAGCTTTGAAGTCTGCCTGACACCATTCAGAAGCATTACATTAATTAGGAATATAAAACTGAGGACTATTGCCACATGAATTGAAAGCTCCTACTGATGCCTGCTGGAGGCTCCCCCCAGCTTTCTCAGGCACTGCAGCCTGTTTCAGCAGGATGAGGTTTTTTTTTTTTTTTTTTTTTTTTTTTTTTTTTTTTTTAGAACCTTCAGTTTTATTGCCATGTGATTGCTGCATGAAAACAGATGTGAGGAGGAGGCTCATCTCTCTGAGTTGTCCCGAAATCTGTGGTGCATGGCTTCTGGTGCTGAGGTCAGCCTTGCGGGTCCATCATTAGCATTCCAATGAGGTTAACTTCATCCTCTGCCATTGCTTTGTGTCTTGCCTGAGAACTGATGTGGCATGCCCTTGCTGCACAAGTTTTGGCAGGGGTGGGTGCTCTGCACTGACCCATGGTCTCACCCAGGGGCTGCTCCTGACCCAGAGCCTGCCTGAGGGAGAGCATGCCTTGTCTTGATACCCCAGGGTTTCAAGAGCCAGTAGAGATTCCCCAAAAATATATGAAGGTGAATGCTGTCCACCCCCTAGACCTCTGTAAGAGCTCTACAAGATTTTTGGAGCCCCAGCTCAGCACAGAGGACACTGGGACTTCACTCCAAATGAAATAGGAAGAACTTCACCAGCCATTTTCACACTAGGAAAGTTTTCAGTTCAGCTAAAAATCCAAACAGAGAAAGATTGAATGTTTCTGGGGTTTAATTGCAATGTACTGAGTTCCTGTGTCACATAGTAGTGTACTACTTGAAATATCACTATACTCTGCGGTAGCCAGCTGGCAGCTTTTCCATAGCGTGTGCAATGAGTTGTAATCACCAATCTGATTTTAATAGACAATCTATCAGTGTTGAAAAGGAATAAAAAGAAAAAAAGACACCCACTGTTTCTTTGGGGAAGAGAGCAACAAATAAAACATGCAGGGACGCTTTGTACTGAGGGTTTTTTTAATATCATATAGGCTTTACAAATGTAATTTAGAAAATCTTCCAAATCACAACCTTTAAAAAAAGTAAACGTCTAGTCAACAGGTTACTGGAAATAGAAGTACCTGACAACACCTCTTTGTGAAATGTTGCACTAGCTTATCCAGCCTAAAAAAACATTTTGCTTAAAAATATAAAAATATTGATATTTGAATCATCACCATATATATGTATATTTATATAATTTTTACTCTCTCCGATTCAAAGAATGTGGCTACTGTGAAATCCTGTTTATTTCTGATTCAAACATTGTAATTACAGATTTTACAAAATCACAGGCACTAAAAAATAGCAAGCCTATCCTAACAATTACAAGTAAAGAGCAGTCACTTGTGTTACCTGTGTTCTTTAAATGACAGCATAAGCTAATGAAAAATGGTCAAAACTAGTTATGTTTCTATACTTTGGGGGGCCTGGATTTATTAGAAATACTTTATTTAGAATTTACAGAGTTCAGTAAAGAGCTTTGTCCTGTTTCTACTGGAATTTCTGCTCAATTTACTATTTCTGTGCAATTCGTTATGTTCTCTACTGTTGTATGCAGTTATTTTTACTTGATGCATTTTTCCTGTTCTTGGTTTCCGTGACTTCAATTACATTTCTAAATGCAGTCAACATCATTGGCCTTCTTACTCAGAAGCCAAGCAAAATTCATGAAAATGGTTGTTTCATCTTGTAGTAAACAGAATGGGTCAGAGGTGAAGACTACTGCATCACCAGTGAACTCAAGGCAGATAGAGGGGAAGACTAGACCTCAGAAACTCCACAGTGTTGTAAGACTCCTGACAATATTACGCCAGTAAAGTATTTTCTAATCTCAAATTTGTATTTTTGGTGGAAAAGGACAGATGCAACAAGAGAAAATGGTGTAAGAGTTAGCTTGGATAGTGGGGGATGTATCACCAGAATTCATGTTGTGTCCCTGTAATAGCAATGGAAAAATTTCAAGTCGGAGTTCGACAGTCATGTCAAATGCTAGCTCCACCAAAAAATCCGTCTTCACTGAGGTTGGTAGTACATGGCCAGGTTGAGGATGTGGGGCTGAACCCACAGGAGGGACACAGCACTGTGATGGGCTGCCAAAGGCTGTGTCCCTGAGGCAGGACCCTCAGAGGCCAGACCTGGTGAATGAGGGCCACCTAAAATGGCCTACAGGAAATGTGGTATTGCATGGCTACTGCAATACGTCAGGATCTAAGTGTAGGCTGAAGAAATGGATCAGGCCTTTTTCAGAAAAATAAATAAGAAGAAATTTGTAAGGTTGTTCTTCCCTGCAGGTATCCACCTGAGAAGAGCAAATCACTAGTTCAAACCCACCTCTTCAAGACTTGGAGTAACAATGTGGAGAAAATTCTCCACTTTTCCGTGGAAGGACATTAAGCATTTGAATAAATTGCAGAGCATTTAGGGGACAGGAAAGTTGCCTATTCACATCTTTGGGGCCAAAGAACTTTGCATAAAAGATTGCAGTATTTTGTGAATAACCTAGTGAAATGTTCAGACCTGGGATCTGGAGCCTGCAGGTAAGCACCTGCACCTCAGGGTTGTGGAGTCATTGTTGGACTCTCTCTGGCCCAGTGTATAATAGCAACTCAGAATCTCAACTCTTTTAAAAAGCATATATATTTAACTCTACATAAACTTTAGGTAAGAATGACTTCACCCCCTGCCAAGGTGAAATGTTTTCCTATCTGGTACATCCAGTCTAGCTGTAAAATTTGGTTCTTACACCTTCCTTGTTCTGATTGTCCTGAAGTATAAAATGCCATAGAGTGATAGGGAATTGATCCTGTCTAGAGTTCAGCCTACACAATTCAATTGTCAACTTAACATTATTAAATGGTTCTTCCAGTCCACCAGGAAGTATTAGGGGGTTGTAGGTTAAAGAGCTTTTACAGTTATCTAGTGTTTAATTGAATGAGCCACTACGTGTATCACTTAGACATTTGTTGTCAGAGAAAATATTATGCTTTTATATTGAGGGTATGCAGAGTGCCACGTGCCTGTTGTATTTAATGTGGTAATAAATGTACAAGAGTATATTGAATTCTCATATTCATAAATGCGGTTGGATGGAAGGTGTGTACTTTGTTTAATACCCTTTACCAAGCGCTTCTTAAACAATCAATATTTCATATGTCACAATTGCATTTTACATTTATATTGAATGTAAAACTCTGGCTCTTGGTTGAAGGGGTGCATTAGTCAGGGTAACACTGGGGGATGACTGTGGATGAGTATGGATATTGGACTTGTAATATGTCCGACAGCACCAGCTGGTGGAGCTGCCAGTGTTTGACCCATCACGCTTCATAATGGGGCTCCTACTTGTAGCCTCCTCCAAAACAGCAGGCAGCTACCATCCAGAGGTTTTTCCCAACCCTGCTAAAGCCAGAGGACGTTATTTCACTTACTTCACCCACTAGAAGGGTGACCCTTCTAGTGTCAGCTATAGATAAAAGTGAGAGAGTGACTTTGACTCCCTTATTTCTTATTTGAATTGCACATCACTGCTTTATTCACTGACAGCTTAGCTCAGTCCCAGCAGAAATCCTGAAGACCTTTTTCACTGGCTTGCATCACATTAGGATGAGGCTGGACTATTTGGAACAAAGTGCCTATTGACATTTCAAAAGCATGATAAATTTTCTCCACAACAAAACATTATGCTCATTCAAAACATGGAAATGAAGAGGAACATACAAGGTGCCGTGCACAGCATCATGCGTGAGATATTACTTAAACCACTCACACAACCACAGAAACAGCTTAAACTTCTCTGACTGTAACACTTGCTGTTTTGATTTGCTGCAGAGTTAATACAGTCAGGAAACAGAAATAATGCCACATGACTTGTGTAACTATCTGATCAGTGCAGCTGAAAATGCCAATTGAATGCATTAACTGAAATTTCATAGCATAAAAAAAAAAAAAAAAAAAAAGAAAGAAAAAGAAAAAGAAAAAAGAGGGAAAAAACAGTCAAACTGAAATTAGCTGTTGAATTTAGAAGAAAATCTGTGATTTTTTCTTCAGCTATTCATTCATCACTAGTAACAAGATTTGTCACAACTGCAAAGATAAATGTGGCACCCTCATCATGATGTTTAAACCTGTCTCAGGACAAAAATGACTCAGCTGCAGTTCGAAAAGCCTCTAGTTTCTGTCAGACTAAGGCCAATAATATTTCACACAGGTTTTCTCATGTGAGAAATGTTAAGATATACTCAAATGAGTAATTGTGGGAAGTTCTCTGAATATCAACTCAGTGCTCAGCAGCAATAAAATAAAAAATACACTGTTGTTAAGAAAGTATAGAAAATGTTACTAGGTTACATTTTAGCTTGAACACTCTTCTTGGCCCCATCTCAGAGGTATGGCAAAGTATGAGAGAAGGAAGGATGTATGGAACGCAGTATGGACAAGCATCCATACAGAGACTAAATAAACTATAATTTGGGGACCTAGCAGTTGGAAAAGTGTAATTGAAAGGGGTTGTGCAGCTATACCTACGAGAGGAAGACGTGACTAGAGGAGGAACTTACCATTGCAAGAGAGCTGTGAGCAGTCTCCAGTACAGTGAGGCATGGGTAGGGGATATGCCAGAAGGACTCTCTCCACACAGCTCTTTTCACGCACTGTTTGTTTTTTTAACCTGTGGAAGTTTCTGCCACTGGATGTTGTGGAAGGCAAGGTCTAGATGGAAAAAAGGGCCATCAGGGACTAGGAAACATAGCAAACCTAACACAACCTACAGCTCAGGACCTCCCGAAAACAGTGATGGCCAGAGCTGGGGAGGAGGGAGAGGATACGAGCTATATGCATGTATCTTCTCTATGGTTCTTGCTCATATTGCTTTGTTGTCCATTGCTAAAAGCAAGATAATGAGCTAAAACACCTTATTCTCTGAACACTGTGACTGCCCTTCAGTGCTTATGAAAGGCTTGAGGAGAAAACGCATTTGCTTGCTACACCTCAGGACAGAGCAGCTTAGCGTTAGGCCCCGATCATCCAGACACTCACACGCAAGTGACTTCACACATATAAGTAGCCCCATTAAATTCCCCAAGACTGCTCAAGTGCATAAAATTAGGCATGTGCAAAAGTGCTTCCAGGTGCAGGGACTTAGAAGGCACTTACTGCGGCCCCAGTTCAGCAAAGTACTTAAGCATGTGCTTAAGCCCCTGCAGAAGAAATTTGGTGTGTTTGGCTAAGCAGGCATGGCCTTGTGGCTGTGCTAAACCAGTGATTTACAAACATATAGAGCACAAGCAATAAAATCACAGGATATTTGTTTAAAATCTGATTTAATAAACCAGCGACAGGGCATAGCGTATGGCTTACATGTTTCAGGTGCCGGTTTTTAAACTCCACTGACATGATGAGAGAAGAATCAAAATTCTTCTAATACAGACATCTATTTCTGATCTTTCCTTTCACTGGGCTCCCTAATTGGGCAGAAATTATTTGTGGGCATCAAGTTATCATAGTCATGATTGTATGCAGCTAAGGTTTTCCTTTCTAAAATTTCTTCCAGATCAATAGGATTAGGTGAGACTGTCATCTGAGTACTCTGATAAACAACAAGAAAAACTTTAAAAACTTGCTGACTGCAGAGCGGAGACACTTAAAACAGAATGTAGTGTTTAGCCCCAGGCCTTGGCAACGATTGAAACAAAATGTTTTGAAACAAAGCAAATTGGCATTTTGCTGACTTTTAATGTACTGTCTTTCCAAGCAAGACACCTGGTTCAACTACACAAAACATCTATTCAGAATTACAGTCTGAACTTTTGTTATGCAAAAGGTAAATGAGGGCAACATGAACTCTGTGAGAGAGTCAGGTTTGGTGGTTTTTTTTTTTTTTTTTTTTTTTTTTTTTTTTTTTTT
>CM021765.1:110329796-110358216 GCA_011076525.1 Nettapus auritus | reverse complement strand
CGTGCCTTTCCAGCTTCTTATACACCCCCAGACCCATTTTTTCATATATGTACACACTCTGCATTTACGCACATATGTGTTTCCATATTTGAATATCAAAGTTTATAACAATGATACTCATGCATGTGTGTGGGCATGTGTGCATCCATGCAGTGTATGCAGGTATGTAAGAATAGGGATTTGGGTGTATAAGAAGCTGGAAAGGCACGTGTCTCAGCACTGGTGATGTGTTACTTTAACTCTGATGCTTTCAGAGACTTTTCCTTAGATCCCTCCCACATGGGGAGGGATTATGTTTTTATGTTTTCTTGCATGTCTGCTGGCTTGGGATTTTTGTAAATTCAAATCATTCAAACCTGATGGATCATGAAATTTATAAACCATAACGATGGACCTAATCAGAGTAACTGAGACTGAAACCCCATTTTTGATATTAAATGCATGGGAGGGCATAAAGTTCATAAAATCCTTTCCTGCTCATTCAGGACACCTCTTTCATCTTTAATTTCATTTTGAAGGGCACGGTATAATCTCACTCGTGCTGATCAGAAGCCCAAAAAGCTTGACCAGTTTGAGCCCACACTCCTCAAGTTCCTCAAGCTTTCAGGCAATAGAAAAGCAGTTTGATGCCATCTGTCAAATAAAGCAGGGTGATTTTTCAAACAAAATGCTAACATTGCAAAACAAACAAACACAACAACAACAAAAAAAGAAACACCACCACCATCAAAAAAACCCTATGTTTGATCATCATATCTCACACCTCTAAACAAAATGCACAAATGGGCCTCCACAGCTGATGTAGCCCTTATTCCGGGTCTTTTGGAGATATCAGGAAAAGCAACAGCTGGGTGCATGCACCAGGTTGTACTGCAGTGTGTTGATCACTGTTATAAACTGAGTTCTCTTTGCTGCTCGGGGACAGAACCTCCCATTGACCAAAAGCTAGAAAAGATTTGCTTGGGAACGTTTCAACAGAAAACGTTCTGCTAGAACTGCTGCATCAAAACCCTCTCAAGAAAGACTTGGCTTAGAAAATTTTCCCTCCTTGAGAAAGGTGTTGAAAAAATTAAGAGTTGTCTAAATGTCTCCCTTTGTACTTTCATAGGGAAACTTGGTGGGGGGAAGGGAGGTTCTCTTTAAAAGCACGTTTCATTTTGTAATATAAATAAGGCAATGTTTTAAAAAGCTAAAAACAAAATGAAAAAACGTTTGAAAGTCATTAAATGAAACTTGGTATATTTTGTTTTTGTTTTTAATTCAAAAAGATACTTGATATTTTAACTGTTTGTCCTGACTTCACTAGTGTTTTTGTTGTTTTTTTTTTTTTTTTTTCCTGATTCAAGATAGTAATATTCAAAATCTTAACAATTTCCCATGGCACAGAAAAAAAAAAAAAATAGTCCAAAAGTCCTACCCAGCTCTACTAAAAATCACAGTAACAAGAAGACAATCCTGACTTTTATGACTGGACACGTTTTTTAGGTATGGTGAGCATGAAACAGGTAAACACTGCTGTTTGGCGGATGTTTCAGGAAAATCAGATCTGCTCTGAAGCATACGGGTGGCAGATTCTCTGGGCTGCAGGATGACAGGTCATGTGGCTTCTGCGATTTGGTTCTCTGTGATAAAAAAAGGTCTTACTACAGTAGTATACAGAGAGCAATTTTGCTACGCTCTTCAAATGTTATTAATTAAGGCAAGAAGGCCAGTCCCTTTTTCTGGTGGCTGTCTCTAATGTTATTACTTAATTACAATCATGAGAAGGTTGCAAAGTGCTCCCATAGCAAAGTAGCAATGCCACATTTCCAACAAAGTGGGGAGAGAGGGATGGCAGTAGATAGCTCAGGCATCAAAACAGCTTTTCCAGCTCCAGCCTGGCTGCTCTGACAACTGCCAGCACCCACTGACCATCAGCATTTATCTTCCAGCCCTTTCTTGCCAAAGGTCCTCTGACTCCATTCGTGCTTCAGGGGTCCCTAGGCCTCCAAGCCATTCCCTTCCCACTGGTGCCTCCACCCATCCCAAAATCCTACCTCATGGCCCCAGCACCTTCTCCTGCCCCTTGCTCCCAAGCCCTCTCCCCCAGCTCCCCAGATCCACTTGTATGAGGACCTACCTCCCTTGCTGTAAACTTTCCCCCTCCCTGAAGTCTGTCCCATCTCCCATCTGGCCTCATCTACAGCAGATGATTAAAATTAATATAATTAATCCCATTCTCCTTGTGCTAACCAAGACAAGTGCAGGCACTAATTCATGCTCCTGTCTCCTTGATGTAATGCTTGTTTTTGGCCCCCAGCCCACATCCCTTCCACTGTAGGGCTGTTCTCCTTTTGGCCCCTCTCCCCAAACCATCACCCCACCAGAGACCCTTGGGACTGCTGCTGTGTGCAGGGTTCGGCTCTGCCCCACAAACCACGGGCTGCTGGCCATCCCGGGACTGCCTCAGCCGGCCAAACCTGCCTCCTCTCCTCCTCGTGGAGCCAACACGGCCTCCTTGGCTCCTGGCAGCAATTTCCAAAATCCAGACAGGAGCTGCAGCAAGCACTCCACCTGGATCGAGCCTGGAGGGAAGAAAAAGCGGACACGTCTGGGAAAAGGGAGCTTTATGGTAATTCTGCAGCAGGCACCCAGACTTTTAGGATGGGAGCCGATTCTCCAGAGGCTTGAAAGGGAACAAGGAGCCCAACATCCACAGGCAATGTCAAGTGCAAACACAGCAAGCAGAGGGTTAGGCTAGTCCCATTCTGCCTGGTCAGATCCAGATCTCACACCAGATGGATGCTGTCCAAGACAACAAATTACAGTGTAGTCTTTGCTCTGACTCACGGCCCTGGGCTGGCTGTGGCCATGCCTGCAGGGGTAACAGGTTCCTCAGGGTGGGCGTGGAAACACAGCACTTCTCCAGAGCACCCTCACAAGAAGCAGGTGGGGGTAAGAGGTGTGAGAGACCCAAAGCTGCATCCTCAGCCCTCCCTTGGGACCTCCTTCCTCTCAGCTGTGGTAACATACCCTCTCCAGCATTGTGCAGGCATCAGACCCACAAGCTCCGACATGAGAATTCCTGAGACCTGCCAAGAACACCACAAAGGGCATGCATAAAAAAAAGAGAAAATGAAAAAAAAAATAAAGACCAAGGGAGACTGAAATGCTCTGAATGCTAACAAATGAGTAAGAAACATTGTTTCTCTTACCAAAGCAGAGTAAATGGGTGAAATCAGGATATGGCTGAGTGAGCGATGTTGAGGATGCCTGGTGCACCAGTCATATGGGGGGCCACCAGAAACCTGTGACCACAGTGACCGTCTCCTCTGGTGTCTGCCATGGCCCAATCACGAGGGACAAGGACGGGCATGGGGAGCTGGGTCATGCGCCGGAGCCGCGCTGCATGCAAGCCTGGGGCATACCATCTCAGACCTTTGGGCTGGGTTTATTGTTTTGCAGAAAGGAGGCGATAATATCTGCCTCACAGGGGAGCTGCGAGGCTTATTAACACTGTGCCTAGTGCTTTGAGATCCACAGAGTGAAAGTCCTTTATGACTATTTTATTGTTATTGTAGGGAGATCAAAGTAGCAGCTCTAATCTAATGCCATCCCTTTTATGTTCATACCACCCACTTGTGTGCAGAAGTCAGCCTGGCTGTGGAGCGTCTCCTCTGCCTGCTGGCCTTCCAAGGCGGCAAGCGGTTGTTTGTCAGGGAGGTTTTTCAGGGTAACTGGCTGCTAGTCAGTCAGGGCTTGAACCTTGTAAAAGAGCAAGGGCAGACACCAAATTGCATCACTGCTTAGCGGGGCTGGAAGTAAACCATTTAGCTCCGTATTTTCTTGAGTTCAGAAGATATATGTGGCTGGACAAAAATGTGTTGTACCAAGCCAGTGCTCTATTTGAAGGCATTTTAACTGATTGGTGTTCAGTCTTGGGTCCTTTCACTATTCATGGAGAGTTCTCTTGTAGACACAGATGTATATACAAACATACATATATGTTTGTAAGTCACAGAACTGGATAAAGCAAATGTGTAGCTCATGGATTTTCCTCATCCTGTTTGAAGGAGCTAGTGTCGGAATCTGATCTAATCCCAAAGAGATTTTTCTTTTCCTGTAAGGGAAAGCTACTGCTGGGAATCTCAATTTATTAAGTGTATGTACTTGTTTCTTCTTGGACATCAATTTCACAAAGTGCCTGAACGTGTGAAGTGTACATAAAGGTTCTAAGATGTGAAAGGGTGACAGTAAGTGCTCTGTTGCAGAAGACTGTGTGGTCCAATTATTACTGAAAAAGAAAAGAAAGAAAGGAAAAAAAAAATAGAAAAAGAAAAAGAAAAAGAAAAAAAAAAAAAAAAAAAAAGAGTACGTAATCTCATGTCCAAACCTGAATGAAAAGGAGGAAAAACATGAGCTCTATAGAATAAGTCATACTCCCATTCCTGGAGTAAGACCAAACCCCATGGCAGATATGTTTGTTTTAATACCTTTATTGTGTTATATATTACTCTAAAATCCATTCATTTGAAGTTCAGAACCAGAGGGTACAGCTCCTGTAAGCAACCTAATTCTCCACTTGTGCAGCTATTCACACCTGCCTCAGTACAAAGTATAGTGCTGTCTGGGTAATGGAGTTTTCTCTTCAGTAACTGAACTGAAAAGTTATAATAACAAGGATTTAAGAAAATTAGTTGTCCCATAATGGAAGTGTCTTGATTCTTGTCTAGACCCAAAGCAGTGTGTTTTATTTTGGATCAATCTCATAAGATTCTGCAGAGCCAAAAATAAATGTTTGGGATGGGGGTGATGTTTTCTTTCAGGTTACTTACACTTTGTAGTAAGAAACAAAGGAAAACCAAACCGTAAAAAAAAAAAAAAAAAAAAAAAAAAAAAGTCTTTTTAAATGAACATGTAAGCAAGACGAAAACTTTGGAGTCTCTCTTCAGAAGTACTGAAACAATGCATTTTGACTCTGGAAATTTCTCTCTCACTGCTTTTAACCCCATCTAAAATGAATCACTGAATTCAACTCAAATTTGTGAAGTTTCAGACTGCCCAAGCCTGTGTTTTTGACTCATTTTTATTTTGCAGAGAAAATAAGAACATGTGTTTAAATGGCTTTTTCTAAATAGTGAACTTAAATAACTTGCTACTTCAGGATTTATCACTTATGTCCTCATCTATCAGAAAACCCTGGCCCTAATTCATGAAGTGAAAATGTTCATATATCCTGGCGACAATAAATAAGAGCCTGAAGAGTGCAGGAACATCCTGTGAAAATATGCAGGCAACCAAAATTCACATTTTCCATTGGAAGAGTAATGGGCAGGATTTTTTCAACTATTCATAAATTTCAAACAAAAAAGCACACAGCTGCTCGCCCGTGACCACTGGGGCACTTCAGGGCAACACACCAGCACTAGGACAGGTGTGAAACAGGGTGTAATTGTAGTGAGAGGCTTCTCCATATGGCTTATTTCTAAACACCCATGTACTTCCTTTCAGTGCCCCTGTCAACTACTATATCTGTGTATATTTCTCATTCATATATCTAAGTACATTTATATATATAATATATCCTACAGTACCAATGCTCATTTTTAACACTCACCATGTCCCCTTTTTGTAAAATATATAAATAAATAAATATAAACAAAACCAAAAAGTCCCTACATGACTGTCAGGTCTAAGCCTTCAACCTTAAAGGATTCCTTTACTACCTTTTTAAACTAGCATTCAACATTAACAAATCTTACACCTTAATGATTCATAGCCTTATCTGCCTCTTTAGGGTGAGATTTCCTGACATCCTGAGTGTTTGCTGACCTCCCTCTCCCAGCAAGATCTGACTTCAAAAACATGAGAGACAGGCTGACACAAACTGCTCTCAAAAACCCCACCTTCATCTCTCTAGCTGGTATCCCCACCCCATCTGAGCATCTCCTGTTATCCTCAGCACAACATATGCCAGCTGCAGGAAGCACAGTCCTGACTTGCACATACAGTAAACGCTCCCAAGGAATAATACGCACCACTGACCTGATGTATGTACAGCATTTCAACAAGTCATTGGTCAGAATGACAGCAGTATTTTAAGGATGATTGTAGGAGTACATCACAGAAACTATTCCCCTGCAGGGGTGGGTGCCACTGATAAGTTATAGGTGAGAAACATCTTTTTTTTTTTTGGTTCTTTCTGGTTTAAAAAGTCAAATAGATTTGTCAGCATGCAGAGTCCTGGGATTGCCTTATCCTTAAAAGGAGCACAAGCTCATTTTTCCTGTGGCTCAGCAATGAGGTTTGTGTGTGTGAGTTTTTTTTCCCGTGGAGGCCTTTTTATGTGATAAAAATGCCTCATCATGGTAAAACACAAAACAGGACCTTCCTTAAAATCCCACCCCCTCTCCTGGGGTGTTTGCCTCATCCAGCTCTTTGGAGATCAGGGTGACTCATGTAAAATATCAACATAGTTCATCTTTTTTCTTTTTTAAAAAACAAAACAAAACAACAACCAAAAAACGCTTCATTTTCAGTGCTTGAAGAGAGAGGAAAATATTTGTGAAGTAGTGCAGTGTGGCAGCAGGAGGAGGAGAGCTGGCGAAAAAGTGGCTGTCTGCTACAACAGACATGAGAAGCCAACAGTGTCTTCCTCGTTAAGGCATTTCAGCTTACATCTGCTTACTGCTAAATGCCCTGGGTAGCTCATGTGAGAGTGGCATTAGCAGCATAGCAGCATGGAGACTTAGATCTGGCCCTTCTGCAAAGCAGGGCACTTCCATCACAGATGGTGCCCTAGCAGAAGCACTGGGAGCTTTACAAGTGTTGTCTCGATGGCTAGTCATCGCCTTGCTGCCACAGCCAAACCACAGTTCCTGTCTGCAGACATGCTCTTGGTCAGCTCCAAAGGTAAAGTGAGTCTCCAGGAAGGAAGTGAAAGGCTTATCCTATCCAAACCAGTGTCCTAATTGTGGGGACAGTACTATGGAGACACTTTCTCCTTCACTGTCTTACAACAACAATAGTCAAGTGTATGGAATCAAACCTTCAGCTGTAGTTATGGATCCACACTCTGATACCTTTCCTCACCCTCATTTTATTCCATTCATATTTAAGATAATGAAAGAGATGAAATGCAAAGACCAGAGTAAAATCCTGACTTTGTCATAACTCATAGAATCTGGTTCATCGTGAATGGCTCCTTCTGTTGCTCTCCACAGTCATGCTGAGGATGTGCAATGCCACCGCTATTTGACTATGTGACCCAGTTATTATCTCCACATGTCAGTGTGCTTATTTTTTGTTAATTTAACCAATGCATGAAGTAGCCCTATATCGCAAAACTGAAATGAGGGGAAGTGCTTAGCTGGATCTAAGAAAAATGCTGGCTAGATTCCTCCCTGGGAAAACAAAATAAGTCTCTTTATTTTCACCATCAAGTTTATCACATTCTTTTTCAGACTGACAAAACCTCCCTTACCACGTTTACAGTTCCCACATTGTGCAACAAAACTTGCTCTGACTCATCTGCACAAATCAGTCATTTTTGGATTGAGGTCTCATTTTTGCAGATCAAGTTGCAGTGAAGACACATCTGAGTCCTACAAACAGTCAACCCAGACTTTTCCCAGAAATTAGTCCTTGCAGACTGTCAGCTAGACTTGGTGCTCCTGCCTGATACATTAGACGTTTTCACATTTTTATGCATTTCTACAAGTGTTTCTCTCCTTTCCTGCCAAGCCCCGGGGCATGAGTAAGGACCCACCACCACCAAGCTTGCACCTGCCTCCTGTCCATCCTGCCCAGTGGTTTCTAGTTCCTTTATTGGAAAAGAACCATATCCATCCGTTCTGCAATGCTCTGTATCATCTCTCTATTCTACACTAAAGGGTCCTGAATCAACTAGTTGTTCTTTGCACAGAGGCTGTTGACCTTGCTTGATAATCCTTGCTGCCATCCTGTGTGTCTTTTCTTGCCCCACTATGGCCTTTTTTAAGAGGGACAGCAGGACTGCTTATAGTATTCAAGACAAGGCCACACTGAGGTTTTACACTGCGTAGTAGTGACAGTGATTTGGTGTGGTTCTTCCTTTCCCTTGGCATGGAACTTTTATTTCCACAGCACTGTTGCCCCAAGACTCTGTTCCTGGACAGTCACAAGTGACTCAGAGTCCAGCGCTGCATTGTTAAAGTTAGGATTTTTTTTTTTTTTTTTTTCTTGTGTTGTCATCACTTTACAATGTTGAAATTATCTGCCATTCTTACCTTCAGCTTAATTTCATTCTGTGAAGTATGAGTGAGTTGCTGTATGTGTAAGGCAAGCAGAGAAGGAGAACAGTTCAGCAGCACTCACCGTCACAATATCTGCAAATGTCTTTAGAAATTGCCTGGTTGTCATGCATTCATAGCAGCCTAATTAATTCTTTCCATTGCCTAACATCAAACGCAGACAAGTGTACTACTTTCAAAGCCAGATTTATATATATATATATAAAAGAAAAAAACTCACCAATGACTCTTTGAGATCTGGGGGAAAGAAACAAATAATTAAAAGCAATTGATGTCATCACAACACTTTTCCTGTGAGGAAAGCAAATTATCCAGAGCACACCATTTTCTTCTCCTTTAAAAACGTGTGCACAGGGAAAAGAAAAAAAAAAAAAAAAAAAAAAAAAAAAAAAAAAAAAAAAAAAAAAACTCTAGAAGATCATTTTGAAACAAGGGTACAATTTTGTTAATATTTTTGAAGTATTTTCATATCTTTCTCTTTCACGTGAATTTTTGAAATGTGCATTGTAAAAGTCACCATATTTCAAATTTTGAAATCCCTGTAGCCAGCAAGGAAGAAAAAGAATGTATTTTAAATTACAAGTGTAAGTTTTAGCTAATACTTATGTTGAAGCTACACACCAAACATTCTCGACATACTGAAAAAAGACATTGGAAGGAAGGTGTAAAAGAATTGAAAGCAATTTATGGTGCTCATGAGCAAAAATGGGTAGAAGTCATTGCTCCCAAGGTGTTTGCTTGGTGATGGATGGACTGAAGATCAAGGCTATGAGTCATTGAAAGCAAAGGATCAGAGCTTCCTCAGCAGAAGGGCAAGGAATCACAGAAACATGGAATGGATTAGGTAGGAAGAGACCTTAAAGACCATCTGGTTCCAACCCCTGCATGGCCAGAGACATCTCCCACCAGACCGGGTTGCCCAAAGTCCCCATCCAGCCTGGCCTTGAACACCTCCAGGGATGGGGCATCCACAGCTTCTCTGGGCAACCTGGTCCAGTTCAGTGTGTGAGGAAACTGGAGCTCCTGTTTGCTCAGGGAAATGGAGAGATATATCAAAATAATCAATCACAAAAACATTGCATTTTCAATCCATGGCTTTGGGGATAAATGTGGGTTGTTCTTCTTTCCCCCCAAAGAGATGTGTGTGACCAAGAAACTGACTCCAGTGCTCTCAGTTTTAACCCAATAAAGGATTAATAGCAATTTGCAGGGATGGTGATGTCCTTTACAAATCAGAAGTTTCCAAACTTACACAAATACTTTCATTGCAAATTGAGTAAAAACAAGCAGAAAATTTCACTTCACACCAAACATATCACCCGGCTTTCAAAACTTTCCAGGCTCACCTCTTTCTCCTGAGGAGCGAAAGGTTTTGCTAGAAAAGCCATGCTGCCCAGTTACAACCATCAAGGAAGCACTTAGGGCCAGATCATTGCCCTTCTTTCCCAAAGCCAGCAAAGCCTGGCAAGCTCCACAGCAAAGCCCAGTTTTTGCATACAGGGTTGAGCACCAGGCTCTGAGAAACCAAGGTCAGTCTCATCCAGTTTTAACCACCCCCAGCGCCTGAGAAGTGTACACAAGGTTAACCAAAATTTACCGTAACCCATATGTTAAGTGTCTCCAAAGCTGGCCGCCCACACAGGAAGCTTCTTGGAGCAGGTGGTCAGCAGGGCCCTCTGGTCACGCCGGCTCCACTCGCCCTGCTTGTGGGCTGCTGACTCACTGCCCAGCTACGAGCCCCAACAAGAGGCTGTCAGATTAAACAAGAGGCAATAAAATGAAGAGGACAAGGTGAAGGAAGCAGTGATCCCAGCCCATGTCATCAGTGGAAGAGAAGGATGAGCAGGAAACAAGGCCCAGTTGTACCAGGTGGTGCTTCTCCTACTTGCACCTGGAGGAAAACCATAGCAGAGTGGCAGGCAGCAGCAGGCGAGGGGACGGCTGTCCTTGTCATGCTGTGCTGCTCCTTGCCTGCCAACAAATATTGCCTTCTTTTGGATTATATGTCAAGGGGATAATCCAGGCTGAAGCTGCTTCCTCCAATGTAATAAAAATGTTGAATATCTTACTGAGTAACTGCTTCAAGACTAAAGTTGTAGGAATTAAGACATAAACCTGTTTTTATTAATTTATTTTTTCCCTTGACACTTTTCAGAGCTAAGAAGCTGACGACTGTGGGAGAAAACCCTACCAAACTGGAAAAAAAGGTTTGCCATTCATTTGTCAGCCTGAAGTTTTGTGTAAGTAGTATTTTCAAGTTACTCGGTATTATTAAAATAAAAGCTTTTATTTCTTGTCCTGTTAGAAATTGCAGACGGAAGGGGAAAGGAGGAGAAACTGTTTTGGGGTGAGAACCCTGCAGTGGTGAGGGTGGTTGTGGACCATGATTGCCAGTCCTGAGCTTTCCATGCTCCCCTCCATGCCTGCAATATGTCCCATACAACCACCGAGTGTGGTGGCTCATCTAGCAGCCACCTAGAAGGTAGGCATCTAGAGAGGAGTCCGAGAAGGAGGTGGGTGCAGTAGCACCTCATCTTCCTACCAGGCATCCCTCCGTGGTGGGGGCCATTGTGTCTGCGGGGACCTTCTTCTAACCAGAATGTAAGGTCTACCCTAACAATTCCCTGAGGGGCAGGGTCAGCTCCAGCCTCCAACCATCCATGACTTTGATTTGGTTTCTGTTTTCTCTCTTCACGGTCTTTTTTCCCTTGCCGCGTCTCCTGCCACTTTCTCAGCAGCACTCATTTTATTACCTCCCATTTATTTGGCACATAAACCCCCGCATTAATGGTGCTTTTGATTTCTGTTGAAAAAGAGGAAAAAACAGTCACATTTCCTAAAAGGGAAGTTTTTGTTCAGAGAGAAGAGAAGGCATCCTGAGAGTGCATGCTGTAAACTGGGTCTGTCTAGATGACTCACCGTGGTTGCCAGCAGACATACCTGTGCAAACACACACCCTGAAGTATTATAAATTAGTCTAGTTGTCTAACACATTCGCTGAGTGCCTAATACTGCTAGTAAAATATGTCCTGGCTTTGCTAGCATGGGAGGATGTTGTAAGATCTGATCTGAAGCCAATTTAACACAGTGAGCTTTAGATCCGGGTTTAGATGGTAACAAAATATTCCAAAATAGCTCTCATTCAGCAGCGGACATCAAACTGCTCGGACAGCTCTTTTCATACTTCAGGTGGGGTTTAAATACCCTGCAATATCAGAGTCTATATAGTTAGTTACAGATGCTGAGAGCCAGCACCCTCCTTTCCATATTCCATGATTTTGTGTAAAAATGTATGGGCATGAACCATAAACATCTGCCAGTGCAGCAACACAGTTTACAGGTGTGAATTCATACGAATTTTTATACCAGGATGGTGTGTTAGCTGAGCTATACCAGGAAAAAAAAAAAAAAAAAAAAGCAAACCCTGCATCCATAGCAGGAGCTTTTCCTGCTATTAAAATCATTATGAAGAATAGCTCCCTTTCTACAGTAAAGTTTTGTTGGCAGATCAGGGCCACATAATCATTTATTAAACCTAAAAATGTAGGAAGCCCACTGCTGGTGTGTAGCAAGATAGGGATACTGGGGAACCCCTTCTACAATATGTTATGTTGGTAGAAAGGAAGAAAGGAAGAAAGGAAGAAAGGAGTCTTTCTCTTTTGGAGAAAAGTGTTATATTTCCAAGTACTCATATTCTGTGATTCCACTTCCTTCAACTACACAATGCATTCTAATTCACAAAGGTGTAATAATGCACCACTACAGAAATCTCTTTTATTTGTGCATGCTGCAATATAAAAGGAAATTTTCAAATACTCTTTCCACATTTCCTAATCACAAGTTGCATTGTAGTCTGTAAACCAACCATCCATGCAGTGCTTTCCAAGAATATTTTGCATGACACATTTTCAGGCAGAAGACTATTACTTGAAATCTTGTATGCATCAGTGGTCTTTTACATCTTGTTGGAAAACAATGTGCTTGGTTTTTATTTTCACTAACTTCAAAACCATTGTTGTGCCTGCATGCTCAGCTACAAGTAGCTGGCAGAGCTAGAAAATGGCAAACTGAAAGATTTCAGGAATACAGATATCCACCCACATTTTAAGCCATCCGTCAGATCTTGTTTACCTGCCCATGCTCCTTTAAGCCCGTGTAAATAGCTCTATTGCTTAGTGAGGCAGGCTCAGCTGTGGTTACACTTCAGTCACAAGCAACCAGAGTTCGAAGGGTTTGAAGGCGCTTTGAAGCAGTTAGCTTGCTCAGCAGAGCAGTTTTGCCACAACCACGCTAGGCTTGCAGGCAAGCTTCTTGATGCTTCTTGAGTGCACCTCAGAGTCCCAGAGAGCTGCGTGCTGCTGCAGGAGCCAGTCCCACGCTGGTACCCAGCTGAACGCCTTAATTGCACACGGGCTTCTCTCATCCCACTGTAGCAGCTGGGATATTGGCCCCAGCCTAATTTGGCCCCGTAACAGGGAGGCGCATGATTATTCCTCCCAGCTCTGGCAGCTTGTCTTCAGCCTCTTTCCAGAGGTACACACCATCCAGGGAGCCTGGGTAATTAGCTGGGACTACAGCCCCCTCTCTACACAGCTGAAGTTAGGTGAAATGAAACCTTCCCTTCACGACTTCTGAGACTGCAGGACCTAAGTGGTTCCAGAATGGGGACCTTTCAGTTCTTGCTATATCTTTATTTCACCGCAATACCCAGATTGGAAACACATTGCAGGGATGGTTTGGGGCATATGTTAGTGTCAGATCTGTTCTGTGAGTTTCTGAAATTTGGTATTCCCATGTTTGTAAGACAAGACAGCAGTTTCTGCATTAAGTTTTGGCTTTGATAGTTTGATGCTGTCTCTGAAGCAGATGGGTGTTCAGTTCCATATGTCATCCAGAGCTTTGTTTTGAAAACAGCAGAATGAAAAAAAAAAAAAAGCAACTTCAGTCAGATTTTATCCTGTATCATTGACCATCACTAAAAAGCAGAGAGACATTTAATGATTTTGTGAGTGAAATTGAACCAGACCAATATATCTTCCAGGTATATCTGCAGCATAAATGGGTAAAGAAATTCATTGGAAATTTTCTTATTGAAAAATGAATATTTTGCAATGCTATAACCTTCCGGGGTGTTTAAATTGGTTTTGCCACATTGCCCATATCAAAGAGGAATTGAAAAGCTGCATGACTCTGATGTATCCTATTTGAGATGACTTCATTATAACTTCCTTCCATTATAATTAAAAAATGTAAAAATAGTTTTTAAAAAGGACTTCAACTACTGAAGACTTTTCTGCTTCTGAATCACCTGGAAGAGTTCATTATCCAAAATATATAGTTTTAACTTGTTCGCACCAAAATCTCTCCAGCAAATTCTGGTGACATAAAGTTGTGTCTTTCCCTATTCTGTATATTTGGGGATTGCCACAGGAAGGAGAAATTATTTTGTTCTATCTTCAGCCAAAAATGTATCTATGGAGTGTTATGTTCTGTCTTCTGGTCCCCATAGATCCTTCCTTCATTTTTGGCAGCACTTTCTCACCGGCACACGGTTGCAGCACCCAGCTGTGCATCCTGCCCCGTTGGAAGGACAGCTGAGCTGACAGTGAATCAGCAACACAAACACCACAGTTACAGAGAGGTGGATTAAGACAAATCCTCTCTGAATTTGCCTTTTCTGTGCTGACAGCAGGAGCCAGCCCCTGAGCCTCCCAGGCACCCGTGCAGCAGGAGCGACAGACAGCTGAGGACAGACGCTCATCAGATGCCTCTGGCCAAGCCTTCCTCTCTCACTGCTTAGTCATTAGCATCAGTTAACAGAGCTGTAATTACCTCTTTTTGCAGTGTTGCATGAGGCCTGGCAACACAGTGTTCAGATTTTAACGTGAGCCACAGAGCGTGCTTGTAATGTAACTGTATATCAAGGGCAGCCTGAGCACCCAACCTGATAACCACCCTGCTCAGCTCTGGTCTCAACAGGGAAGAGACAGAGGCCTTTTTTTTTTTTTTTTTTTTTTTTTTTTTTTTTTAAAAAAAAAGTATGCATATCCATTTTAAACCAATACCTTCCGTAACAAAACTGTGAGCTGAAGGTCATTTTGTTACATTTTATTTTTTAGAGACTAGTTAAGGGTTTCGCACACATGCGCACAAAAGCACACGTATTTGTTTTAATTATTAATCTATTAATCCAGACAAACTAAAGATTATGTCGTCGCATTAAAGGCTAATGTGATGAAAAGATCAAGGCATTTAATGAAGTGCAAAATTCATCCTACTTATGAAAAGAAATGTTGCTCTCTCCAGGGAAAACTCTGTACAGAAAATGTGGCTTTTTAATGAAAGTTATTTGTGTCTGTTTAATATTCTGGACCATGAGAAAAGATTTGTTGTTGTGTTGTTTTGGCACATTAATAGAGTCGAGTGCAGTACCACTTCATTTTTTCTAACAACTTGAACACTTTGGCAGACAGCCCCACACTGGAGTGGATTACCTCTTTAGTTTAATGGGATAGTTCATTAGAAGACTTGGTCATGTAATTGGGGAGGATAGTAGACAAATTTTAAGAACTTCCTAGCTGCTGTATGTTAGGCTCACCTCCTATCGAGTTCTGGGAACCAAGACCCACCACAGCCTCTGAGACACTCAGTTAATTACTTTCTGTCTCTGAGCAATTATTTCTGCCCCAGCTTTCTCCTCTCTGATGTTCATAACTTCCTAATAAATGAGGAGGGAGAATTAAAAAATCAAAACCCCAAATGGGCAAAGATCATCTATGTGAGACTTTTCGAGCTGCATGATAAAGAGCAAGCTAGCAAAGTGCATGTAGAAGAGATATCCCTCCAATGCAGATGGCTATCCCTGACAGTCACGGCACAAGTTGCATAATCAAAACCTACGAGGGATCTTTTAGAGCAGGCTACTTTATGGGGATTGCTCTTCCTGACACTCATACGCATCTTGTAACACTTAGATGCAGCAATTAAGTGAGCAGTTTCATGCCACACAGTACATTCTCCTCCAATAAATTGCACAGAGCTAAATTTGGAATTCCTTGTCAGGGAGATTTCGAGAAGAAAAATGCATTACAGATGAATGCTTTCAATAGTTTCCACAGATTCAGTCTAAAGCTAAAAATCACCTGTTTGGTTTCCTAAGGTGGTTTTCCCTTACAGCTGAGATTTGCAACTGATGATATCCTTACAGTGAGTGACAGTATGAAGCTATTTATTTTCAGCAGTAAGGAAATTATATATTATATTACTCACAAGAGGCATTGTGTATTCTGCTCTTGGAAGTCCATATTCGTCTGTTAGTTTGAAAGGAGCGAGGCTGTCAGAAGCTCTGAGCCTCTGAGCACTCCTGGCCCACTCTTGAAGTCAGTGCAAACTGGAGATTTACTTATAGTGATTGGAGTGTGATGACAGCTTGCTCTAAGGAAAACCTGAATTACAGGAATCATGCAGCAGATGTGGAAAGCTTGGACAACCCCATCACAATTGTCTGTGGAGGAAAGAATGCTACATGAGACTGACAATTATTTTTAAGTTCTAAAATGTTCCTAAACCTGGGATTGGTGGGAATAAGGTAGGAATTTTCAGCAAACCATTCTCACACCCTGATATCTCAGAATAACTAGAGACTCAGAAAACCATCCTATAAAATTGGTATGCTATTTTTTCCAGCCTCTGGATCAAACCAAGAAAATGTAGTTAGGATCACCAGGACTAGGTGGAAGTGGAGTATGGATGACAATCTCAAAAATACACATAAATAAATAAAATAAGAGAATAGTGGTAGAAAGCTATCTATGCTGCTAGGAGGTTATGTAGCCATATTGGGTCAGCAATATTGTGTCTCTGAGTGTAGCAAAAAGTGAATTGCTTGGGTAGAGATGAAGAACTGGCACACGTGGGATGCAGCCTCCTGGTTGCCTTCCCAGACTCCAGCCATACACAACAGGACAGCCCCAGGCCAGGCAGGATGCCTATGCACATGGTAGACCCAGCACATCTCTGTCTCACCATCTTGCCCAGACCCACTCACTCTGTTAGCACTGGTGATGGTCCCTGGCAAGGAGCTCCTTACATCACTCCTTGCTGTCCGAAGAAAAACCTTCTTTCCCTTGTTTTGTGTTTGACTTGTGCTTATGTTGGTTGACTCCCTCAGAAAAGACAGAAACTTATCAAGCTGCCTTTAGGGATAGGACCTGCATCCTCCATCCTGTCTCACCCTCTCTCCCTAGCTAGCTAAGGAGGGAGAAGGAAACAAACATGCAAAGAAGCAAAGAAAACAGCCTCAAAAAAGGTGGAAAAGGCACAGAAAAAAGATGCAAACACCTCCCTCTTAAAGCTGAACTCTGCCTATCGAAACAAGAAGCCTTGGAGAAGTCACTGTGAGAAGGGGAGAAGGGTCATCCTGCAAACCCATGCTGCCAGGAGGTTCTGCAGGGCTGTGCACAGCCCCATTGCTGCCTCGGGATAGACACCTCTTGCCCAGGACTCTTCTGTCTCTGAAGTACTTATAACAGGAGAAAGGATGGACAGCTTCAGCAATGCTGAGAAGTGGAACAGCTCCCTGAGTGACACCAGAGATGTTTGGTGCTGTGGATCCCACTGCCCTTCTGCATTTCCAGACCTCTTGGTACTGGTTTGCTCTCTCCACCCTCAGGGAGGGTGATCAGGGCAATTCTGTTTATTTAAATCCACTGCAAATCATGTCACTGTGTGACTCAGATCCTGTAGGGCTCTAGGGACTGCAGGGAGTCAAAACTGACTTACTGAGAAGTTTGAGGTGGCCATGGTGGTTCTGGGTGTACTCTTCACTAAGATGTTGTGAACAAACACATGGCTTTCAGTAGGTGTTGCCAGTTTCCTAACTAGGAGCAGTGTAAGTTCACCGTTTTATTTCAGATTAGAGGCTGTGGTTGTGGTATGGCTTGCTATGTACTTTCCAAACATTGTAGTCTGTATGAGAGGCACGCAAAGTATAAGTACTAATATATGTTCAGAGTCCAAGAGAGAGAAAATATTGATAGGATATTTATATACACCCCCAACTTGATTCATTACAGCTGAGATTGCAGAAAAAATGGGTCTTTAATATTTATATGTTAACAGCTGGTGTAAATTCACTGTTAGAGCTAGTCCACATAGGAAATTTTGCCACAGCAACTATGCCAGAGTAGCTTCCTTTGTGGACTCTATTCTGAAATAAAAAATCATTTTACTTCGTAATAATACTTGTACTCACAACACAGAAATACTGGTTTGGAATAAGGGAATGTTTATTCTGGAGTACCTTCCATATGGGAGTACTAACAGAATAGCATTTCTGCCCAGGATATTTACTCTCGTTGATTTTCTTCCAAGGGGGTAGCCTTGTAACAAATACATAAAGGTAGAGCATGCTTGATGCAGAAGGCACGGCTAGGGTAGGAACAGGTTTAGAGAAGCTCAGAGAGATGTTTTTTAAATCATTCTGGAAAAATGTATTCAAAATGTGGAAATTTTAGAACACCAGGAAAGTTTCACGGTTATTAAATAAACACAGGACCCTTAAAATGAGAGGCAAATTCAAACATTCTCCAAAGCAAAGCTATGCAGTCGCTACTACCACTACTATGTTGACTGCTCATGTTGAGTACTGGAGTAGATTGTTTTTACTCTCTGTACAAAATGGGTATGAGAGATTGTTGTATTTCTGGCATTTTGTTAGTAGATGTAGGACAACTTCATAACACTGCTGAAATGACCCAAGTCACAAACATTAGTCCAACACAAAACACTGGGGTTTTGGGAAAACATCTACTGAGAGTGGGCAGCTGCCTGCAGCCTGTCCTTACTCTGTAAAAATAAACCTTCAATCAGATCAATTTACAGTTTGATGGACAACCCAGATATTGGGCCTGCCAATAAAAATCAAACACACAGATCCAGCAGCTGAAAAGGTTAAGATGGAGGCTCTTTTTTACAGCTGCACTTTCTTTTTTAATGCATTCCATACAAAATCTTTTCATATGTTTGACAAAGAAAATGCCTATTTTAAAAGATTAGGGTGCTGTCCTCGGGGGAAGTTGAAGATGTCCATAGTAACAAAATAAATAATGGAGAAAAAAATGGGTCACGCTTTATTACAGCATTTCACGATAACATGGATCTTTTTTTGAAGTGTTAAACTGTGTCTTTTATTTAGTAAAGCATACCAGCCAACACTGCAGCATGTGGCAATCTGTAATTTATTAGCCGTGATCCTCTTTCATCAGAAGTCATTCTAAATAAAATTGTGGCTGTTTTTTATTTACTGAAACTCATAGCGTTCAGTAAGAATGATGATCTGGCAGGTGAAAGTGAACAGCAGACAAAAGTGACAGAAATTTTTCAAAAGAAGTGGAAAGTGAATCATACAATATTAGCAAGGGGTTCATTTTCTCCTTAGTGTCATTTACATTTGTGAGTAACTTCACAGCCAAGCCATGCTCCAGTGGTGGCATGGCCAGCCCTAAACACAGACATAATCTCAGATAGTTGTGTTGCTGGGAATGTCACCTGGCAATGCCAGACACACAGAGGGCTGGTGGGGCCCCATATGTGCTGGGGGTCACATTCATCCCTGATACGGAAACCCCTTTCCATCAGTGAGCTTCTCTCCCTGTTGCTTCTCTCCCCATTCTCTCCCTCCCTGAGGACTGGAGAACCTGCCAGAGGACAGCAACGAGCCTAAAACTAAATTTCATAAGAGAAGGTCATAATGTAGGTACCACAGGAGGTTCAAAGCTAAGGCAGAAATTGATGCCTTCGGGATTTTGCTGAGCAGCTAAAGTTCTTCTCATGAGAAGTAATAGCTGCTGCTGGGAGGAGGGTAGAGGCTCAGCCTTCCTAAATCTATTTTTAATTAGCAGCTCACTTTCTGGGAAATGGACTCTCTGGGATATACCCTGTGTAAGGGGCAGTGCACCCGTTGCAACATGCCTTGAGAATCACTCGATGGAATGACCTCAGTTTGAAAATCTTCCCTTTATTTTTCTTACTGGCAGGCTACCAGTTTTTCTGAGGCAAGTGGAAGGAGAAAATTATCACCAGCTTTGAGCTGATCACTCCTCAGAATGATCCCAGCCCGCGAGGGAGCCTCCTGACACTCAGGATATTCTGTTACTCCTTGTATCATGTATGCGGATTTCTAAATGCCCTGCTGAAAAGTTGAGCCTGGCAAAGATTTAGGTACATCCTGCCTCCTTCATCTTTTCATCTGTGCTATCCATGGGAGATTTGCATCCAAATTTCCCACTTGTCAAAAATCTACCCAGTCAGAGAGCTTTCTCCATTCTCCATTCTTCATGCTATATAGTGAGAATAAGGGATTTGTTTTCTCTCACTCTCTTTTTTTTTTCTTTTTTTTTTCTTTTTTTTTTTCTTTTTTTTTTTTTTTCCACCAAATCTGAAAGGGTAAAGGTGAGCAACACGTAAGAGGTGCATGAAGGGTGCAATCTAGTTGCTGCATGGGTGGGCCAGCTGCACAGCCACACCATGTGCCTCTTGTAACACCTTTGGTGGAGGTGCAGGTAGGGTATGAGCTCCTTGTCCTAGCACTCTCTTGGTGAAAACCACATCTGACCACCAGCACATCGTGCCTCCGGTTATCCTCATTTGTTACATGGAGAAACGTGTATTTAGTATCACCTAGAACTGGGAGATGTAGATTTCACTCCAGCAAGTTTTCTATCTGAATTATACCTCAGGAGTAAAATCTGCACATGCAGCAAAGGAATAAGATGTTCAGTGAAGACATGGAGTCTTTGATACCATCATGGCAGGGCTTTTAATGAACTTTTCCTCTCTTTTTGCATTACGTCTTTTGCAGACAGACACAATTTGGTTTGCCCATGCTCTGAGCTATGTATTCATAAGCTGACGTGCATTAGAAACCACATGGCCACGATTAGCGTAGCACCATGCCCAAGCTAATAAACTGGGCTCAGAGGCAGGATATAATAGGTTGGGCTCATTGCCACTCTAATATATGTACCTGGCATCCATCTGGTGCAATGTGTAGTCAATGATAGTTTCTTTTTCCTTTGAAAGACCATGGGAGATAACCAAAGGTGGTTATCTCCCCAGTGTTTGGGGGTTAGCTCTGGAAGAAGGAGCATTCTGGTGGAAGGAAATGAAATGTAGATGTCCCTCACTTGCCAGGCAAGGGTGAGGAGGCAACACCAGCTACACCCAGCTTAAGAGGAAAGAAAGCCAGTATGAGGAATTTTCCCATCCATTTCCCATTCATGTCCCCTGGTCATGTAAGTTAGTAAGACTTGGTGTGAGAAAACTGCCAAATGAGAAGTCAGACCTGTTGTGCTGGCTTCATCAGCATTGGACAACTCTGGATGTGTAGGAAAAGAAAGTTCATGTAGACCACAAACCTAATGGAAGCAGAACCACAAAGATTTTGGTCTTCCCTTTCTTTCCCTCTCTCATGCTAACAGTTTCAGTCCATCTCATACAGCTGCTTCCCATTCCTTCCCCTTCTATTTCTCTTGAGAACTTGCCTCATGGCTGTGGTGTGTTTGATGGAGAAGGGCTGGCTACTTTCCAGGCTGAGTCATCATGAAGGGCAACCGCTGAAACACCTCTGCTCTCAGGTGGAGAACATCCAGTCTGTACGTCTCTGCTGAGCTGAGGAATAAAGGCATGATACTACAGAAGTCAAATGTATTCCCCACTGGTTCCCTATTTTGTTTAAAAGCTACCATTAGACCACCTCCTAAGCTTCTCTGAGGCTAGAATTCCTCATTTTAGAAACAGATTCAGGGAATCATGTAAGTCCTGGATCAAGACAAGGGGCAGGGGAAGGGTTCCATTTTGGGCAGAGGCTTCTCCTGGAAATTTTGTGCTGGAGCTGGATGCTCCTGTGAGAGGGAAGGGAGCTGCTGAGGGAGGAGGCAGGGGTCCTCACAGCCCTGCGCTGGGGAGTTGTAATACATTCCTGCACATTCAATTAGCAGGATGGAGACCAGATTAAAAACAGATCATTGTCGCTGTAGCTCACGCTGAGCAGAATCTTAGCTCTGCTCAAGATGTTGCTCAGATGTGAGCTAGGGTGGCCCTTTACCTTCCCAGAAGTGACTCGGGGGAGAACTACCCCTCCCATTAGAACTTTGGCCTGTGGTCCTCACAGCATTTCTGTAGAGATAGTTCCCTGGGTAAACATGAGACTGCATTTAGATAAAAAGAATAGTATTTACCCATTAATTTTGCTCCCTGATTGCTGTGTTGCTTTTAATCTGTACTAGAATTTTGTAATTTCCTTAGGCAAAATGCTCAAGGTCATTTGCATCATGACCATGCAAATACATGCGTAAACATCCTGCTTTCTAACAATACTTTCTTCTTTGGTGGAGTTTGGTTGTGAAATTCTGACCTTTTTTGTATTTGTGCTTGCATCTTAACTCATTCATCAGGGACACAGAGAGGAGCAGGCTGCACAAACTCTTTTCATACACTAAACCCAGCAGCAACAACAACAACAAAGGACAGCTAAAATAAGAAGAACACATCTGATGAGAAGCCTTTTGGTCATAAGGTGGTGGTGGGATGGATTCAATGCACTGCATGCTAGCCCTGGGAATCTGTCAAAGCTTTAGGTGGAAACAGGAAGCCAGGCAAGACGGGCAGCAGTCTGTTTCACTGTTAGCTTGAAGAAAGTCCTGTCGGGCTGCTTCCCATGCAGCCCTGGATCAGTGATTTCCTCTCTTTTTGCCTTCATCCCCTCTATAACATGGGAGTGAGTGCTTCCTTTTTTCTCCCCTTTCATTTACTTCACATGCCTACAGCACTGGTTCTGCTTTGTTTCTCCTCCTGTAGATGCTGGCCCCAGATTGCTCCTGAGGATGCTGACTCCTGCTGCTGTACAAGCAAATGAGATGGAAGAAAGTCTTGAGGCAAAGACTGGGGGTGTGCACCCTGAAACTGAACCTGCAAACAGAGAGGAAGTATATTAATTAGCGCTATAACTTGCCCCAGTTCTGTTGACTTTGGTATGACTGGCTTCATGTTGAATATGCTCCTCTCAGCCTAAGGATGGAGAAAGAAGTGATGGCAACAAAAAAAGGCAGAGTTTGGAAAACACAGAACCCTGTGAAGTACAGCCAGCCATAAGTAGGATCCTAGCAATGCAAAACAAAGGATATGGCCCAGGCAATAGCCAGGGAGATTTTTCAGACAGAGGAAACAGGCTGCCAGTCCAGGAACTCAGAGGGCATGGAAGTGAGGTGTGCAGACTGAAAAATGCCAAGGCATTTGAAGAGAGAAAAACATCAGACCACAAGGCACAAAGCTGGTGCTGAGAACCAAGAAGTGACTCAGAGGACATAGCAGACTTCTCTGTATGAAAGATCTGATGCCTCTTAGAGACGTGTATCATTAATGTGGATCAACCAGCATAAGATGAAAATGATTTCTGCTTCTCATGCACTCAAAGTCATTTTCAGAGGAGATGGACAGTCAGCAGAAGAGGATATATGTATATTCATATACATTTATGCATCCATAGATATATTTATGCACCTTTAGGCTGCACAGGACAGACTGTTTCTGGGCATTTCTCCATATTTAAAAATACATGCTGGCAATTCAACTAAATAACATGCAGCCACTTCCACTTTGGCCCAACAACTGCCTTTCTTTTCTTGATTTGATATGTCTCCCCATAACAATGCGCTAAGCAGAGCCTGGGGGCTCACCAAGGCAAGCCTCCTTGCCACAGTGCCCTCCAGACCCCCAAAGGCTAGCTCTGGTGAACTCTTAGAGGAAGCAAATTCCACAGGCAAGAGTTCACTCCTGGAGCAGGCACACAGGAGGGAATACTCCTTTGCTGCAGAGATTTCAGATACGTGGTTTCTGGCCCCTATCTAGCACACTCAGTGTGTGTTGGTGTATACACGATACAGTTGCCCTTTGCATATGATAACCTTTCTCTCTCTCTCTCTTGTTTTTTTTTTCTTTTTTTTTTTTTTTTTTTAATGTAAATAGCTTTCTGGTTGGAGAACAGACCTTTCAAAGGCAAAGTGCAGTATAATTAGGTTGTCTGGAGCTCGTGGATAGCATGAACCCAAGCCTCAGGAAAGTATAACATTGCCCTTCCTGTAATCTCTCTGAAATACTCACTCAAGCTGAGGTATTTGAGAGGACTGCACAGACTAACTCACTGGTCTTCATCCCAGCAGATGGGCCACCACAGAAGTTTGGCCCAGACAAGGTGGGAGTCAATAAAATAAATATGCAAATAAAAAAATAAATAAATAAATAAATAAAAATGTAAATAAATAAATAAATAAATAAAAATGAAAGAAAAAGAAAAAATAAAGAATAAAAATAAATAAAAATAAAATAAAAATAAATAAATAAAAATAAAAATATTAAAAAGAAGCGGGAGACTAACAGGGTGGGAAAGGAATCTAGGACAGAGAAGAAGATCAACAAAATAAAGAACATAGACTGTTTTCCAAGAGGATGATACTGAATGCAAAAATATGACACCAAACAAAAAGTATCTATGGCAATTTGGTGCTAGTTATCTTTGTCTTTTACACAGCCAGAAGAGATCTCCCCAGTTTTAGAGAGGGCACAATGAATTACAGTCTCAGAGACTGGTAGTGGGTGTCCTGCTCTGCTCTGGTGACCAGGACACAAGGGAGCACAATGAACCTCAGACTTTGGTGCTGTTGTCATTTATACTGCAGAACCCATGGGGGTTTATCTGGAGAAGTAGCTGGACACCAGACACGTATGCCAGAGCACCCCAAGACAGATGGTATGCCCATGTTTAAGCAAATGAATTTCACTGTTCATGACAGGGCCATATTTTGCTGCAAAGCAGAAGCGTAGGAGGAGCAGGTAGATTTCAGCCCTAGGCTGTTCATGTCTACATGGGGAGCCTGAGAGCCAGGGGCTCTGGTGCATCCACAGCCACAGGCTGCCCCTTGTGCAGCTCCCAGCAGGGGATACAAAATGATAAATGCAGAGCATGGGAGCGAGATGAGGGCACTGTAACCCTGGAGTCAGCAACAGTTAAGGACAGTGAATCTGGGTACAGGAGATTAAGTGGTGTGAAGGTGGCAATAGAGAAAAGCTGGTGATGGGGGACAAGGGGAAGATGGAGAGTTGGGGATGATCTGGGAGTTGTACTGGAGAAATGATAGGAAACTGGATATGACAGCTAGAGGAAAGATGCTTTTTGCAGAATGAAAAATCATAATAAAAAATTATAGAATAATTTATTTTAAAGTCATTAATAGAAAGGAAGCACACACCTGGGCTTAATGGAAGGACTTAGTTTTGCCGGGGTCAAGAAAGCATTTTCTTCAGGCCAAGGCTGAAGGTCTGGGTCTACACCTGCCCCCTTAGACGTGTCTCTGTTGTAAGGCAGGAACAAGGATCAGCTCCAAACGGTGGGTTAGCTGGACAGGAGATCTTTGCAGGAGTATGAGTATATCCTTCACCCTTGGAGGCTTCTGTCCCTAAAATGTGTGGCAGCTCCAAGGGATCTGTGACAGTATTTCCTCAGCTTAGCCCCTTTCCCTCCTCTCTTCCACACCTTCCCCTTTTACAAAACTCAGCAGATGTACATTACTTTTTCAAGCTCTGCAGCTTCTGGGGAGAAATGCCGGACATTTGATGCTACTAAGATTTTTAAGTCCAAACAGAGGCTCAAAGAGAAAGACCTGGGCTGCGAGCACTGGAATGACTGAGCCAATCTATGGAAGAGCCTAGCAAGTAATAACAAAAGTCACAGTCATTTAAAAACAAACTAGCCCTAGGGCTACATGCCAAATGCTTGCTATAGGTATCCAGCTTAGTGCACAGCTCCTGATAGCAATGAGTTAGCTCCAAAAGCCATTCAGCTGTGACCCTGCTCCCCACCACTGAGGGGGGAAGAGACAGCTCAGGGCAAGTCAGGGACATCATCAACCAAGTGGGAAAGACACATGCACTAGTCAAATAATGCACTCCTTTTAATTGATTCTGTCTAGAAAGTCTAAAGCCTTTTGTTTTTTTACTGTTTTGTCAGTAAAAAATAAAATAACCAATGAGGTATGCCTGTGTTTGGACGCAGGACATATTGCTCACTGGTTTGTCCTCTGCCCCTATGTTGAAATGCCAACAGCTCTGCAAAAATAACTCATCAGGCTGCACTGGTGATTCATCTAGGGCTTTTCTAGGTTACAGAAGTGTAAGGAGAGAGTCTTTGTAGTTTTTAATTGTAGGCAAGCAGGAGTAGTGTACAGAAATAGTATTTCCTGCCTGCAGTTTAAATGTAACATGATGGCTGCCTTAGAATAAAAGCAAAACAAAAACTGTTTACAAAAAATTGTCTTTAACACCATTTCAGTAATGACTTCTCCACACTGGTGACAGCTTTTGTGAAGTTTCATTATGAGAGAAGTGCATGGTTTCCCAGGAGCTCCAGGCATCTAAAAGAAAATCTTGGCACTTGGGAGGCTCCTTTCATTCCAGTAATTGCTTAAAGAGTTCAAACATGAGCTTCCCTCTGGCCTTTAGCAAATCACTTCCTTTTCTCTTGGTGGGATAACTTTTACGTATCTCACGGTGATGTGGAGAGGCTTAGTAAATCAATTTGTAAAACACTCCAAGTCCCATGCAGGCATTAGGTGCTGAGATTGCTCTCTGCTGTGTGCTGCTGCCCTTGGACGCCATGCTTTCAGTGCACTGAGAGCAGGCAACACTGCTGGAGGTGCTCCTGCTGGTCACACTTTCTTCCCAAAAGCTACCGTAAGAAAGATTTTAGTCAAAATAGACATATCCAAATAACATTAAGTGTCTGAGCAGGTCCCAAGGCAGGGCAGTTTGAAGTTCTGACTCAGATTTCATCCTTATCCCACTTCACAGTTTCCTGAAAGTTAAACTGGCCCCATTTGCATTCCTGCAGACATATATGCACACCATAAGCTTAAAACCTATTTGTCTTCGGATGCCCACTGAACTATCTGTAAAAGTTGAAGCCTTCCAGATGTTCCAACAGGAGATGTTCCTGTGCCTCCATCTGGTACCTGCGTAGCCCCATGTGAGAGGTAGGGTGGGGAAGAGGTAGGCTGCCTTTGGAGAAGTAAGCCGTGTCCATAATGCTGATGGGATATATCAATGGTGCAGCTTTAATCAGATACCCATAAATACGGGTTTTAATTCAGTACTTAAAATCTAAAGGATAACTTGTGTGTTTTTAACCAGACTTTACAGATATCTAGTACACTGCAGAGGAAACATAACACAGCTCCATAGCTGAACTAATTTATTATACTGCCAGTGGAGCTGTGATAGCTCTTTGTAGGTCAGTCTGCACCCAGATTTTTTTCCTCCATTGTAAACATTACATATGTATCATTTAAAATTAATTGCCTGACAAGTAATACTTGACACCTGTAGCACTTTCCAGGTGAATAAAAATGTATTTCCTGTAAAGGCAGAAATATTTTGTTATCCTTATCTAAGTAATGGAGGAATCAAAGCAGAGAAGTTAAAAGCCTTTCAAGTCAGCACAGCAAGTGCTGTTTTCTGTTGGTCTGGTAGAAAATGCTGGTGAGACACTAGCCCCAACATTTTAGCCACTGTCTTCTGTACAGGCATCCTTTTGGGTCTGCTGCAAAGTGCACTGAGGGCTGCAGGGGATGACCCAGAGCAGAGCAAAAAGCACATGAATAGTGCAACTTTTTAGTGATACTCAAAAAAAGTTGCACGCATTGTTTGTGGTGTACCTTCTGACTGCAGTCTAGTCCTCAACTCTTTTTGAACTCTGTAGCAAAGTTGTGCAGGCTTTTGTCAGCTTCCTCTTCCTTGAGCACTTAGGAACAAATGCTGCTTACCTCAGTAGGTCTCCAGCTCCTGGCAGATGAGAAAACCTGGGCGACTGTTGGGGCAGCAGAGAGGGTTTTGGCACAGCCGGTGGGAGAGCTGGACTCTGTCCTGAGCCATGGGATGGGACTTCTCCCAAGAAATTTCTCCAGCTCCAATGCAGGGTAATGAAACAGATGTTTCTGTGCTTTGACATGTACTGGTGATGGCTGAAATCCTACTGCTTTGGATACCAGACACTCCAGAGGAGCTCTCTTTCCCGTGTGTTAATTTTTACTGTTGCGGTGTTTTTTTTTTTTGTTGTTGTTGTTGTTTTTTTTATTATTATTATTATTCCATCTATATTTAGTCAGACATGGGATTTGGAGGAATGTAAATAAGTTGAATATATATCTGTAAACACATGAACAAACTTGGCAGTCCACTGTCAAGTGGTCTGTTAAATGTGCTGACATGATCACACTGCATTTTGACAGATTTAGGAGCCTGCCTGGCTTCCCACTCATGCTCTCTCTCTCTCAGGCACACAAAGTCTCATTCACATTTTGAACTGTGCTAAGCATGCAGTCTGTGCAATAGAAAACCTGAAGCTTCTTTCACCCTTACTTAACCAGTTATGTAGAAAGATGGATAGATGATTCACTTGCAGATCAACAGATGTGTAACAACCATTTTCTTTGCTTTTGTACAGAGATCTGCAAAAGGCTCAACCTTGTGGGCTGACAAGTGCAGTCAATAGGGTTACTGCTGGGGTGCCCTGATCCTACAGCTTTGTCACCCTGAAGGGTTTTGAGAGCTGTGAGCACAGGGCTGGAGTCCCCAGTGCTTCAGCTCTTCTACCAAGAGGCAGTCTATCAGAAGGAAAAACGTATTGGGCTGGAGCCTCTGGAGTGCACATGCTGGTTAATATATCCACAGAGGAAGTGTAGTCAATTTTCTGCAAACGGTCATCCGTCCTTCCAGCCAATAATATCAGGTGCTGAAAAAGTCTCTCCATATAAATTATCCTGTATTATCTAGCCATCCTTTACACTGGCCAGTACAGGAGCAGTATGCTTGCCAGCTGTTCTCCCAAGTTTCCCTCAGCAGCAGCATCCACATCAGTCTAAAGCAGCAGTGGCCTTCAAGATGACACACAATGTGTTCTGGGGAAGCACATTTTACCCAGAAAATGAGATAATTCACTGAATTCTCCCAAAGTGAGAAGACAATTGGTTTCAAAAGTGTGTCATGTCGTGACGTGGTCCGGGGGGGGGGGGGGGGGGGGGGGGGGGGGGGGGGGGGGCGGG
>CM021765.1:110312730-110329696 GCA_011076525.1 Nettapus auritus | reverse complement strand
ACACAGCAATGGCTGTGAACACTGAGCTCTTGCTGCTTTTCAGGGATGTGGTTTTGTGCTATTAATAAAGAGAGGCAGAAACGCTCAATGATTTCTGTTAATGCGGAGTGAGGTATGTGCTCGGCAGAAAAGATGCAGCTTGGGGGATTTGGAGCTGGGTTTGTGTATATATATATGCAGAGATAGATACATATATCTAAGTTAATGAGAAAAGGAAGAGGGGGAAGTTGAGGGTCTTTTTAAGCTGCTTCCCAGGGCCTTGTAAAGAAAAGCTGAGTGGGAGTGAGAGAATAGGTATTTTCCTCAAACCTTTCTGACCCCAGTTGTTGAATTGTTGGCTTTGTTTTGTTTTCCTCTGAGTGTAGGAGAATGACGAATTCCCAGCTCTTCTGCACTTATCCCACATGGTTCAAGCAGCATGATGCTGTGTGTGAAGCCACTGTCTAGATTTCACTTTTGACCAAACACATTTCAGGGGATGCAAAGTGCCCAGTCTCTGCTGGGAGAAAAGCAAGCGGCTGCTGCAGCCCCCTTTACCCATCATTGCCTTACAACCAGCAGCTGTGCCTGGCTGCCGCCAGGCTGCTCCACCCAGCACAGCCTCTTCCATGAAGACTGTGGGGTACAGGCACGGTGTTTGCAAATGTGGCCAGCGACCCACTCCATCATCTGTGTGTGATGCTAGAGAGGGAGTACGTGGAAGGCAGCTTTTCCTGGAGGAAGCAGGGATGCCCTAGGGAGCTCCTGAGGAGGCAGCAGCACATGCCACTGCCGTGTGCCGGACACAGAGGGACAGCAGGCTGGGAAGGTGGGGGAAGGAGGGGAGGAGAGATGCAAACAGAAACATCACTGCTGAAATCTTTGCTATCTGGCTTTAAGAAGATGAATATGCAACATTTTTTTGTTTGTTTGTTTTTTGTTTTTAACTGACAGACAGGGGAATTTGGGTGGTTTTTTTTTTTTTTTTTTTTTTTTTTTTTAATTAGCATTTTTAACACAGCCTCCTAAACTCCCTTCTCCTACTCATCCCCTTTGCTTGCCTATGCAGAGCTATTAAAGGCTTATAATGGAAATATTTTTGCATCTATGTAGTGGAAAACACCCGTTCAAACCGGATGTTTGAGATCACAGGGACTGACCCAGAATCTGCACTGGGGCAGACATGAAAGCATGAAAATTTCATTCACAAAGGTTTTCTGGGACCAGCTCTTTTCTGCCTCAGCAAAGTCACGCACATGCTGGCTCAGACGCTCCCACAGTGCTTCCAGCGTGGAGCCAGTTGCTTTCAAAGTTATGCAGGGCTACATCCTTAATGGACAGAGGCCATGAGCACGACTGGGAACAATTACCAGCTGAATAAGACGTTCATCTGCGAGGGGTGCGCTTCTGCCAGCTACTACCCTTGGACGGCCCAGGGAGCGAGAGGCACAGTCAGTCCCACGCCTACTTGTTTTCCTTCCCTCCGCTGCCATGGTTTCGACTGATTTTGATTACCCTGGCGCCAAATAAATGAAAACATTTCATAGACATATAATCACCCGTCACTGCGAAGAAAGGAAAAATGCTTGTGTACTGCGTGTTTATAAATACGCCTAATGAAAAAGGGAGAGTGCTGCCCTTCCCAGCCTTGTGTCACACCGGGAAAGCTGGCCGCTGCTTGTGTCCCAGCACAATCCAGGGGTGTCAAAGGGGGATGTATCACCCTGCCCTCTCCCCCTGCCTGGGCTTTGATGGTCAGTGCGGGGTGTGAGAGGTAAACGGTGCCAGGAGAGCCCACAGCAGCATCAGAGCAGGCGGTGAGCTGGGAGGGGAAGGTGGTGGGACAGTGACTTGCAGGAACAGCCTGCTGAAGCTCGCTCAGGAAGAGACTGGTGTGGCTTCCAGCGGATCGGGGCGCATTGTTGCGGCCAGGTAAAAGGGAAGAGTGGTCGTGGCCAGCTCCTCAGGAAGCTTTCTTAATGATTTGGCAGTGGGCTTTCTTGATGTATTTATTCATTTTTAGCTAACAGGAGTGTTTGTTTTGCCTCTGTGTTTTTAAGGAGAGTGTGGCTTGTCATGTAAGGCTAAATACAACTCAATATGAGAATGTCATGCCCTAAATACAACCTTTAAAAAGGCCAGATCCTCTGCTGTAAGAAGAAAACAAATGTGTGTAAATGTCATGACAAAGTGCCACTAAGATGTATCCACTAAGCTGTTTTGACCCTTACCTTTTACCTGTCAGATCTGCTTATAGGTTACTGTTTACATCTGCCTTAGATCCATGAATACAGGCGTAATGTTGGCCTTTTCCAAACTATTATCTGACTGCAGTTAGTAGAAGGCCTTCATACCAAGCTTCTTTCCTTCTGAAGGTATTGTGAGCATAGAGCAGAGTAGAATAAAAATAAAATGGATAAAGTGGACAAACACATAAACTGTGGTGGCAAGAAGTCATGCCAGGTGCATGTGGAGGTGGATGCTGCTGCAGGAGCAGCTACATTGCCCCACATAATGTGCACTTGCAAGACCAGGGTGAGAAGAGAAGGAGAGACATGAGATTGCTAAGGGCTCCTTCTAAGTTGCTGCACCTGGGCAAAAACCTCCTGCAATAGCAGAGAGATGCAAGTGGATCCACTGCTCTGAATATTTTGAGCTTCTCCTTCTAAGGTACAGTTTATAATTCACTTTTTTTTAATTATTATTTTTCCTTTTTTCTTCAGTGCTATGAAGCTGATGCAGTATTTCAGTTTTCATGGCCCTATTGTAAAAGTAACAGTGTTCTGTGTTCTGCTGGAAGTCTACAGTCTACAGCTTCCTCGCGAGGGAGAGTGGAGAGGCAGGTACAGACCTATTCTCCTTAATCAACAGTGATAGCACCTGCAGAAATGGTGTCAAGCTGAGGCAGTGGAGGTTTAGGCTAGACATCAGGAAGAGGTGCTTCACCAAGAGGGTGGTCACACACTGGAAGAGGCTCCCCAGGGAAGCAGTCACTGCACCAAGCCTATTGGAGTTTAAGAAGCATTTGGACTGCGCACTTAGTCACATGGTCTGAAGTTTTGGGTAGACTCGCGTGGTGCCAGGAGTTGGACTTTCTGATCCTTATGGGACCCTTCCAACTTGGGATATTCTATGATTCTATGATTCTAAGTACCACAATATGAATAAGATTATTTTTTGTTTGTTTGTTTGTTGGTGGTGGTGGTGGTGGTGGTTTTTTTTTTGTTGTTTGTTTGTTTTTCAAGAAATGGTCAATGATTTATTTTTCTTACATTGTGATGGAGGATGGCTTTAAACTATTTTTCTCTCCAGTCACACTTCAAATCCTGTCCTGTGACTTTGAAAGACTGCCTTGTAGTACTTGAAGATTTCAGATATGGTACCAACACCAAAGCAAAAACTGCAGCCTGACGTGGGCTATAGAACAACGTCATACCTTCCAAAGTGGAGAATGACCTTTTTTCCTGGAGCCAGGACACCCCAGTCATGTAACTGTCCCCTGGGTGTAGGCTGGCCAACAGCACAGGCTAGCTAGATTGTGTCACCTGAAACACAGAGCTTGAAAGTAAAAGGGACCTAGGAGGTCATCACTTCCATCCTCAAAATTAAGCAGGACCAGCTCTATCGACAGCACCAGTATTTCAAGCATTCCCACTCTTCAAAACCTCCAGTGATGACAATTTTGCAGTCTCCCTGGACAGTTTATTCTAGTGTTTAATTACCCTAAACAATAAAAAGATTTTCCTCATGTCTAAATCTCCCTACCTGCAGCTGAAGACCATCACTCCTGCCTACCTACAGTAAATACAGAGCAGGGCTTATTCCCTTCCTACTTGTTAGCACATGATGGGTTTGAAGACCAGTATCAGCTTTCCCTGGAGAGACTGGGAAACAATCTCAGCTGAATCTAACCTATAGACCACATTCTTCAAGGCCTTCTCTGTTGGCCTCTCCAGTTTTCCCACGTTCTTGAACTACGATGGACTATGGAGGGCTGTGCCCTCCAGCTGAGGTTTTGCCAGTACCGACTCAAACAGAAAGACTAAGCTGCGTGACTTGCCCACGACACTCAGCACTTGCTTTTCCTGTAGCCAGATAACGCTTGCACTGTTAACTACCAGCCCTTCTGCTGAGCCAGTGTTTCTCCAGCTGGTGTTTGTGTAGCTGATTATTGCTAAACACAAGACCTGGAACTTGCACTGCCTGAATTTCACCCTCTTTATTCACACTCTTGCTCACTGGTCCAAGATCTTTTAGGATTTTAGTCCTGTCTTCCAAAGCGTTTGTGGTTTCCACTCTTTTGGTAGCACCAGCAAGAGCAGGGTGTGTTTCCTTTCTGAATGAGTTAACACAGGGGGATTGTACCCAATGTTTGTTTTCTTTGTCCTTTTTAGTTACTCCTGCACACCATCTTATCCTCAACCCATTCAAAGGTAGATGAATCAAAAAAGCGTGTGATGGCTTCCCTCTTTTCCAGATTTCTGAGAATTTATCTACTATCCTCAGGTTCCCAAGGGGAGTTGCTAACAGCCCTGGGACAGCTTCAGCCAGCTGCCAAACTATCCTAAGGTTCATTTCCAATGCAGTGCAGGGCACGTCCCCACTAGTATTTCAGTTTGAATCAGGAGTGTGCTTTCGAAGCACGTCTCCTGTTTATTTCCCTGAATGGCACTTGGTCTCACATTGTGTAGTACTAATGGGACATAAGAACCCGATGACTTTCAGATGATGATGATGTGGAAGGTGCACTCTGGCCCCACACAGTCTATGGGTCAGACTAGCAGTAGTTTGAGGCAAACCTCCCTGAAATATGCATGAGGTACGAGTCAGGTCCTTAGCACCGGCTGTTCCCTGGCACTATTACTTCCAGCAATTCCTTTGTATAAACGCTTGAACTCTTGCCTCTCTGTCAACAACATGACTTTGTAATCCAGCTCCTCATAGCTGACCAGATCCACAAAGACACACATGAAAGATGTAACATGCTATGTGGTTTCCTTGGGATCTGTTATCAGGTTTCCATCCCCAGTGAACAACAGACTGACTCTTTCCTTGGAGGGCGAGTGTTAGGTTACTACTTGTTTGACACACTCAGGCACGTGCATACAACCTCCCTGCAACTGTGGAAATGCTGCCGGGTACTGCTCCTCTGAAACGCCCTTTGTAGCCAGGCATATGGCTGTCATTATGGTACAATTTAACTCAAAGAAAAATCCCTTCTTCCCTACTTCCATCATTAAATACAGGGAGGTTGAATGTGTCTGCAAGAATCATCACTGGCACGTGTTACTTGAAGGGTTCAGAAAAGACAAAAATATTCTGCCTGCACTGACGTAGAAGTGGCCGTGTGCTTGCTAAAACTACACCTCCGCTCCCAGGAAAGTCATTCTCATCTGATGACTAACGTTAAATGCTGCTAAGTCTCTTAATGATCCTGAGCAGGTAACTTAAAGCAGACCATAACTAAGTAAAGATACATAAATGACTATTAACTTCTATTTAGGATACTGACCAAAGTGGGTTTTCTCACATATTCCTGAACTTAGACAATTTCAGGGCTGCTGTCCAGGCTCTGATGTCAAGACATAACTGGCTAACTGTGCTACCCTCCGGAAATGCTATTTGAGGTTTTTCTTATGATGCTATGTCATTGTCCATGGCAAAAGATTTCAACACCACATAAAGGACGTGCTTTATATATTATTACCAAATGATACAGAAATGCACAAAGTTCCTAAGGAATAAAGAAGGAAATCTGTTATTGATCATTTCTGCTCAACTTTGATGCAGATTTTTTTAATATTTTATTTAATATTCATTTAATGTACCTCCCATACAACAGCTGCCTTTTTCCACTGAATGCCACAGAAATGTCTGAACAAAAGAAAAATGAAGCAAAGGTAATGGAGTAGTAATGGAGTACCTTGTATTTTGCATGTGTGCATAAGGTGCAGTTGTGTTTTGCTGTGAATTAGGACTTTTTTCAAAGGCTCACATTCAAGCTCTCTGCTTTGAAAGGTAGCAAAGGAGAATAATAAACAACAACAACAACAACAACAAAAACACTACTTTGCACAAGCAAACAAAAGTAGAATTAATAGATAGAACTCTAGTCTTTCATGATAGTTGCCTGCTACTTTGTAATGCCACAGATCAATTTGCATTAGGGAGGAACTTTTGCTTCCTGCTCTAGTTGTTCTTCACTTTCCTGGCTGTCCTGGGAAGCAGGCATTTAGTGGCGCTTCCTATCTGATTGCTCTAGCCTTCAAGGATGTGCATCAGCTCATCTTGTGCTGCTTTTCAGAAGACAGAATTGAAGTGCCCTTCATCTTAAAAACATTAAAAACTCAGACACTTATTAAGAGCAGACAGAGAAAGCAAACTTAAAGGAAAAAAGTTGGCATATATTTGGCCCCTTCAGTCATAAAGAGTCAAGCTGTAGAAGATGTTTTATTCTCAAAGCAGCTACAGTAGAGCTCAGCCACCCCAGTGTTGGGTTCTTTTCCCTCTCTCAGACTTCTTCAGCAAATTACAGCCACTATGTATGTCATTGTCTGAGCCTGAAGGGAGGATGAATAGTCTTATATATCATTGAAACAGTAAACTGTTCAGAACAGTAGCTAAAACTTACTATGCAGTTGTACAGCACGTGCTCCCTGAGGCTGGCAGTAGTTTCTAGGAATACACAGCTACAGAAATGCATCACTGTTACTTCTGTGATGTTCCCCCTTTACTTCTCCTTTAAAAAATCTGTTTTGAGGTGTGTTCCTTGGTCTCTTCATCTCCATTGTTCCCCTCTTGTCACCTCATGAAGGTGCTTGAGTGAACATTGCATTGGAACAGGTTGCCCAGGGAAGTGGTGGCATCACTGTCCCTGGGGGTATTCAAGGAAAGGTCAATGCCAAATCTGCCAATGGCAGATTTCTAGCACCTTTGGCGAGACCACTGTGAATTTATCCAGACAAAATTTCTCAGTGGTTTTCATTAATTGCCCTAAAGGGGCACAAGGGGAAATAATACATAGGAGCTGATGTACTGATTAGCTGGTGTGTTACCATTACTCAGAGTGTGCCGAGGAAGAAACGAAACCAAACTAAGTGACAGCTGCTGGTAAGCTTTTATGGGGATGGAAATGAGCTGCACTCACTCCCAGTGGAAGTTCCAGGATTCACAGTAAGGCACAAAAAGCTCCCTTCTCTTGAGTGCACACAGGAGCAAGGCAATGCTTCTTCACAGTCATATGACCTGAAAGTCAGATAAACATACAGATAAGGAGACAGTTCTGTTTTTTAAAGGGGCAGAGCAAAACCCAGGATGTGCCAGGCACTCTCAAAGAATGGCAGCTCTGTAGGTTGATTAGGTCTCAGCACTAGCGTGCTTGTTTTCGGGGACAGAAGCACAACCCCTACATTGCTAGCTTCAAGCAAATAAGCAATTACCAGCACTCAAAGAGAAAATAAATAAACCTAAACAAATTGTGTTTATTTTAAGACTACGGTTCAAAAACCAGGGGCTCGTTTCCGATGACATTCCTTCTATTGAGTTCAGCAGGCATTAGATCAAGCCTTCAGATATTTGAAACTGTGATTTGTGCTGGTATCTCAGTGAGCAAACTCCTTTCATGGGTTTCTTTCTGCTGATGCCATTTTATCCATCTGTGTGGTCTGCTCTGAAGCTCAGTGTGCTGTGCTGCTGCAATCACAGGAGATCCAAGGATTCCCCAGATGCTTTCCCTTGAGGGTACTTGGCATGAGACTTTTCCAGGGAAAAAGAACCTTTGAACACTATTTGGTTGTATACCTTCAGAGACAAGCACACAGCAAGTAGGATTCAGAGTTCAGGCTCGGAAAGACATCCCTGATCAGTTCACTACAATTTCTCAAGCATGCACACCCACACCTCGGGCTGCGGGCTGCTCAGTTATACTGACAGGTTATTTTTTTTTTTTTTTTTTTTTTTCTGAAAGAAATCCTGTGGCAAGAAACTTGTATGATATGGATTGACAGTGTAATGGATTTTATCATTCATCCACCGGCAAATTGGTCCAAAAAAAGACAATGCCAGTTTGTTTCAAGGGATATGCTCCTGGAAAGCAATGTGAAACTACAGGATCACTCTGAAACTGCATTTAATGGTGAATAATGTGGAGCAAAGAGAAAGAGTGCTCCAGGATATCCAAAATTTTCCAGTGGTCACACTACTGACTGCAGCAGGATTTGGAAAGATTTCTTCCCCAGGGATCCTCCTTTTCTTGCCAGGTCTCCATTCCACATCACTTTTTTCAGCTAGGTCCTGACAGGCTGGGAGACAGAATAATCCCTCAGGCAAAATGGAGACCAGCCCCAGCTTTTACTGATCACCATGATTGTTCACTGAAGCTAAACCAGGAGGAACCACTTCTTAAACATAGGTGTGTGCAGTAGTTATTAGGAAAGCATACACAGTTGGCACAATTTGCATTTTGATGCTATTGGGCATTGACATACTGGGAAGAGGGACTTCAAAAATTTTTATAGGTACACTATGACCAACATTTTTATAAGCAGGAAACAGCGTTGACTGCCTCATTTTCTGATGTGAAACCATATCTGAAATTATGAACCAAACTAAAGGGACCTAACTTTCAGAAAGGACCAGGCTTCCTATCACCAAATTGTTCCATGGTGGCAGTATGAAAATCATTAGCTGCTGCTGGCAATTTCAACCATCATGTCTACAGAAGACTTTCTAAGCAAAAGATTATTTCAGTAAAATCATCTTCCCTCCCAAACTGAAGGGAGTTGCTCGTTTTTCCTACAGGTGTGCTAAGGTCACAGCACTAAACTTATGTCAACACAAAAAGCAGTTTTGCATGTTGTTGCTTTCTGTGTTGTGGTATGATTTGTTTTATGTGCATGCTCGCAGCCCGGGGTAAGAGGGTTCTGGTATGGTATTTCAGGGAGAGTTTTCCTCATAATTCCTAGGACTACTGAATAAAAGGTTTCAGACACAAAGGTCAAATTCTCTTCTGGGTAACTCTAAGTTTATAACAGGGAAGTTCCACTGAAACCATGGCACTGGGCTATGTTCATCTGCTGAACAAAGAGTAAAATTTAAGAGAGAGGGTTGAACAGGATTCAAAGGTTGTAAAAACAGAATGAAAACTTTTCATTTGCAAGTTTTCCTCCCATTCTGGTGTCTGCTTTTTTATTGCTAGACACTACCTTGAGGCTACAAGGAATCTCATACAGCTGTCATTGTATCTTTGTAGGTTGGCCAACACATGACAAGCTTAAGTGATGTGAACACTGTGCTATTGCTTGTGACTGGACCTCTCATCAGCCCAGACTCCCATCCTGTGACTCACCAGTACTTCTTTCCCTTAGGAGCAAGCCTAAAAGGAAATTCACATCACAGTTAACTATCGTTAGCTTTATACAGTGTACCTCATCCCACTGACAACTGTGAATAAGCCAAGCACATTTTTGTAAGAGAATACATTTATTACGGCACCACCTCCACACTGCTTTTTCAGATGTGCTGATGCTGGGTGGAAGAATGGCCCAATACAGTATGATCAACACATAAAGCAAGACTGAAGCTGGTCTTTATGGAGTACCCTGTCCACACCCCATCCTGCTTTCAGCATTTTAGTCTGTTATACAAGTAAAGGTGTGGATGTTTTGTGGGCAGGAAGACAGCAGTATCTGGGGAAAATAAATAAATAAATAAATGCCTTCTTTGCTTGCTGAAGAGACTTTGCTTAACACAAAAACAGACCTGATGCAACAGCTACCAGCTGTGTAGGAGAGTGGTTATGAGATCAGTTCCAGTCATGCCTGCCACCAAATGGCCATGCGTGGATAGGTGCCTGGCTCTTTACTGGCCTGTAGGTAAAGGCCTTCAAATACAGATACTCTTACAACCACATCAGATTGTGTTGTAATCAAATGAGGGTACAGTCTGGGAGCTTGTGTTATTTTTTTGCTTTGATAAAGTCCACCAGGACAGTCACTGCAGGTGTAGTGGTAGAGGTGTGCTGCGGCTGGTAATACAAGAAACTCAAACATTGTTTTGCAGGATGTGCCCAAACCTCGGCTGCCCTCCACTTCAACTTAGCATATCTCCAAGCCAGCAATTAACACATCCAAGGATTTCACATTGAGGAAAGGGAAAAACCCCAGATATTGCCATAAGTTCATGTGGAAGAAAAGGCAAGCAAATACAACATGGAGAAATGAGGTAAACAACCCCCTTGTACTCCTCTTTCTTTTGTTAAGCTGTCTCCCAGGCTGCAGTGTTAAACCTTTCCCTCAGAAAGTCTATGACAAAAACTTTTTTGTACTGGTTCAAGGCAGATTGTCATTTCCATTCTCGTTCATTTAAGGCCAGATGAACAACAGAACTCCTCTGCTTTATTTAGTGGTAAGGCTTCATTTATATGATGCTGCATACCTTTTTCATGAATCTTTGCCTGTTTTCTCTAACAGAGTCAGCCTCCTCTTATTGCAGTTTATGCAACACTCATCCATTTCCCTGATCAATCTTCCCTCTCTGAATTTACACTTTCAGCATCAAGTGCAATGTTTGCGTCCTCAGCTCCATGACACTTCTCACTTCTCCTCCTCTCTCTCTTTTCTTCTTCTTTTGACTATTCTTATGCTATGCAATTGCTATTGCAAATGGCTGCTCCTGAGCCTCTTTGTTCACCCTTTTACATCACAGTCATCTTTTCTCTATGCTGCCTCTTACACCCCAAACCTCCTTCCAGATCCTGCTTGTTAGGCATTTTCCCTAAATCAACTAAGAACAGACGGGGGCAGTTAATATTAGGAGGATATTTACTGAATGCACATAAAGGAATTTGGTATGCATTTTCAGCAAGGTTCCTTCAGCAGTGGGACATCCAAATCCTTCATATAGCTTTAGAAAATCTTCTCTGGGAATCTGCTTGTTCTGTACAGGGGTAACACAGGTGGGCATTCATCAGGCTTTCATATGGAATCAGCCAGGAGCTCAGTGGAGAGGCAGTTGCAGACTATTGTGGCGGAGGGCAGTGCAAGTCCCAGGCTACCAGCTATTTCACCCAAAGCCACCTCCAGACATGGCACCATACCAGGAAGAGGTTGGCATAGTCATAAACACAGAAGCCTTCTTAGAGAACCTGTTACCAACTGCAGGTTTAATTTATCCATCATCAGCAACATGCTGAAGTTCTTACAGTGAGTGACACCCACCATCAATGTTTAAGTCTTTTCTACGCAATTAGATGGAATAAGGTATTTTACTAGGATTTTCTGTGAAATACAGATGCTAAGCATTATTTCTGAAACCCACAACATATAAGTAATTCATAGTTTTGTCACTAAGTTACTTTAATTATTTCTAAGTAGCTATTTAATTTCTTATTTTCTCCATTTACAGGAAAGTGATGAGTTGTTTTGAAAAATGTCACCAAGAGCATCCAAAAATGTAAACAGTGGAACATAGCTGATGACAGTAACTACACAGTCCTACTGAAGTGTCTAATAACAAGAAACCAAAGAGACGGTGAACCCTGCAAAGCTTTCTCCCACTCATGAGTAATCCCATTGATTCCAGTAAAACATCTCACATGAAGAAACGTAAGCATGTATTACCTGTTTCACTGTTCTTGCTTTGTGATTTTATCGATGGAAAATCAAACTCAGCCCTTGCAGATTTAATCCAAGTTCAATTCTTGCCACTGGTTTGTGTTAGGATATTATTTACCCAGCTTAATCTGGTTCTCTCTTTTATTTTCAGCCAAATGGGATTTTGCTGATGTAGCAATTGAGAAAATGTACAGTGGTGGCACATGTCAATGAAAAGGACAGGTTGGGGCTCTGGCTGGAATATGCTCCCCAATAAATGAGAAAGGGAAAAATGGAAAAGTCAACAGGGTGGGGACGTGCTTGTGTTAACCAGTGTGCACCACCTCTAATTAGGCACTGCTGTGTCTGTCATGAGGGAGTAGCACACCCTTGGTACTTACTGGTTCCTGCATGACATTTAGGGACATGTAGGATAGATCCAAATTGGTGCTGGCCTACAATATTTGCAGGAAAGTTCAAAATGATGTGAAGTTTTATGCAAGTTTCTGTGTGCAAACAACTTTAGGTGCTTACTGGATATTTGAGGCATTTCCTTTTCCCAACCTTTCCTGGAATGTTCCCACCTTTTTTCTGCCTTTTACCCCACTGTCCACAACCATTTAACTCATTCCAATCCACCAGCAAAAGACTGGTGAAATGCTCCAAACTCAGTTACTGACAATAAATTATTGGAAAACGAATGAAATAGTCCCTGTATCCAGGGGGAAAAAGGACCAGAAGTTGTGTAGTGATAGTGGTCAGGTTCTGCATTATCAGAGTTGCTGTAACAGAGCACTCTGTATCAGCACTGATGTAGCATTTTTGGTATAGCTGCAAAACAGGAAAACCTGAAGGAAACAGTTCATTTAAGTCACTCCTTTTTTTTTTTTTTTTTTCCTTTTCCTTTTTTTTCTTTTTTTTTTTTTTTTTTCCTAACTTAGTTATTTAATCTGGGTCACTTTTGAAATGAAAAACTGAAGCATCTTCTTTTGAATCTGTTGGAGTGAAACGTTTATTTTTAAAAATTTTTCCATGCTCCCCCCTGCCATGTTAACTGCCAGCCTCAAATAACAGCCAGATCCAGTTCCTCTTAAAACAGCATCCATTTTCTCCTCCACATTTGTTTTAGTTATTGTTTGTATATCTGTTACTTACACTTTATTCATACTGTTTTCGGAGGCCACCACAAGGCAGAGCTCGCTGATGATGACAAATGAGCGCTTCTCTGTAACCCATGCTCTGCTATCCTATGATGATCTTACAGGGCGGCCTGGTCCATGCCATTGCCAGCCTCTCAACAGTAACTCAGCGAGTGGTTCAGACTCATGTTTTTTAATGCTGCCATTCATTAGCATTCATCTTGACATATGGCGTGGGTTTAGGTCAGCAACTAGTAGTGTTTTTCCTTTAGAAGGGATGAAAACTTCAGCTCTTTTGCTGGCACTGTTGGGCAGAGGAATACATATGCAGGTGTTGGAAGCTCAAAGCCCTCATTTTGGCTTCCATAAAAAGTGGAAAGCAAGTAAGAATATTAAGGAGGGAAAATACAAATTATGTATTGAGCAAAGTTTACAGGCAGCTTCAAACCTGTTCTCAATTTCTTTTCTGCAGCTTCTGTGCCAAAACACTTGGCATGCAAAGCTGTGTCAGGGAGAAGCTGGGCTGTGTTTCTTTGGAGTATATTAGGGATGTGTTAAGAGAGTGCCACTGGAGTTTGGGTAAAATATTAGGCTTAGAAGATTTGAAGTTTTCTCTGGCTTCAAGATTTTTGGCATTCTCATTGGCTGCTGGTGAGCAAAGGCCGCAAGCATTTGCTTTGCTTTAATCTTTCTCTCTCCTGTTGATGGGACAAGGGCATGTAAAGGAATGGCATCCCCTGGTATTTTCCTGCCCCAGGTCACCTCAGCCCATTCAGCAATTGTCTGTCCCTACCCATGTTTAAACCAAACCTGCTGTGCCCAAGGCTAGCCAGACACACAGTGTATTTCATACTGTGATGTCCAGGCTTTGATGTGAGGGAGCTGAGCCACAGAGTGCACCTAACATGCAGGTTACGCCCCAGGGTCCAAAATGTCCTGATGCACTGAGATGTGTGGTGTTTGTCTGGAAGATGCTGAGGGATAAAAATGACTCTAAATGGAAAGGAGGATGAAAACTGAGAGGCTGCTATCACTGGAGGGAAGGAAGCCTTTGTTTCCTACAGACGGTCATTTGTAGGGCAGTTGGAGAGACCACAGGCCTCCCTGCATCATTATGTCAAGCCTCAGATTGTAAACCTGACCTTGCAATACCTCTTGAGAGTGGACAAAATAATCCCTAAATCATTCTGTTTTGGGCTATTCAGTAGCTTGTGGGATTCTGCAGCCTGCAAAGTAGCTGGCCTCTGGGGCATACTTTGGTGGGATCAGTGACTACCATAATCTTCATGGGAAAAAAGGCAGTTTAGATGTAGACTGAAAAATCTAGGCTCTAGGAACTTCTCCTGAGTTAGTTTTTCATTCCTACCAGTGAAAACTTCAGTGTTTGTTGTAAAACAACAACAAAACAGAACTGTTTGTTTCACAGTAGGTTTGTTTGTATTTATTTATTTATTTATTTATTTATTGTCATTTTCCAAATTCTGGCAACCTCATGAGTCTCAAAATGGGATCTGTTGACTGAGAGTAAGATTCTAGCATACATACATATCCAGCACTGGGGCCTGTTTACTGGAGGTCACTGTCCAGCCAACAACCCCAGCCAATGGGCCATGCTCTGCAGTGGCAATGTAGAAAGCAGATTTCTTAGTGTCCCTGAATCTCTGCCTCCCACCCCCTACACCAAATTAAACAAATTTGGTTTGGCAACTTTGACTACTGGCACAATTTGATCTTTCCATCATCCTGTGGTGGCTTGTTAATTTGTTTCACGATGTGTCAGCTTTTAGATCTAAGACTGATATAACTCCCTGAAGGTTAACCATTATCTTACATCTTATTCATTAGAAAGCAAAGGATGTCTAAGTACCAGTGACATGAATTTTCTAACAGCCTCAGTTTACAGTAACTGCAGGACAGCTTAAAAAAAAAAAAAAAAAAAAAGTGAGACTGGCATTAATGATGGCAAAGCTCACAGGGCAACCTTTGGATGCACTCCTTGGGGTATGGATTGTGAAATGATCCAGTTTATTCCTTTCCTCTGAGCAATGCCAGTTATGCTAGTGATAAATTTTGACACAGATTAATTGTAGGGCTGTAGGAACAGCTGATGTGTACCCAGCAGAAAATGGCACCATGGTGCATTCAGTGTCAGCAGCAACATGTTGGTGGCTCATGCTGGTGGGATTCATGGCTTCTCTGGCAGGCATATCAGTGGCCTGGGAGAAGTGCCATCCATCCTCTCGCCTGGGTGTAGCACAGACTTGCATAGCACAGTCCGTTCCTTGAAAATTCAAGGTGGTTAAACCTTAATAAAGCATATTCCTGCATACTGTTTGCAGCTGACTTCTGGCAGAGCAAAGCAGAGACCGGAGTGGCAGGCTGCATTTCGAAATACTCAGTCTTTTCCCTTGCATCATCTGCCCTAGCAATGAGATGACAAAACCAGCCCAACTGTTGCTTCTCACATAGCATAGCTATGTCCTGGCCTTCACAGCAGATGACAGGGGTGAAGGTATTAGCATCGCTGGCATTCACAGTGCACTGACACGCCACACTATGCCCACAGCAACGTGGATGGCCATGGCACATGCTCTGCCTGCCTGGATGTCAGCCCCGGCCCTGGCAGCAATCCTGCCCCTCTAATACTAGAATATGAGAAATAAAATGCATTTTAAAACCTCTCCTCTTCCCTGCTGGGCTCCCTCTGCAGGCACAGCCCAGCCTGGCCCAGTGGGGCAGCACAGCCCCCGAGATCCCCATGGGCAGTGGGGCACTTGGGTCCACGTCTCCCCCTCCCAGATGAGCTCCTGGCACAGCCAGCACAAGGTTTTGCCTTCAGTAAGTGCCCACTGAGGTATTTATGTCATAGTGGAGTGAGGCTTATCCCCCTAGACATGCTAAAAATTGGTTACAGTCAGAAAAACAAGCAAACAAACAAAAATGGTTGTGTCACTGGCTTAGTTGGAGTTCAAGCAGAAATTTAAGCTGGGCTTCCTGTGAGGCAGCAAAGTGTTCCAGTTCTGTTGTCCAGAACTGCTCCTTCATGGTGAGAAGACTCTGCTTCAGCAAATTTTTCTTTTTGAGGAAAACCTTCCTCACATGCACCCACAGCTCCCCCCAAAACTCTGAAGGAAGCCAGGGCGTAGGCTGCAGTTGCACTAGAAATGTAGGCAGTAAAGCAGTGTCAGGAATTTGACTTCCAAAGTTGCAATAAGCAGAAAAAAAAAAAAATGCATGAAGCACCTACTTTTGTCAAGATATTCCTGCTCCAGGCTGCAGGTGCAACCGCAGAGCCCTATGGCAGTTCTGGGTGCGATCTGCACGGATGGTGCCTGTGTGCCAGGGGCTTTGCTCCTCGTGGGAGGCTGTGTGTGTTATTACGTGTTTGTGCTCCACCTACCAGCATTTCTGCTAATATTGCAAAGGCTTCTCGCTTATTTTCACCATGGTGGTCACTTGGAGCAGGCAGGGAAAGCTTCGTTCTGCATCAGCCCTGCTTTGGGTGCAGACCTTTTTCTGGCAAAGGTTGAGCTAGTCTCAGGCTGCTGAAGCTGAGTGGCCTGGGCTTTGCGCCCAGATGCCAATGGGTTGCTGCCCTCTGGTCAGAGGAGAGGAAAAGGTTGCAGAAAGTGGCACAGCAGTCACTTCCCTGTGCTGTAGGAAGTGATTTTCCTCCTACACCTTTGTGCTATTGCAGCCAGAGCCAGAGCTGCCAATTGGATATAAAGTGTAGGACCTTTTCCTTTTTTATTTGTTCATTTAATTTTTCTGGGGAGGGAGAAGTAAAAGGAAGAATTTAGGACAAGATAGATGTGCTGCCACCTCAGAGATGTAGTGCTGCATCCTGAAGATTTTACTTAGTTTTGCTTATGGGTAGGGATCCTTCTGACAGGAAGGAACATTGTGCTAAATAGGGACTACTGGATTTAACCTTATGGGAGAATTCACAAAGCTCTTGTGTGGGCTCACAGAGACTAGTGTCCTTCAAGTGCTCCCTCACATCATACAGGTTCAAAATAATGTTGCTCTTTGTTTGTTTGTTCGTTTGTTTTTTCCTCTTTCCCAAGTGTTTCTTTTTCTTTCTTTTCCTTCTTTCTTCTTTTATTTTTCTTTTTTTCTTTCTTCTTTTCTCTTCCTTCCTTCCTTCTTTCTTTCTTTCTTTCTTTCTTTCTTTCTTTCTTTCTTTCTTTCTTTCTTTCTTTCTTTCTTTCTTTCTTTCTTTCTTTCTTTCTTTCTTTCTTTCTTTTTCTTTCTCTC